>JAQPZY010001442.1:0-1200000 GCA_029931535.1 Margaritifera margaritifera
CATGATTTTTAGTTACGACCAACTAGGTATCATAACAAGTATACTGGTGAAAACCGCATGTTGATATAGCCATCCATTTGAGGAGGAGTTGAGGATAACAATACTATCAAGATACGATTTTCCATTCATTAGGAGTAGCAAATAACAAGATTTTCAAGATGGCTGCTGTGGTGGCCATATTGGGACGTCAGTTTGGTACAATTTCATTTAAGACCAAAAGGACATCATAAGAAGTCTTCTGGTCAAATCCCCATGTCAATATGATTTTTGGTTCTAGTAGAGTTGTGATAACAAAATTTGTATGATGACCACCATGGTAGCCATATTGGATATCAGATCAGCACCAATTTTTTAGGACCCAGCTAGATATCATAAGAATTATTTTTAAGTGGAAACTGCATCTTCATATAAACATCCAATCAGGAGGAAAAGTGATCACAAGATTTTCAAGATGGCTACTGTGGCCGTCATATTAGACTTCAGGTCATCACCATTTTCATTTTGGACCAACTAGACATCATAAGAAGTCTTTCAGTGAAAACCCCATGTTAATATGACCATCCACGTAGAAGGAGTCGGGATTAAAAAGATTTTCAAGATGGCCACCATGGCGGTCATATTGGATGTCAGATCGGCACCATTTTTATTTATGACCAATTAGACATCATAGAAAAGTCTTTCAGCTAAACCTCATCTTGATATGACCAGCCAATCAGGAGGAGTAACAATAATAAGATTTTCAAGATGGCCACTGTGGCAGTCATATTAAATGTCCGAGCAGCACCATTTTCATTTAGGACCAACCATGGATGAACCTGTGTGTGAAGTTTCAAGGCAATTCTCCCAAGTAGTTTAGGAGGAGCAGCAATAACAAACTAATGGATGGATGGATGACACATGACAGACAACAGACCATTCCACAAGCTCTTCTGGTCAGCAGACCTAACTATTACTATCCATGTGTATTTAAAAATTGTACCCTGATGAAATGGGTATATGATAAATGAACAGACAAGAAAAGCTCATTTCAGTGCCAACCCTCAAACGTCCAGTCAAACATAACCTGGTGCAGAAACTTAACAGGGCATATTATGCTTATTTTTCTTCGAAAGCTTCCCATCTTTTCTGGGAAAGTTTCTGCTGTCTATTCTGCTCATTCATTTTTTTTTGTCCGTAATTGCTGAAACGTACACTGTAGAGTAGACACTGTCAAAAAGGTCATTAGTTCTTTCTTCCCTGAAAAATAACAAAAAAATTTCATAATTAGTCTGTACTTTACCAAATGAGATGGATACTAAACATGCATATTGTAATAAGTGAAAGACACTTACATTTTAGACAATTTAGTGCATAAGAAAATGTGCTGAAAAATGGTGTTAAACCCACCAAACTAAACCAATCTTTTCTTTCTTCGTTCGCATGTTTAAATTAAGCAAACAAAATTAAGCTTACACAGCAAGATAGTTATACTTATATAGTAACAGCTTTTAGTACTCAATTTTAGTCACTAGTTTGAACTTTGACAAATGAAATGGTAACACAATATAAAATAGACATATACTAAATGGAAACAAGGTCTGCAACATATTAATAGTATTTTAAGATAAATCAAACACTGTTTTATGCAATTATATATATAATTATTGTAACAAGCAAGGGAAATTTTTCTGAAAACAACTAAACAGAACTTACTTGGCAAAGTATTTCCTTCCGGCTGACATATCCATTGCCTAAACCTCTCTCTAACCACATGCGTGCCTTCTACAGTCCATCTGTAATTCTTCCTTCCTAAGAAAGGAACAACAAAAATTCCAATTATTGGCAGTTATTAATATAAAATTAGGTTTTTACAGGCCTAAAAGGGTATGATAAATGATCATATTAAGAATCTCATCTAGTCTCTGGCAGGGTTACACAATACTACTCATATTCATCTAATACTATTCTAAAACAAATAAAGTCAAACCTGTTTATAAAGGTAAACCAGTGGACAAGCAGAAATTGGCCTTTATGAATTTACCACCTTTATATACAGCTAAAGATTAATTAATTTATGCTCAAATAGGACCCTTTATATGCAGATATCTGTTATATGGAAGTGATCGATATAGCAGGTTTGACTAGCTTTTTTAATTTGGTAAATAAACTTTAGGAATTAAAGCGGTAATTCTCAATATATATACCATACATGTGAAAATCAACTTCATTGGATATTCAACTGATTGTATTAGAGAACCAATAGCTGCATATCAACTTTAACATCGATATAGTTAATTAACAAAAAAACTGCAATTATCTGTGGTTT
Source organism: Margaritifera margaritifera (assembly GCA_029931535.1). Classification (NCBI taxonomy): domain Eukaryota; kingdom Metazoa; phylum Mollusca; class Bivalvia; order Unionida; family Margaritiferidae; genus Margaritifera; species Margaritifera margaritifera. Next base: position 2,306 of record JAQPZY010001442.1, read on the forward strand.
AGTAATCTATAAAAAGTTAGCTGCTTGTTAATTTTTAATCCACCTGTCATTGCTGAACAGCTAGTTTGGCCTAATGATTGGCTGGAGTCATCTGGCTCATCTGATGCTATGGCCGGGCTAGGTTGCAGCACTGGATCAGTGGCAGGATCTGCACATGAAGCTGTTGCAGTTTTTATACTTGATCCAACTCCACCTACATAAAAAAAAAAGAATTACTGATTTACATTCAATTGTTATGGGAAACGTGAATGGGCACATTATATATGAACATTTAAGCTTTGTCACGTGAAAGTTAAAATAAAGTGGCACATTTTAATCAAATTTAGCACCAGATGCTTATAGACGAGTTTTATTTCTATCTGTTTGGTAAGATGAGTAAAAAATACAAAGTGCATTCAAGCATAATATCTTAAATGACTAGATCTTTGCTTCCAATTGCTTCATGAATCTGCTTCATACAAGTACTTGATTGCTGTAAATGTCCTGAAGACTTGACTCTACTGAAAAGTCACTCTTATGCAACTCCAATGCATGACGTCATTTTTTAAATCCTGTATGTAAAAATACATTTGTCTTAAGATGCTCTCTTATGTTGTTTTTTTTTCTTTATTCTGTGATATTTTTAAGATAGCAATAATACTATTCATGCCTTGTAAGTCCTGTAGCACAGATGCCCACATTCATATTCCATTTGTTGTCAAAATTGGGGTTATCAACAACTGAATGCATTGGGAAAAAAATAGTGCAGGGTACTAGGTAAACAAGGGTTAAAATAAAAACAAGAAGGTTTAACTTTTTTAGATACGATCTGTTTGACTATTTTTTTTATGGGATCATAAAGTTATCGATAGTTTTAGGCAAGAACTCTAAACCAAACTGTATAATCCTATGCTAATTTACCTTTATCAATATTTAGGAGATGTCTACCCACTTTTGTAACCTCCTGCAGGGGAAGAGGGCACTGATATACACCCTCATTCACACCTTTGCTGTGCCCCATGTGTTTATACAAAAAATTTCTCTCATGGGTTGGCACTTCTAGCGCTGCATACAGTGTACTTATTCTGTGCCGCTGCTTTGAAGCTGTTAGAAGTTCTGGATGGTCCACCGCTGCCCCATCACACATACTTCTAATGGCATCCCATCCCTGGACATGAAAGGTGGAGCCTTGGGTATTGGGAAATGTATACATATTGGATTCCAATACTCCAACTTCCTTACGTTTGGCTGGATCGGTAAGTATCTGAAGCCCTTTTACGCAGTCTTTTGGTATTAACACTGGAACAAGGTGGTTTCCTTTACCAGGCTGGTATGCTACAAGCATTTCTTTAAACAGATCTTTTTCCCAATGCTCCATCTTTTCTACGTGTGCAGAATCTATCCATCTTTTCTACGTGTGCAGAATCTATCCATCTTTTCTGCACTGCATCATCAATGTTCGTCAATCTGAGTCTACATAAATTCACCACCTCTTCTCGCATTAAAAAGTGTAAGTCGGGAGCAAACTGCATCCCTGAGGGAGACAAAATCCTTGGGTGCAATAATTTGAAATTCAGATGTTAGATTCTTTTATAATGTTCATAGTGTGCTCCCTCACCTTGTGCACCTCTTCATCATCTGCCTGTTGTTCTGGCATGCGCAGTTTCTCCTGCCTACTTTGATTAATAGCATAAGCTGCATCTCCAAATACTACATTTTGGTTCAAATCAAGCAAATGGATGAATTTTTCACATTCTTCTGCCTTTTCATCTTCTGCGTCTGCGATGGCATTTCCCATTAGGATTCTTCCTGAGTTTTTTAGCAGATAAAATAGTGCATTTTTGGTACCATGTCTTAACTTGCCTTCGTCTAGAGTTGCTACTTCAATTGCGTGTTCTAATATACTAAAATTTCTTCTATCAAACATGTCCTCCGCTGACACAGGACCAACAGCCTTTTCCTTAAAAGAAAGAAATAATTTTCCCAGAAGTCTCATGTCGCACATGACAGACTTCCTGGTTTCCATCGTTTTTGCAACTTTTCTTAAATTTTTCTGGTATAGTCTTCTTCCGATCAAAATGATAGTCGGGTCTGACCTACATATTTTGCCGGTCTCATCCTGCTGAAAGTGGCCAAGTACTTCTTTGCTAAACTCGTCTGGTTTCTCCCCCAACCTGAGTACATCAAGGGCAATAGATGAAGGTCTAAATACTCCATCATTCATACATGTGTCTTTGTGGCGATAATAAAAACGTCTTGTGTAAAACCCTTTACATTTGGAACAGCAGACAAGATCTTTTGGGCCGTTTCTCTCTGCTTCAAAGTTTGAATGCTCTTTGCACAGCTCTTGTTGGGTTTTTTTTTTTAAAATCCCTTCTTTTCTAAATTTCTCGAAAGCATTTTTCCGTTCACTTGAAGATTTTTGAAGTTTTGTGGCCTCTGCAACTTCAGGGACATCCGGGTGCTTCCTGGCAATATGTCTGGCCAACTGAGTCTGAAGCAATCCACAAAATGGGCATCTACGAGATGACTTTAGATATTTTTCAACTACAAGAGAAACCTATCATTAAATTCTAAGTTTGTATAACATTTTATTTTAGTTAAGGCTATTAAGATTATAATCAAGATATAGGCCATCATTTAATTGTCATAGGGCTACTACATGTTGCCTCTATCCAGGAGTTCTAAGATGAACTGAATTACCCCCACCCCCACCCCACCACCCTTATGGGACTTTTTCTGTAACGATTAAGTGCATTGTTGATTTGCTTAAATATATGGATAACAGTTGCCTACTGTTTACATAATGCTTGTTATTTTATAAAACAGCATATCTGCTAATTTGTGACTAAAAATGTAGTAAGCTCACTGACTAGCACTTGTATTATTAGCATACACATGTTCTCTCTAGAACACACACATATTGATCAGGTTAAGTTCAATAGATCTGACAGCACTAACACAACATTAACAAGAAATGTTGGTTGCACATCACAAATGTGGAGCAATCTATGAGAAAAGGGTAAACTTCCTGTGTTGGAAACATTGGGAAAATAATTACTGATTTCTCTAAAGTTTACAAAGGTAATAAATAAAGTGAACTCTATCAAATGAATATATATTTTTAAAAAAGTTCTGGATTTAATAATCAAGCTTAAACATGAGGTAAGCATACTAAATACATTAAATACTCATGGAACAAATATTTACCAGAACCAATCAAAACATAGATAAGGTATTATTTAAAAATGCTTTCAAGGATTAATAATTGCTTTATCATGATAGACCAAAATTCTTTGAATTTAAAAAAAAGTGTGCAGCAGTTAACTTGGTAGATATAGTAGGTACAAGCAACAGAAAGACATGAAAATGTTTATTTGCTAACAAGTTTATATCACTGAGTTTATGTTTCACTCGACAATAATTCAGGTCAGTATCATGATACATTATCACCCGAGAAAATATTGCGATTCATCAATGAAATCAAACCACTTCAATGAAAAATTTTCACAGTATACATTATAATGTATACCGAGCAAATGAGATAAAATCTATAAAGCTAGGTTTTACGTTTTTTCTGTCAGTTTGGTACCACTTTATTGGTGTCATTTTTACCTTTGACTTTCAAATGGGACTGCATATGTACAGTGTAACCTCCTTTTCTTTTAAACTTTCTGCCACAAACATCACAAATGAACACTGAAAGTTTCAAAGTGGTCTTTAAGAAGAATTGTAGAATGAAATACATGTTGATAAAGCAGTACACACCTAGGGCTGTTCCCCCAAAAATATGTGATATTGGGAAGGTTGGAGGGCACTTTCCATACAGCCAACCACCAATAAAATTTTGTTAGGAGTTTTATACACAAACACTGAAACATTTTGGACTACCCCCACCATCAAATAATGCTAAGTACCATCCGACACCCAAATCATATTTTTTGAGAATAGCCCTTAAGCAAAATGCAAGGATTGTAATTCAGAAACATACTGATTAGAAACATTCTATAGGTTTGGAATGAAAAGGGGATTGGAAATGAAAAGAAACTGTGCAGGGTACTGGGTAAAGCAGGATTAAAAGCTAAAATAGGGAAATGTTATGCAGGGTTTTAAGAAAAAAGCATGGGAAAAATGCGTTGCATGGTAAGCAGCAATATAACCTGTGCTGGGAAATAAGAAAAATACATGCAATTTAGGTTCTGCTATGCTGACATGCAGCACAGATGGTGACTGAAAAATAAAACAAAAGACAACACAAAGCATCTTTTGCCCCAAAATTACACAAGTATTATTTACCTGTCTAGTCATTAACTACTTTCCGATAACAAACTAAATAATAAAGCTAATCACAATCAATAAAAATGGTTGAAAACAGTGTTTAAAATTAATCCTCAGTGACATATTTTTATCAAAATTGATTTAAATGTATACTGAAAAACACATGTAAGCACAAACCCCTGAACTATAAATAAATTGAAAAGAAACACATCAAAAGCTCTTCCTGTCATACTTAAGTACAATCTCCATAACAATCCTAAATGTGCCTGTATATAATTAGTATCCTGGTGTTTGTTTTATTTACTTGTTTAAGTTGAAATGATTTAATTCTGATTAAAAGACTTAAAAGCCAGGCCTTTTTTCCTTTACAAATAAAAGAAGTGTTTATGTTATGAATAATTTGGTAATAAGATTCTTCAATATGTGACAATTACCAAAAGCACAATGAAAAAAGAAAATGTATCCGTACCAATCAAATGCTTTCATAAAATTTATCCGTACCAATCAAATGCTTTCATAAATTTTATCACAACTTTTAATAGATTTATCTAATCATTGTGTCTTCTTGACTAATCAAACCAAATAACAGAATTGAAATTTGGGACAAGTATTTTATTTTACCATTAGTGGACCTGATATGGAACAAAAGGGATCTTTACTGATCAGATTGCATTAAATCTACATTTACTTTCAATGTAAGAATTAAGCACTTGCATATGCCTTTGATTACTGAAATTTGGCAATGCTTTTCTCATATACATCTCACTGACATGTGATATGGTCAAGTACTTATCTGACATATCCCTTGGAGAGAGTCAACACCTTACGATCAATTCATATTTGCTGAAAGCAGCAAATTTAAACAGGTTTCTCACCAACATACTGACCAGGCAATTCAACAGCTTTCTTTACTGCATCCAAGTCAAAATCTTCATTCTCTTCAGTTTCTATATATAGTAAAAAAAAAAAAAAAGAATCACATTAGGCTTTAAAAATTATATAACTTACCTCATAGAATATAATACAATGACGTACAACAATTTGGGGCTGTTCAAGAAATAGACATGTGCAGGAGGGTTGGAAGATAATTTTTTTTGAAGACTCCACTTAACACCCATGTTTAATTAAAACATGCCTTTTAACCACCTCTAACTTTATTTGTGGAATAGACTGAAAATATCTTTTATATTTGCATGCTCCATCTTCTACCATTGAAAGGAACTGGGAAAAAATGGGCAGTTTCCATGAAAAACTTTATCAATAAAATGAAACAGCTCAGTGGGCATTTTCCTGAAATAGGAGGACCCAATGCACTGATTATTTGGTATTTGACTACCCATTAAGCCTTAACCGTATGTTCGATTGTTCAGTATACCTTTACCATGACATCCCATCAGATTTTGAACCTGCATCTGCTGACAAATTGGTATTTGATTGGGCATTTGACCTAGACCCTGCATTTGACTGCCAATATCTTCTGGCACTTGGTTTTATGACAATTCATTGCCAATCTGATTGCTGCCCATTTCTCCTAACTGCATCTGGCTACCCATTGGTCTCTGCTTTGGTTCAATGGCCATGTTGCCACTCTTATTTTCTTGAGGCTTTCCTTGGTAGGGATTAAATCTTTTCTGCAACTTTGGATGGCTCCGGTAACCTTGAAAGTGTTGCTGCATTTTGGAGATCTGAGAGCTGTCTTGCCTTTGAGTTGCTGGTCGTCCTTGTGAGTAATCAAACAGAAGATTACTGTATGAATTAAATACACCATATAAAGACATCAATATAAAATAGAACCCCTTTAACTGTAAACAGAATATATAACTTTCTTTAAAGATTCCTCTTTAATACTTAGATAAATTTCTGCATAATCTAATAAAAGTTTCATTTGTACAATTCTATAATTTTGGATTTGTGTAGTGAGATGCTCTTGCAGTATTTAGTATTGGAAATCATTTATGCTGTGGTTCAATGTATTTTAAGATCTGTGGCAAAAATGTTATTAATTGCATATTTTGAAAAAACAGTGTAAGATTTTCCTGGACAAAGGCAACACTATATGGCCCTTCCACATCTGTGGCGGGGAATAAAGTTATTACTTCTGGTTTGCCAGACAGGTAAAAAAGAAAAACCTTCAATTATACAGTATATCAGGATAAATCAGCAATTTTAGAAAACAGTTTTTAAATTTCATATTTACCTCTCTGTAAGAAGTTCTCCAAAAATGGAATATGTTCAGATGTTCTTGAATCTGAACCTGGTTCTGAAATAAATTATTTTAAATATATGAGATCATTTCAGTGTATAAGGTGGGTTTTTAAAAAAAATTACTGTTGGTGCAACAAACAAAAACCTTAACATTCTGGTTGCCAATACTTGGCAACAATCACCAAATTACTAATTTTGGAACTGTTCAGTTTTCTATCCATTCTTGGGGTAACTATAGCACCGAGTTTAGAAAGAATGTCACACTGTCCCAAATACTTAAAAAATGGTGCTAGATATAGACCTAACAACAAAATCAATTTATTTTAAATTTTGAATACAACTCAGAGTATTCTGCTTAAAATAATTTGATACTGCATTCCTGAATATGTACAGTGCAAGCTCTCATAATGGTCATCTTCCTTCAATGAAAACTGCCGTTAAATGAAAACCTCTTTTATCAAGACACATTCGGATTTTCCAGGCTTTTCATTGTACAAGGTACCTTTATCTAACACAGTCTCTTTTATAAGACTGGAAGGGCCATAATTCAGTAGTAATATTATGAAGGTTCAATGTTTGATTCAGGGATATAGGGCCAATGGCCCCTTGATATTTTCTAAAGGGACCACATCAGATTTGGATTAGACGATATTTAATGTGGTTGCTATTCTTTTACATGAGGAAAGATGATGGCGATTTCTTTTAGTAATTTCACACTGTGCAATTTATGAGACTGAATGTAAATGTAAGGTTAACATTAAAAAAATGTTTTCATTTGGATCTATTCTTTATCTGTATTCTTCTTACATCTAATTAAAGGAACTATTTGTCATTTTATTCACAGCAAAATTAGATGTTTATGATGGCTGCTTGTAAAAGACAGTCAGTTTAATATAGATAAGTAAAAAAAATTCTTCAACTTTCATAAAGAATTAAATTACTCATGGTGCTTTACTCTTGTGCTAGTGAGTATGTTGTGGTCATTTCTCATTGCTGATGTGTTCTGTTTACTCATGCAAACTGTTTAGAATAGCAATTTGAATAATTTTATAAAGCAAACATATAATGACATGCAAATGATGTTTGCGAGACACCTCTTGTGAAGATGTACATTTGCATATAGTGAGACTATGTTATTGCTAATCCCTGTTTAAATATAAACGAAGTTCCAAGGCGCAGTGTAACCAGTCAAGCTAAACCCCTCATTAGTCTCTTTCAGTCAAATACTCATCTACATAATGCACAGGCTATATGATGGGCATCGAGACATGAAATTTGCACCAAATATTTCCACATCTGCAGGGGTCAACTTAACATAGATTTTTTATTTGGCTTGCAGGGTCTGTTCACATAGAAATCAACTGACATTGCAGAAAATCAACTGGCTCTCCCAATCAAATGTAATAACAATTTCAGAAAATTTAACTGGCCTCAGTCACAGGCCTCCACCTGTCAGTACTAACTGGCCCTGCTCAAAACCCACAGATTACAGACCAGTGGCTAAATTGACCCCTACAATATGCTGCGTGGACACGTCTTTCATATTTGAGTGGGCCACCAATAATGCAACCTGGAGTAAACCCTAGGAGTTAGAAGTGGGGATAAAGTATGGTGAAACCCTGGGACCAATAAACTGCAGCATATATTCGATGCTCCACACCAAACTTCAGTGCTATGCATTGCAAAATTCTTCCTGTGAAGCAAGAGGTACAACCAAATTCAAAATCACCTTTGAGCAATGACAACAAATGGACATTACAACAGATATTTCTTGCCTTTTGCAACAATTCTTGATGATCAAAATCATGGATAACAAAGTTTTGATACCCTCAATAAAAAAGACACTCTCTGTTAAACCAGGCTTAACTAGAAACGTTTTCATGGAAACTGGATGCCTCACACTGCAAAGGACATGAACTCAAACAATAACCAAGGTGGAAAAGATGGATTTGGATAACACTTCATGCATGTATCATTGTTGTGGTGTGCAATAAAAAAGTATTGTCTCCAAAAATATTAGGTGTAACTTTTACCACTTTCACTGGTGTCTGGCACATAGTCTTTATCTACATCAAAAGGATCTTCATCAATATCTGAAGTAAAAACAAAAGACAAAGGTTACTGGTGAACTTGCCCCTGTATGCCAGACAGTAAAATAGCATTTCTTACATGATCATTCTACTTCTTAACAGGTCAGGGGTTGTAAACCCTTGTGTAAAAAAATAACTTGCCCGGAAAAAGATCTTCTCACACACCTATAACATAAATAGTTATGTTGACCATGTTGACAACCTAAATATGACTGAGGGAAAGATTGTTTTCTGGAACTTATTTTTGTGAACCTTCTTATACCAACTGTTAATAGTTACAAACTGGGGCCAGTCTGCTCTCCCTCTGGAAAGTGCTTCTTAGTACTGAACATTAATAGCAAAATACTTGAATGAGCTTGCATTCACACAGTTTGATTAGACTATGCAGTTTAGAACACCGAAACTAAAATGGCCTGATGATCAGAGGGACAGTGCCATATCTTTCAACTAAATTCAAGAAGAAAATGACTAGCTACACTCGTCATCTATTTTTACAAGAGAAATGGGTGACATGCAAATAATATATACGCATTTGTAAACAATGGTGTAAAAAAGTTCTTTAAACTTTGTAAACTCCCCTAGAAAAAAATAGAAAATGTGCTGCTTACTCTAAACCTGAACTTTTTCTTTTTAAAACACTGAATTCTATAATCAAAGAAGGGCCAATGGAGATCATTACATAAATATCTAAAAGGATGATGTGTGTAATATAAGATAATAATTTTGCACACATAAAATGCAAAATAGAGAAAATTGGGAAATTCCAGCGATTTTCATGAAACTATATCCTTTCAATTTAACAAAAAAGCTGAGCCAGGATGATTTCCAACAAAGCATGCATATAATCACATAGAACAAAACTGTCAAATGGGCCTATGTGAGAATGACAATGACAAATCTTTATTACACTCAGGTTGCAATACACAACACGAGATAAAATATTAGTATCTCACTTTCACTGCATGTACATAAGTCATGGACAATGTGAGGTTTAGCCTGTGTAGCATGAGGAACTGTAAACTGCCATACCATAATGAACTCAAGAACTGACAGAGCAAAGTGTACAGTCAATGTTTTCTCATAGTCCAAGTGTTGCTAAATGATTTGTACAAAACACTAAATCTGGTCTACCAATGAAAGTGTAATCAACCTAACCAAGATTCTAGGCAATCATCTTTTGTAGTGCATGCTTGCTATTTAGGAACATTGTGGCTCATTCCAAACAGGTTCATGTCACAATTAAAACTAATTTCCAAAAAATTAAACATCTCAAACTTAATAGTCAAAGTGGATTTTACAGGTTAAGATTATGGTCTTGCACATTTTGTGCCACAAATGATATGATTGAGACATTTATTAAAATTGAATCTAGAAAGGAATGCAGCTTTTAAAAAAGGCTAACTGTTAAAAGCATTCAAACACACAAAAGAAACAAACAATTTAAACAATCTTACATGATTAGATTGGTTATGGCTAAGGCTGTCATGTTTACAAAAAATTTTGCAAATGTTCATACAACCTATAGAACACACAACAATTCCATTTAAACTAATCCACCTGCATGCCAGAACTGTCACTTTGTGCCTAATGTGATTTGTTTTCATTAAGGTTATTGACAGGAATAGTCTTCTTAATCAAATCCAAAAGTACGCATTTTCCAAAATAAATTAGATTACTTAATAACATTATTTACCTGTTTACTCAAGCTTCTTCTTGAATTTTGACAGAACAACTGCTACATGTATCAAGAAACTTCAGCAAGATGAGGTGTATTCTGTAACACGGATTGACTCCTTGCTCTAATGATTCCATAAATTACAATAATGTTATCAAGATTAAAGCATGAATCAAGCTTAAACTTCCATATCCAGCTGAATTGAATTTGTACTGGTCTGTAAAGTTCCTTAAAAATAAGCTGTACATGCAGACCAGAATTTAAAATGTATATTTCATGACTATACTGTTGAAAAAAAGTTTTGCCCATCACAATATTGATCATTGCACTGGTGCTACCCTCAGTGTAGGAAACCTTTGAAAAGCACAGATAATATTTAGCTTTCTATTTGCTGCTGACATCAACAATTGTGAAATACTTCCAAAATGGAGATTGTTTGCCATACTAACTTTCAGCTATTTTGAATAAGACTGAATACAAAGATACGCCATTTTGTCATGTGCTTCATTTATCATTTAAATGGCAAGCAGGTTTTGTAACCATTTACAGGGATAACACGAAACGATCTTGTTTACACATGTAAACATGACGGCCCTAGTTATGGCTAGTTTGATACGATGCAAGCAGACTCAAAAGTAGTAAATTCACAAACGTGCACGAGTATGTTTTTTGTCTTGCTTATGTTTTCTCAAAGGTAAACTCGTGCAAGTTGCAAACATTAGTGGTAAACATAGACTGATCATAGCCAAACAGTTGCACTGAACACAGAATATTCTTATTTCAGCACTGCTGAAGACTCACATTTTACGATGATTTTGGTAAAATATGCATCGGAATTACTAATCGTGCAAGACATTTATATATGGTTTGCAATTAGTAAACATTTGCCAGGACACTAGAGAAAGCCTTCTATCCCAACTGTAAAGAATGCAGAATCGATTTCCTTCCCTCATTTTCTGGCAATTATTTAAACGCAGTAAACCATGCATGATCCTTATAGAAACTTACAAAAAGAAGAAATGTCATATATGATACATAATTTTATGTCATACAATTCAGGTTACATCTTCACGTTTTCCAAATTTCATTAGTTATTACAAGTTACCCATGTCACTTAATTTTGAAACGCCTGATATGGGGCAATTAATTTCCATATGAATGGATCTAGTTCCTCATTGGTATTGTGTAAAAAATATAAATGTAAAATGATGTAAGGCAAGACATTAATGGAATCTTTGTCCTGCAAGTTAGCAATAGCACTGAAAATATGAATTGATGTTGTAATTGTATGACAATGACTAGACATAACATTATGACAGCTAATGGACATTTGTGTAAACCAGCCACAAGGAGGGACAACAATATTATGCTCAATGACTGAGACATAACATTATGACACCAAAACAGATTTACAAAATTGTAACAAGAATTAGGTCAACAAATGTACATTCCATGCAAGATCAAACACGAGCAGGAACTTTTGAGATTAGCATAAAACTGACCTGATTATAGCACATGACATGACACACTTTATGTCCCAGACATGGTGAAAAATAATTTGAAAATTGATTATTTATTTAGCTCTGAGGATCTCTGGGCAATATGACAGGAGTTCATCTTGACACCCTCAATGCGGACATTATGACAGGAGTTCATCTTGACACCCTCAATGCGGACATTAAAATAAAACTTAGGAATGTCCATAACATTTTGTTTCAGAATTTCAGTTTTTACATTTATTTTACTTATGATTAAGTAAAATGTGAGCATATTATCTCTCTCTTATTGAATAATGACATAAGCACAACTGGAAATTTTGTCTATTGTTTCTTGAAATAATAACCTTTTTTTACAGATGTAACACATATTTCATGACATCAAATTCTGAACATAATCCATATTACAAAAAACTCACACAGGTATCAAAGACATGCCCATTTTTTTTTAAACATCTGATGTACATATATACCAGCAATCTCTATCATCATTTTGTTTTCAAATCTTAAAGAACTAATCAACATGAACATTTCAGAACTCATTCTGAATGTTGCTGATATTCCAGAAGTATTAATTTACACAAGCAAACAATTAGAGGCAATACTTTTTATGTGAGTTTCTACTCTTGTCAGGTACCGGTACAATTACAACTTGGCTATCAGCACTGATGCAGAATATATTTTTTTTTACAAAAACAACTGCATAATAAAATTAAATTACAATGTTGACCCATTCAATATGGCCGCTTTTACAGAATTCTTTTAAGTTTATCTGTGGTTATTGTGAACATGAGCATTTAACAATCAAATCTACAAATTTTATTTCATATGCTTTCACTTTTTGCATCACAATTATGTGAAATATAAGAATGATGATACCAAGTTGATGTTCCTTCTGTAACAGACTAATATAAACTTAATTGCAAAGTTACCAGAGAGGGAAAGGCTTTCTTCATTTTTTTTCTAAATGACAGTTGAAAATAACTATTATATAGTTATAATTTTATTAATTATTGATAATGACATACCATAAAACAAGTCAATCACAGTTGTGGTAAAGAACAATTTTATCATTTATATACAGGTGTTCTTTGTATATTTTGGGGAATTATTTTATTTAGCAATACATGTAGTCAAATATTCTTTGAAAAAAAAATTGTCAAAATGAGACCCAAGTGGGTATGATATTGCTCACCTGGCTTATGTATTTTTACAGTGGATCACTTCACTAAACTAATTCTACACATTGAAGATCTTGATAATACAAAACTAATCAGAAAATCTAATCAAAAGCTTAGAAAAAGGCAGTTCAATGACACAAACAGGACAGACAACAGCTGTTTTTCAACTTACCTCTTTTCTCCAATGCATATTTTTCTCACCGTAATTGTACAATATCTCTTCTCCTTCTTCAATGTCTCGCACCGCGAAAAGACAAAGATGAGGTAAGTCATTAAGACATATTACTTCCATCGTGCTGTTAATTTTGGAGTCTGGCGCATCATTTACCATTCTCCCCATTCTGTTGTATTCAGTGGCATCAATGATAATGGAGAAATTGTTTCATGATTTCTTAAATGTATTACAACACAAATGTCTTTGAAAAAAAATAAGCAGGACTGTGACTAAAGCACAGGGTTCAAATTTAACACTCGCCTACTTGTAAAATGAAACATTACTTGCGGAAAATATGAGTGATGATTTCAAGGTCTTGCATCTGTTTGCAAGTTCTTAATTTTCCAATCATGTAAAACAAATCATTTGTAAAACTCTTTTAAGTAAAATATTTCTGCAAGAACACATACATAATTTCAAAAAGTGAAACAAATCATGTTTGGGCATTGACATATGTACCTTGGCTGTAAGATCAGCTGTTTAGCATGTAGCCTTATAATCTGGACATATCTACGATATCTACAGTGCACCAAGGCACAACCATAGTATTTCCAAGGCAAATCAGGATATATTTTCCACTTACAACCACTTTGTTCACAAAATATGTCAATATGTCTGACATTTTCATGCATTATTTGCTGACATACTTCTGATGGCTAGTCACGCTGCGGTTTTCGTAAGATGGCCAATCAGTTAAATTTCCGTAACTTTGGGAGTAACATTCCTTTAAACATATGTATACAAGAGTCACACCTTTTTATTTGTTAAATTTTTGTTAGAAATATTAAAACAAGAAATTGCAAATAATGGATGCAGACAACAGTTTTATTGAAAATGGATTGGTCTAGAAACCAGAAAAGGACAGTGAGCAGTCCGTCATGTTGTTTACATCGGCAGCTTCCATTTGGTTTGAAACGTGAACAATATAACAATGTGAGGGACCCTCTGGCGACAATCTGGTTAGAAATTATAAATTGATGAATGAAATTACTCAGTTTTGTGCATTTTTTAATATTCTTGATGCTTTTCATTTTTAAAATCGGTTGGGGGTTACAAACAAATGGAAGAGTAAGCGAATACACTAATATTATGCACTAAGTTTTCTTTTTTTTTTTGTACTCACCAGTATCTTTTCTCCTTGAAAGAAAAATAAAACAAAAAACAACCCTCTCCCACCCTGGCATGCTTTTGTTCTAGCTCTTTGGATTCTTTCCTTCTCAATAAAGAGCCACAATATTGTAAAAGGAAATCTCCTTTTGTAAATTTTCTTGATGCCAGTACTCCATACCCTAAACTTTGAAAAAGAAAAAATATTGAGATTCTGGGAAATACTTTAGGAAATTTTTATAGGCTATCTTTTCACTCAAGTTTTATATTTCTATGAATCATCTTAATTTTAGCTGTGATAAAATGTTCAGTAGTAACTGTCTATCATAACATATGAAGAGTCTGGGATAGCAAAAAGCAGTCAGTTAACCATAATAATATCTTTAATTACTAGATCTTTGCTTCCAATTGCTTCATACAAGTACTTGATTGCTGTAAATGTCCTGAAGGCTTGACGCTACTGAAAAGTCACTCTTATGCAGAGCTCTATACAGTGTATAGCATTTTGAGGAATTGGATATTGTATCCCCTTGTTTGAAACTAACTGTGTTTTGTTTTGTTTTTAACTCTGAATTGAGCATTTGTTTACACTGTACATCAAACAAGAGTCCCTTGATGGGTCTAATGCTCTCTACTGGCCTAAAAGAATTTCCAGGAACTTAAGAGAAGACCATTTCTTCCTTTTAACTACTGAATGCTGAAACCATATCTGATATTCTTCAGCAATAACGAGATTTTCAGTTAGCTGCTGTGGTGGATATACTGGATGTCAGATTGGCACCAGTTCCATGCAGGAGCAAGACGATATAATAAGAAGTCTTTAGTAAAAAGCCCAATCGGCACAATTTTTACTTAGGACCAACCAGACATAATAATAAGTCTTTCAGTATATACCTCATGTTGGTATGACTATCCATTCAGGATGAGTAACAATAACAAGATTTTCAAGCAGGCCACTGTGGCAGCCATAATTAATGGATATCAGATCAGCACCAATTTTATTTAGGACCAGCTAGACAGCATCAAAAGTCTTCTGGTGAAAACCCCACATCAATCTGACTTTCCGTGCAGGAGAAGTAGCAATAACAGGATTTACAAGATGGCTGCAATGACGGCCATAATGGACATCCGATAAGCACCATGTTCATTTAGGACCAACTAGACTTTAAAGTCTTTTAGTAATACCCCATGTTGATATGACCATCCATTCAGGACTAGTGATAACAAGATCTTCAAGATAGCCACTGTGGCAGCCATACTGGATGTCTGAGCAGCACCATTTTCATTTAGAACCAACTAGACCATGGGATGAATGTGCCTGTAAAACTTCATGGCAATCGTCAAAGCAGTTTAGGAGACAGATGTCAGACAACAGACCATCCCATAAGCTCTCCTGGTTTGTGACAAATTCGTGTCTAAAATGAATCATAATCAAAATATTTATCAATTGCCCTTCAGATGCAAACGGCTTTATGACCAAGACAAATCTGAGAGAATCTCAGTTATCAAATATTATCATTTAAAATGTGCCTGGAACATCTATAACTTGTTCACATCACATTGTTTACAGTGATAAAATGCACCATAACAAAACAATTATTGTGCTTATTGTTGAATAAATACGCTGACAACTTTTAACTAAAAATTTAAAATAAAATTTTGTGTATTTTGTAATTCTGAATGCATTTAAATATTTCTTTGTGTTTTAGTCAATTTACAAAAATAAAATATGAAGATACATCACTTATCAAGAGCTGTCCATGGCACAATGGGTCCTTTGTCTTTTAATCTTGCAAGAAAAAACTGAAAAAAACTAAGATGCTCAATTTGCTTTCCTCACTAAGATATTCTAAGTCAGCAATCATACTGTTCATGTTCTGTTTGCTCCAAGGCCTTTAAGGATCGCTGAACTTGAAGCTACTTAACAAAGATACATTAACTTTACTTAACTATCCTTAACAACTGTTATTGAAATATAAAATCTTAAAACAAAAATCGAATGTATTGAAAACAAAAAATGTGCAAGGTACTGGATAAAGTAAGGTTGAAACAAAAAAAAAAAAAAATAAATGGTAACTACACACATCAAATGATTGTTCTAGAGTTAATAAAGTATAATTGAACATGTACCTAAAATGTATATTCCATAAAAAAATAAAACCAAAAAATTTTCACCTTGGAAAAAAATTGAATGCCTTAAATGATGCCATTATATGTGAACTTCTATGAATTCATGGACATAGAATGAGAACCTTCAAGTTTCAAAGTTATAACCCTGGGCAGCTAAGTTGCACACTGTATGCCCCACAGGGTCATCAAATGTTACTAAGGAAGATGCCTCAATTAAGGGTGAAGATGGATTCGAAATATATATAAAATTACCAATGTAATCCGATATATATTTAAGACCGAACCCATCTGGATCGAGGCCACATTCAATCCAGAATTTTGCCTCGTCCTGTGGTGTACGTTGTTTCTGAAAAAAATACAGATATCAATTTATT
Organism: Margaritifera margaritifera; assembly: GCA_029931535.1. Classification (NCBI taxonomy): domain Eukaryota; kingdom Metazoa; phylum Mollusca; class Bivalvia; order Unionida; family Margaritiferidae; genus Margaritifera; species Margaritifera margaritifera. The sequence goes on from JAQPZY010001442.1 coordinate 19,035, forward strand.
TATTCCTGATTATATAACAACTTTGCAATTACATCCTAAAAAGAATGCACATACTGTCAGATGTGGTAAAGAGCATGCCCCAAAAATAAGTACATTTAAAACATAAGCATACATGGGGATTCTAGGTTGGCACAAGTCACTGAAATAACAAAGTTAAAAAATGTTTTTGTCTTTTTCTGAGAAAATCTCAGACATTGCAATCACTCTGTCAAGTGACATTTTCATCATTAACTCTAACCTTAAGTTTTTTTGAAATACCAAATCACTAAAACTAATAATAGAAACTATATGAAAGTTGCTTTAATGTTTAGGAAGTAACAAATACTTTCCTTTTTATCGACATGAATCCCCAGTTGTGGTAGTGGTGGTGGTGGTGGGGTGAGTGTGGTTGAAGGACACCCCCTAATTTCTACACATTACAAAATAATTTGACTCTACTTAAATTTGTCGTGCAAGTCCATAACTTGAAAACTTTGTATACTTAAATGTTTAGGTAGTATCATTTTTTTAATCACTGTTAAGTCATCCCCTCATTTTTACATATTTTGTTACAAATTCATGTTAATTTTACTTAGTGATAAGTATAGACCCTGTGGCAAATGTTGACTGAATGTGTCTTTCAAGTCTGTAAATTTATAATTTCCCTATCACGAACCAAGAATGCTCCATTTGAAATAAGGGGAACCATTTATAATATGCTCTAGGAATGTTACACCAAAAGGCTGTAGGAGGAGCAATACGATACAATGGTGGATGGATGAAGGTGATCACAGTATTGGCAATACTGTTTTAAACCCGAGTGTAAACAATGATTACATAGCTCACCTCCATGAAGCTTGTACAAGCCTCTATTGTAAATGTTAATTATCATGCAAATAGGAAATTCATATTAAAGTGATGTTTACAACAAAATGCTGGCCCCTTTTCTAAGTAAAGCTTTATTGCTTTTCTTATTTTAATATTTATAGAATCAAACTTTTCATCAGGACTATACAGCCAGTATTGCAGACCTGCCAACATTAAGTAGACCTCAGTAAGGCAGTCTATATTTTTCCTTAAGTTTGACCAATTTTCGAAAGGTGTAACTACATATCGTGCTCTGCCATTGTCAAATTGAAAAGCATGCATTTGAAAAGTTCAGAAGTGTGCTCTCATGCATTCAACTAAAAAGTTTGTCAAGTACATGTAGACCTTAATGACCTCCAGTTCAGTTTCAGAAACTGCAGTTCGAAACCATATGGAGGTCAATGGCTTCTCTGCTAGATCTCTCAAGTTGATGTAATCCATTTTGGTTTCTTTTCCAAATTCCCTGTGGCGGTGGTAATCATCTCTCCTGCTGTGAGCAACAGTACTCACATCAACACATGTCTAATAAATGTACCCGGGATAATTTAGCCTTTCTTGCTTTCTTCCCAATCATCTTAATATTCCTTTTGATACTTCTGTGCTGAAGTTTTGAAGAGGCTGATTGTCCCTTTCAGGATTAACAGTATTAATTATATGGAAAAATAGAAACCAGTCTAGAAATGGGTGAAGATAAAATAGAGTATGTATGTGTTTGGAGGGCCATGATTGGTCGATAATGAAAAATAACATTTTAGTAAAAAGAATCTTTTGCAAGCTTATCCTATCAGTAGCTGGAAAAAAAATTGGGATAATGTTCTATTTATGGAATTTCAGTCCTTTTATAGACTTGAGATTGGAACACTCGTTATTGAAATTAGCACTTAACTCTTTAGGTGTGGAACTGAATACACATTTCATTCACATGTAGATCGAAAAAAATGCTATGACTTATATGTTTTTCTCGATGCAGAAGCTTGCATCAAGGATGGGTCTATACTGAGAAACATGTTCGATCATTAGCATTTTTAAACATAAAGTTATTGAATTTTTAATATCATTGTGTCTCCATAGGTTTACAATGAGAGTTGAATTAGTACTCTGAGTCCTATAGAGAACAACAGCCTTGCAGAGGTTCCACATATGAATGTACAATTAAGTTACTATAGATACAAAATTCATTCATCAACTCGTAACAATAACAACTACTTCACCAACAAGACTCGTGAATGAAGTACCTCATGCACTTTCGTATTTTCTCCAAATACTTATTGATGATATGTGCATCAAGCTCTCTCATATCATCATCTAATTTCTGCCAAATCGGTGGCAGCTGTGCAACCTTGCAAATACTTCCATATGCTTACAATTGTCACTTCACAATGCACTGAATGTTTATCAACAACGATATAAATATTAAAACACATTATTCTGTATAATTCTGCATTATTCGTTGAGTTGGTGAACACAACCTTTTCCAGCTGGTCAATACTAGCCTGAGACCTACAACTTTTGTTATCATCAGTAATGCAATCAGTGCTTGGGGGGCAATATGCCAGACTAGATCCACGTGTGAAAAGACAATAATCACAGTAATTTTCATGCTGAGTGGATGAGTGGTTTAACACCTGTCCATTTGTGCTGTGAGCATTCACTGTACATGTACCTTGTCAAGTGCAGGATGTTGATAGGTACTCAATCACACTGTTCATACCGATCAGGAGAACTGAAATTCAATTACTTTTTAATGACCAGTTTTCAGTTTTCAATGATTACTCTCAGTATCAAGTATTCTACTTCCAGTTAATAGTTTAAATACAAGAAACAAAAATGAACACAATAAAGATATAAATAAATGTAATGAAATATGGAACGGAAATGATAATAAACTCATTGTAATTGCACCCAAACATTAAACACTGCTCTTTAGCTGCTGTACTTTCTCCTCCAGCAGCAACTCTAGTACTTTCACTTGCTTCTCTTTTTCTTTTCCTTTTTCTTCTGAGTCCATTAGATTGAGACATTAGTGTGATTATCACTTTCTCTTCTGCTTCATCTGCCAGTTTACCTGCTGCCTGGAAAAGGCTGCTGACATCCATAATATTTCAGCCTTCAGCACATCACTGCTTTGTATGAAACCTGTCACTGAAACTGCACCCCCACTGTCAGTCGTTGAATTTGTAAAACCCGTTGACAAAGTTGAAACTGGCTTTTATGATGCAGACGACAGTAATGACAAAGAATTAAATGACGTTTGCACTGACACTATGAACACTAACATCGAAACAGCAGGCTCGTGTGTTTTCATTACTATCAGCTTCGGGCAGCAATGCCCATTCCTGCAACATCGATGCTTCTCTTGCACACTATACAAAGCACTCTATATTTTGAAGTCACATTTTCACAGACACATTCTTTTCTTGCAGCCAACTGTTGTGGAATGTGCACTTTCCAGGCATTTTGCGATGACTGCTCATTAAAAAAACTCTGTTGCTAATGAAACACATGAAGTGAAAGAGTGCACATGCATTAATTACATCATGTAAAAGGGACGCTATACACAACGTATGATTACTTCACGTGGATTATCATCATGGCAGAATGCCTAGCTGATAACAGAAAAATCAAACTGTACTTCCAATCTTTGTGCAACATTAAATAAATGACTAAAAAGCTAAATTTTCCATCATATCGGTATTTTATTCTTAAGCAAAATCACTCAAATTCAAGACCTTTCAATGACCTAGGTGAAAAATCAATGACTTTGAAGGCCCTGAAATGAGATGTTCGTTTCTCAATGATTTTCAATCACCTTTAATGACCGTGCGAACCCTGAATTAACACAATAAACAGACCAATTAACCATTAAAGGAAATTACGATTCATAACCACTTCTTAACAGTTATGTTAATGATTGGCAGTAATTTTTACTGATTAGTGAGAGCTGGGTTTTAGCGGTCCATCGGCAAAATCACTAACTTTGGGATAGCGGATTAGCATTGATTTTGAGCCCTGGATGCATACCATCATCTAACTTCATGATGCTAGCATGCACAAAGCTTGAAAAATAAACATCAAACACAAAATTTAAGCAAAGTTAATAAAATTAAATATGGGTTACAGTGTGTGCAGCTTGTCTAAATGCATACCCTCACCAAGTTCATGTCTCAAGGTACAACAGTCTGTATAGAGTATGCAAAAGACCCGAGTTTGACACAAAATTAATCAAGATTGTAAAACTAATGTACATGTACAAAGTTAGCCCCTTAGCCTCCACCCTTGGAGGAAGGAGGAGCTATAAAACACTCCAACTACTGCCTAGGACCCAGGAAGAAGAAATGGTTGATAATCACTGAGACTGTAAATATATATGCTTTTACTGGTGTGGACACCGACACTGATGGTAGTACAATAGCTCTTCTCTACTTCATAGGGTGAGCTAAAAAGTAGACAAGACAGGACCAATTTAACATTCCACTCTTGCAAGCACTTGTGGATGCTGTCATTTTTTTCATCTCAGAATAAAAAATATAGACTACAATTTAATCACTTTAGCATCTTTATACAATTTGGGCCATTATCAGCCAAAGATGCAGTCCAAAATAAGAAATTCCTTTTATGAAAACATACCACTGTCACTTGATTCCACTGAAGACTTCTTCTCAACTGAAAAAGAAAATTGCTTTGTTGAGTTACTGAGAAACATTTTACTAACATATAAATCTGTCTGGTATTACTAAATTTACACAGTAATCACTCAATCTAAGCTCTTAAGTATTCCACTGTCACACTCTTATAGTGTGTGTGTAAAGAACCGGTACTGGCATGCTCTTTTTGGTAGATTGAAGGAATAATAGATTTTTCCAGTGAAATCATAGATTACACAACATCTACCAAACTTATAGTAATCGCCAGTGCCCATAGTAAAAGTATCATGCAGAAAATAAACTCAGACTAAAGTAATCATGAAAATGAAACGTTAGCCCCTTTTCTAGCAATTTGTTTTTCTTCATAACATTTAAGAACTTTGAATAGGCATTATATAGCCAGCATTGTGCTGACATGCTGTTAAACCATATACGTAACTACATATAGCCTTTTCATTATTAAACGTACAAGGTTAAGTTATTGCAACATTACAACAAAATGTTTAGTATTATAAAATTATATAGCTACAATGTGAAATCTGGCAGTTCAAAGTGACATTTTGCTCCATTTTACTCTGTCATGATCAAAAGTGTTCTATATTTTATTGCAAATTGTTGTTATTATAGTCATTATTATTACTATCATTACTGTTGTTGTAAAATTAGGAAATCTACAAGGGAAGTAGCACCTTTGCAAGCCGAGGGTTGTCTATCCACTTCGTTCCACATCGACCATTGGCTTATGTCTCTAGCCAGATATTTTTGAACCAGTGCCATGTTGCAGACAAAAGATTTATTGTCCATAGCAATTTAAATCAACTGACAAATGAGAGAACTCTGTATGTAACATGTTCAACATTCAATACGATGACTTCTGTTATATCTGCATGCCTCAACTCAAAGAAAAACTTGTGTGAAAAACAGAATTTTTGAAATATGCATGCAGCATGTGTCCCAAATATTTTCTTGGGTAAATGTAATGTACTATCAGATTGGCTCAGTTTTTTCAGCTGCATCCAATCAGACAGTGGAGTGGTGGATGCTGGTACGACTAGCTATATATGTCAAGCATCGATGTGGAATGAAGTAAATCAACAACCCTTGGTTAGTGAAGATGGGGCAATAGAACACATGTAAAGTTATAAAATTCCAATGTTTTATATGCAGTCCATCTGAAAAAGTTGCAGGAATTAAATCTTTGAAACTTTTTTCTCTATCTTTCGTTCTCATCTTTCCTTAGCAAAATGATATAAGCCCGTTAGTAACTGTTTGAAAGAAAATCTAATGCATGGTAAGTTACATGCACAAAGCAAAAATCTTACCAATATTATTAATAATTAATAATTTCTGAGAATATTGGTGACATATACAACAAAATTCTCATTTTATTAGGCTTTATGTATCTTCTTCTTTCACGCATCCTTTGAGTTCCTTGGATGAATTATGATTAAATTTATTGGAAGGCAGGATTCATTTGCTTAATGGTTAATTAAACGTGCCTTCCATTCAGAATGTGCTATAACCATTCAGTAACATTTGATATATCCTTGGATTTTGTCCCTCAATGTGCAGGGTACTCATAGTACTGCTGTAATGGTTGTAGAGATTTCCTGTTCAATTTTCAGCTTTAATTTGAAGCAACTGAACAACACAAATGTCATTAAATTCCTAACTGTCAGCTATCAAAACCTGTCAAAAACTATCTACTAAAAACAATTTTCTTCCAGACTGGTTCAGATTCAATGAATTGCTATGTCATATTACCGGTAACTTCACAGATGAATGGCTGCTGAGACAATTAACACTGTAAAAGATAATTCTGTAATCATATCTGCTTATCTGAGTGCCAAAATGTTGTCTACCGAGTGCACAGTTACAAGCAGTAATTTAAAAAAATAATCTCATTTATGCATTGCCGTGTGCTGTAAATCTGTAAAATCAGCAGTGACCTGCTTGAACTTTGGGCACAGTATATTGCCACTTATGATCATACAAAAATACACTGAGCACAGAAGCTACTGTTTACATTTGCAAGAAACTATATGGGGCTTTTTTGTAATTAAAAGAAACCCGAAAGCTATTGGAATAAAGGCCTAGTACAAGGTAGCAAACAGCCTGTCGCAAGAAAAAATAGCCGCTCGCAGCAAATAAAATGGCATGGAATTGCATGCCCAATCATAAAATGGCCTGGGTGAAACTAACCCATACCATCGACTGGTCCAAAACATGGTGGGTCAATATTTAAAAATCATTTGTTTGCAGTCGCTGACTCACTGAAGCTTTGCCATGCCCTTGTATTTGCTGCGACAAGCCATTTTTTCTGCAACAGACTGTTTTCTACCTAGGTCTTTATTCCAACAACTTGAGTAGGCATGATATTTTTGTAGCTTGGTAGACAACTGTTTACAAAAATTCTACCTTGCTTACAATATCTCCTGATTCAATTCCACGCCTTCACGAGGTTATGCAAAGTAAAGTATGTTTTGTATGGTAATGCTACAGATGTCCCCGTTATATCTTGCAAAAGTTTTTATGGAAACATCTCTAAAAGTGGCTAAAAATATTGGCCACTTTACTTAATCATTAGTGATGTGAAACCATTCTTACCCCCCTTAAAAGGTAACACCATGCTTTTGACAAACAATAATGCTCAGTGGGTAAGAATAATGCACTCCAACATGTTCTAAGATACATGGGATAACTTTCATCATTATATCAGCCCCATGAGTACCATAAATGGTACATTGTACACCCACCACAAAATTATGAGTGTATTTCAGGACATTCCCCAGGCTTCAGTTGCCTGGTAATTTACCTGCCTAAATCTGCAAGAGCTACTGGCTACAATTTGCTGCCCTCGTACCTCCGTTGGGGGAGCAACCTCAAAGCCCCATTACTTTATAGTCTTTAACTGCTATTTCCAATTTTATGGAATGCCCTGGTCTTTCCCATCTCAAATGCAACCCACCCACATGCTTGGTCATGGTACGAAATAAAGTTATTTTGCAGAACCAATTTTTCTTCATGGAGTAACTGTGACCATTTGACTCCAATATCAAAATAGTTTTTCTTTTAATAGCATCAAATGTTTTCCTTCATTTAGCCTGTTACATTGTTTTGCCCTCAAGATTAATGTCTCTTTTTTTTTTTTTTTTTTTTTTTTTTTGGGGGGGGGGCATCAAATGCAAGACATCCATAAAGTTTGGTTAAAGAAGGTGATGAAGAACTTGAGATACTGTGAGGAAACCATTTTTCCATAAGGTGTCTGTGACCTTGACCAATGACCACAAATTCAACTGGTGTTTTTCTGATCAACAGTGCAAGCCATTTACAAGGTGTGGTCAAGGCACTGGGTATAAATCGAAGTTAATGCCAAAAAAACATTTTCAGTCTTCTAGTCCCAGTCACTTCAATTTTCACTGCATAATATTTCCATACCCAAAAGACAACACAAAAAATTTTGGTAACCACATATAGTGTAGAGTTCAAGTTATTGAATAGAAACTAAACAAGGAACAGACACACTGACAGATTGAAAACAGGTGGACAACATAACAAGATTATATGTTCCACCTTATGGTTGTGATATAAAAACTACAACAAGAAACAGTAAGGTTGCCAAAATTGCTAGACAGTACAACCGACATGTACAGTATCTAGTCCTTTACAATTGACCCCACTGAGTGAAGTCAATCATAATGTAAACTACTACGTTTATAAGGCAGAACCAAAATTTGGTATTTTGCTTATAGACCGGAACAATTCAGCATACACATCAATTATTCTTTTCTCTCTTCCTGTGGCATGGTGAGATGAAGTAATTATTACTTTAATTTCATTTGATCGAGAAAAATATCCAAAGTTTAAGTATACACAATCTTCATGGCATTTCTAACTCAATGTCACATGTCCACAATCACATTAGAATATACCGGGGTACCTTGATTAATATGTTAAAATGGTTCAAATTCATACCTGTGATTCTACCGGCGGTAGGCCAAAAAAAAAAACGTTTTAAAGACTGTCTACCGCACATACCGTTTAGTAGTCCAAATCTACCGGTTTTGAAAATTTCAAGGAATTTTTTATTTATTTTTTTTAAACCCGGGTTTTTTACGCGTTCTATCAACTAATTAGATAAACCAGCCTACTGGGAACCGGAAATGTTCGACCTATGATCTGACCGGTGCGACGATGCGTGGTTGAGTAGTCGGATTACAATTGTTAGCATGTGTACACAAGAAGCGGCTAATTGATTACCTTATTGTTGTAATTTGGAGAGCTCAAGGCCAAATGCGGGATGTTGTTTGAGGTGTTATAAGTAATAAAAGGATCAAAGGTAATCGATGATGACCATGAGTCTTTGATTAAAACTCGGCCGATCTGTCGTGGAAGGAAGATAAAACGGAGAGACAGACCAAAAATGATCTTGGCAGAAACACTTGAGTAAGTATTTTGATTTGATGTCTTTTAATTGTTCTTGTATTGTTCACGATGGTTTAAGATTAATATTTAAGGGCACCTTGTATATTTTTTTCAATTCAGTCAAAATGCCGAAACGTCCGCTTTCTCCCAATGCTAAGAAGCCACCAGCTAGGAAATACTACAACAAGTTTAACAATGCTTGGATACCAGAATTTAAGTGTGTGCAGGCGAGTAGCAAAGGTCCCGACTTTGCATTGTGTCTTTCATGCAAATTGGATTTTAAGGTAGCAAATTATTAAAATCATGTTTTTTAACTGTTAATTTCAAGTCTAATTCTAATTTGTTTAAATTTAATTACAGTGGTGAAACTTGCCAACAGATTTTTGGACACAAGTCTGGAAGAGAAACAAGCCCTTGAGGATGACACTGCTGACACAGAGAGGACATTCTCCATTCTACGGAAAATCCAGAGTGATTCAAGGGGAAGTCTGGACCAGAAAACTATTGAGAGCCTGCTAAGTGTGAAGGTTAACAATCACAGTGAATGTCACCAGTGATCTTGTGAAGGAAACTAAAAATGAATGTGAATTTTATAAAAAAAATCTTAGCAGTGAACTGAGATGTACAACTCTTCCTTTTTCATTTAATTAACAATATACTGGCTCATATTAACAAACTATTATTGCAACATTTTCCATCAGATTCTGAATCTGAATCATGTTCAAAATTTGTGTTTTATTATAATATGAAGAGAATACATATTATGTGACAAAATGAACTTGTTTTGTTTTCAATCCCCTTAAAACACGTAAAATTTATGCCGATAAAAAATCTACCATTTTAGAAGCCAATCTACTGATCAAAATTTGTAAATCTACTGGTTTGAAATCCTGGTTCTGTCACAGGTATGCAAATTGGTCCCTCCTCCCCCGAATCCCCTGTACCATTTCCAAAACATAAATACCTAAACCTTTCCCAACCTTTCCACAAAATATTAATCCGTGAATCATACAATTAGTAGAATGGGAATGAAAATGGTCACCTAGATTTTAAATATGAAAACAAAGTTGACATTTCCATTTAGGAAGGGGCATAACATAGACCCATAGCATAGTGTTGCTTAATCCATGTCACCATAAATGAATGTATGAAAAATTTAACTACAGTAAGACAGAATTTCAGATTTACCTTCCCAACAACCAAGTAAAAGCACATTTTTCATAATTTTCTATTTATGGTTCACAGAAACATAAATAAGTACTTAATTTTGTTGTGAGTTCTTTATGGGTTGTATGATTTGAAATGGAAGGAGGCAAAATCTCCACACCAGTCAAACCAAACAACCAAATCACACTCAACAGTCAACACAGTCACATGTCATAGTCAAATTTAGTATCATCTGAACAAGACAAGAATGCAGAAGGCATTCATAGTGATTTATTTTTGCAAGTGAACTGCATTTCAATATTTTGTAAAAATGCATTATTTTCAGGGAATTTAGATTTTTACAGATTTTTTTTCTTTATTTTGATCCATTCATTTTCTTGGCATACTTCTCATTTTCAAAGTGGGTTACTGATGTGCAGATTATATCTGAAAACAAAATGATGCATTTTATCTATGATGCTAATATTTATAGTTTAGAATAAATGTGACATGTACCCTTGTATGAGAGAAATCTGGTAAAAATGTTAAAAATGTGAGTGTGGAGACAGCTCATTTATAACAGCATCAAGTGAAGACTCATCTCATAATATACTCAGTGATTAAACTAAACAGAAAAATTTAATTGTGTCTGCCAATTTTGTGCAGACATCCCCACAATTTATGAAATGGCAGGAAGTTGGTACCCACAGGTTACTTGAATAAACATTTCCTGACTTTTCATTGACAAAACATTTGTCAAACATTACACACACTCATCAGTTATCTCCCCAGAAATTTCTGATAGGACTGGGGTAAGTGCATGGTAGTGTCATAAAATGTTTTCAAAAACATGTTATCATCATAAAGGTTAAAATATTAATATCAATGAAATATAAAAGAAGTACACATGTTTGTATAGTATTCTTTACTTTCCCAAGTTATAACATGATTTAAGGTAAAAACTTGTTAGTCTTTGAATTTAAATCAATGATAAAACAATACAAGTTATATTTATTCCAAATGTCAAAGACATAATGTGGTTTTAAGTTCATCTGTGGAAATGATGAAGATTGTAGAAATACATGTAGTCTACTGGGTACAGATTTTATTCTTTTGCCTGCAATTCTCACAAAAGGATGACACCTATTAATGCTGCAAAATAATGATTAAAAAAATGTTGACACTTAATTTATTATGTGGTACATTCCATTTGCAAACTATCTGTTTATTGCTGGAGAAATATTTCAAATATATACATTTCATTGCGCAATGCCCAAATGATATATCGTTTATTAATGAAACTTTTTTTTTTTGCTGAGAGTATAATTATGAAAATATAAGAGCAACTCATGACTTTGCTATTTTCAGTCACATGTTCCAGAAAATAACAAGACAATCACAACAACTGTCACTGCTACTACAATAAAAATAAAAATAATTATTCTAACAGTGACAAAGGAATTGTACACCACCCACCCCACCAAATCACCCATTGATAACTTGGGGTGAAATGATACACTTCTGCCACATATTGATATGATTCACAAGACAAAGCCTACGTTACAATACAGTATCGATACACATATAAATTTGATGGTCTTTAATCTTTAGAAGGTATAGTGGTAGGGTGGTGCTGTTTTATGTGTTGACATATTGGTTTCTTTGAAGTCGGATTTTTACTCCATATATAAAATTGAAACATGATTCATTTGGTAGGTTGAACAACAGCACCTTTCAATCTCTAATGCAGTGTTGCACCTAGGATCCAACGGTCAGGGGACACTGTGTCCCTCACCCTCCAGAATTGGAAACACACAACATTTTGAAGGGACAAAGGAATATTATAGTACATAATCCACTAGAAGTGCTAACAAATGAGATAATCTTATTTGCTTCGACAGTTTTGCTACCTTAACTTTCTCGTATTTTCCTTGGAAATTTACATGATTGCAAAGTACGTTTTATGATGTGATCAAGTACCTCATGAAAACATCAACTTGTTTGAATATCTGGTTAACCTGAAATCTGAAATGAACTGCAACATGGAATTTAAAAAATATAAAAGTATTAAATCAATAATCAAATGACAAATTGTATTTGCATAAATTGGTACCTTCTTTTCATTATTTCAGCCTGAGAATAAATTAAATCTTCACTGCCGTAGACGTGACTTTAACCTCGAAAATACGTTACAATAGCGGCGGTCAAATACTTTAGCAATTCGGCCGACTACCACAAACCTTAAATGTTTTCATTGCCAGATTCATTGTTTTGAAACGGATATTCGTTGTCATCTTACAGGTTTTATCAATTTAGCGACTTTGGCCATTGCTTGCGCCAACATAGATGTGGATGCACATTCGCGAAGGAAAAGTGTAGGCATATTTGTGAACACAAATGACACTTGCATTACAGTCAGACCGACTACTGAAAGCAGCAATGACTACATGTAATTAAAACTACATTTCACTGTCAAATGGATTTAAAGACAGTAACTTGGTTGTATTTTTGTATTTAATGTCTGTGAGGTTGTGAGCATGTTTGTGGTGATGTTATTTGACAATTCTAAGTCTACCTTTTTTTCTTTTTTTTTTAAAACAGATGGGTTTTTTTTATTCAGATTTGAATTTCCAGTCATTTTCTATAGGCTGATTTGAAAAGATAACTTATTCTCATTTGGATGCCGTCGCTTTTGGGGGGTCACGCGCACTGACTCCCCCTTGGGACCTCAAAACACTTTTTGAGTCTCAAAAAAACCCCAACACTGTCTGGGAATATGGCAAGTATGTATATAATACAATACTACCAGAAGACTCCATCATCACTGGCTGATCATGTGACTATGTCAGTGCAAAGACAAAACCAGCACGAAAGGTCATGCACCAGCAGCCAGACCAAGGCAGGTACAGAAGATACATGTAGTGGCTAAGCGAGTGTATAATTCTCAGGGATTATCTTAATTACATGTACATACCCAAGAAGAGGTAAGAAGAGTTGTCATTTGAGTGATAGGGCTTTGACATAGATGACAGGATGTTTATTTAACAGATTTATGTTATGCACAAATATTAAAAATGGGGCGTGAAGGGTCAGAGGAAACTCGGACTACGGCCACCTGTGATTGTAACAGGAGTCACGATGATCTAATGAACTTCCAGCACGTCACGGTCACATAGACTATACTATAGTCAGTCAAATGGCAGCATCAACCCCACCCCTCCCACACTTGCGAAAACTCTTCATACAATGCTAAATCACTGTTACGTCTGCGAATCTGTTCACTATATGTATAGTCATTACCATGCGTTTTCCATAGCTTAATGGTAAAACGCCAGCCATTATTGCGAATAATATCCAGGATGCTTGTCCGGAAGCTGAAAATAAAGCATGTGCATCACACTCGAATGTATGACCAGAGCGGTTAAGCTTAGAAGTGGGCCTAAATGTTGGATTTTAACTTTAACATTATTTATGATAACGGTTCGATACGTAACAACGATGATGATAAAAAAACATTTTAAAACCTACTTTAGTAATGTAAATATACATCCTATCAACAGAGATATCCACAGTATACATGATGTCGCCGGAAGGTTGCACCGCGTATATATATCAAAATTGTGAAATGTAAAAATCTACGAATCCGTTCAAATAAACTTGGTTTTAAAGCAAGGTTTAACCTTATTACTATCTCATTCATAATTCTGAAATAGCTAATACGCTTTTCTTTTAACATAAATAGTAAGGAATATTGTTTTACTTTTGGGCGACACTAGATATATCCTCTCGGCGACCGCGGTCGCCCAAAGGTTGCTTGTGTGTCGCCGAATGGTAGCATATCTGCTAATATATATATATATATATATATATGTGTGTGTGTGTGTGTGTGTGTGTGTGTGTGTGTGTTTACAGACAGACCAGGAAATACTGGATTACTCAAGCACAAAATAAACTTAAATACCTCACAGCCGATCAGAATCAAGGGATATCCGATACCCTTTAATGCACGGGAGACGATCGACGAGGAGGTAGGTAAGATGTTAGACCTGGGAGTGAATGAACCCTCAAACTCCCCATATTAGTTCCCCGTGGTATTGGTCAGAAAGAAAGACGGAACAAATCGATTTTGTATAGACTTTCGTCAATTACATCAAGTTACCGTGTTTGATGCAGAACCGATGCCAGACATGGAGGGCCTGTTTTCAAAATTGGGAGGGCACCAATACATTTCTAAATTAGATCTTACCAAAGGATATTGGCAGGTGCCCATCGCTGAAAACGCCCGCGCATTAACGGCATTCTCGACCCCTCAAGGTCTTTACAAGTTTAAGGTTATGCCTTTCAGTTTGGTCAACGCCGGTGCGTCGTGCGTGCGTCCTATGCGAAAATTGTTGAAAGGCATGCACAACGTAGATAGTTTCGTTGACGATATTCTGGTATACACGCATACATGGGAAGAGCATGTTAGGGTATTGGTCGATCTGTTCGACAGATTCCGCAAGGCAAATCTCAAAGCGAGACCCTCCAAGTGTAGTATAGCATATTCTAACTTGGAATGCTTGGGCCACCTAGTTAATGGGTCTGGGCAGTTAAAACCCCACCCCGACAAAATTGAAGCCATCAAAGACGCTTCTAGGTCAGAAGCCAAGAAACAGATACGATCGTTTCTTGGGTTGATAGGGTTTTATAGAAAGTTCGTTCCAAATTTCGCCGCTATAACTAGTCCGTTGACGGATTTAACTAGAAAGGGGCAGCCCAATAAAGTTTCTTGGGGTTCTTGCCAGGAAAGAGCTTTTAACGCTCTTGAGGGGAAATTGATTAGTGCGCCAATCCTAAAGTTGCCAGAGTTAAATAAATCGTTCGTAATGAGAACTGATGCGTCCGACACGGGATTTGGAGAAATGTTGCTACAGGAGCAAGAGGGGGTAAAGTTACCCATAGCTTACGCTAGTAGGAAATTGCTGCATAGGGAGCAAAACTACTCCGTGATCGAAAAGGAGTGTTTGGCACTGGTGTGGGGTATAGGGAAATTTCACACGTACCTTGTCTGAAGGGAATTTGTCCTTGAAACGGACCATCAGCCTCTCATATATTTGAACAAAGCAAAAGTCGTCAACGCCAGATTGATGCTTTTGGCATTGACTTTGCGTCCATATCGTTTCCGGATCGAGGCAATTAGAGGGTCGGAAAATGTAGAGACCGATTACTTGGGCAGAGTGTCATTTGCCTTATTTTTTTTTTCCTTACCATGGTATTCTGGTAATGTAAATAATGCGTTTCAGTTTGTACTTTTGCTCACATTCATTGATTTTCTACAAGTGTTTCCACTTTTTTAAGGGGGGGGGGGGGGGGGTATTGTCACGGCATTGTGTGTACTTTATATTAATGTATATGTTTGAACGAAAATGTACTCTGCTTTCGTTGCCGCGTACAGCGTTACTCGAGGGTGGTTTATTTTTCGGCTCTAGTTATTTCGAAATACTGAGTGCGATTCATTCCATGCAGCATGTGCAAACTCCCTGCAGTGAAACTCCAAGTACCCCGAGTTCTCTAGCTGCGCATATTCATCACAGCTAGGGTACTTAAAGAGCAAATTTTCTATGTACATTCACACTACGACGAGTCTTGTCGTGAAGCTAATCACTTTACGGTTGCATCTTCAGCTGTAGAGCTGTGTTAAGTTTGGTGATGTGGAGTCGTAGAACTCTGTGGGGTTCCTTGTAACCTCTACACTGCTGTCTGGAGACGATGGCTTGGAAGAGAGTATTGGTGCTCTCGAAGTGAGGGACCAAGGCTTCGCTACCAGCGGGTCGCTTGCTGAACAAGGAGATTTCATCTACAATCAAAACATCTGCAGATTTGATATTTCACTGGTGTTTTTCATGTTACTATTGGTCTTAATGAAATTAGATATTTCTTTACGTTAACCTCCCATCTGCAATTTCAGACCACCTATGCTGGAAAGATAATTGGTGCATGCAGTACCAGTTAAACAAGTATACAATTTTGCCTTTCACATTCTTGTAATAAGAAGGTTTTCCCAGTACCTGCATGGTCCTTTTAAAATGGACGAAAAGCCGCATTCTGCTTAAACTAAACATGATTGTGGACACTTGTTAAAGGTATATTTGTTTCATGTAATTTGTAATTTATATATTTTTCTGATTAAGTCTAAAAGGTACAAAGCTACAATAATTTTTTTTCAGACTCCTAGCCAGTACTTCTCATACAAAAATAAATGTATTAATATATGTAAAGCTCAACCATGTGCGAATGAATCGGCGAGTTTAATCATGCCAATCAGGAATTGCGGAACTAACAGTGTGTACTGAATTAGAACCGAGTGGACTTTTGCAGACAAATGTATAATTATTCCATGGAACACGATTCCTAAAGTTGATTCGAGTGAATGGTAAGTAGAAACTTGCCTTCGCATCTACCACTGTTCTCCGATTGATGAAGGAATGTGTCGTATAACCCATAGTCGCATATCTCGGTAAGTACCGGCAAATTGTTGCTGAGCGTAACTTGGTCGGTGCAGGTAAAATTTGCGCAATTATTACGTTTCAAGTCCCGTAACTTCAGTTTGGTGCAACGCATTAAAGTCAATGATGGCTTGACTAATAGAAAAATGTATCGGGTGTAAAACGAGTCATACATTAAGAAGGAGTGCGTTAACGGACTGGAATAGCAGCCGGACATCGAGATCAGGTGTGGAACGGAGTGTTTGGAAGTTAATTTTCTCGTCTCTTTTATAGTATGATAGACAGGGTCATAGGAGTAATCTGAGGAACTTTGATCACTCGGTATGATCTTTTTCAGTTAGGCTATTGCTTTTTTTCAACATTAAACTTGCGTTAGCCACCTGCGATGCGACACAACTCCACGATATCGGGTGGAATAGTCTGTTCCAGGTTAGACATATTATAGCTGAACAGACAAGTTTAATTCAATTAATGGTGTACGCATTACATGATGAGAAACGTTCTAGTTTTTATAATCCAGTGCGGTTATTCTTGTCAGATAAATATTCACGCATGAACGTGGTTATTATAATAATAATCTCGTACAGTCGTTCTTATGGAATAATTTAATTGTGTAACGAAAGCCGGTTCGTTTGCACGCATGCGTAATGTATATCACTGTATTCGCACTCGATCGCGTCTCATGTGGAACACGACAGAGTTGTTGTATTTTTAGCTGTTACGGTGAGTCGTCGAACTCGGTGGAGTTGTGTAATGCGGGACGATATCGGTCAACTCAGTGTTAGGGGCCAAAGTTTCTGGACCAACAGGCATGCGTGATAGAGAGGTTCATGAGGGATCCTTCGGCAGGCTGGGACTGGAGGGCCATACGAGGTCAAGCTGTGGATAAAACAATGACTGGTGATCATCGCCTGGGTGGCATGAGATAATGTTAAATATAATGTGTGTATATATATATATATATATATATATATATATATATATATATATATATATATATATATATATATATATATATATATATATATATATATATATATATATATATCCTCTTTCCGTGTCCGGAATTTAAACCATGCCAGTCTGCATCTATGGAATTATGTTACGCCGCCTCGTTTCCTATTGCGGTCTCGTTTTCTTAGCTCTTTGTGTTTTCAAGCATCGTGCGCTATACACAAATATCCTAGGGTTCACATGCTGACAACTGAATTTAAGACAGCATTCATTTACCAGATTAAGTAGAATGGCCATTGGAGTCTGAAAGTAAACTACACTTCCGCCCGCGAATCGAAACCTACTTTTAAATTCGGTTGTAGGGGCCTACTTGATGATGATGGATTCTGCCCGAAGCCAATATTATAAAGAAAAATTGCAAATATTACTTGGGGTATAAATTATGTTTATGGTCAAAACTTTTATTTCAGCTAAAAATTCAATTCAGGCTGATGTGTTGGAATCATTTCACAAATTGTCATTTAAATGGAATTAAATGTACGAGATTTTTTATAAGGTCAGAAATACTAAATTGTAATAATACTGATTTATGGGTTTATCAGACTTTTACACTTTATTTGCATTGCATTTGCGATAACATCAACAATGATGATAATATTAACATCAACCAGGTGTACATTAGTTTTTTTACATTTTAATCAAAATTATGGCATGGTAAATGCCATCTAAGTATGAAATAAACATATTTCTATTATGAAGACACTTCTGTTTATACTACATTATTGTGGAATGTTTAGCATATAATATAAACATTATACAAATCTATAATCTAATTATACAAGTAGAAAGCTGTTAACAACTAACAATGGACATACAAACATATTGGGTTACTAATTAAAAACAATGGAAAAGTGAATACAGTAAGCAACATATGGATAACAGCAAAATAAAAAACAGTTATACTATATATTATATGAAGAATAGAAAACATCTTTGCATTTTTTATTTCAACATCTATGTCAGAAGCATTGAAAATTAGGAGTATTTATGCCATCACACGTGGGGTGAAATGCGATTAGAAGGGCATATAACACTGCCTGCTGTTGATTTCGGTGGTCTATGGGCCATGCTACATGATGGCTGATTGACAGTTGCCCCTCTGATATACACTGTCAATAGAGCTGGAGTAAAGCAAGCCGTTTGATTGCAAAAGAGTAATGACACAGGTTGTGTAAGAAAGAACATCACCTCCCCATCCGACCCTCAAACTGACTCGCCCAAATGAAATACATAAATTACATATACACATAGAGTTACAAGTTATCAGTATTTCTGCCTGTATGTATGTCTGTATTTTTTCTTTCCATTACGTTATCTGGTCATTTCAATTCAATACACAGATCTGTATATATTATTTTCCTTTCCAGCATTCTATATATCTATATATATATATATATATATATATATATATATATATATATATATATATATATATATATATATATATATATATATATATATATATATATATTTATTCTTTTTATTAAGTACATACTTGGTTGCTGTTGTTGGGGGGGGGGGTCGTTTTTTGGGGTGTTTTTTTAACAAAATAGTACATTTACAGAAAATGCACACTAAAATTTGTCCAAGAAACAGAAAAGACAATCTTGGAGTCTGAACTACTAACTTTAACCTTCCATTACGTACATATATTGTTTTTATAATAATCATATAGAAACATTATCATTTAAACTGCATTCTGTTTATAATGATATCTAGAATCTCGTTGAAATAATTAATTAACTGCTTATAAAACAATAAAAACTAACGTATATGAGAACCACATGCTTATATTGCCCTCCAGTTGAGCCTCAAATATTTCAAGACAGGTAAGTGCTTTCACACCTTATATCGGTAGCCAGAATTGGGTTACAGTCCACATTTACCAGCGTCATAATGAACATTTTGAAATGTTTCTCAAGTGTTGGTAAACAATAAAAATCATTTGGCCGCCTGGTTGCAAGGTTAATAATCACCTTGGCTACAGCTTTCAGCTGCCTTCAACTAGCGATTTATTACAGTGATATTTATTATACATCTGTATATCGTTCTGGCAAAATTGTAGTTTTGGAAATGCAGGGAAAATGTATATGGTCCTTTAATGTACAAATAAATCAGTGTATTTTAAACAAAATTATTGGGAGGGGAGACAATATCTCAACAGTGTTAAGACGAACAGTCATAAAGACTGCTTAACTGTATACAAGGTGAAATCAAAAGCTAATTCAATTGGCACTTTTCTCGAGATATTACTAATAGTGTCGTTTTAATGTTTTCGGTATAACTTGTTGATCTGTTTTCACACATACACGATGCATACCGAGTAGTCTTTAAAAAAAATGAACCCGTGGTAGCCCTCTGCCAGCGAGCAGATTCTCATTGGGCAAGTAAAGGCTATTTTTAGCAGGGTATTTCCGATTGGCCTATTTGAATTGATGAAGCACTATTGCCGTTTTACAAACCTGATTGTGTGCGGGTACTGGATGAGATCTCCGCGCTGGTCTCTCTGTATCATGTCTCAACAAATCTGTCAGCTGCAGAATGTTTCTTGGAAAGCGAGCGATATCTTGATATTAAACTCGACTCCTCCAAAGTATCGATGAACTGTGCTGTCCCAGAACACACGATGGCGGCGCAAATTTCGTCATTCATTTTGATTTTGATTCAATCAAAAGATAATAAAAGCCGCCATTTGTTTCCTTGCGCAAACTTGCGCCAGATAGGTGCAGCCTTAAAGTTAAGCAAGTATTACGTTCATGCGTAGTTCACGAAATGTTATTGAAACGGGAAAATTCTGCGTACGCAAGGTCGTTTACGTAACTTGCATCAGCCGTACGTTACGTACAGCTTACGCACGTTTCAAGCGTTCGATCTCGATTTTCTCAGAGCAGGACGATCCGTCGTGATCCTTTTGCCCGCATCTAGGGACAGCCTGGTTATCTCCTGCAGCCATATTTGTGGTGGCTGTATTTATGCCTAAGGATTATGAATGAAAAGGTCTACTGGGACGTTTAAGAACCAGGCTTTGATCGATATAGGCAAAGTGGCGAAGATGAACGTAGGTATATAAGCGTTTGTTGGAAATCAATTTGCCGTTATGGCGAATATCGATTCCTTTTACCTGTGACACGTTCTAAGATCCGAGATTGTCGAGCATCTCGGTCTCACTGCTGCAAGCCAAATCACTAGATAGAACAGCACTTCTCGAGTTGAACTGAACGGGTATCTACCACCCGAGAAAATCTTGTACTTTTTTAAAAAGGAAATGCAGTTTTTCACAAGAAATTTTAAGTACGTTTTAGAGATTTTACAGGTTACACCTTTTTTTCTGTTTTATACACATTTGACAGAAATTTAACATATTCACGTTTTATGTTTTATCATATACTTAATGTTTACATATATTTGGAAGGGATTATCTTCCTAGATGTTGTGCGATGTTTTCACATTTTTCGAACTTTACATTTCCACTGCTACAAACATACAGTATCTAAGCACAAAAGAAACCAGATGATGCAAACTAAAGGTCAAGTTTTAAAAAATGCAAAAATTAAGTACACATAAATTTAAGCAAGATAAACCCTTCCAAAAATATAAACATGAAGTACGATATCATATAAAGATTTTAACATTCTGCAAAGGTATTTAACGTACAAGATACAAGTAAAACGTTTAAAATCCCTAATACCTGGTCAGCGTTTTTTTGTGTTTTTTTTTTTTTTTTTTTTTGTGTTTTTACCGCATTTCCTTAAAATGTCCAACATTTTCTCTAATGGATTATTACCATAAAGATTCTTCACTGGTTTCAGATCAAAATACTTCTATCACAGGCCGGAAGGCGACACACTTGGCAAGAACGTGATCCACTGTCAGTGGACACTGGCATGGTGCGACTCTGGTCGCGGTCGTACTCGAGATAAGCATTAGCCAGGTACGTGTTCGATACGCGATCGGCACAATACCACCTCATCTCTGCAGTGTGTTCTATACGAGGGACGTCATTCTCCAATTTGATGATCTGACGTTTGTTTGTAGAGTTTTCATTCCACATATTTTGCAAAGTCACGCCTCTTTTCCCCATCACTTGCATAATAAATCAAGCTTCTACAAGAGCACCCGAGTAGTAACTGGATTAAAACGTGTCATCAACTACATTTCAGATCTTTTATCATTCAGAACACTATCTTTCATCGTATCTTTAGCAGATCGTCGGGCTTTAGTGCTGAGGATTTACTTAGTGATTCAGGCATCTCTGACCGCAAATCAGAGTCCGGTTTTACCCAAGTAAACACGTAAAGCGATAATGCACAAAATGGCGGTCGTCGCAGTTTCCATGTGTAATCTTCCCACAGATCCTAAATTACCGGTTGATTTCGATCTTTTCAGCTAAGAACCAGTGGACTTATTCACTCTTTTCGTAGAAGACACTATGTTTGAGACCATAGCCAACGAAACCAATTTATATACACAGCTAAAACAACGGCAAGCTAACGTCACAAACAATCACCGCTCTCCTGTCACACCAGACGAAATTAAAGCTGTCATCTGTTTTATTATTATCATGGGTGCCTCTCCACGTCACTCCTACCAGGATTTAAAAATGCAAGTCAAACTCAAACTCACCGGATACAGTCTGCATAAATTGAGCGTGCTGAAACGTTCATGAAAATGGCCAAGTAGATGATCAGTGTTGGCATGGCTAATGAATTTCGAGTCCAGATGTCTTGCAACAACTTGGTAATTG
Source organism: Margaritifera margaritifera (assembly GCA_029931535.1). NCBI lineage: Eukaryota > Metazoa > Mollusca > Bivalvia > Unionida > Margaritiferidae > Margaritifera > Margaritifera margaritifera. The sequence continues at coordinate 41,339 of JAQPZY010001442.1, forward strand.
TCCCATAGCCTCACATTGACTTTGCTTGTTCACTTGCTTCTTCAGTAGATCAGAGAAATATAGGACTCGCCTGAAAGAGGAAATGTACGAGCTTCTTCCCTCCACACGTAAACTTCTTGGTAATTTCACTATCGGGGAACATGTGCATACGTATTTTATCAAAATTAACAATTGAATTATATGAACTGTGATTTTTATACCCTACAAAGTCAACATTATTTCTGACTTGAATGTATCATCACGATGAACGTATGAACTCGCAGGTTTCTTGGCACTACTCACAAATGACGATGTTGGCGTAGTAGACATAGCAGCAGGATCATTATTTGCAGCTGGTTCAGTAAAAGAATTTTTTTTTTTTTTTTTTGCTTTGTTTCTTGAATTAAGTGGGGGGTTTTTTTACCGTTCATACGACATCGCGAATGAGCAAATCTTTGTATAAAGCTGTCAGCGAAGGCGCAATTTCCCGGCATAGTTTATCATCAATTAATTCACATTCAATCGAAGCGATCCAATGAAATTCGTTGAAAAAAAAAGACGCTTTAAAACCCGGATATGACCAACAAAGACGGCAGCCATTTGCAGTAGTGTACAGCAATATCAAGATGTGCTGTGTTCTCGTGTAGAGAGTAAAAGTGAAAATCGTATACGGAATGATCGATACAAATTTTTTAAAAGAAGTAATCACTAGAGATGAGCACACAACAGACCAGGATCATCGATAAACCGATCATGCCAATATTCAAATAACCGTATGACAAATAAAATGATCCAAAACAAAAATAATTCTCAAAAACCGAAAAGTAAAAATTAACGGTGTTAAACCTTGAATTCAAAAAGCTAAACTCTAAGATTTTCATGGAAGCGTACGAACATCACTATACTCAGTAGACTTACAAACATATTAAATAGTTTTATATGATTGTCAGTATGTGTGTATTTAACGGCACCTTGGCATAAACGTAGCTATATAGTGCCAAGTAAAGGTAAAAAGTTCGAAAAATGCTCAAATTAATTGCACACAAATTTGGAAAGATAAACCCTTCCAAATAAATAGTCATTAAGAATAACTAGATAAAATACAAAACGTAAAGCTGTTACAATTCTGAACAATATATATATAATAGCATAAAGTAACACGTGTAGAATTCATACAACATTATTAAAAATGTGTTGTATGAACTGCATATCCTTTCGGAGGTTTAGTAGTTCAATAATCTATTCATAAATCGGTTTGGAGCATGCATTTACACTGGCGCCAACACCCTGCTTCTCTTCTGGTGGGCCGCATTTCACCGGTTTGTTTCACTCGTTGAGCTAGATATCTTGTGTGTCCAGCTGATTGTATAACCACTGGAGCCGGTGATTTGCTGTTCGTTAAGTGGGCTCTCGCACATATTGTACAGAGATATGATACCACTACTAGTCAAAAGAAGCATTTGTTATGCACCTACACCATAAAAATGTACAATTTGTTTACAAATCCGTTTTTGAAGTTGAAATGAAAGTTTGAACATCTCCGTAAACAATCGGTGTTTGCCGCGTGCCGAAAGCGGATATGATGTAGATTTATTCCTTACCGTCTAACCTAGCCATTCATGTGCTAACTTTCCCCACGTAAATATGTATGTAATATAACGATCGTGGTTTTCAGGAGCAGATATGATCACTGCGTTGCATAGGGATACAGCCAAAAGAGTTATGATGGGATAAACGAGTTCTTTCTTTTCATTAAAAACCCTATTTACCACATAAAAAAGCGGATTGAACCCGTCTGATCGAATTGGATCAGAGATTGTAAATTCTCGTTTGTGATTCCTGCAACACGTAGCATATGTACAGCATTTAGAAGACATTTGCTTTTCACAAGGTATGATTAAAATTAAACTTTGTAAATATATTTGTAAAAAGCAGTGCCCACCACATTATCGTAGACTGTGGAATACAATAAATCCTTTCCATAACCCGAGAATTTCGGGCAGACTAAATCCCCCGGAAACCTATGGTGCTAATGAGAAGTGAAATAGCAACAGCGCAAGAAAAATACACCAAGTAAAGCTGTGTACAATACAATCTTTTAAGTGCAAATTTGAACAATTACTGCGCAGAAAGGTTCATAATGCTTTTTCAATTTTGGACAGGGTAGACATGTGATGAAATTGTCTGTTGATCATTATTATAAACAATATAAAATCAAATGTATGTATGTGTTAAATAGTGTTTTAACGGCACCTCCGCACGAAACTAGTTGTATCGTGCCAGCGGTTATGTAGTACCAACAAGAGATCAGGTTCGAAAAATATAAAAATGAACTGCATAAACAATTTAGGAAGTTGAACCCTTCCAAAATATGTAAAATAAACTACAAGAACAAGTATTAAACGTAAAGATCTTAATCTCTAAAATGCATATAAAGTTACCAATATAGGAAACGTGTTTCAATTCCTTAAAACACGATTACGATTTGTTGCATAAACTGCATTCCTTTAAAACATCCGATTTTCTCGGGTGTAACGTTCTACAGTTTCTTCATGCAGTTCACCTCACAATAACTGTCTCATAGAGTGGAAATCGACACGCTCCACAAAAATGTGATCCACTGGAAGGGTACACACTCCGGTCGAGGTTCACCCTTCAGGAGGTACGCACGCGTCTGGTACGTGTTCCCGATCCGCGATCGGCAAAGACCACCTCATCTCCGATTTGTTCTGTACGAGGGATACTACTCACCTCGGGTGGGTTTGAAGTTTTTACGTTTGTAGAGTTTTCTTTCCACATATTTGGCCAAGTATGACGAGCATGTTGATTTATACAATATCTCAAGTCGGTATATCGGATCTTCCATTCGGAAACGGGTGACTGCAGTGCCGTTTTATCTGCCCTTTCATTAACCTTTATGCCAAAGTAACTAGGAAGCCAACAGTACACAATTCTTTTTTTCCAGTGTGGACGAGAACATCACATCTCAGTAATATCTGGGATATTAACGGGATATCCAGATTTCCATTCATAGCACAGTAATCTCTTAAATACAGGTTTTGTGCCAACACCTATCCAAGCTTTTGCCAAATATTGGTGCATAAAATGTTGTGGTTATTTTAGTCCGAGTACACCATTTGTGATTGTCAAATAACATTTCAAAAATAACGCTTAATCTAATTTCGTAATGTCAAATTTTCTGGGGTCAAAGTAATAGGCTCTACGTGTATGTGCAAGAGCCTGCTTCACGTCGCAACCGCGGGATACTGAGCACTTGTTTACAACTGGCAGACACGTTTTTACATTGAACGGGTGAGTAGATCAAACAGGCGCGCTTGCTTTTATCCTGCAATTAAACTAATGATTTAATTCATATTTATTTCCAGATTTGTTTTGTCAACCATACCAGTGATATTTATGTATGCAATAAGTTCATTTAATAATTCTGGACATTTTAATTGGATTTGTCTTGAAAAATGTCACTGCGCAGTAAAGTGTTAGACTTTTATAACGCTGGTACTCGTGTGTTGTACGACGTTTCAAAAAGAACTGGGTATAACACACAGTCCGAGATATTGTAACGTTTAGCAAGATTTATGGATCAAACATCGTCACCAATACAGCCCTCAACGGAGCTATTGATCAAAACCCTTAGCAGGTCCATCTCTAAAAGGTCTCCTAGACACGCATCATCCGTGACGGTCAGACAATGCGCGCCAGACCCTTTGAGGCTAACTGTACCTACGACAATTACTCGAGATCCTACACGACTCTTTCAAGTCACATGACAATTGGTTACCAACAGTACACGCGGCATTTCCTACAAAGACTTTTTTGAGGGGATTTTATTTCACACCAGACTAAGGGAGTAACGAGAGACATTGCCACCTTCGCCTCCTTATATAAAGTGCAATTTTTCACCAGCCTTGCGATCTGTTCTCGAAGAATCACGACGTGGTTTAGCGTATAACCGCCGACAATTATATCCGATTGGATGTTACACCCCGACTACCCAGTCTATATGAAGTTCAAGTGGACTATAAATAGTCCAACAAACAAAACTATTTCTAAAAAGAATGTACATCCCTTTAAATCTGACGCGAGTAGATTTTTTTTTTTAACTCTACGGCTTTTATATTAAGCCTAGATAACAATAAAACCACTGCAAGCCCTATTCTATTACAACTATAGAATTCAGAGAAAATTCAGTTACATTCTATAAATTTGGAAGCTTTTATGTAGTACATGAAAAAGAGAATACCCCAATAAATACCCAATTCGTTATTTTTATCAGTTTCAAGACTTAAGATGATTTTAAGAAAAACGATGTGAAATAGATAACGTCGGAGTAATAATAAAAAAATTTAAAAAATACTAGGTGAACTTGTTTTTTTTTTTTTTGGGGGGGGGGGCACTTTAAACATTATTGGCTATATCTTGTCGAGGAAATGAGAAGTGCCTTTCCCAAGGACAAACCCAGGCAACCGACCCGGGACGGCCTGAGCTAGTATCGAACCCGTGACCCTTGGATTACGAGTCCGACGTTCTACCATCTACGCTCCCTTTATTCTAGGGTTTTAAACCGGTTGAAAGAGGTTGACTGAGGACGGCAGGTCTGCCGTTGTTTTCTTTTTCTTCAAAAAAAACGAAAACAAAAAAAAATCAAAATGGTGCTGGTTTGAAACGAGAATAAGATGACAGTGTTAGGGACCCCCTACCGACAATCGGGTTAGAAATTATAAACTAATGAATGAAGTTACCACGTTTTGTGCATTTGTTTTATATTCTTCGGGTCCTTTGTTGTTTCAATTGGACGCGGGCTACAAACTGCCAGGAGGGTTGGAAAAATAATATGCTATTCTCCAACGCCAAACTGCCAGAGTCCCCTAAATTAAACTAATTTCAGGGGGCCCCAAGTGGCCGTGTGGTCCAAGGAGCTCGCCCTTACAGCTCACTCGTACGCCTCACTTATGTCAGCGCGAGTTCGAGTCTCAGCTACACCAACGTGGGTATGTGAGAAAACTTGCCAGTAGCTTACCGTGGATCGGTAGTTCTTCCCTGGTTCTTCCTCCTTCAAATATACTGGCCGCCATATATAATGTACTGAAAAATGGCGTTAAGCCCCACAAAACAAAACTTCCTCATCTTGATCATTATAGGGGGTACAGATATACAATGCCCCCCCCCCCTAAATTCAACCCAGATACAACCCCCCCCCTCTAAATTCAACCCAGATGCAACACAGTCTACCATTACCCTTAATACTAATGTGACTAAACAACCAATAGTACGGCACAAATAATTTACCCGATTGTATGAGCAAAATTATTTATTATACACCTACCAATTTTGTACCCAAGAAAGAGCCAGAATTTTACCGTCATTTCCTACAAGCCGGAAAACGATATTATCGTTTTCCAAATCCGTACCACCATCCTCTCAAACGAGGCTGGGACTACTTTATCTTCGAGGTTTCCTGGTGAAACTAGCAGCGCCCCTAGCGATGGAATGCCAACACTAGCAGTAAACAAAGCTCTCACAGCGACGTTAGTTAAGAAAGCTTGCGTTATATGTCAAATATCTGAAAGGTCCAAACAATGTTTTTGTCAAAACAACAACAAAAAAGCATTTATTCCTTTTTTTTTGAAGTAGTACAATATTACCAAATTGTTCGTCTGAAACAAGATCACATTCAGAAATCGAGTACCAAAACATTACTGACAGTACAAACCATTTACGAACGGTCATAATTTGTAACGTTAGAGATTTTCCAGCATAATGGATGAATTTTAAATTTTAAATATTGAAGATTTGTTTAGCGATGAGTTCGACATGCAGATCATGGATGAATATGTGAGTTTGCCATCAATTCTAAATGATTTTCCTGACAATGCCGCTGCAGAACTAGCACCGAAAGTAAACAATGCCCCTGCCTTTGTTGACATATCAAATGAAGAAAAGGATGAATTTGTAAACAGTATGAAGAACAAAAACACTGTGAGAAAAACAGAATGTGCTGTGAAGCAATTTAGAAACTGGTTACAAGGTCCCCCCCCCCCCCCCCAGGTGCGAATTTAGAGACGCGAGTGATATTAATGTGGCAGAACTTGATAACTATATTGGTTCATTTCTTCTCTCAATCAGGAAGTTTGATGGGAGCGAGTATGAGCCGGACACTTTAACTAGCTATCACAGGTCAGTTGACAGGTACCTTCGTGACAAGAATTATCCATACAGTATGGTTATTGATAAGGAATTCAGTACTTCTAGGACAATTTTGGCATCGAAACGTAAAGAACTGAAGCAAAAGGGAAAGGGAAGTAGACCTAATGCAGCTGAACCCCTGACCGAAACAGAGGAAAAAATTCTTGCCGAAAATGGATGTATTGGATTGCACAGTCCAAGAGCTCTGACCAATAAAATGTGGCTACAAAATACTATGGTGCTTGGTTTGAGAGGTGGAACAGAAAACCGAAAATTGCACAGGGGGGATATTCAGCTTAAAACTGATGAGACGGGACATGAATACCTTGAATTTAATGAACGGGAAACAAAAACTCGTACAGGTGAAAAGCAGGGTACTCACCAATGGGCATTCCGTCCAAAACAATTTGCTTGTCCCGAAGATCCTGAAAATTGCCCTGTTGCGGCTTACAAGGTTTTCCGTAGTCATCGTCCAGAAAGTATGAATCTCCCTGAGAGCCCCTTTTATCTCGCCACGAATCTCCGCCCGAATCAGGATTCAAATCTTTGGTACAAATGCCAGCCTTTAGGAGAACACTCGCTGCGCACAATTATGAAAGATATGGCATCCAAAGCTAACCAACCTGGACGAAAAACCAACCACATGCGAGAAAATCTACTTGCACCAAACAGAGCCGTTTTAAGGCATAGGCACGCGAGGCACGTGCCTAGGGCCCCGCGCAGCAGGGGGCCCCGCGGCGGCCCAAAAGCAAAATTTCGGTGTCGGTTTCGGTATCTGTGCAGAAAGTGACCAAATTGTTGCTTTCGGTGTAGTCTCGGTTTCGGCCGAAATTTAAATTGCATCTTTCGGCAGACTCCTATGTATGTCTGGATATAATGACTGACATTAACCTGTAGACACAAGACTTTTACGCAGATTCAGATTGTAATTGTCAGTTCTCACCGATTTGCCATTTTGTCAATTTTCACTAACTACGATCTATTAAACGAACCATTAGACAACCCACCAAGAATGAGTAGAAATTATACGAGTGGTGCTGCGAAGAGAAAGAAGGAAGCAGCAGAATTGGGAAGGTTGCCCAAACATCCAAAATTATCGTCTTTTTTTCAAAGTCAGAAAGCACAATCATCATTGCAGTCCGACATTGTTGAGACACAAGACACTCTTAAGTCGTCTTACTCGTCTACTGATGCCATTGTCTGTGATAAAGATGAACAGTTAGTGTCGCAGCAAGTTGATAGTCTACCCGTTGAAAGTTCAGATATTGTCATATCACCAACAGTCGAAAAAATTCCACAAGGTGTCAGCTCGGCGGACTATCCAACAGTTGCAGCCTTATGGAGTCCAATCACTGAGGAATTACTATCTTATTGGATTCGTAGAGGTCCTGCTAGTTGCCAGCATAAAGAGTCTGATTTTAGTACGACTCAACGCGTGTATGGAACTGGAGATAAGTTGCAGAGACGTTGCCTAACTGATTCCTGTTTCCGCCGTGAACTGCGAAATGGTGAATCAGTTTGTCGCGAGTGGCTACTCTATTCTCCATCACAGAAGTCCGTGTATTGCTTTGTGTGTCGCTCATTTTAAACAACTATGATGGGTCATCAATCTGCTCTATGCACAACTGGCTTTAACGATTGGAAGAATGCAATGACACGTCTCAGCGAACATGAAAATGGCGAAGGTCATCGAAAGTGCATGCTTATTTACACTGAGCGTGTTAGAGAAGCTGGTCACATTGATACACAATTAATGAAGCAATTAAAAGTGGAACAGCAATATTGGCGTAAAGTCCTGCAGCGGGTTGTGGCTGAAGTGAAGTTTTTGGCATCCAGGGGCTTGACTTTTAGAGGTGACAATCAGATTCTAGGTTCACAGCACAATGGAAATTATTTGGGAAGCTTGGAATTAATTAGCAAATTCGATCCATTTCTCAGTGAACATTTGATGAGATACGGCAATGCTGGAAAAGGTAACCCCTCCTATCTATCGGCAACTATATGCGAAGAGTTTATCGCATTGATGGGCACCAAAGTTGTCTGCTCAATCCTTTCAGAACTAAGACAAGCAAAATATTTCTCTCTTAGTGTGACTCCACACCGGAGGTGAGTCACACCGATCAATTGACATTGACCGTGAGATATGTGAAAGATTTATCATCTTAGGATTTGTATGTATCCGCGGTCATGGAGCAGAGTATCTTGCGGACACCATCGTGAACTTTTTGGATGAAAACAACATCAGCATAGCAGATTGCCGTGGACAGTCCTATGATAATGCCTCTAACATGTCCGGTCAATACTCAGGCGTGCAAGCTAGAATAAAAGGAATAAACGAATTAGCTGTATACGTTCCGTGTGCGGGCCATTCCCTGAATTTAGCTGGCGTGAAGGCTGTTGAATGTTGCACACAAGTCATAGCCTACTTAGACTTTCTTCAAAAACTATATGCCTTTTTGTGGCATCAACGCATCGTTGGCATGTCCTGGAGACATCTTTAGGACATGAACACAAAGTAGTGAAACGCTTATCAGATACGCGATGGTCCGCTCATGCTGATGCTGTGAAGGCTCCGAGTCATGGGTACAAAGAAGTTCAAGCAGCTCTTGATAGGATTGCACGGGACAAAGACCAACCTAGAGACGCTTCCTATGAAGCAGCAGCTCTAAGCAAAAAGATGGATAAGTTGGAAATTGCATTCCTCACCATCCTCTGGAATGATATCCTTGGACGCTTCAACGAAAGAAGCAAGACTCTACAAAAAGCAGACATGGATTTATCAATCGCCGTCAATCTGATTCAATCACTGAAGCTTTATGTTGATGCACTTAGAGACAATAATTATTTTGAAGAATATGAACGCAGACCCAAAACACAAAGTCACAACGCAGAGTACTACAACAGCCAAAGACGAGTGACCAAAAGAAATATGCGAATTACATTTCTGGAAGGTCCTGCAATTGACACTGTTATGGATGCGAGCACAAAATTTAGAATTCAAACCCACTTACCAATCATCGACTCATTGATCACTGAACTAATCAAACGTGGAGAAGCTTATGAAGAAATCAGCAGCAGATTTACATTCTTAATCAAACTGGACCAGTTGAATGTTGAACAAATAACAGAATACAGTGAAAAGCTTGCAAAGTTCTATCGTCAAGATCTTGACCAACACGAACTAATTTCAGAATGTGTACACCTGAAACACTATATGTCAGTGTCATTTGCAAAAACATCAGTGCCATCTATGTCAGTAATCTATGCCATGATGAAGAATGACAATCTGGAATCAACGTTTCCAAACGTTGAAATTGCAATAAGAATGTTTCTGTCAATGATGGTGACAAACTGTACCGGTGAACGTTCTTTCTCAAAACTTAAATTAATCAAGAACGAGCTTCGCAGCCGTATGATGCAAGAACGACTAAATTGCCTGTATGTCATGAGCATAGAATCAGATGTGTTGGAATCTTTGAATTTCGATGATAATGTTCTGACAATGTATAGCAAAGTAAGCAAACATTTACTCATTACAATAATACAATCTCGCTTTCAATTTAATTAACAATAAAAACTTTAGCGCATGTTTAACTAAACTTTTATTTGTTTTACACTCGTAATAGGCCTACGCAGTTTGTTGTGTTAACCGTGTTATCAGTTTAGTACTATATTAATAAATTTAACAAAATGACACACATGCACATGGAAATGCAATGCAATACTCTATATGAGACTGAGAGATTGAGGCGCAATTCTGGTTACTTTTAAGGTTAGAGTTTGTGCCTAGGGCCCCCAAACTTCTTAAAACGGCTCTGGCACCAAACTTCTTCATACTGGGATAGCTCCGACAACAATTCAACAACTTACAGGCCACAAAAATGTGCAAAGCGTGAACAACTGTGCAGTACTTGACATGCAAAAGGAAATGAGTAACATTCTCTGCAACACATCTGTATCATCAAATTCCAACAAATTGTCCCATCCCGTTGTAAATAGCTGTCAAAATAATGCCATTCCCATGTAAAGTCCCCACTGGAGCCTCTCACAATGTCCCGCCAGAAACGCATTCAACCTAGCTTCGGAAAGCAACTTCCAAAGTCATTCAGCTGGTGAAATCTTCAGAGATGCAAAATTTGATAACTGCAAAATAACTATAAATCACATATACGAGTCTGCTGCCCCCAAGCGTCGAAGAATCTGTGTTATTGACAGTGATAGTAGTCAAAGTGAGTGACCGTTGTTCCAAAAATTTCATTCATGCAACTAATATTCATGCGCATTCAGCTTTTCAAAAATGTAATTCGGTTTATGCTTTAAGATGAAGTTCGTATTAAAGAGGTTGAAATGTTTAGCAATTTCTTGGGGGTTTTTTAACTACATATAGAGATTTTATTAAATGATCTGAAAATTGGTAGGTATATAACAAAAATATCATTATCACAGTAACGCGATCTTGATTGCTAGATCACGTCTCGTCAGCATCAGAAAATCAGGATCATGACTCGACGCTTCGCGTCTCGTAATGATCCGGATTTTCTGATGCTGACAACTCGAGGTGATCTAGAAATCAAGATCGCGTTACTGTGATAATACTATATATATATATATATATATATATATATATATATATATATATATATATATATATATATATATATGTATGTATGTATGTATATATATATAAAATTTGGGATATTTCCGTTTTTGTTTTTTAAAGCTTTAAATTTATTTTACTTTTTCATCTTTCAGTGAGGTTTTTATTTTCGCGATAAAAATGGAGACTTAGATCCGACCGTTTAATGTTTGTGATGACCTGAGGTTTTCTTTCGAGCCGAGATTTTTTATTTTTTAAACCTCAAAATATTTTTCTCTCATATTCAATTAATATAATGTATATGTCGCAGAGATACCTATATTTTGATATATATGGTACGTGTTCGTTGTCAATCTAGGTTAATTTTCTTTGACCTCTTCATAGAGTTTAAAGTCTTTTTCCCGCCAATGTCCCAAGGCACTGTGTGCTTCGGATGGTCGCATCGTCCATTTCGTTTTGACGATCCTACAGATCGTCTTTTCTTTTATTTTTTTTTTTTTTATTTTTTCTTTTTTGTGTGTTTCTCATACTTCATTGTGGACAAATGCATGTTTATTCATATCTTTGCCTGGTCATTTCTAAGTCCCCAAGACTTGACCAAAGCTTTATTGACTTTTTTTTAAGCCAGTTATGTGCACATTTTTTAATCGATCCCTCCCCTCCCCCATCCCCCTAAGGTGGTGGGTCACTTAGCCAGCAACAGGCTTCAAAATGGCGTGTCGAGGTGTTGCAACGGCAGGCAATCTGTATTCGTATTTGGACCCGTCTGTATACAGAGAAGCATTTCACTATAATAATTTACTCCGAGAAACGAGATGACTGCACATTTTTCTTACCTTGTTTTTGCGTACAAGGAAATTAAAATTTACACTCACTGTCTTACCAAGCAGTCACAAGATGGAGTACACGTTATTGCATACTATACAAAAAAACTGTCGTTAGTTGGTCAAATAGTATCTATAAGCCAAACGTACTGCATTCAATCTAAGACAGAAGAGAACTGAGCAAGCAATTTTGGGAATTTAACTGATGATGAAATTGAATTATTGTCGCGTGCGACAAATCTTGTCATGTGCGAGTATCGGAATTTAACTAATGAGCTAGTGATTTATATACTTCTACGCCGCATATTCTGATGTTATTTTTTCCAGTATTAAATTATCTCCCGGATAAAATAAATCGAAACAAGGCTTCTTGATATATCGAGTCAAAACTGCATATCGTGTCCATTGTTTTTCTTTCTTTGATGAACCGATCTTAGTAAAAACGATACTGCTGGTTCGCAAAATATGGATCACTTTGTTAGAAATCATTACCAACAGTACATATATAGGCATGCATGTATATAATGGTAACACTATGACACGAGACTATTGTAAATATCAGGGACATTATTACCCACGAGGAGCAGACCAACCCACCCCTGTGTGTATAATGTCTCTTACATTTTTTATAAATTTTTTGAGTCATGTAACCGATCTATCTAATGACTTTGAGATTATATTTTTTCACCACCAAATTCTTAATTGTGTGAATGCTTTACGAACTTCGCAGGAGAATTAAATCTGAGGAAATACTGCTACACGGTCTGTTGTGAGTGTGCAGTAGTTAACACTCATATCATATGTGAGGGCCATTGCCTGGACTAAAAATGTTCGGACAACCAATCTAAGTAAATAAACTAGGAACTGTAATATTTGGAAACTTCACTAATCATTCGGGAAAAAAGAACATATGCGACAAACTTGTTTCGAGCAGGAATGTTATGTTCTTTGTGTAATTTTTTTGTTATTCATTCATCATTCAAACTTTATGCAAGATGCATAATGCACTACATGTATTACAGTTCTATAAATTTTGTTCTCGTTAAATATTACTCATTCACTGCTTTTCTGAAGCACGAACAATTACTGTAAAATCTTGCATTAGTTTCTAAAATGTAATATATTGTAATGCTATTATGAAGTTAATTAAATTCTGTAACGATGATTTCATAAAACTTCTTTGAAATTCGCATGTGGAAACAAAAAATATTTTAGATGAAAACAAGCTCTCGTAACAGTTTTGATGTGGTTTTATATTTTATCGCACAGCAGCACAAGTAGGTTATTTAGTGCAGAGGCAATAGGAGTAAAGTGCCTTGCCCAAGGACACACCACGGTAGCTGACCCTTATGGGCGGCCGTTTTTACATATATTCAATTGAATACAGACCTCTCTATTTCTTTATATATCTCTCCAAATAAGCTCCACACTTTAATTAGAGAGCTATATATATATATATATATATATATATATATATATATATATATATATATATATATATATATATATACAGACCTATCTAATTCAATTATTGACCTCGATTAATAATTATTGTCGTCTATAATTTAATTATATACCTCTCTAATTCAATTGGAGATCTCTACAAACGAATAAGAGAGCTCATTAATTCAGTTGCAGAGCTCTATAATAGAATTAGAGACCTCTCTAATTCTGCATTGGTTCAACAAATTTATAAATGAAATGTCCAAATATTTGGTTACTTGGACTCTTTATATGAGGAAAACATTTTGTGATGCTACGGCACCCTTACCGTGATGCTATCAAACATTCCGGGGGGGGGGGGGGGCTGTGATTCCATTGTCATTAAAGGACGTAATACATTTTACTAAAACGTCATTTTAAATACAGTGACAAAACTTTATTGAAAATTTTATTATATATAAGGTAAGTACATATAGTGGCTAAATAGAATGTTAAATGATGTTTAAAGGCACATGAACAAGTTAAACCCACCAAGTACCGAAAACAGTACTGTTAACGAGATTTTGGGGATACAATGTTTTAAATAGGGTCAAGGCATAAGAATAATTCTGAGATTCAATGCAATAATAAACTTACACATATGTATACCTTCCTCTGCTTCTTTAAAGTCCCCACATCTGAATAAGCGAGAGATCCCACAAGCTTTCGATTTTGAAATGACCTCCACAATTTGAAGCCATGTATCAATACAGTCGGGTAGAGTGACAAAACAACATCTTCCAAGCCTTCAATTGTTAGATTTCTAAAAACTTTGGCGGTCTTCTCCCCTGCAAAAGATTTTCAGTTCAAGGTCTTTTTTATTACAATGGGTAAGTTACACGTGCACTTTCAACTTCATTTTTAAGTCCATCAGTCTATTAATTATTTTAACAAGTCTAAGCCACTGCTCTTACAAATTATCAATGAAGTGCGGAAAAGGCAAGAGGTTTAAGTGGCATTATATCGCTCATCTGATAACTGACATATATCAGCTTGTGAATGCAAATTCATACACATATTGAAACTGATGAAAGAAAGAAAATGTTGATTGTTATATTGCTGAAAGTTTCCCTGAAACTGGCCCATTGGTTTTTGAGAAGATGTCGAAAATAGTAATTGTTGAGAGACGAACGATGGACGACACACAACAGATGCAAGGCCATAACATCAGCTAACTTGGCCTTACAGTGAGCTTCAAATCATACTATAAAAATCAAAACTAATGACAAATAACATTTCAACTTAGGCTTGAAGTAACGTACAGTGCTACTCCTCTTAAGAGGCCACCTCCTGGTTACAGACCACCTCGTCTTACTTCAACGCAGAACATTTTTACCATTCTGTCACACTCCAGAGTGGCCACCGGTTTATAATGCAACCTTCTGTGTGCAGAAGGGGTGGTCTCACAAGAGGGACCAGTATTGTACATTTGTAATTATAAGTGTTTAATGTGCTCCCAATAATTATTCTTGTTAATTCTTGCCATTGCAAATGCAAATATATATATCAAAAGAAAACAATCCATTTCAATGTTGGCACTAGTGAACCCCAACAAAGATAAAATTTGTATGATGGCAATTCATTTTAATAAAAATACAATGGAGATTGAAAGTTTTGGAACTTTTACTGTTTTTTGCAGAGGTTTTGCTTTCCGGTCACTGACATCTGCTAGATTAATGTAATATTGAGGTAGTATAAATGTGGTGACTAAAATTTATTGAGAAAGTATCATGCAGAAATGCATTATTTAGCAATAAATCAAAGTTTCCATTAGCCTGAAAAAAAAGTTTGAGGAAAATAGGAGAAGTATGAAAGAAAATATATGTTAATAATGGGTAATGGGTAATGACTAAAGGTAAATAAAATGCAAATGTGGAACAGACAATTCCATAGTGCAGCCTTTTTCTGGTATCGTAGATATTCGAACATCTTTTATATTTTTCAGGGCAAATTGGTGATCACTTGGGAAATTCTAGCACCAACCCAGCATTTTCGATGTTAAAGATAATTATTAGATGTTGCTATAATAAAGACATAATACCCAATCCCATTTTGCATAGGTTTTCCAATACTGCCTGTCCTGGTACTTGTTTCATGTTGGGCGCATCAAACAGAACAAAAGTCAATGCGGTCTTCTCTTGGAATATGCGGTCTCTTTTCTTTGTCCTGTGCAAACATAACGTCATAATGAGTTATAAATACCGCTCACTCATTATATTGTTAAACGTTTCTTTTTGCACCATGATAAGATCAATTACAGTAAAGTTATTCTTAACATTTGCTTCATATGAACATATTAACATACTTTTTTACGTGTACACATCTTGAGTAATCTAGCTTTACTGGTTACTAGTTTAACGATCACCTGCCAAGGTGGGGAGTAGGGGAAAAAACAGATTATTCAGGGACTTGAATATTTTCACTTCAGGAAAAGTGAAGTTTCTGAACACAGAATCTTGATGGAAACTGTGCAAATTTAGTTTCAGTGTAGTTTCTCAAAAGTAAAAATTACTTTCAAGTTGCGTGTTGGTGTCCATGAAGTTTCCAGTATAGAAACTAGGTTTCCAGTAGTTTCTGTGGAGTCAGAATTCAAAATATTTCCCTTTCACTGAAACCAGATGAAAACTGTACAGAAACTACAATAATATTTTCATTAAATTTACAAATTATAAGTTTCTTCAAGTTAACCATCTCGGTGCTCTCAACGGAAGTTCAGAGTAGGGAGTTAGGGACCCTCATATCAAATGTTAAGAACTCAAACCTTAACAGATGCAACCATTTTAAATTTCAGTAGTTGGAAAAAAATCAATTTTTCAGAAGTGAAATATTGGTACTAAATGTCTCCTTGTTTTTTAACAAAAAGGGTTCAATAAAAATTTTAATGCGTACTTTTGATATATGTCAAGCGGGCATCTTCGTACATACAAGGGAGAGAATTATTTCTAAACAGATTTAATAAACTTGTCCACTCCACTTATAATTCATTCAGTCAATACTATGTACTTAATGTATGAGAGAGAACAGATAACAGAAAGACTGTGAATCATCTGTGAATATGTCTGTTGCTGTGTATGTCTGTTTGTGTATTTGAGTATGTGCAAAATAAAGATTTGTATCCACATAACTACAGGCTTACAGTGCTCAGATATGTTTACCTTACGCTTGTTTACTATAGCACAATCTTTTTTTAGACATACCAGTTTCACCTACCGGTACTATGTCGTGTGTCCAAGCCACAACCACTCAAGCCCGCAACCTGGGGAAATATTTGTTTGGCCCCTGCTCCACATTATGGGGAATAAACGTTTTGGCCCCAGCTTCACGATATGGATACCATTTCGCGCAGGAGACAATTTTTCGGGGCCCTAGCTGAGAGACAGGACCCGATACCATGTGGTCTACTAGAGTATTGCCACAGCCCAAGCCTAGCAGGAATGGTGAATTGTTCTATAGGAGATTAGTAGGTTCCCCAAATACAAACCTACTTGTAGGGGACTTTTTCTATTGGAGATTAATAGAGTCAAACAATACAAACCTACCAGGCAACTATTGCAGTCACGCCATATTAAAGAGTATGGGCATACGCACAGAAAAGCAGTTGCGATGCATATTCTTCTTGAGAATGCCTTCGAAAACAACCTCGTTTCCAAAATCTCTAAGGTCGACTACTTGGTCACTCAGGGGGCTTCCGGTATTTGTAGACGACAGTTTCGTCTTTGGCGTCTTCTGCACTATTGGGGATGATGGCGTGGCCAATTGAGTTGTATGTTGGATCTAGATGGGGCTTCGCGAATGTTTGTTAAAAATATTAGTGTTATCATCATTCACAAATTTCTATTGTTAATATTGCTTAAATTTTAATAGTGACAGTGTAGGAATAAGGAAGACGCTACGGGTACTTGTAATATCTCAAACTTTTCTGATTCATTGCCAGTGTTCTGGAAAAAGCAGAAATATAACGTCTTCCCAAAAGATATATTAAATTAAAATCAGTTTTGTAGTTGTCATGATAAAAAAGTAAATATTTGTTTATTCGTGTTCCCGTTGATAAAATTATTAGTGAAGCGAGTTAATGCACCTTTAATACGATTTACAGTAAATATATCTTGATTTTTCCATTCGACATTCGATATCAGACCACAAATGTATTCGAAATGAAATAATTATGATAGAGAGTTACATTTTCATCCATAGAAGGCGAACCGGTTCATTTCTGAACGTTGCGAAATGAGCCGACTTTTTTATGAACAGAAAAATGGACGTCAGTGCTGAGTTGCAGACAGAAAGTTACTTCATCGCCATTAAAAGTTGAGAACCTAATTTTGATACAATCATAAAAGTATCTGCAATTCATGGTGCAAAGTGTAAACAAAACAACATAATACAGAGATTTGATAATTTTACGCAAATTGTCAGCACAAAAAATAGGGAAGTTCTTTTTTTACATGTAACAAGTCGAAATTAAAGGGAACCTTCATCTAGTTGTAGATCACCAGAAATCACTACAAATACTCCATAAATCAATCAACTTGTAGTAACTACTACACCTAAGCATGTCGAATTCAAGTTTTTGTAGACGGTGCATTTTGAATAATTGTTTAACGTGATTCAACGCGAACTTCACATAATCAACAGAGCAACAAAATTGGCGGGAAAATCAAAAATAGCTAACCTGATTGGCAGCCAAGTCAGAAATCAAACTATTTTATTCGAAAAAGCTGAAGTTTTGTTATAGCATGTAATGCACTAATGGGGGTTCCTTTACACTGTTTTGATGTTCAAAAGAGAAAATGAAAGAAAATGAATGTTGAAATTACGAGATTCTTAAACTTTAAAGAACACAAACAGTTTGCTTACTTACTATTGCATCGCTCTTCCAATGTTATGACGATATCCATTCCAGTCTGCAAAAATGCTGACTCTGGGACATTTATGGGGCGTAACTCTGGGACATTTATGAGTAAAGGTCTTTTTTTACTCTTGCGGTGGCAATTTTCTCTGGATTTGGCCACATTCTGAGATGTATTGTCCTACGTCCTCAAATAACCTTTTCCAATAATATCTCTCACTTATTTTCTAAAAAAAAGTTAAAACGTGAAAACCTTCATAATTATTCATCCCGCTGTTCCGGTGACTAACCAAAATTCAGCACCAGTAAATAAAGAGACGGTGCTGAAAATCTCCAAATCTTCAAACACAAGTTAGAAACGTGTTTTAACTACACATAATATACACTCTTATGGAAATGGCATTGCGTTTATACATAGAACCGCAATTCATTAACCCCAGATATGCTTACCTCGTTATGCTTACCTCGTTCGAAAAAAAAAAATTTTCATAAAAAAAATTTGTCTTGGAATCTCGAAACGTTCATTTCTTGTTACGCTAGATTATATCTGGCCAACATATATAGACTTCCTTTTTTATTTGAAATTTACAGATTAAGTCAAAAAGAGTTATCAATTCAAAAGAATATATTCGAATTCTTCAAGTTCAGTTTAATTTAATTCGAATTTATCGTACACATTTAACCATATGGGAAGCTGTATGCATTCAGATGGGTAAACTATGGAAATTAGTAATAGGTGTTAAGAAAATTAATGAAAGATTTTATATTGTAGCTACTGAAGACGGAGGTTCATACTGAAAAAACCACTGACACCTACTTAAAGGTTGAGAATCTAATTTAATTCCTAAATATATTAATTTGCGATTAATGACGTGTAGTTTAAACGATGAGTTCCAGCAATTTTACGCATGCTGTCTTCACAAAAAATAGGGAAGTAGTTTTGCTACATATAACAAAACCAAAATACAGGGACCCTCCATCTATTTTTGGGTGGTCAGAAATCACAAAAAAAAATTCTTGACCCAATCAATTTGCAGTAACCACTACACTTAAGCATGTCAAATATAAGTTCTTCATCGACAACGCATTTTGGATAATTGTTTCACCGTCATGCAACTCAAACGTTCCCGCAATCAATAACGCAAGAATGTCGGGAACATTACAAATAGCTAATCTGGTTGCCAAACAAGCCAGGAAACCAAATTTATGAAATCAAAAAGTCGAAAAACGTAAAGTGTTTGTTTTTTTTAATTTTATTTATTTTTTTGACATTTTTTTTAAAAATGTTATGTATGCCTCTTTCATACCACTTGTTAGGTAGACTTCATACAGTAACATCATTAACTGAGCTCTTGTATTTCGCCAATCCCAGACGAAACAGCGAAATTTTTTTCAGATTCGGGACAGCATTAGAAAAATGTGCACTATCAGACATCAAACATCAAAATCAAAATTGTTAGCAGGGATAACTAAAAAGCAACAGTGCAGATACTTGGCAGTAGTAGCCTTGCACATAACAAGCAATTTGAATCTAACATGTCATAAATAATAACCATATTCAAGGATTTGTACAATATACAAATAACAAATGTAATAATGGCAATAGTTTTAGGCAAAGATACAATAAAATTACCCACACTAGATTATTATCCGTGCAATTGTCCGTTTTAAAGGTAAATAAAAATAATTATTACACAATTTCAATTGGCATTACCATAAGCAGTTTTTATCTAAAATAGTTCCATAGATTTATTTTATTAGAACTGAAATGCATTTCCATAATTTATATCATACATGACTCTAGAAATTAATGAATGGGGTTTTGCATGTAAGGTCATATTAGGACAGCAACCTCAAAGGGAGATGAGACTGATGAAATGCCGCGACGGAGAAATCGAACACGCTTTGGTTGAGTTCTTTTGCTCCATAGTGCAAGGCCTTGTCCACGGAGCTACAGAGGCCGCTACATGACGCTTGGACGATACTGCTATTGTTTCAGATACGGTCAAAAATACTACATGTGCTGAACAAATGCGTAGGAGGGGAGGGGTTCGTGTTGAGGATCGCCACGCCATTGTAAGTACGGTGGGGGATGGGCAATGATTTGAGATGATCATACATTGTCCTTTGTTACGACTAGGGGTAATGTAGCAAAACAAAAGACTCAAACAAGCTTTCAAGATTTAAAATACAAATCTTTAATTTCCTAAAATATTAAAATATTTTAACAAACAATTAAAGTGAAAGAATTAAAAATAACTTACAGTATAGAATATCCTTAAAAGTCCTAAATTGTTTTAAAGTTCACTGTTCCGGAAGTTAATCCAACTATTCCGAATGTATGTTCCGAATGAAGTAGCCTTTACTGTGCTAATATGTTGATAAGAATTAGTTATATCCCTATATACATAGCCTTAATGCGCAGGATCGAAATAAAAACCCATTCTACGTCTTCGATAAACAAACTGGGTATTTCGAAATAATTTCCTTCTAATAAACACAATTCATTCTTCGGATGTGACCTTAAACTATAATTCCTGGTCAATATAATGTTTACTCCTAAAAGTACGAGAACTAGTAAAAAAGTTCAACCTCGCGCGTGGAAAATACGTCATATGACTAAAGCTACAAGCAACTAGGTGAAATATTGATCCAAAAATACCGTATGTGTACTCACGGCAAGACGGCAGGTGTTAGACTAAGAACAGAGATTATAAACTAATAAACTATACAATTATAAAAAGGAAAAATATATATAATTCCGTAACACCTTAAAATTGTTAAATGTAGAAATGTCTTAAAAAATAATATATTTTTAAAAAATTGTCAAAAACCAATCTTGACATTGGCAGGTGTTGAAGTAAATCAATATTTTAAAAAATCCTATCGTATAATATCAACTTTTTAATATCGAGACACACTATTCACAGGTATAATACCTCTGCATACACTGCCGAGGCTGAGTCGATGAAAATACAATGTTGTCAAAAAATCAAACAAACACCATTTTAAGGAAGTAACTACTTAAATACTTGCATTATGTTATGGCCACCATATTCATGACAATGCACGCTCTTTAGGATGGTCTTTTTTCCGACACGGTTAATACCCTTCTTTAATTTACCTTTGATTTATGTAAAAGAATGTCGTCCTTTATGCAATATTTCGTACACAGTTTTCGAAGAAAAAAAAAATTCACTCCTGCAGGATAAGTTGTTTTCAGGATATAGTTTCTGATTTCCAGAACTTCTCTGGCGTCCATCCTGCTATCAAGTTAGACAGTCAACTGTGAACTAAACGCGTTTTCCTAACATCCCCTACATAGTCTGTCATCGTCCCTTTGGTTTACACCAACAAAGTGTGTCTTGTGTGGTTGACGTCTTTTTTTTTTTCGGTAACTGGCACCGCGTGGCGCGGGACAACTGATACACCAACGTGATTTTGCGTGTGTCTGTCCCTGAACATTGCCTGTTGTTCTATCCATGGATTTAGTTCAGGGTTTTACACATGAACTTAGCTAACAAACACTTTACAAAGGGTTTGCACAATCCTTGAGTTTATACAAAGGTATAAAAAGTAAACAATTCTTCCTCGTGTCTGTAACCCCGTATTGACTGACCAAATCAGTCTAAACTCAAGAACTCTCTTATAAGCTTGAAATCTATTGTCTTGAATGCATACACTTGTGCACTGCCCTAAGGAAAGCGTAGTCCTGTATTGACCTTCAAGATTAGAGCTCTGTTTGACTTTTTCAAGGTCAAAGAACAAAAGACAATCGTTGTGGTCTCTGTGTCCTAAATTGTCATGATGGATTTATTTTTAAGAACTTATAACACGTTATATGTTAGAGACTGGATAGATTCAAGGAAGGCTCTGCTATTTGGGATTGAACCAGTGTTGATGCTTTTTGGGGTTTTTTTTTTTTTTTTTTTTCTTCAAATAATATGTTCTTGTTGTTGCTATTTTTTTTGGGGGGGGCGTATTTTGTTGGGGTTTTTTTTGGGGGGGGGGAGTTCTTGGGGAGATGGGTGGGTGCTGTGATCATATTTCCCCTCTTCTAACTTCCACAAAAGTTCACAGATTTCAATAAACTTGATAAATTATCAATTCCTAGAGAGTAAGGATGGCTCTTAAACCCCATATAGATAGTTGGGGCCCACTTTTAAGTTTAATTAATTTTTGCTTCCCTTTTCAACCAGTAATATAAATAATATTGCAGGAGATACTACATTTGTTGGTACGACAATGAAAAATCAATACATAAATTGTAGTGAGACATATTTATTTCACACTATGTACAATTATCACACCTTATCATGAATACGTTTTACGTTCCATGTAATTTACAGGTATCAGCAATAGTTGACATGCAATCAACCATAGCTATCATTGATATAATGATATTAGAAAAAAATACTTATAATGGTCAGTAAAAGTATATAATCAGATTATTTGATACTGATTAAACTGTCAATACAGAGTATTAGAAAGTACAGTATTAGTTTTACAAAAAATTTTAATGTTCCGCTATATTCAAATCATTGTTTGGTTTGGAAGCCAAAAAAAAAAAAAAAATAAATAAAAAGTAGTGGCAGGGAACAGAGTGGGTCAGTTAATCTATTTGAAGCAGAAATATTATTTTCATTTTTTGAACCATTGGGATAACTTTAAAGTAGGATTTTAGTTTTATTTATTTTTTTATTTACTTATTTATTTATTTACTTATTTAATTATTTATTACCATTTATTTATTTCTTTATTTATCTATTATTTACTTATTTATTTACTTCATTACTTATTTATGTATTGATTTATTTACTTATTTATTTGTTTACTTGTTTATTTATTTATTTATTTACTTATTTATTTATGTATTTACTTATTTATTTATTTGTCTTTATTTATGTATTTATTTATTTACTTATTTATGTATTTATTTATTTACTTATTTATTTATTTATTTATTTATTTATCGATTTTATTTATTTACTTATTTATTTATTTATTAATTTTTTTAATTTTTGTATTTACTTATTTATTTATTTATTTGTTTATTAAATTGACTAATTTATTTATTTATTTACTGTTTTATAATTGCTGAGTATAATTGGATTTACAGGGCTATGGAAATGTCTATATCAAGAAATATCAGCGCACGGATTGGATTACCTCTCGAAAAGAATATTTACAAGTACATGTAGCACAAATATAGTCACATGTATATGCTTTTGGCATGACACAAATAATGTGGTGCAGTTTAATGTTTTTCGATCAAGACATGACTGACACAAAACAGTAATTACTTTGTGTTTTTCAGGGTACTACAAAGCCTAAATGCTTCAAACTTTTATTATGGTTTGGCAGACGTTTATACTATTTTATTGTGGCATTGCCATCCGAAAGGCTGTTAAACTGGTAGATGTGGAATTGTTTTTTAAGATAAGGCATGTAAAATAGCACGTGAAAGTACCATGCATGCATGCATTTTAAATTTTTAATTTGTTTATATTTATTTTTTTACAATGGACCATTTCAAGAGTCTTTAACATCACTAAAGTACTGCACAACATATATTTTTTTCTTTGCCATTTTATGTCTAGTAACAAAATCTGCCACCAGAGTTTCAGAGAGAATTTCAAATGTTTTTTTCTTATTATTCTTTTTAAATTTTGAAATAACTTACATAATGACACAGATAACATTCAAATAGTTGCAGGAGACCTGTAATTGGACAAGTTAATGCTATTAAAAGTTGCCTCCCTTGCACATCTGTTGAATGTTACATGCATAATGACTGTAAAATCATTATAAAGCTTTACTCATCGTGGTCAAAGGAGTCAGTAAAATCATTATAAAGCTTTACTCATCATGGTCAAAGCAGTCTGTAAAATATCTATAAAGCTTTACTCATCACTGTCAAAGGAGTCGGTAAAATCTCTATAAAGCTTTACTCATCATGGTCAAAGGAGTCTGTAAAATCTGATTTTATAAATCTTGCTATTACTAAAAAAAAAACATTCATCCTGATAGAATTCAATTATCATGTCTCTTTAAAGCTTTACTCATCATGGCCAAAGGAGTCTGTAAAATCTCTATAAAACTTTATTCATCATGGTCAAAGGAGTCTGTAAAATCTGATTTTATTATTCTTGCATTTACCAAAAATAACATTCATCCAGACAGAATTCAATATTCATGACTCCTTAATTCTAGACAACCAGCATAGTACCATAGATGGAGAAAATGTGAAGGAGAGATGAAAAGATATACTGTATAATTTGGATAATGAGAATGTACAGGAAAACAAGCATACATGGAAAATAAGTGTTTAAGGGCCTTTCAGTATTTTGGCGACAAAAAATAAACACATTTTATTACAAGGAAAACAAAAGGGCTAAGTCAACAATTTGCTCTTTCAAATATGTTTCCATCCTGATTAAATCATTAAGAAATGTGTGTATGTACAGTCAGACCTGCATATAAAGACCATTCTGAGGACCAGCTGAAAGTGGTCTTAATAGACAGATGGTCTTAACAGATAGATGGTCTTTATAGACAAATGGTCTTAATATACAGGTAGGAGTCATGTAGGTAGATTAAAAAATGGAGTGCAGGATATCAAGTCCTACAATTAGCAGATATATGCACACATACATACAAAGGTAAGTAGATTATTGTGAGTGTGGGTGATCTCAACAACAGATAAATCAGAAAAAACCTTCATCACTGCCAGTTGCTAAACACAGTACATCATAGGTCATGGGACCCAAAAACAGCAGTCACTGGTTACATTGGGCCAGTGGTTACTATATACAGGCAAAGTATGTAGGTAAATTTAAGGAAGCAAAATATGTGGTTGCTATAGACAGGTCATCACTACAAATAGGTGGTTGCTATATTCAGGTGGTTACTAGAACAGGTTGGAATGTATTTACTTTGTTCTGTTTGAACCTTTTGCTTATTATCTTTCCTTTTTTTAAGCAACCAGCTTCTTGTAAACTACTGTTAAATCTGGTAAACAAGCAGAATATGACAAATGAACAAATGGTTGTAGCATGATGATATCACTATATTTAAAATTGTACAAATGGTTGAAACATGATGATATCACTATATTTAAAATTGTACAAATGGTTGAAACATGATGATATCACTATATTTAAAATTGTACAAATGGTTGAAACATGATGATATCACTATATTAAATATTGTACAAATGGTTGAAGCATGATGATATCACTATATTTAAAAATGTACAAATGGTTGAAACATGATATCACTATATTTAAAAATGTACAAATGGTTGAAACATGATGATATCACTATATTTAAAAATGTACAAATGGTTGAAACATGATGATATCACAATATGCCCTTCTTGCATGCTTTTGCAATATTTGTAAAAGCAAATGGTTAAAATATAGTTGTTACTTATTTCTCGAGTCATTACTATTTTATAAGTATATGTAATTATATCAAAATCAAGCACATATGACCTCATTTATTCAACAAACATGCATGTACAATTTTATCAAGTTTTTTCTGTAAAGAATGTGGCAATTGGCAATGTTTAAAGAAATAATTACTACACATGTAGATACTGTATGTGACATTTAAAACCATTAATGACTACACATGTACGTAGATACAGTATGTGACATTTCAACCATTAATGAGTACACATGTAGATACCATATGTGACATTTCAACCATTAATGAGTACACATGTAGATACCACATATGACATTTCAACCATTAATGAGTACACATGTAGATACAGTATGTGACATTTCAACTATTAATGAGTACACATGTAGATACCACATATGACATTTCAATCATTAATGACTACACATGTAGATACAGTATGTGACATTTCAACTATTAATAACTACACATGTAGATACAGTATGTGACATTTCAACTATTAATAACTACACATGTAGATACCATATATGACATTTCAACCATTAATGACTACACATGTAGATACAGTATGTGACATTTCAACCATTAATTACTACACATGTAGATACAGTATGTGACACCATTTCGACTATTACTGACTACACATGTCAATACAGCATTATTTAAAAAATTAATCTGCCATTGCAATTGTCGGTAACTACTATTTCTAGCCTTTTAAATATTCATTCATTATAATACTTAATGGTGATACCATGTATATCAGTAATTGATTGAATGATCAAGATTTTACTACATGTTGTTTTACTATTTCACTTCAAAATGAACTCACTAGTACACTAGCTCTTGCCTCTATAATGTCCATGGAGATTTCTGGGTCCTGAAATATGAATACTATACAAAGCAGTACAGACACAGTTGTAGTTGCTGTTGTAGTGGTACATCTGTAGAAACAAAGCTTAACCAAACAAGTTTATATTGACATTCTCAACTTCGTCCATTGCTTTTGAATAAAGATTCTTTGAATCTTTTTAATTCTTTTTTTTATCCAATAATATAGCAAGGAGGAATAGTAATTGCTCTGAGAAGAAACTGAAAAAATGAATCCTGTCTGCAACAAAAGAAGATGAAGAAAGTAAAATTTCTAGATTGACATGCACACTAGAATGACATGTAGATTAAGGTGAATTGGTTACTACTGAAATGAGTCATTATCAATTTTTATTCTCTCAAAAATTCAAATAATAGGCATCTATTATCTATCTACGGTACCTACCGATCTCTCTATCTCTCTCTCTCTCTCTCTCTCTCTCTCTCTCTCTCTCTCTCTATCTATCTATCTATCTATCTATCTATCTATCTATCTATCTATCTATCTATTGATTTTGCTATCTATATAAATTTTAACATATTTTGATATCTCTTAAAATCAGAGGTATATTTCTTGGTCCAAATGTAAATATTTTTCTACTGCTTCAATCTCTTTGAATATATTTCATGGTTATGATGGAGGCCTTTAGTTTATGATAACATCTGTCATCTTGTATCATCTTTTATACAAATTATGATACTTACATTATTTTTTCAGTTTTAAACATAAAATAAGCAAAATATACAACATGTTGCAAATATTATCTCAGAATATATTGCTTTGTGCTGCATCCCTTGTAGCTATGTTTAAACTGATATGAATATGGTCAATGGCCTTTCAATGCTAAATAGCAATGTGATTTGGGTTTTTTTTGCATCATACTGACTATAACAGACATATTTCTGTATATTAATGAAAAAAAAATTATTATAAAAATTATAATTAAAAATTAAAATATTTCACAATTCACAGTCCATCTCACAATCAGCAAATACTGTTTCCAACATGCATTTCATATATACAAACTGACTAAAAATTAATTATGTGCACATTTGTACAAGAGAAGCAAAATTATTTTATTTTTGGAATTATTGAATTTTGTGAAGAAAAAAAAAAACTAGCAAAAACGGAGGGAGTATAAGAAAGAAAGATGTAAATAGGAAAATTATTCTGGTCTATCCATGCAAATAATAGGTGAGTATACAAACAATCGAGTCCCTATTTACATAAGGTCAAAGAACTAAGTTCAAAACCAAGTTACACCTCCTATTATGAAAACTGCCTTAAATACTTTACAGTCATTGTACAGAAATTAACAAGGAAGGCTATCAATATGGAGAAAAAAATTCACATTTTCATCCCTGTTTACAATGAAAAGATCTTAAACAGAAAAACAAATTGAAAAGTATCAGTAAGTGTAAAGGAACTTTTAATTCAGTCATAACTTATGCATGCTGAATACAGTTTATCATGTCTTGAAAACTTTTTCTTGCGAATTGATGAAAGCACTGAATATCATTATTTACAGATTAAACTGTATTTATAATAATATACCTATTTACAGATTAAACTGTAGTTATAATAATATACCTAAGGGTTGCAAAGTATACAAGACATAAATTCCCTTAAAAAATCCCATGCAATCAGTATCATTTGACAAAATATTAATTTTATGTGATAATTTCATTTACTTTGGAATATGCATCAAACACGTATATTTTTATCAACAAGATCCTATATGTACTTTTTGGTTCCTGTGTATGGGTAGCGAGTAGGTGGACGGGGGGATGGGTGTCTGCTGAAATATGGAATGGAGGGGGGAACAGTGCTATGATAAAAATGCATTACTTGAAGAAAGAAGAGGAACACTATGTTATTTATTTCAATGAATGCCTTTAATAAGCCAAACTGATTTTAGAATCCATCCACAGCTTGTCTGGAAAATATGATGGCAAATCTGGAGAAGGGGTGGCAACTTTATTATGGTATTGTACAAATTTTCATTATACAAGTTAGCAGCTAGTATCATGAATAATACATAAGCAAACAAGAGTTATCAAATATATTCTGATTAAATTCATTTGGCCACAATTCTCTTGGAACTTTTAGATACACGAACGCACTAAATATTTTGGTAATCATTAAACGCATTTCACTCTCTAAAACTCTATAATAAACTTCAATTATAATTAACTAGGCAATAATGATCTCCAAAGTTGCAACAATGTTTTCTTTAACACTTCTGCATGCTAGAGGAACAAAATGAATTCTTTAACATATAATCAGACTCAATGAAATGTTCCATGATTCAGAATAAACGCCTGGGGTTGCATGAACTGTTGCTGGATAGGAAAATATTGTCTTCTGTCCCAAAGTGTTGTCATAGTTGACAGCGCTCAAAGTCATGAGTAAGGGACCGACCATTTTAATTGTGGGAGGGCAGAGTGATTGGATTTTCATTCCAACCAGGATGTTTGTTTTCTTTTATCTCATGATATTTTTTTTCAGCTAATATTATGGATAGAATTAGTTCTTTTTCTACAAATCAGAGCAAGAGTATTTTTTTCAAGCTATTTATGGGTTAGAAAGTTAACAAAAATCCTGCTCCCCTCCCTCCGAAAATTAAATAGTTCCTAAAAGGGTCACATATGCAACTTAATATTAGCATTTGTGAGTAAAAAATATAAACTAGTCACAGTCAGGCCACCTTAAGAATCTGAATGCTGCAACTGGAATATTATCTCAGAATTTTTAAATAACATGTATAAAGGGATTCCAAATTTCTGCACTAAAAACAGCACAAAAAGCACACTGAATTTAATTCAAAGAACAATCCACTTTTCAACTGGGACACTGCCAGTTCCTACATTAAGTTGCCATTTTTACATGTGTCAAGTGTGGTTCACAGTCAAATAAAAATGATTTTAATAACTGACATGAATTAACCAGTGACCAGTCTAATACATGACCCATGCAATTAACCTCAGCCGATAATTCAGATCCAGATAATGCAGACATGGAAACAAATACAGAAAAATTAGTCAGCAGTAAAACTGCTGTCAGTCAAACTACCATAAACACAGATATGGCCAAGTCTTTACTAATACAATCATCATCATCAGTAGTCTCTACTAATATAATCATCATTAGAACAAAATGAAGACTCTATCAGTGAATCCGAGGTCAGGCAATATGTAGAGAAATGAATTAGGCTTCAAAAAATAGTGAACTTCAATGAATGGCCTGAGGCTGAAGTAGATGATCATTGTTGTCCATTTTGACATACAGCTCAATATAGCATACTATAAATAATAGCCTTATGCATTTTTTGTAATTGCTTTTTAATTTGCCTTAATTAAAAACATCACATTGTCATCTTCTATGTTAAACTTTCCAATCTACTGATTTCAATTGTTATGGCAACCAAATTATTAAGGCTTGGCAACCTAAATTCAAAATGGCCACTGACAAAATTTCAAGTAGGTGCCTGATGGCAACCAATGTTTGAAAGGCATCTGAAGCCCTATAAAAGGTTTAAATCAAAACAATAAGATTGTCTCTATGGTAAGAAAGAGTAATATTTTATGGATACAGAGGCACTGTGTTCTATGGGAAATTACTGTATTTTAAAGGTACAGAGGCACTGTGTTCTATGGGAAATTACTGTATTTTATGGTTACATAGGCACTGTGTTCTATGGGAAATTACTGTATTTTATGGTTACAGAGGCCTATGTCCTATGGGAAATTGCTGTATTTTATGGTTACAGAGGCACTGTGTTCTATGGGAAATTACTGTATTTTATAGGTACATAGGCACTGTGTCCTATGGGAAATTACTGTATTTTATGGTTACAGAGGCACTGTGTTCTATGGGAAATTACTGTATTTTATGGTTACAGAGGCACTGTGTTCTATGGGAAATTACTGTATTTTATAGGTACAGAGGCACTGTGTCCTATGGGAAATTACTGTATTTTATGGTTACATAGGCACTGTGTTCTATGGGAAATTACTGTATTTTATGGTTACAGAGGCCTATGTCCTATGGGAAATTACTGTATTTTATGGGTACAGATGCACAGTGTTAAAAGGGAAATTACTGTATTTTATAGGTACAGAGGCACTGTGTTCTAACGGATATTACTGTATTTTCTCAAATTTGTATGCACAACCAATCCATACAAATTTTATAAAACAAATTTTCCGGTTATTTTTGGCACAGAGAACTTATATCTTATTAACACTTTGCACATTTTAGGTACCTAAGAGAAAGGTATTCAATTTTTTTCACTTATAATTTTTTGTACACTTGAAAAAATAATGATTAAAAAGTATAATTTTTTTTACAGACAATACAGTATAATAACTGCATCAAAGATATATCTATCAAGAAAACCATCAGCACTAATAATGATATGCATTTACTATATGTCTGCTTTAGAGCAATAATGATAGTAATAATAGTACACTGCTCCCTCGTGTTAGCATGTCCAGATAACTCGCAGGCCCAGTTACAACATGGGTGCAGATGTAGGCCGTATCTTTGCTTATAAAAACTACCACCAAAATAGGCTCCTATTTGCTTTTGAGCATGAATAAAATTGTGATTAAAATTGGTAAATTAAACCTTCATATATCGATCATTTTATTGTCAAAAATGTTGGTTGGTGTCTACAAATTTGAATCAACATCATGAAATGAGCAACTTTTATTAAGAAGTCATATCTTTTGTTAACTTTGCATTTAACATTTTTTTTCTCAGTAACAATACACAACAAAATATGGATCAATTAAAATGTTATAAATGCCTACTGGTGACAGAAATTTAAGAAATAAATCCAATTAAATAAGTCTTGTAAAGTGAAATTCATATTTAAGTTTTATCTTTTAATTCGGTTTCAGTGTAATCATTATAAATGTGATGTGCCATCTAGTATTCAATGTTAAAATTGTCAGTTGACCATGAGAGTGATGCCCGAGAACCTAATTAAGTGCCTACTTTGTTTTGATCACTGATTTGTGGAAGTATTTGTTGCATTTTTACTATCAGTTAAAAGTAAACCTGCTTTGTATTTGCACATTAATTACGTCTTTTGTGTCAAATTAAGTAAAGAATGATGAATAATAAAAGCTAAAAGGCAGGCAAATCCTATCTGCATAGGAACTAGTGGTCATTGTCATGTGTCAAGTCAATTCATTTCAACCGAACATTTAAATACCATTTTAAATATTATTATACAAGTAATATAATTAAAGTATCTAATATTAATCAGTGGTTTATCTTACTCATTCCCAAATGTGATCAAGGCCAGCAACAGAACCAAGTGAAAGATGTACTTGGTGCATGCAAATCTTAGTATCACAGATAGGGTTTGTTATGTAGAAGCAAAGCTCCAATGTTTTAGTTAACTTAAAATGCCTGAATTAGCATTCAGGTTTACTCAAGAATGAGTAGAAATTTCACTATTACTTGCAATGAAATCACAGCATCAATATTTTACCCATAGAATACTAAAATATAGATTTTCAATGTTGTTGTTTCAAAAAATAAATGTCCACTGTATTTTGAAACAAAGAATCTTTTGTTCTGAATCAACAATAACACTAGAATCTATTTACATTCACATGCACAAAGCAGTGATGTAATACACAATGTTTCCACTGGTACAAGTGATGTGTGCTGAAACCTACTGGAGTGATGTTTATAATGATTTTTCAGGCATTGGTTATCATGAAAATAAAATGAACAACTTCATTATAAAAGCTGTTTATTGACACATATTCCCAATGCAATTATAAAACATATATTCAACCATTTACATCCACCCCCCTTATCATTATTGATGTCCATCCCTTTCCTAATTTTTCCGAGGTCCCTCAGTAACTTGCTTCCTTGCTTTTGCTGCAGTCTGTTTTTGGACCATGTTGTGTGAGTTATCAAGGGAGACATATATGTATGTATCTATTCGGTTTAATGGCACAACAGCACAATCCAGGCTATACAGTGCTTAGTAAGCTGAGGTATCCCAAAAAATCTACATAAACCAAAGATAATGAAAAAAAATGTAACATCATTAAAATACAAAGTCAAATTTTTTTTTTACAAACTGCTCTCTCTGAAAAATCAAAGACCATCTCAGCTGGAACATCATCATGGGAGGCATCTCAGAACAAAACTGTTGCCCCAATCAGCTGCTCTCATGAAATGCAGGAGGGTGCATTGGGTCTATTCTACATACCTGAGCCAACAGATGCACAATAACAATAATAATATTTAATAACAATAATAATATTTAATAACAATAATAATAAAAAAAATGATCATGGTCAAGGCAATGACAAATGAATGCTCATCCTAGGCCTTCAATGACAGCGAGTCTGTAAGCAAATCTGTTTTGGATTATATTTATTTAAAGCTACATTCCCTTGTAACAAAATCCTAAATCAAGATTCCTAGTAATAAAATCCTAAATCAAGATTCCTAGTAATAAAATCCTAAATCAAGATTCCTAGTAATAAAATCCTAAATCAAGATTCCTAGTAATAAAATCCTAAATCAAGATTCCTAGTAATAAAATCCTAAATCAAGATTCCTAGTAATAAAATCCTAAATCAAGATCCCTTGTAATAAAATCCTAAATGAAGATTATGGCATGACATGATTTTGTATCTGACTTAATGAAGAATAATTAATTTTTTTTCAATCAAAAATGAACACCAATCAAGACAAAATGGAGAAACCAATTTTTTCTAGTAAAATGTTTCTTCAATAATACTTACCCGATCATAATATCTTAGGAGAACTACTACTACCTTGCAAATCTAGTCCTCCCAAGCTAAATCTTTTAAGCGAAAAAGCTAAAAGTTACCTACCAACCTAGGTAGCAGCTAGCTAGAGTGATCTCCACTTGATGCAGGGATTGGCGCCAAATCCAGTGAATACTTTAGTTACTACTGGATGGAAGGCATGCTCTCTATATGGATGTAACTGCGGGGAGGAGGGTGTATGTGTATTATGATCGGGTAAGTATTATTAGTGAGACAGCTTCTAGATAACCCGACTGGAGAAAAGACTCCATATGTCGGGGAGTGGCCATGAAGGGAAAATTTTTCCCTCCTGCAAATCCAGCGAAAGTTGTGAAGCCACGTCCTTATGAAGCTGTTGAACAACCCAGGAAGGTAACTTGCTGCACCATGGCTATAGATTCTACCAGGTTGAGGTGAGCTTTTTGGGATGAAAGATCTCTGAGATAAAAGCGAGAGAAAGTGGACTCTGATCTCCATCGCACAGACTGGATAATGTCAGTTAGGGAACAGTTCTGCTCAAATACAATGCTTGTGGCAACTGCCTTAACTTCATGAGCAAAAACACTTAGCAAATTCATTTGATCTGGGGTTATTTCTCGATATGTTGACCAAATAACCCATTTTATCCAGGATGAAAGTATCTGTGCTGATATGTTGTCCTTTTCTTCCACGACGCACATTATCTGTCCTTTTCAAAGCTTGTACTGGGTCCTGTAGACAACCTTGAGATGATGTGTGTGGGTGTAGACAGGGATTTCACTACAAAAGTCTGATTCCCCATGAATGGGAGCCTGTTCTTGGCAATGAAAGCAGGGGCCATCATGAGTGATACCGATCCATCCTGTCGGAATTGCAAGTAGTTCAGGTCGACAGATAAAGCATGTATTTCACTAATATTGCATACCATCACTAGTGTGATGAGGAAGCGGGTCTTATATGAGAGGTTAACCAACGAAACCCTTGAGAGCGGTTCAAACCATGTCTTATTCAGCCAGGTTATTACCCATGATAAATTCCACTATGGGCATAGAACCAAAGCCTTTGGACATGTGAAATCAAAATTGACAGAAGATTGGATAGATCTTTGTTTTGTCCAATATCCTCTCTTCCATGATGACAAAGCATGTCAGAGATCATGGAACAGTAGCCTTTGACCGTAATTGGTGCTAACTGTTTCTCGTTCAAGAGCCATATTAGGAAGTTAGCTATTTGAGGTACTGATGCCTGCAGCAGTGCAGTGTGTTCTTGGGCATTTGCCTTCATACGCTTTTAAGTGGAGGGCCATCTCGCTCTAGCGATTCTCTCCACCACTGGTTGTGAGAACGGTTTGTTCTTGAGAGATTGTTTAATATGGTCCAGATGTGCAGGTTCAGCAACTCGTGGTTGTTTGAGCAGATGAGGAAATATTTCAATTTTCCTGGCGATTTCCACTGCAAGATTGATGAGGTCGTTGATCCACGAATGTATCAATGAGGATGAGGAGACACTCTGATTCTCTTGCTTCTGTATTACCTTCAGTATCAGAGAAGTTGTAGGGTAAGCATATGCAACCAGACTGTTCCAATCTATAGAAAGGGTCTATACTGCCCAGGCCTTTGGCTCCAGGACTGTTGAAACAAAGGTTGGGAGTCTGGGATCCACTTTGTCACAAATAGATCCACCATTGGTCAATCCCACAAGGCACATATATGAGTGAAAACCAATGGGTGAAGAGACCATTCCGTTTGTACTAGTTGATTCTTCTGGGACAGCGAGTCGGCTAATACATTTAGTTGGCCTGGAATATGAAGAACTTGGACGTGGATTTGTCATTGATGACACCACTTTAAAAAATCCCCAAAACAAGAATGCAAAGGTCTGGGGACTTGGTTCCACCTTGCTGTTTGAGATAAGTCACCACAGTGGAGTTGTCTGATAGAATGAGAACTCCCTTCCAATGTAGAGCCTCCTGCCACCAATGACAGGCTTTCAAGATAGCTTTCATCTCAAGAATGTTGATATGTAAATGGCGATCCTGAGGGGGCCACACTTAACTGGCCTCCTGAAATGATGGAAGGAGGTGTGCATCACAGCCCTCTGTGCTTGCATCCGTACAGACTGATTTCCAGAAGTTGCACCTGTAACAATATCCCCGACATGAGTCAACTGAGGTTGCCCCTTCTTCTGAGATGGGACATCATATTGGTGCAGGTTGTGGATGGTCCAAGGGGTAAAGTCTTGGCCTCCATTGCTCATTCGTGAGGGATACATACACTGTTTAAGTGAGTGTTGAACTCCATTCCTAAATGGACGAAATGTTGAGATGCTACAAGGTCAGATTTGTCCTTGTTGACAAGGAAGCCTAGGATGAGAAAGAGAGTAACAAAGGATATGTCTTGCTACAAGATATAACTTATCTGATGTTTTTGTAGAATGTTGTCCAGGTAGTTTGATGTTGCTGCTGTGGAGGTGGTCCAAATATGGGCCATTATCATGTCCATCAATCATGTAAAAACCCAGGGACTGATGTTAAGTCCAAATGGGCGAACCCTGAACTGGTAAACGGTGTCTTTGATGGCAAACCACAGGAATTTGTTGGAAGTCATGTGAATAGGGATGTGAAGATATGCATCTTGGAAGTCCACACTTATTGCATAGTGTCCCTCCTGGACAGCATTTAGCACCCGTCGCGGCGTTTCCATCATGAACCAAGGGGCGCAAATGAACTGATTGAGGGCATTTAGGTCGATAACAGGACAAAGGGTGCCATTGGCCTTTTGGGACCAGGAACAGCCTGGAATGAAACCCTGGAGAATTTACACTGCGAACAATTTCTACCACCCTTTTTCAGACAAGGTTGTTGATTTCTTGCTGCAGAGTGGTGGCTTTGAATGGGTCAGTGGGAATGTTTGTAACTGAAGGAACCCTGGACAAAGGGGGATGTGTGCTGAAGGTGATTCTAAGTCCCTCAGAAACCACATGCTAGGTCCATAGGTCATTGTGGCAAATACTATCCCATTCAGCAGCAAAGAATTGGAGCTTTCCCCCTACCGGGATGTGTGATAAGGGTGGCATGAAGATTATGTCATTTTTTGTGATAGGGAGACTTTTGTTGAGAAAAACATGGGCAAAAATGATCACCTTCTCTCTGACTCTTGTCCACTTTTGATCAGAAGAACTGTGGTTTTCATCAGTTGTAGGATCAGTAGGACTGCTTCCCAGTGGTCTGTGTCCTAGGGGCATCATTGTGATCCTTTTATTGCTACCCCAGAAAATCCCTTCTCTGTGGCTGAGACTGTGTGAGAGTAAAATTGTTCTCCTTGGTGGCTTGTTTGTGGATTTCAGCAACCAGATGATTAAACAGGAGATTGGATGATAATGGTTGTGAGCATTGCTTGGCCTTGTGATGATCTTTAAGGTGGAGGTAGAGAGCACAGCATCTTGTTCCACCAGTTGTAAGTTAGTAGCTGCTGTTACGACATTGGCCAGGGTATGTTGAGCAGCTCCAGTCATGATGGAACAGAGCCATCTAAGATAATATGACATTGTCCAGTTCATAAAGTTGGGATGGGGTATGGGATATCAGATCCTCATAGCCGGTTCTTAAATCTAAAGTGTGAGATGGTAACTGAGATGGTTTGTTTTGTTCTCTATCTCGCTCTACAGCAGGTGATATGGTGTCAAACCCTGATATAAAGCCTACTGGTTCTGCCAATAAAAGTTTATCATTCTGCAGGTGTGGAGGAGCCGTAGCTGTCACTGAATGTGATGGCTTGTGACGCTTTTCATGGCTGAAGAACCTCATGTAGTGTAATATCCTTTGGATAGCAAATCTTGCACCACAGCCACATCTGTATGGATAGTTATCACATCGTCATCCTTCAACATGCGCTTCTGTGCCTTCCCTTTTGGTGCCCCTATGATGGCAGACCATTGACATTCTGTCAACACTGAGCATAGCTTACATGTGTTCGTAGATTGGCAACTGGAACACACTATACATGTAGGGTGAATGTCCATAGTATGTTTCCATCTTTTACATAACTTGCACTTCATCTTGCTCATGGTCTAAATCTGTAAGAAAATACAGAGCAGACAATATAAACATGTATAGCCCAGCAGGCGTCCTGCTTTATGAACTCAGAGCTACACACTATGACAACTTACCTGTAAAAGAGTGCACATGGCAGTCAATACAGGTAGAGTATTAGAACATCACTATTAAAATATCAATTCTAATAAAAGTTACCTGTAGGAAAGGCCAATTGACTGCTTATTCAGGTAAAATCAGCGAAGTGTCGCTTATAGTCCTTAGGAAGTGGACACTATGACTACTATGTATAGAAAACTTACCTGTATGTATCCGACACATGGTGGAAACTATTCAGTAATTTAATTGAGTTTCTATACCACACACAATATCTGCACAAAAAATGCACTGAATTGACACTATTGATACTTATGAAGTGGACACTATAATATCAATTGTAATACAATATTACCTTTAGGAAAGACCAAATGACATCCCATACAGGAAAATCAATAGAGCGTCGCGTATATAATTACGAAATGGACGCTAAGACTAGATTAGTATAGAAAACTTACCTGTATGTATCCGACCACTATGGAAATTATAGTCATATTAAACGAGTTTTCTATATTACACACTATACCTCCACATAAAAAACAGGTAGAGCAATGTGAGGGACACACTAGGGACCCATGCAGGTACATACTGAGGTGCCAAGGTGTGTGCAGATGGCAAAGTGATGAAAAGACAGAACTTTGTCATCGAAGACAGAATGAAAAGTTGGAAATATATAGATGGATAATATTTCCCTTAGTAGAGAAACTCCTCCAACTTGTTTTATAGTGGAAAACTTCCAGAATCCTGTACTGGATTGCGAGACCTCTCTACTCAGAACAGAGTGTGCTACTTGGCATGAGCAGAAGTAGAGAAGTAGTAACTGAAGTATTCATGGGATTTGACTCCAATACCTGTATCAAGCAGATTTCACTCTAGCTAACTGCCACCTAGGTGGGCAGATTACTTTTATATTTTAGCCAAAAAGTTTTAGCTTGGGATGACTGGATTTGCAAGGTAGTGGTAGTTCTCCTAAGGTATTATGATCGGTAACATATTTGAAAAAGAATCAAGGAGTCCCTGCACCCATTGAACTAGGGTGATTCCTTGTATGATGTTTATCATCACAAAAAAACATGTAAACAAACAGGCAAATCAGTCATCATGCCACATTCAATTATTCACAGCCCATTTAATTAACATGAGGGTTCGCTAAACCATGTGTACATCCTCTCACTGTCCTAGAATAACTACCATGCAATTTA
This sequence comes from Margaritifera margaritifera, assembly GCA_029931535.1. NCBI lineage: Eukaryota > Metazoa > Mollusca > Bivalvia > Unionida > Margaritiferidae > Margaritifera > Margaritifera margaritifera. The sequence goes on from JAQPZY010001442.1 coordinate 79,707, forward strand.
TGCCCAACCTGAAGCCTATTCTACCTCAAAAAATGTATTAGACCCAAATGAAAAACAAAATAGCAATCTCATTAGAGTGCATTTTTACAGCCTGGTGAAAGTAAGTCTCATTTTCAAAACACTGATATCACTGTGAGTGACCAATCCTATTTTTAGGCCACAAAAGAGTGATTTCCCAAAAACTACAATTGACTGGATGATGTGGGTGGATTCTGATTATAAGACAAGCTGAACTGGATAATGTGGGTCGATTTTGATGGTAAGACAAACTAACTTGTTGATTTGGGTGTATTTTGATGGTAATACAAACTAAACTGGATGATCTGGGCAGATTTTTGATGGTAAAACAAGCTCAACTGGAAGATCTGGGTGAATTTTGATGGTAACAAACTGAACTGGGCAATCTGGATGGATTCTGATGGTAACACAAACTGAACTGGATGATCTGGGTGGATTCTTATGGTAATACAAACTGAATTGGACAATCTGGGTGGATTTTGATGGCAATACAAACTGAACTGGACAATCTGGGTGAAGTTTGATGGTAATACAAACTGAACTGGACAATCTGGGTGGATTATGGTGGTAATACAAACTGAATTGGACAATCTTGGTGAATTTTGATGGTAATACAAACTGAACTGGACAATCTGGGTGAATTTTGATGGTAATACAAACTGAACTGGACAATCTGGGTGAATTGTGATGGTAATACAAACTGAACTGGACAACCTGGGTAGATTCTGGTGGTAATACAAACTGAACTGGACAATCTGGGTGAATTGTGATGGTAATACAAACTGAACTGGACAATCTGGGTGAATTTTGATGGTAATACAAACTGAACTGGACAACCTGGGTGAATTTTGATGGTAATACAAACTGAACTGGACAATCAGGGTGGATTTTGATAATAAGACAATCATTTTATATAGTTTTTAGCTCATCACATTAGTTTAAAATTTGATTTCAGAGGGAATGCAGAGTTATATAAAATTACAAATCAATTACCAATATAAATTTGTGGAAACTGCCTCCAAAATGCAAGTAACTTTCCATAAATTTATGAGAAAGCCTATCAAAGTGGGAATCGAGGGGGAGAAAGTGAGAATAAAGTCAGAGCAAATTAAAAAAGATTTAAAATATTTGAAGATTTGGCAAAGATATGGTTGTGAAACTGCTTAAAATGACACTTCACACAAACACTTTATCACTGTATCACCCAACAATATTCATCTGCCATAAGGTACCAATGTAAAATCATTCTCTCATAAATAAAAACATGTATAAATGCTGCATTGCTGCCTGGCTTCTTACAGCAATGAAATCATAGATGCCAAAATATACAAGATCCAAGGATTAATTTAAACTCAAGATGAATACATTGGTAATGGATGCCCTTCACTATTGAAAACAAATCTGTCCAGTGGCATTAAATTAGGATCATCACTAAATAAAAGATATAAATATTTCAAAGTTTCAGCCAAGAAAAAGCTTTCCAGTTTGTCTCTAAATCCAGGGCTTCCTGGATTTTTCACATTATTAATTGAGGAGAATCCTGCTCCTTCTACTTTTGTGTGCTTCATAAAAGCTTGAAAAATTCTCCATCCCCACTCCCTGTATTTCTCATCTTTAGTAAATCGGTACAGGTAAAATATACTCTCCACTGTCTCAGGACGCAACAGGTTGTGTGCATCCATAGTCTGCAATGAAAAAAAAAAGTTCCTAAAGTTATCCGTAATTACACTGCTCAAAAAACATTAAAGCCTAGATACTCACTTAGTAACCAAACACTAAGTCTTGCATCCCTGTACACAAACTGTCCAAATGTCATGTGATTACAGTAAAATTTGTATACTGCAAATGCTGGTTTACTGTGCACAAGCAACGCCTGATCCAATCATAGTATCACAACAACAGCAAATGACCGACAGTTGTTCCAACATTTGTATAATTGCTATAGTTTGCTGCAAAATAAGACAGACTCCCGACAGGTACAAAAACACTGTTCTGGCAGATTTAAAAGAGTGAAAATGATAGTACCATAATCAAAATCTTGTCCCTCTCAATTTTATCATTCAACATTAAAGACATTTATTTTTATGTCAAAAATCAGCAATAGTTTTACAGTAATTGTTTTAAATTGGACTCTAATTTGGCTTAAGCTAAGGGAATGGATCTAGGTCAACAAAAAGTGTCTTGATAGTATCAGTGCATAATACATTATATGCTTGTAGTATTTTACTGCTAGCTATATAAAGGACATTCAAGAGACCATAAAACTATGGGCAGTTGTGTCGCATAATGAGGTAAAAATTACATTTAAATTAACAAGGGGACTTTTAAATTTTGTCCCTTATTAAAACGGTGTCCTTTATACAAAGGTGTCTGATAAAACATGTTTCACTGTATCTTACATGTCTACTGTAATATTTAAATTATAGAACACAAGAAAAATAAACTATATACCTTATATGCTCATAATTGGTCTCAACTTGGTATATAATGTGGTAAATGGGAGCAGGAAAGTGTTCTGAATCAAAATAGTACTGTCATGTGTATAAGACTGTATCAATATTAGGGCATGTTTTTTTATAAAGCCATACATACAGAGTACAATATAAAAAGTACACTTTAAAACTGATTCTTATCATCTAATAACTAAAATCAAGTAAAACTAGGTATACTTAATCGGCTCACCACAGCAAATCCCAATGCTTTTATAACAGATGTCTGTCCCACCCTAAAACCTCAAACCCCATCTGACTGCGACCCAGGGGTTGTAACCCAAAATCCATTATATATATTATGTGTCCTCCTTCAGCAAATGCATGTACAAATTGTGATAACAACTTTTCGAAAATGTCACTGAACTTGCAATTTTTTTATAATTGAGCTTTGACCCCCTTTCAGGGACCAGTGGGCAGAGAGCCCAAACTTATACCCCTCTCACAGATTGTCACCAGATAGGCAACCTATGTACCAATTTTGGTGATTTTCCACCCAGCAGTTTAGGAGAATGATATGGTTACAGACAGATGGATGGACAGACAAGACAGAAGGTATCAAAATATTCCTTTGCTAATGTAGATAAATGTATTTTCAATAACAGAGCTGTATTTAGCCAATTTAATGAGACCAATGATCACATCATGTGGGACCACTTTATACTGAGGTGTTTTTATGGCAAGGGTCCACTGCACGCTGAGTTGATGTTAAATCACTTGGCCAAAAAGATTCCTAGCAAAAAATGCAAATGTGTTGAAATACAATGTGGAATATTCATTAAAAAATATGTTTTATGCATAAAACAAAATGTGACTTAATTAAAAAAACAAATTGATGAACAAGGAAAGGCTTCAGAATAGTAAGTGAACAATACAAAGATACCGGTCTATAAAAGTGACTCAAGTGACCACAAACGTCTGTTCTTTATGGACAGTTGTCCTTTATATTGTAGGGCAGATAGTCTAGACATGTACATTTTCAGTAAATGAATTTTATTGATTGTAGTGCTCTCAGTGTTAAAACACAGGGATGGGTGTTGTCAACATCTATGGCCAATTCTTACTAATTTCAACATCTATGGCCAATTCTTACTAATTTCTTTATTAATACCTACTGGTATCCAATGCCAAGTGATGGTTGGTAAGATTCCCACTTACATTTCATGTTTGCATATAATTTAATCATAAATAATTCTTTGCGTTGTTTAAATTTATTGCTTTATTACACAAATCAATGAATGATGTAACTTCATTCATCACTATCAGCATCATCTGGAACACTTCAGTGTTTATCTCGCTTAATGGTTGCTTACGGTATTTACTATATTGAAACTAAACATCAATATTTCAAATTTTGGCCATCTAGACCAACATTAAATGTACATACACTTAGTTAATACTCTTAGTAACCTAGCTTTTTCAATTACATTTATTAGTTAATTAATGTGTAGTTTTTGTTGTTATCAATCAAAAAGTAAGGAAGCCCCTGAGGGTGTATGTTGGCAGGAGTTTCCCTGTGGTTGCTATCCAGCAAACAGCAGAATTTTTCCTGCATGGCACAGAATTCTGCTGGGTTATATAAGCAGATGTCAGTATCTGTGCCAGGACCCATCTGGGTTTCCAAAAGTCATGACAGAGGTTCTGTGTACTCAGACATTCCATGGAAATGTTTTTGCTACTATCTCACTACAAATTCCATACAAGGAAGTGTGCAAAGAAAACATAACTCTTTTATTTACTATTTTAGTGTGAATTTTGCAAGGAAAAATAGTGTTTTGATAGTCAATTTGGACAGGTCTAAAAGTAAGAACTGAAATCAAGTATCTATATAATCTAAAATGTTCAAGATATTTATTACTTCATCTTAATGTTTTAAAATCAGCAATTTCAGTCTAAAACAATTGTCTGAACAGTTAAATTGCATGCAGGTATTACTCTTCATGATACTGTCATGTCAGGTCAAGTGTTTCTTGTAGACCTTATTAAAATAATAATACTCAATACAAATAGGAAATCAGGGTATGATAAGTGTAAGTTTGTAAAGCTGATTGGGTGTTTCTCAAGATTCTGTTCTTAAGTTATTCCTTGTATCATAAAGCTGATTGAGTGTTTCTCAAGGTTTTGTATATAAATTGCCAGTTATTATTATTATAGCCATTGAGTGTTTCTAAAGGCTGCGTATATAAGTTGTCAGTTATTATTGTTATAGCCTTTGAGTGTTTCTCAAGGCTTTGTATTGTTATAGCCACTGAGTGTTTCTCAAAGCTTTGTATTGTTAGAGCCATTGAGTGTTTCTCAAGGCTATGTATACAAATTGTCAGTTATTATTGTTATAGCCATTGAGTGTTTCTAAAGGCTCTATTTAATGCTGAACCCATATAAATATAATTAAATTTTAGTCCATGTTTCTAAGTCTTTATCTTAAAATTGTTATATTTCTAAATGTTTCTATCAAATTCTATCATAATGAACAGTTATTTCAATGAACTAGTTTTGTCTAAGTGCACAACATCACTGAGACACAATGTTAATTAGACATTTGAATCAAAAAGTGATACAACTTATATTTCAGTCTTGAATTTTTACATTTTAATTTTATGACTGTTAATAAGTGGAATGAAACTTAAGTTTTAGCCTGCATTCCATCCCTAGTCCCATCTTTAGAGCTAGAATTGCCCACTTAGTCCCATCTTTAGAGCAAGAATTGCCCACTTAGTCCCATCTTTAGAGCTAGAATTGCCCACTTATTCCCATCTTTAGAGCTAGAATTGCCCACTTAGTCCCATCTTTAGAGCTAGAATTGCCCACTTAGTCCCATCTTTAGAGCTAGAATTGCCCACTTATTCCCATCTTTAGAGCTAGAATTGCCCACTTATTCCCATCTTTAGAGCTAGAATTGCCCACTTCACCAGGTAATCAGAGACCTCTTGGATGTTAAGGTCTAATTTTAACTGGGCTTTTATTTTCAGGGGAGTCTATTGGACACAAAGAGTACAGTGAGTTAAAGAGTGGTCAACAACCCAGCACTATGCCATAAAAAAATTGGATGTAAAATTGATATGAAAATTAAGACAAGGGACACATGAACAACATTGTCTTTTATGAGGTGTTATTCAGATGGAGGAGTCTGCTATGGCAGTTTTCACTGTACTTCCTATTTCCATATTTCAAAATGTTTTTATATATGATTCTTATGTCCTTATGATTAGGCAGAATACAATAATGAAGTTTTACGAGATAAAGGGCAGTAACTTATTTTTTACCATGATATATGAGAACAAGGGTTATTTCCCCTGCTAAAATACTATGATTTATGCCATAGGACTCTCAAAAACATTAACACAAAAGCTTAATTTTGTTGATAATGGTAACAAAGTTGTCTCCAGCCCTAAAAAAAGTGATACCTATGTGTCACTTCATGTTCACACAAGCACAAAAAAAAAATTTCATTTGCCATTTCTTAATAGTATGGATCTTGGCAACTCACTTTAACAATGAGATCCTCCTCGGCACCTGGAGCTTGGTTAAAATAGACAATTTCTGGACTAAGGCGAGTTGGCATCCTTTTATACATCTCATAACATGTATTTGTGAGCTTTTTACCCAAGTCCATGTACTCAGATGGCAGACCATTATTGGCTGCCAGGGCAAGAGTCCCTCCAAGGTAACACACTAGGTGGTCCTGTGCAAGAATGAGATATTGTTAAAGTATAAAATGTTTCATCCATAAATTAAAATTACCTAAGAGCTGTAGAGCTAACATATGAATGAGCCCAAGTGTAAGGAATAAGTGTGCTTTGAAGATATTCTTCTCTTTCTACTGCATCAAACATTACAGTGACCTTTTGCAATAAGAGAAAGGAAGGAATATCTTACATCTCCATCAGTTTGATCTAGAGAAAAGGGTTCAGTCTGCACCTAGCCATGCATTTGAAAATACAACCCATACTGCACATTTGCTAATCGAATGCAGAGAACCAACCCTAAGAACTCATCACCAGTGTTAGTTGTACACTCGTAACTAACTCTACACAAGTGATAGATGTATACCAGACCTGCCAACCCTAAAGAGACATTCCCAGTAGGCAGTCAAGTTTTCAGTAATTTAGACTGATTTTCAGTAAAGTGCAAAAAAATATCATGTACTGGCAACAAGTAAAATTTAAACAACTGTTAAAGTTCATTTCGTTGTTTTAACTTACACTATAAAGCTACTGTTGTGACTGATATGCGCCACTTTTACGCTTTCTGAGAAACTTCTGTTCAAACTTCATTTTTAAGCATCCTCCTCCCTTCACTTTCATCACTAGGATTGCTTCCAAAGTATCAACTAATATAGATGACATGGATTTTTAGTGTTTTTTTGCAACAAATGACAACACCCTCTCATAACCTGAATCTGAATGTGGAACAATGAGCACTGCTTTCATGATGCTGGACAACAATTTGTATTTCAACTGGCGATTTGCATCCTTGAGTTTACTGATACATTCCCACTGCTTGTCAATTCTTTCAGTGTTTAAGATCTCAGGATTAAATTTATACACTTGGTAATTCAAAAACTCTGCTTCCAAGTTATCTTGCCCGTTGGTTTCCTCGGGTTCCATACATGTAAATCTCTTTGGGAAATACATCACACTTCTGAAATCATAAATCATTCTTTTTGACACATCAGCAACACCACTGTGCTTGAGAAGTTTATTATTCAAAGGACACCTCTTTACTATGTAATCACAAACACTTGTGTAATAATCCCTTACATCTTTATAGAATTCACAGAAGCTGCTTTCATAAAGCTTATTTTCAGTCATGTATTTTTGTTGTTTCTGAACCTACTGTAAGCGTATCATCTGACTTTTGTTTCTTACAGTCATGATAATCAATGTCAGTAAGATCCTTGCCAAGTGAAATTTCTGTAGCCTTTATGAATCTGACCAGCAATTGCTTGAATAATTCAAGCATGTTTTCTCTAAGTTTGTGGATCAAAGGCTTTTCCTGTTGCAGGATTAAGTTATGTTTGGTAAATAATGGAATGATGTTGTCTAGAAATAAGCAATAAAGCTTCACCCTCCAAGACCACAAAGCCTTATACACATTCATAGCCTTTTGCTCTCTGAAACTGATTTTTTTAGGTTCCTTCTTATCATTTCTGATTGATGATGTCTGAAATCCAGACTAATCCTTCTCACCTGATTTCTGAGATTTAGCTTTCTCTAAGGCACCTTCTTTGGGTTTTGTTTTCTCAGTCTTGCCTGCTGTGACAGATTTAGGAGGAGTACTAGCTTGACTTTTCAATTTATCACACCTAAGTTTTACTGCATGTACTTGCACTGTCTGTTTTTTCCTTTTTTGTTACTAGACTCATAAGGAACTTTACGCTTTGTTACTAGACTCATAAGGAACTTTACCCTTTGTACTAGACTCATAAGGAACTTTACCCTTTGTTACTAGACTCATAAGAAACTTTACCCTTTGTTACTAGACTCATAAGGAACTTTACCCTTTGTTACTAGACTCATAAGGAATTTTACCCTTTGTACTTGACTCATAAGGAACTTTACCCTTTGTACTAGACTGTGCATTTTTAGACTCTCTCTCAGACTTACTACTTTTGGTTTCAGCCTATTTGCCTCTAGTCTCTTGTTTCTTTCTCGAAATACATTAGTAAAGGTTCCCACTGTTCCAGCAGTCTCTTTATACCTTCACCAAGAGACAACCATCTTGTTACACAATGCTTCAGTACTTGTTTCTGTACTTTTTAAGAGTTGCTGAAGAACTTTCAGTTCCATATGTCTGTTTACAATTTTAACCAAATAATATGATATGTTCACTAATAAGTCATCAAAACTCACAAGTAGTTTATCAACCCCCTTTTTTGCTGCTAAATTTATCAAATGGCATGAACATCCACTTAAGTATACTGAGGGGTTCACCCTAGTTATATGTCCAAACATAACTTTATAGCAAACCTGTTATCAATGAAGCATTGTCTGATTTAAATGTAATACAGTTATTCCAGCATACATTTCTCTTTTTCAAATCATCATACAATGATGTGAAAATATTTTCAACAGTAGAGGCTCCATCACATGTTGGAACTGACAAAAGAGCTTCAGTTACAACCCCCTCTGTGTGATCAAGATGTCAAAAAACAACTGGGTACAACTTCTCATTATCATTGCTACCACCAGTTGCTATACTGAAGGGTTGGGATACAATATTATTCACAAGGTCTTCCTGAATTCACTTACGTTGTTGTAATACAATGGCAGTAGTTTTTGTTCTACCACACTGATAACTATTTGCTATTGTCAAATTGAAAACATGCATCTGAATGGACTTATGTAGTAACTGCAACATCATGCTCAACTAAAAAGACTTTGGCCTTTATGACCTCCAGTTCAATTTCTGACACTTCAGATCCAAATTCTATTGAAGTCAATGACTCAGAGCTTGATCTCAATGCAACATAATCTTTGTGTTTTTTGGAATTTACATGGTGGTGACAATCATCTCATCCACTGTAGGCAATGCTCAGCTCAACATCACATAATGTACAATAAATGCAATGGTTACCTTTATTGTTTTTCGTAAGCATGACCAAATATCTGTAATGTGCAATAAATGCAATGGTTACCTTTATTGTTTTTCCTAAGCATGACCAAATATCTGTAATGTGCAATAAATGCAATGGTTACCTTTATTGTTTGACCAAATATCTGAAAAATCTTTTTATTTTTGTATCCTTTGTTTCAACCTTTTATGAGGCTAAAATTGTCCTATCCACCTTCAATGCATTTTCATTTGGATGACATTTTTAGATGATGGGATGCTAAAACGTAAAAGTAAAACTTAATCAAGTGAGCATTTTGCAGGAACAACATGGGTAGATTAAAGTGTATGAGGTACTACTGTATGGTTGGTCTGGTTCTCTAATATAATCCACTTAGTCTAATATGACAACCAGGATCTGGACAATAAATCTAAATGAAAATCCAGATCCATACTAAACCATGACAAGCCAATATCAGAACTGACTGCAACGATTATATTTTCGTTTTTTTTGCTATTATTCCATAAGTCAATTATTGTAGCATCATTTCAGTAAGACTTGTGGCAAAATCGTAAGAGTTGGCAGGTCTGGTATACTCCTAACTAACTCAACAAAAGTGTTAACTGTATACTTGTAACTAACTCAACTCAAGTGTTAACTGTATACTCTTAACTGACTCAACACAAGTATTAACTATATACTTTAATAAACTCAACACAAAAATGTTGTTCTTTGTTATCATCATTTTGATATACATCTAACACAATTGTTTGTCCATATAGAAGGAAAAGCCATAAATAAACTGGATTACCCAGACTAATAACAGTAACAATATGCTTTCTGGTGGCCAGAACTAACACTACAGTCTCATGCATGTCATGATGATGGCTAGGACCAACACTACAGCCCCATGCATGTCATGACGATGGCTAGGACCAACACTACAGCCCCATGCATGTCATGACGATGGCTAGGACCAACACTACAGCCCCATGCATGTCATGACAATGGCTAGGACCAACACTACAGTCTCATGCATGTCATGATGATGGCTAGGACCAACACTACAGCCCGATGCATGTCATGACGATGGCAAGGACCAACACTACAGCCCCATGCATGTCATGACGATGGCTAGGACCAACACTACAGCCCCATGCATGTCATGACAATGGCTAGGACTAACACTACAGCCCCATGCATGTAATGACGATGGCTAGGACCAACACTACAGCCCCATGCATATCATGACGATGGCTAGGACCAACACTACAGCCCCATGCATGTCATGACAATGGCTAGGACCAACACTACAGCCCCATGCATGTCATGACAATGACTAGGACCAACACTACAGCCCCATGCATGTCATGACGATGGCTAGGACCAACACTACAGCCCCATGCATGTCATGACAATGACTAGGACCAACACTACAGCCCCATGCATGTCATGACGATGGCTAGGACCAACACTACAGCCCCATGCATGTCATGACAATGACTAGGACCAACACTACAGCCCCATGCATGTCATGACGATGGCTAGGACCAACACTACAGCCCCATGCATGTCATGACAATGACTAGGACCAACACTACAGCCCCATGCATGTCATGACGATGGCTAGGACCAACACTACAGCCCCATGCATGTCATGACGGTGGCTAGGACCAACACGACAGCCCCATGCATGTCATGACAATGGCTAGGACCAACACTACAGTCCCATGCATGTCATGACAATGGCTAGGACCAACACTACAGTCTCATGCATATCTTGTCCTTGTACTGTTGAGTCTACTGAATAACACATATGTGCTAACTCCTCTATAGGTTTTTTGTGTGAATTATTGAAATAAATGCAATTTTTTAAAAACTATTTAGCAAATTCTGGAAAAATTATACAGGTGTATATCCAAGAAAAAACTTAAAAATTGAGTAAGCTCAAAATCATGTAGACATTCAAAATTTTGACAAAACTTATTTTTATTACCAGTCATGGGACAGCAAATGGAATGTAACTGATATACATGTTTTGACTGAACACTACTGTTACGTATTCTATTAGCCAGAGACTCTCTTACCTAAGTGAACAAAGTTAAAGTGGTCCTAAAACATACCATTTTGGGACTAAAGGTTCTTCCAGCCAAAAGCTCTCCAATATATGTTAGTTTATTTGGTTCTGATTCTTTAAGCAAATGTTTCTTCATACCACTCATGGCTTCCACAAAGTCTTCCTTAAACCTGAAAATAGCAACAAATTAATAATAATACAAACTACCTGAACAACTTTGAGAACACAGCATTGCCAATCCCCAAGCCTTTCATTGCATATTAAAACAGTGATCCCTACCCACCACAGTCTTTTCATCAAATGCAAGCCAATTCACAAAGTACGGTCCATATATGTTATGTAGAATTAATGTTATATGTGTGGAAACCATTTTTTCTCTTTCAGTCACAGTGAGATTGACCATGACCTTTTGACCCTCAAAGTCAATAAGCTGATTCCTTACCAAAAGTGCATGCATGTATTTACATAGTAGTGTTGTATGGCACCTTAGCACAATAGTGGCTATATGGTGCCAATTAAAGATCAAGTTAAAAACATGTAAAAATGAAGAACTTAACAAAAGCCTCAAGAAGACAAACCCTTCCAAATGAATGTAAACATTAAGCACAACAAGATAAAATATAAAAGGTACCGATGTTAAAATTCTGTAAAGTATATAAAATAAAAGATAAAGGTAACACATGTAAAATCCTTAAAACATATGGGTACCAAAAATGCAAGCCATCCACAAAGTTTTGTCCAGGTATGTGATGCAGAAACCATTTTTCTTCTTTCAGTCAAACTAACTTTGACCTCTGACTATTTGATTTCAAAATCTATCGGCTATTTTATGTCCTATCCACAAGGTTTGGTAACTGCAGATGGTGGAGAACTTGAGTTATTATGCAGAAACTTTTTTCTTCTTTCAGTCACAGTGACCTTGACCTTTTGACTTGAAGTCCATAGGATTCTATGTTACCCCAAGTGCAAGCCAGGTGTTGAAAAAGAAATTGTTTCCCATCTGATGTAATAAAGAAATAACTTTACACCATAGCAGTAGAAGCAGCAGCTACTGTACCAACATTGCTATTACTACTACTACCAAAATTATTATTATTGTTGTAAAATACATATATGTGGTGTCATCAGCCAAATGTATCAAGTTTCGCTGCTGCAAGAAAAAATGGGCAATAACTTTTTAAAAATTGCGAGAGGACAGTAATCTGTTGATATGCTCAACTTCAAATGATGACCATAACATGAAATAAATTTCATGGCAGTCAATTGAAAACCATGAGACTAGTTGCTTTCACAAAATTATGTCATACACTACAACTGGCTCTGAGCCTGAAAGGGCAATAACTCTAACAAAAATGGTAGGAGCCCAGTCATTTGTTGATATGCACATGTTCATATCAAGACCATAACATTTCTCATGTTTCATGGTGATCTAGCTAAATCTATGAGACTATTTACATTCACAAGATTCTGTCACACACTACATCCAGCTGCAAATCAAAAAGACTTCAAATGTTATATAAATCAGCATGGACTACATACTTTGAAAAATATGTGAAATGAAAAACTCCTCAAACATGCTTTGGAACATTAAACCCATCATTGGACAGTGGCATTCTCATATAGAACAAATCTCAGAGATGCGGTGGTATTGTGATGATTAAACATAGGATACACACACCCGACTCATTAATACCAACTGAAGGGTGAACCTCGACCAGAGTGCATACCCTGCCAGTGTCTACTGACAGTAGAACACATTCTTGTCAAGTGATTTCCACCATTCGAGACAGAATTTGTTTTGAGCGAACCCAATTAAGAAACTTTATGATGATATACCACCAGAGAAAATCTTGGACTTTCTGAGCGAATGCAGTCTATATAACAAATTTTGGACCAATTTTTGAAAACATTTTTTTTTCTTCGTTTTCTTTTACTTTATATACGTTTGACAGAGTTTTAACATCTTGACCTTGTATCTTGTATCTTTAAGGACTATATGTTTATGTTTATTTGGTAGGGTTTATCTTCCTTAAGTTTGTTTTTCGTTGCAATTCTTTATCTTTACATTTTACATCACATACCATTAAACCACATACATACATACATACATACAAAGATACATACATACATACATACTCATTTATTACAAAAATTGAACAGAATGCAGTGTTATCCCTGCTTCACTGAAGCATGTTCCAAATACCCAGCAAAGTCAATGGAACATGAAAAGTAGGTCACTGTGACTTCCTTTTGCCTGTGACGAGAAGTACCCTCCATGATGAATACATCCATTAAGTTTAATAACTGTACATGCAACATTGTCAGAAAAACTTAATGTTGAACCTACACAAACAACAACAACATAATCAGAAAAGTGGTACCTATGTCTCATCTATGCTTTGCAGGCGAGACAAAAACTTTACAGGGGACATGAAAAACATTTGGATTAACATGATCATGGATTTTTAAGTCTGGCCACAGCTCCTTCTCACCTGTGGATTTCTCTTTTAAACATTAAACTTAAGAAGGGTGGAAAAAAAACTGAAATCAGATTTGATTTTTGAAGCATATGTAGGACTTCTGATTTTTTAAGCATATGTAGGACTTCTGAGATGCAGAAGCTTAGGAGAGGGACTCAAGACAAATCTGCAAGTTCTATCTTTCTAACTTTATTCTTATAAAAGTTACTATCAGCATTTTTGGATTTTCCACTTCATAAGATTCATGATGTAAAATTTTCAAGAATACAAGGCCTTGGTTATATAATGTCTCCACAAAGAATACATAGCCTTGGTTACACAATATCTCTACAAAGAATACAAGATCTTGGTTACATAATATCTCCACAAAGAATACAAGGCTTTGGTTACATAATATCTCCACAAAGAATACAAGATCTTGGTTACACAATATCTCCACAAAGAATACAAGACCTTGGTTACATAATATCTCCACAAAGAATACAAGGCCTCAGTTACATAATATCTCCACAAAGAATGCAAGGCATTGGGTACATAATATCTCCACAAAGAATACAAGGCCTTGGTTACATAATATCTCCACAAAGAATACAAGGCCTTGGTTACATAATATCTCCACAAAGAATACAAGGCCTTGGGTACATAATATCTCCACAAAGAATACAAGGCCTTGGTTACACAACATCTCCACAAAGAATACAAAGCCTTGGTTACACAACATCTCCACATGTTAGAGACATATATTAAAGATCAGGCCTCAATTTCACCAAAAGAAATCTCAAGTTATGTCCAGGCTTCAGACATTTGATTCATCAATTTAAGTCTAGACTTAAGTTCTGTTGGTGAAAATGAGGCCAGGAAATTTCAGCACAAATTTTTTTTGTGTACATTTCACATTGAAACTGCATTTACTGAAATATGTTACACTAAAATGTATACAATACTGACTTATCCATCAGTTTTATTCATGAAAATTAATTAAGTCACTGCTGAGTTTGCTTTATTTATACAAATTTATTGACACTAAAATACCACATAGTGGACATTTTTAGTGGTTGAAAAATTATAGCAATTTAGCCATCTCCAAGTGATATTGCAAAAATAACATAAGTTACATCAAAATTTACCACTTCAAATATCACAACCCCCTTAGATCTGCCATTGCAAAAATATAACTAGCAAATATTAAAATTCCCTTCTGTTGAATAAAATCTCAACATTTTATGTCAGCAAAAACAAAAATGCTCTATGGTCTTATGATTTACAGTATAGGGTACTCAAAAACAATAATTCTGATGAATAAGGCTTGGATAAACAAGTTGCTACTTACATGTTATTTGTCTTCCCAGTCTGAAGCCACTGTTTCAGAAGGTACTCATAGTAGCTGTCTCCGCGGGCTCCAAAACTAATGGTTGCTGACTCACGGAAAGATCCACTCTGAGCATTGATAAATATGGGAACAAGGCCATCATTTTTTGGCAGAGCATGTACATGCAATGAGACATCATGGGCTGCTTTCTATTCAAAGAGAAGAAAAAAAAAATAGAGGGAAACAACATTAAAGTGAACAATACATTTCAATTATTTTTGGAAGGAAAATGAAGCGTAGTCAAAACAAAGGAAAAGGGATTGATAAAAAGGTCATCAAGAGCCTCACAAAATAACACTAGTTATATCTTTTATCTTTTATTCTTTCCTTCAATTAACTGTTTAAACAATGTATACAATGTATTCTGTGCATCCTATTACTCTGACCTCTTTAGGAAGTATAGCTCTCCCTCATTACAACACACTTCGTTATAATGTGACTGAATATAATGCAGTACAACTATGGACCCCATTACCAAATTTAAATCATTATATTTGAATTGTTTTATCAAATTTATTACAATATGACTTGAAAGAAAACAATGTGAAGATCAATATATCATCTTTATTTCCTTTTTAAAACATTATTATTTGACAAAATTTGATTATTCCCACTATACTTCAGTTCGATACAAATGTGGATCTCCATATACAGTGAAACCCCGCTATAACGCGATATTTAGGGTCCATAAAATTTGATCGCAGAAAAAGCGGGGTCGCCTTATTGCGGGGTTTTACTATCTTTTACTTCATTCAGAGAACAACGTATACACGTCTAATATAGAGCATGAATAGGGTAGCAACGCCGTTTACTATCTGATATCGATATGTCTTTGTTTTCCCACATGACAACCCTTTGATTGAGCCACGAGTTTGATCCTTGTTCAGTGCCAAGTAACAGAGAGTGGTTATTTGAACTCCCTGTGATCTTGCCGCCCAAGCTCAGTCTCTACATAAGCACCCACATATGACAATCTTTGATCTTGCCGCCCAAGATCAGTCTCTATATAAGCACCCACATATGACAATCTTTGATCTTGCCGCCCAAGCTCAGCCTCTACATAAGCACCCACATATGACAATCTTTGATCAACCACCGCATTGTCTGGCGCTTGGTTGTTACAGGATGAATTGAAGTCCAGCGCACGTGTTGGCGGCTTACGTTTTTTGATGTTTATTAAATCGTGAGAATCTTTTATCAACCACCACATTGTCTGATGATCGGTTGTGTATGCAGTTAAAGAAGAAAAACATGTCAGCTATTGTTTCAGCAATGATTGTATACAGAATGAATTGAAGACAAACACAAAGAAGACTTACTGACTTTACTCATGGATCAAGTAATAAGTAACATTTCCAATAATGTTTATTTTGGCACTTCAAGAAATTGGTGAAATTTTTAAATTTCAGAAGCCACACCACGATCGAATTCATACGTGATCTCTTCCCCAAAATGATAATAAACTTTTTATACACTATTTCTCGTACTTAAAAAAAAAATTTTTTTTTTCTGTGTACGAGAAAAATACATGTACATGTATATAAAATTTCAGGAACCACGCCACAAATGTATTATACTCGAATTCATACGCGATCTCTTCCCCAAAATGATACTATAATATGCACATTTTATACACTATTTCTCGTACTTTGAAAAAAAAAATTTTCATGTGCGAAAGAATATATGAAATTTTGGGAGCCACACTACGATCGCGTTATATCCGAATTCGTGTTATAGTGGGGCGCGTTATAGCGGGGTTTCACTGTACATTTATTCTGTTTGCAATGCCGTTCTCACTATCCCGTGGTTCAGTACATAATACTGTTGGTGATTACAGATCCCAATGACTGTGTTATAACTAGAGAGAGCTGTATAATGCCATCTTTATCACTGATATCAATGAATTAGTTTTATCTACGTGACATGACCATTGTAAGTCAAAGGATGATAGTGTAAAGTTCCTTTCTTACACTTCTAGCATGAATTCACTTTATTTGATGAGGATACCAATTTTTACGGAATTTGCGGTTGCAACAAACCACATATTTACAGACCCAATGAACTGTTACTCTTCTGTGGAAACACTGAGACCCATTTCTCAATCCATGTGGAAACACTGGGACCCATTCTCTTCCGTGGAAACACTATAACCCACCCATTCCTCAATCCATGAGGAAACACCTCGACCCATTCTCTTCTGTGGAAATACTATGACCCATTCCTCAATTCATTTGGAAACATTGGGACCCATTCTCATCTGTGGAAACAATACAACCCATTCCTCAATCCATGTGGAAACACTATGACCCATTCTCTTCTGTGGAAACAATGGGACCCATGTGGAAACACTGGGACCCATTCTCTTCCGTGGAAACACTGGGACCCATTCCTCAATTCATGTGGAAACAATGGGACCCATTCTCGTCTGTGGAAACACTATGACCCATTCTCTTCTGTGGAAACAATGGGACCCATGTGGAAACACTGGGACCCATTCTCTTCTGTGGAAACACTGCAATCCATTCCTCAATTCATGTGGAAACAATGAGACCTATTCTCTTCTGTGGAAACACTGTGAGCCATTCCTCAATTCATGTTGAAACACTGACACATTCCTCAATCCATGTGAAAATAGTGACCCGTTCCTCAATCCATGTGAAAACACTGGGACCCATTCCTCGATCCATGTGGAAACATGGGGACCTGTTCTCTTCTGTGAAAACACTGTGACCTATTCCTCGATCCATGTGGAAACACTGGGACCCATTCTCCTCTGTGGAAACACTGCAACCTATTCCTCAATTCATAAATATAAGTACCAATGAAAATGTAATTTTTTGCAAAGCACAAGTACTTCTAAAGTGCATCTGATTATCTTAAAAATAACTGATATTTCACCAACCTCATATTTAGGATCCCCAGTAATCCTGCTGAGATCCCTAAACTCTAGTTGTATGGTGGTGACCTCAGAGGTGCTGCTGTCAGGGCCCCACTGGGGAGCACGGGCCTTCCCTGTCTTCAGGTTCACATCAGAAAATGGTACTTGGGAGGGAGATTTGAAACAGGGGAGTAACCTGTCCCCAAGCTCTCTCTGAAAAAGAAAAGGAAAATGGACTTTAATGATAACCAAATCTAAGAAAATGAAACCAGTCTACTACAAAATGTGATACATTAACATTTTGAGCAGAACAGGTTATTTGCAAGTTACATGATCTCACAAAATATTTTATTATGAGTAATTTCCCTTCCAGTAAAACAAAATCTACAATTCTTTCTTTGCACCATATAAACCAGCAAAATTCAGTGATTTTTTGTATCCCCGGCCTACCATGATGAGGTCAGAAAAGTTAAACAATTTTAAATCTATGACCTTTAAGACAGAGCTGTAAAGTTACAGGCAGACACGGAAAGTAACCAAGTTTCATCACCCTATCTCAAAGGTCATCAGAGGATAACTGCAGAAAAGGGTTAAAAAACTGACAAAGGTTCTTGTCCCTGAAGATAAAACCTTGATTGTTATACATGAGATGGAATCAAACTGAGAAGCATGTATTATTGTTCATAGCAGTACCTCAAACAGCTTTTATGAAATAAAGCAGAAACAAAATAAACCTTAAAATATAGATCTGTGTCTTTGACCTTCAGAATAACATCAAAAAACACACAATGCAACACACTGTCCTCAAAGATAACACTACAAATGTGGCACACAACAAACCTGCTAATGATGATTAAGTATACCAAATTTCCATCCTTAATCAATCTCAAAAGGCTATAAAATTATAGAGTAGAGGGGAAAGTAAGATGGAAAACTTAAAATAATGAACTGTAACCTTGACCTTCAAGATAGGACCCCAATATGGTACTTGACATAACTTCTTACGATGATTTATAAGTATACAAAGTTACATACCTTAATCTTACACAGTTCTAAAGTTAACAGCTCTTAATCTTAAATGGCTCTAAAGTTACAAAGCCCTTAGGAAAGAGTGTTGGAAAATTCAAATATTGAACCATGAATTTGACCTTGATGACAGGAACCCTATTCTGGCACATGACACACCATCTAGCAATGATTTATGAGTCTACACATTTTCTCAAATGGCTCTTAATGTATAGAGCAGAAGGGAATGTGTGATGGAAAACTTAAAACATTAGCCATGACCTTAACGTTGAAGACAGGACACCCAATGTGGTATGTGACACTTCTAGTGATGATGTAAAGTATATAAATCAAAGTGTGATGGATTTGGATGACTACAGCACTACAATGGTGGTTTATGATATGCACTTCAATCTGTTTTACGGTCCATAGAATACAACTCTACTTCGTACACTTAATGAAAGTGGTAAACAAACTCAGCTTTTTCCTCATATGTTTTTTCACCTTTGTTGAGAACAATCAGCAATCTGCCTGTCAACTCAATTCAGTGATTGTTGTTACAAAGGATTAAATTATGACCCGCATTGTTAATATCTGGTTTTGCAATACCATTAATCAAAGCACTGTTGAAACACATATTTTATCTAAAATTCACGGCCACTGGTCACCTATAGCAGGTGGTCACTGATGCCACTCATTTATACAGTAAAACTGATCAATGTACAACAATTCTGGTTGTAAATGACAGGTGGTCACTCAAATACAGAGGCTGCTTGAGTCAGGCATCATGTGATCATTCTATGGAAAGTACTCAATCAATTCCCAATCCATGAATTTAACTACTGACACAAAACTGCAAAATTTGATACCAAGAAAAATAAATGAATTCACAGTAGACAGACAGAAAGATAGATACCACAACAATTAAAAGTCCATGCAAACATGCATATACACTCTGTAAGATACCTTAATGAATGGAACTGTTAACCATATTCATTGTCAAAGGATTGATTCAGAAGTTAAACATGAAAATATAAGAAACTGATCACTGTGACATTGACCTTTGACCTTTTTGTTACCTCCACACCAGTAGCTATATTTATACACCATGGTAAGCATCTTTGCTTTGTCTGATGTTAATTCATCCATGAGAAAAAGTTAACTAAAATCACTGCATTGTGAAATATAGGTCACATTTTCACTGAAAGGTGTAGTACTTTCTCTCTCTACCTTTCAACTTACTGCCTTGTTCCTGAATAAGTCATCTCCAGTAAGATGATAGGTGCTAAGGAGTCCTCCCATTATTCTAATGGTAATCTCAAACAAGTTCACATCCTGATTCTTGTCAAAGTTCAAATCTTGCTCCACAAACTTTCTGGCATCTGCAAACTCTATCAAGAGAAATCATATCATTAGACATTGTTAAGATACCTGAAAACCAAGCATTGCCACTGCATTGTTTTTGCATGGCAACAGTAAACTATGATAATTATCTCCCATGAAAGCACTATTGGCTATCTTGTAGGTTTCCATAGAAACACTGATGATAAGCCACACTCCACTACCCTCACAGAGTTTCTTTAACAGAAAAAGGAACCTATTTTATGTTTTACTAGGTTTTGTTAGCTTTATTTTGTAATTAATTGCAATGTAAATGACTACAGAACCTTCATTAGGTCAATGTTCACAAATTTAGCATGACAAACTTCTTCATATAAACAAGAAAACTGCCAACAGTGATATGACTGGATTGCAAACCATGAACACTGTAAATTCATTTTTATTCTTTGGGTACCACTCTTTGTAGATGTTTTGGTGGACTGACACGTCTAAATACCAACTTGTGTGATTCTTTGAGCAACAGTGTCTAAGAAAATGATCTAACATGCAAATCCCAACCTGCAGAAACTGACATCAGATCAAATGTAAGCACAAGTCTCCTAACAATAAAGGTCAATATGACCCAGTTTTTATTGATGGTTGTAGTACTCTTCATGACACAATTACCTATGAAGATATGTGGCTCCATAGGCAATAGAGCCTGAGAAAATGAGCTAACTAAAAGTAATGGACCAAGAAATATAGGTCAAAGTGACCTAATTTTTGCTACAAAGGTGTAGTGCTGCACATGACACATCTAAATACCAGCATATGTCATTCTAAATGCAATAGTGTCTGAGAAAATTACCTAAACACAAACCCTAACCTGAAAGTTGAACTGACGGATGGATGGATGGAAAGATAAGTATCATCAATCCATAAGCCGGAATTGCTTGCAATCTGGCAGGGTCTATTCTAGAAATGACAATTCAATGGAAAAATTCCCCCCCCCCCCCCCAATTTAAAAAAGGGGGAATTTTCTAAATATAGGTAGGATTTAACACAGAAATAATGGTAGAGCTTGGAATAATGATGTGCAATTCTCATGCCGTTTGCTTGAATTTTTGGTGCAATTTTCAAGAAATTAGTGTAAATCATGCAACTGAATGTGCTAGAACAGACCCTTATCCTGTCAATAAAATATATACATTTGTAATCTCACTTGTGATGATGTTGCTGCCCCCATAGTAACACATAACTAAACAACCACTGTGACTCTGACCTCTGACCTTGCAAACACCCTATTCCACTGCTAGTATGAGACAAATCTGATAACAATCCATGTATAATGCAGAAGCCATGGCAGCTCTTTCATGCTGCTGTTAACAATTTTTGAAGGAAAAAATGCACCCTGTGACCTTGGCCTCTGATGCCTGGATTCACCATCATCAAGGATTCCCAATGTATACTGCCACTGGTCAACCTGGTTAAAGGTTTGATGCCTGTCCATATGTACATGATATAACTTTTTTCCTGCAAAAGTTTTAAACTGT
This sequence comes from Margaritifera margaritifera, assembly GCA_029931535.1. Taxonomy (NCBI): domain Eukaryota; kingdom Metazoa; phylum Mollusca; class Bivalvia; order Unionida; family Margaritiferidae; genus Margaritifera; species Margaritifera margaritifera. The sequence continues at coordinate 101,449 of JAQPZY010001442.1, forward strand.
GACCTTGACCTTTGACATTTTTACCTCCACACTGTAGTGATATTTATATCCCATGGTAAACATGTTTACTTTGTCTGATATTAATTCATCCATGGCAATAATAGATAGTACTACCAGAACTAAATAATTCAACTATGGACCATTCATCTAAAGTTAAACAATTGCTCAATGTGACCATGACCTTCAATTTCTAGGATATTCCTTCCCCCTGATGCATTTATAGGTAAAGTCTGATGAAAACAGAAGAGGTCTCTTAAAAAACTTCAACCAAAAGTTGATGCCAGACAGATGGGCAGACAGACAGATGGACATTGCGACCAATATGTCTCACCTTTTGGGACATATGCCTGCTCTATGACTTGCCTTTTACAACATTTGCCACAGGTATGACAAAAATGAGAGTTAAATATAAGGCTGCAATGCTTACATGTGTAAATGCCTTCATTTAGTTACATGTGTAAATGCCTACATTTAGTTTACTGCCTGCAATGCGTACGTGTGTAAATGCCTTCATTTAGTTTACTGCCTGGAATGCTTACGTGTGTAAATGCCTTCATTTAGTTACATGTATAAATGCCTTCATTTAGTTACATGTGTAAATGCCTTCATTTAGTTTAATGCCTGCAATGCCTTCATTTAGTTTACTGCCTGTAAGGCTTACATGTGTAACACGCCTTCATTTAGTTTACTGCCTGCAATGCTTACATGTGTAAATGCCTTCATTTAGTTTACTGCCTGTAATGCTTACGTGTGTAAATGCCTTCATTTAGTTTACTGCCTGCAATGCTTATATGTGTAAATGCCTTCATTTAGTTTACTGCCTGTAAGCATTTACAAAATCGATACACATGTAAATGAACATGTACGTAGCTATCATTGATGCAGGAACCACCAGTTTAAATTATATATTCCCACATCTTTGCTTAAGAGGATTGTTTTGTTGAATTCTGAAGTTATTTATTTTCTTAATGCATGTGCATATGATTTTAACATCAGATGTGACATCGCTAGGAAAAAAGCAGAAGTTGATGAGAATTAGTTGTAGCACACATTACACAACAGTTCACATCAGGTTAATTAATGATAATGTTGATAAACATTTCTTTAAACTACAGTATTTACCTTTAAACAACATGTTTGTTAACAGAACCTTTGATTAGTATCATTTCATTTTTTAAAAATAACATTTCAAGTTTGTAAGCCACTGCATAGTTTCTTAGTCATTGTAGATTCAATAAAAGCATCCCATGCACATGTCCGGTTCCATTATTCATTTTGTCATCATATACATACATGTAACAGAAGTAAACAATATCACTACAATTACTGAAACTACCAGATATATTCAACAAAGACATGTCTTGCACACTGAAACTGTCATATATTCAACAAAGACATGTCTTGCACACTGAAACTGTCAGATATATTCAACAAAGACATGTCTTGCACACTGAATCTTGTCATAAAAAGTGGTAAAGGACATAGTACAGCAAATAAAACAATCACAAGTTGAGCTAAGTATGTCTTGCACATTATGACAGCAGGTCACCTGTTCAGTAGGCCTAATTGGTAGATAAAGGAAAAAATTTAGTTTCTAATTATTTCAATTAAATGCCATCATTTTCAGTTATTGTAAACCATGTACATCTTCAAAAATTGCAACCTTAGTCATATACAATATGTGCATTACAAATTATTAAATCCTGAAATTTCTATGTCTGAAAAGTTATAATTTTACTGAAATCATTAATACTTAATGATTTAATAATATAATATTTTATTAAACCAGTAATTATAAACTAAGAATGAATAGCTGAACCACCACTAATAGCTTGATTTACATCAAGCAAACTGTTTAATCGAGATGGAATATGTTGCTATTTTGATTCGGTGAAAAAACAATCTTTCACCTACCTTCCTTTAACCCCATAATTATAATTGTATCCAAAGAATCAATTATGGTAAGGCCCACTCCGAACCAATCCGAGTGTGTCTTGCTTAATGGATGAAATTCATCGTGTCCCCAGGCATACTGACGATATGCCGACCAAGCTTCTTTGAAGGCTACTATTATTGCCCTCTGCTGTTCATTGGGAGGAACCTTGGCTGAAAAGAAAATTAACTCTTACTGAAAAATTATATAATTGTGGCAAAAATAACAGTTTAAGAGTTCTTTGCAAATCTACCTGATCCTTAGACTGGCAGACAGTTCATTCTGCTTCTTATTCCACTTGTACTGTATATATGTTGTAAGCAAGTGACTCCTTGGTATACTGTATATATGTTGTAAGTGAGTGACTCCTTGTTATGCTGTATATATGTTGTAAGCAAGTGACTCCTTGGTATACTGTATATATGTTGTAAGTGAGTGACTCCTTATTATGCTGTATATATGTTGTAAGTGAGTGACTCTCTGGTATACTGTATTTATGTTGTAAGTGAGTAACTCCTTGGCATACTGTTTATATGTTGTAAGTAAGTGACTCTTTGGTATTCTATATATATGTTGTAAGTGAGTGACTCCTTGGCATACTGTTTATATGTTGTCAGTAAGTGACTCCTTGGAATTCTGTATATATGTTGTGAGTGACTCCTTGGCATACTATAGGGAGGCTGATGATTCAGATTGGCTGGTAGATGATTAGAGGATTTGGGAGGCAGAAAAATTCTGCTTTATACGAAACAGAAATAAAACGAGAGATAATATGCAGGACAACATCAAGTCTACCTATATACAACATGAAAACCTAATAAAATGAAGGACTCCATTACAAATATGATGGAACACAATATGAAAACCAGAGTTATTTCAATGACTTGTCATTGCAAAGCTCAAACATTTTTATTACATATTATATAGTACAAAAACCCCTGACCTTCAACACCCTGGTGTTATAAGCCAAGTCTGTAACATACATTATGTTCCTTCCTGCTATGTCTCCATATATCAAACTAAAAATGTGTTTATAGAACAAGAATGCCACTCTACCCATTTTTTCTGTGACTGCAGTTAAGTGTGTATGAGAAACTGATAACACAAAACTTTACCCAAGTCATTGAAGCATGAAATATAGATCCCAGTAGCCTACTTTTGGTAAGATGGTTTTGTACTTACCAAACTGCATGACTGAAACCAACAATGCCCAAAAAAACTAACCTAAATACTAAATTTAAACAAAGTCACTAACACAAGAAATTTAAGTCACAGTGATCTACTTTTAGTATGATGGTGTGATACTCTCCAAAAGTCATCTATATACCAAGTTCCCTGACTCTGGGGCTAACAATGCCTGAGAAACTGACCTAAAATGCAAAACTTAACATAAGTCAATAAAGCACAAACTTGATGTCACAGTTACCTACTTTTGGTATCATGGTATCATACTCACAAAGATGCATGTATATACCAAGTTGCACGACTCTGGGGCTGACAATGCCTGAAAAAATGACCTACACACAGAACTTAGCCGAAGTCATTAAAGTGTGCACTTTTGTTACAGTACTGTTGTACTCACCAAGGTGAATGTACATACCAAGTACCATGACTCTGGGACTAACAATACCCAAGAAACTGACTGACATGCAAGTACCATGACTCTGGGACTAACAATACCCAAGAAACTGACCTGCATGCAAGTACCATGACTCTGGAGCTAACCATACCCAAGAAACTGACCTAAATGCAAGTACCATGACTCTGGGGCTAACAATACCCAAGAAACTGACTGACATGCAAGTACCATGACTCTGGGGCTAAAATTAGCCAAGAAACTGACTGACATGCAAGTACCATGACTCTGGAGCTAACCATACCCAAGAAACTGACCTAAATGCAAGTACCATGACTCTGGGGCTAACAATACCCAAGAAACTGACTGACATGCAAGTACCATGACTCTGGGGCTAACAATACCCAAGAAACTGACTGACATGCAAGTACCATGACTCTGGGACTAACGATACCCAAGAAACTGACCTAAATGCAAAACTTAACCAAGGTGTGATAGATGGATGGACAGTAGGTGGGTAATGGTAATGGAACCAAGGTGTGATAGATGGATGGACAGTAGGTGGGCAATGGTAATGGAACCAAGGTGTGATAGATGGATGGACAGTAGGTTGGCAATGGTAATGGAACCAAGGTGTGATAGATGGATGGACAGTAGGTGGGCAATGGTAATGGAACCAAGGTGTGATAGATGGATGGACAGTAGGTGGGCAATGGTAATGGAACCAAGGTGTGATAGATGGATGGACAGTAGGTGGGCAATGGTAATGGAACCAAGGTGTGATAGATGGATGGACAGTAGGTTGGCAATGGTAATGGAACCAAGGTGTGATAGATGGATGGACAGTAGGTGGGCAATGGTAACGGTATATGCCTCTGCCACATTCAGGGCATACAAATATTCAAAACTGTCACTGTAATTGAAATTTTTGTGCATCTGACCTTTGACCTCCTGGCAATCCCAGAGGGAGCCACAAATTATACCCTTATTGAACATGGTAACCATCTGAGCAAATTACATGTATGTACTACATTTGATGAACCCCTCAGTTTAGAAGGAGATAGAATTACAGACAGAAGAATGGTTGGATGGACCAACAGATGATATTATAATATCCCTATAATTAAGTGGCAACAATTGTGTACATGTATATAGCTAAATTTGGTCACATTAAATCATACGGGTACCCAAAAAAACAGTTTAGATTATAGAGCTCACATGACTGAAGATGGTTGGTTGGTTGATTGGTTGATTTGTTTAATGGGCCTTTTACCATATTACTGGCTATATCATACAAAGGAAATGGGTGCTAAGTGCTTTTCCCAAAGACACACTCAGACAGCCTATGATGCAGTAGCTCTAACAACTAACCTACCATGGATCACAACTAAAGATGGAAGTAGCATTGGTTTGTGAAGATTTAAAACTGGATCAGATAATCCATTAGTTTTTATGATTTTTGTTCTACCTTTCTTGTCTATATGTTGATCATTAAAAAAGAAAATTGTACTTACGATTAAAATAATTCTCGGCCATGTAGTGATACTTCTTTACCGGTGAGTCCTGTAACAACATCAATACAACCATAGGGAGTTAGTGTAAATCATACATTTTTCTAAAGAATTAGTATTTTAAGGACAAATAAATCTACTATGAGGTATGCTCTGACATCTGGATGAGGGCTGGTTCAATAGCATAAAAGCATCAATGAATAACAATTGTTATGTCTAGGGGTTAGAAATAGTAACAAAAGAAAGAACAACTGAAACAAGCTTTCACAATTTCTAAAATATAAATTTAATTTCCTAAAATAAAAAATATTTCAAACAAGCAAAGTGAAAGAATTAAAAATAACTTACAGTTTAGAAATTCCTAAATAATCCTAAATGTCCTATTGAATTTTGATAATCCAGAAGTGTCAAAAGGTTATCCAAATGAAATCACTAATGTGCTTATATGCCACAAGAAACACAGTTTTAAATCCAAATGTTAATAATCCCAGGTAAACTCCTGTGAATGTAGACTATTGTCAAGTTCCTTGAAGAACAGTACTTAAATCCAAAATGTACTATGTAGATAATAGAATTTCCACCAGCTGATTTTCGTGAACAATAATAATCTTCCTCAATAACCTTATGATTCTGATGAACTGCCAAAGAATGCCCATTCAGTGGCAATATTGGCATTATATGGTCTCTTACGGCATAAAAGAAAATTAAACCTGTACTGTGATTGTTAAAAATGTTTGTCAACAACCTTCTTTAACCAATCAGAAACTAGGTCGTGCATGATACTGCTAAAAGTGCCTTTGCACTACAATTACAATACCTTATTTCAAATCAACAAGATGTTGACATAGGATTCAGATCATAAAATCTGCACATGCAACCACGTGAGTCACCATTGTGGGTTAATCTTACCGTCATAATTATTGATTTTCCCTGGACTTAGTATGACTCATGTAAACATGTTGACGTTCATGTACTTTAATAGCATAGGCTACTGAATTAAGGAATTATAATACAATGGTTATAAACCCAAATGAAAACTATATTATAATTTAAAAGATGATACATAATTCCGTAACACAATATTTACTCTGGCAATAGTGTATCACCATACAGACTTGAAATAAGTTTGGAAGAATTGTGCGCATTTCACCTGGTTAACATCTAAACTAATTTCAATGTTGGCATGAAAGTCTCCACTATAAAACCAAAAGTTACTGTTCTTCTTAATTTTCTTGTTGATTTTCTATCCCTTTGAATGAAGTAAGTAACAAGGCACCTAGCAATAAATTAACCTCTTTAGGGATTTCTGCTGAGGATATTTTTACTGGATTTTTATTGTTCACTCTTGTCAAAATCCATTTTCAGGTTCTCAAGATTCATTTGAACCTGTTAACATTATAACTAATTTCTATGTTGGTACGAAAGTCTATATAAAAAACTTAAAGTTATTGTTGGATGATACATTTTTCTCACAACTTCTTTAAATTTTCAACACTGTTCTTAAATTTTGAACAGTTAAATCCCAAACTGAAACAGCATTCTTGTAAAAACTGACCTGTACTGCTTACATTTTGAACACTGGCAAATACTGCTTACATGGTCATGCAATCATGTGAAACTGGATATAGTCTGTAATATGCTTTCTACTGATTTGCATCTTTATATAAGAGGTTGCTTTTAACATTTTGATTTGTGATTTAAGTTATATTTTTCTCAAGAAGTAAAAATTGTCAGTTTGCAGCAGTTACAACAGCACTCGTTATTATAGCAATGTTACCCAGTTTTACATGCACAGGTGACCAATCTTGACATGTGTTCAAAATGTTGGTGATAAAGGTTGATTTTTATTAAGAGTGCTTTTTCAGTTTGGGATGTAGCTGCTAAGAAAGTAAGAACAACGTGAAAAACTGAAAGAATATATGAGAATAAAATGTATCATGAAACAATACCTTCCAGTTGTCTGATGCAGACTTTCATACCAGTGTTGAAATCAGTTCAAATGTTTACCAGGTCAAATGCACATAATATCCCCAAACAATTTTTTAAGAAAATGCAAAGGGATTTGGATGCAGATAAACAATAAAAATCCATTAAAAATAACCATGAATCAAAATCCTTGAATCGATTAACAACAATAAAAACTGTTTTCTTCTACAGATTATATCTACCTACACACAATTTGTAAATTCAAAGAATTTTAGTTTCCATTGAGATAGCAGTTATTAATACTTGAAAGTATTTTTTAAAACAATACTCTAGGTACATATTTGTTCCATCTGAATATTTTGTGTATTAGAATGCAAATACCATCCTATAGATTGATTATTAATCAACCTCCCCAAAAAGTGTATATCATAATCTGCTCCCTCCTCATTTAAATATAAACAAGTGCTTACCTTTGACTTAGATAGTTCCAAAAACTGGATTTCTATTAAGAAGGCACAAACTAAATATTTAACATGTCTAATGTAATGCATGAGATTTAGGATAAATTAATTCAACACAAAACAAAGCACGACCTTGCAGGTGCCATACCAGCTTGGCCTGAGCAGTTCTAATATACATGTATATTTTGGCAGGAAAGTGACAATACCACATGTTGTGTTTAGTTTCCAGACCTTGCATGATGTTTTATTTTTGTCTTGAGTAGACTGTATCAACAGCTGAAAACTGTCAAGTAAATGTACCTAAAAGTGCATCCAGAGAATACAGGATACATTAGTGTGGGGGACCTAAATAGAGGCTCCCTTCTCATTTATTGCCAAGTGCCAGGTGAATCAATTAGCAGAATATGATAATAAATGGGGTTTTTTCAATTATTTTAGTTCATTTAATCAATGTTAAGTGAACATATAAAAGAAAGATGCAAATAAAAAAGAAAAACACATAGTTTTTCTTTGTTCTGGGAATTTACCATATCCTGCAACAGATTTATGCAATGATACAAGAGATGCTTGTTCTTCAAACATGGGCTAACATGCATATCTTTCAGTTTATTTATGCATGTGATACTGTCGTGATACATACTGTATCAAGGGCAATTATAATGATACGTATTGCAATACAAAACAGCTTGAAATACCAAGCTCTAATCTGGATAAATGATACTTAAAATAATAGAACTTGACTAACCAGGATAAAAATTAACTCAAAAAGGGTTCATAAAAAATACATATTACACAAAATGTTCTAAATTAATGTTCCTTGTCAATTAAAACAAGTTATTTGGGTCTGGAAGAGTTTAAAATTATTTCTTTTTTATAAGTACAATTACAGACATTAAAGTGGGCATAAAATACCATTTTCACTCAGCTATATCAGTAGGAGACAATAGTGTAATGGTCATGTGCTTGCTCTGCACCTTGATGCTCCAATGTTTGAAACTTATAATGTTACATGTACATGTAAATTGCTGCCTATCTAACATTGATCGTTTCCTCCATCATCTTTAAATTTCCTCAACCTCAAAGACTACATGAAGCTGATATCTGAGTTACCTAGAGCTAGTTGCCAGAATTTGTTGTGCAATCAGCAAAACAACTTCAGCTATCACAACACTTACTATTTGCTCAATTTTCTTGCCCTCCTTTCCTACTTCATGAGCATCTTTGACTGGAGGCTGAATGTTTTTCTGATCTTCAATGTCTTCATGTTTGCCCACTAAGGGGGAGTCTATTCCTTGCCCTTCTCCTGGGGCAGGCTTGGCTCCCTGTCCCTCACCTGAGGGAGGCTTGATTCCCTGTTTTTCTCCTGGGGGAGGCTTGATTTCATTTACTTTATCTTTGGCAGGTTCACCCAGACCACCACCCCTGGGGGGCATGGGCTGGTTTGTAACTGCTGCTGAAGGTGGCACAAGTTTCTTCTTCTTGGCTAAGGCATTATCTTTGTTAACCTTTTGCTGAAAAAAAATGTAAATTTATGTGAAACCATTTTGGCTTTACTTTAACATTTAAAACTAACATAGAGAGGAACAAAGCAATCCTACAAGTATATCAAGTCCTATATTAGATTACACATATAACATCACCTTCAAACCAGAAACAGCAAATGATTAAATATTAACACCTAAATCAAAGTTTTTATTTTCATTTTTAGATTAGAGAAGGAACATTAGATTAGAGAAGGAACATTAGATTATTACAACTTCTGATCAATAATACCTTTCACCATCCTCATCATAAAAAAAACATCCTGATAGTCAATCAAAACAATCTTTTAAACCTTGTCTTAAAAAACAGTAGAACAAGTTTTTCTTGGCTTGCCATGGCAATTACCATGCATTTTATGATAAATCCTCCACCGAACTCCAATTCAACTCTCCACCTCCACTGACCCTGAACCTTTTACATACAGTATGCTACATGTTACATACATTATCCTCTTGATATGATTGTATGTTTAAATGTTGGTTTAACAAGAACAATTTTTAAGGAACACATGATACCCCCCCCCCCCCCGAGACAAACTGTCAATATATAACAATATATAAATGGAATAGCTCCATAACCCCATAACCTCAAGTAGAGGCATGACCCCAGGACTGGAATGCCACAGGAAGTAAGGGAAGTAGATGATGTTGTTATATATTTCAAATATTGTGTAAACTGGATGTAAAAAAAAAGGAGAGGCCCAAATGGGTATGATACTGCCTGTCTGCTTACTTAACTTAACCAATGACTATTTAATTAAGCATCAATATGGGTGCATCTCGCTCATTATCCAACTTGACCAAGATCTTGATCATATAGTAAAACCTGTCTTGAGACTTCTGCTATGAGAGACCACCTGTCTTGAAAGACCAAGTTCTCAGTGCACAGATTAAATAATTATATAGTGTTATGACCTGTCATGAGAGACCAACTGTATTAAAAGACCATTATTTTTTGGCAGAAGGGGTGTTCTTCCAAGATGGGTTCTACTGTATGAGCAAATATTCCAAGTTTGATCAAAATCATCTCAGAATTCTGGCCTCCAGAGTGGTAACAAAGTCAGCCAATCAGATGCAAGATTATGTCATTAATATGAGCGGATCTCGCTCATAATAGAGCTCATCTGAAATCTTAATGATATAAGCTCATATTTCAAGTTTGATCAAAATAAGAAGGAAAAAAATATGACTTCCAGAGTGGTAACATTCTCATCCAATCAGATGTAAGAACACCTCATTAATATGCATTTATCTCACTCTTTATCACACCCATCTGAGAACTTGTGGTAACAAGATCAGCCAATCAGATCACCTCATTAATATGCATGGCTCTTGCTCATTATTGAACTCGTCCAAGATTTTGATGATATAATCCGATATTCCAAGTTGGATTGAAGTAGGATCAGAAATTTTGGACTCCAGACAGGTAACAAACAGTTGGCTGATAACACACAATGCACAACAGACACAGGTCCATACCGTAAGCTCACTTGACCATACTGCCAGGTGAGATAAAAGCAATAACAAAAAATGTATCATATATTCTGTTGAAATGGCTCCAACCAAGTACATAATCCAATAGCTTGTATGGTACAAGCTGATAGGTAAGCATATCAAAATGTCATATTAAAAGTATGCATTGAATCAGATCTGTTGTCATCGTCATCATCATCATCCTTCTTCCTGACCCCATGGTACCACCTAGGAATATAACACTGGGGCAACACTTTTCCCAGATTGTATGAGAACATCTTTCTGTAATATCTGGGATATTAATGAGTTGTCAGAATTAAGATTCTGCAAGGCTTTCACTGTGGAAAGGGAATCCAAAAAGATGCTGAAATTGTTTCTTGAGAGGTATCAATGTAGTTCAAAGCTTGAAGTATGGCTGTAATTTCTGCATTAAAAATTGAGGCATTATCCAGTAAAACACGGTTGCCCAACCACAATGCTCTAAAACTGACTTAAATGTAACACCTAACCAAGGTGTGAGGTACAGATGGATGGATGTACCTATGAACTGATGTACAAGGGTGATACAATATGCCACTATTACCATCGCAGTTGGGCACAAAAATGTCACTGTAATTTCGATTTTTTTTACATTTGACCTCTGACCCATCCCTGAGACCCCAGTGGAGAGGTCCAAAAACTTTACTTCTCTTACAGATGGTTATCACAATGAGTTTGGTGATTTTCACCCAGTGGTTAAGGAGGAGATAGAGTTACAGTCTGGTGGACATACAGATGGAAGGACAGAAACTGATGTGACACAATATCCAGAATAGTTTTTTAAAAAGCCCTCAGATAAAAAAAGAAACATATTAGACTCCAGCATGGAAAAAACAAAGATACAAAACAATTATATCTAACTATACGTACAAATGGGATATTTTAAATAAAGAATTTTTTTTATCTCTTTGAAAGGTGAGCAAAATTATCACGGACACAGACTGCTGACATACTGAAAATGTCCTCAGATACAAAGACACAAATTATAGTTTGGTCAGTAACAATCAGAATGGATATCATAAACAATTGCAGTATTCATGTATCCTTGCTGGCTCAAAAATTATGTCCTAATATTTATCCATAACTGTTTCTCATAGATTTGCCCTAAATGAAATATAATATATTGAATACATACCAGTCTTAAATGAAAAATAAGATATTCATTGCATACCAGTCTTAAATGGAAAATTACATTTTCATTGCATACTAGTCTAAAATGAAAAGTAATATATTTATTACATACCAGTCTTAAATGAAAAATAACATATTCCTTGCATACCAGTCTTAAATGAAAAATGACATTTTCATTGCATACCAGTCTTAAATGAAAAATGACATTTTCATTGCATACCAGTCTTAAATGAAAAATGACATTTTCATTGCATACCAGTCTTAAATGGAAAAATTAATATGTGCTGAATCTTTTCATTAAAAATCCAATTGTTTCCAATAATTCTCCTTTTGTTATAAATGTGGTTGTGGGGTAACTTGATCTACAGACTCAGAAATAAGTCATGTACCCTGCTGAAACAGTCTGATATCACAAAAGTTCATGCTTGTTCAATATATGAATGATTTATCTGAAGCGGTCTTTTTAATCTGTATCTTGATCAGGGATCCTGAAATTCTAATGGATCTTGACAGACATTTTTTCCCAAATATTTAACTGGGGTTTATATAATTGTGAAATTATATATAAAAACATTCAATGGAGATATAACAAGTTGTGACAAATATGAAATGGTTGATACACCTAATTATTAAATGTACCAGAAAATGTGTCATTTTTGGTTACAGCTTTATTGCTGCCTTCGTATTACCTTTCCATGATTCATTGGTTTCCTCTCAAATTAATTATGTCCTAATAATTTTTCTTTCAAAACACTATACTACAGAATTTCACCCAAAAACAGTATTTTATTCCATTCTACTGCTTTTAAAAAATGAATTATTAACTTACAACAAGCAGACTTACTCCCTCAAAACTATGTAACACCTAACTGACCAACATTTCTGGTAAAGTCAGATGGTGACGTTTTTTTTATCAGGTCCCCAAATAAGTCTTGGAAAATGATAATAAAAGTTAGTTGTTGTTGCCAGTATCTTTGTTTCTTAATTCAGGCCTAGGCTTCAAAAATTTTGTTTTAAAGGTATGACGTACTGACAAACCACAACACAATATAGTTAAGGGAAGGACTGATGTATAGTAGATACCCTAGGGCAATCTTTCAATTATAGTTTTTTTTTTGTAAGTCCCCAAGATAAGCTTTCACACCTCTTTTCTCTTGTGCCTTGTGGCTACAGAATGTTTAACTAATTGGGAAAATATAGTGACCAAACCAGCTCAGTCGGCAACACCTCTACTGATTGTCCGACAAAGAAACACTGTGTAAACAAGACCTACCTGTAGTTATATCTGAATTAACTTAGCTGCCAAACACCTTTACTGATTGTATGACAAAAAAACACTCTGTAAACTAGATATAGTGACCTTTGAATTTTACTTTGTTAAGGTGTTTATTTGGCAGTTTAATGGATAAAAAAAACAAAGACAATTAGATATAATGATATTTGGGATATCCTATGACTGATGTCCGGTTAGTCAGAGTATGTGCCATTCAAATCCTTTGATATGCAGGACATGTCCAGCCAATACAGTGATTTCAGGATCTGTGATCTTGATACACCATAACTGTACTTACTTTCATTCACCTTCTGAACTATTGTGTGTGATCATAAATTTTGGGATACAATGCATTTTAAGAATAAACAGGTCCATGATTAAGTTATTATTTTTTGTGCAGACATAAATATGATCACAAATGGTCACCACAAAAAGGACAAAGAAGAGGCCCAAGTGTGCCTGAGATCACCCACCTGGCTGTCATCTGCCTAGTAACTAAATGCAAGAGTAACTGGCCAAGAAATCTGGGTTAGTAGGATGCTTTCTATACAAATTTGGTCCAATGCTGTTTCTTGCATATGTTATGAAAACAACTGTCTCAAGGTTTTTCTATGTTTTGTCATTCATCCACATCTGATATAGGGTCGGCATCAACTGTCCAGTAATTAATGATCTCTATGCCAGGATGCTTTCTGTTAAACTTGGTATAATAACATTGAGTGCTATTTTGAGATAAGGTTGTTTAAATGGTATGTTTATGTTTTTTTATTATGGCAGCCTTATCTGATCGTGAATCTGCATTATCCATACAAATTTGAAAGGCCTTCATGCTAGGACACTTGGTCTGTGAAGAAGTTGCTACAGGTTTTCTATTTCTTGTAACAGATGGTGATTCAATATAATTTGTACAAATCTGAAAGCCCTTTATGCTGTGATGTTTTCTGTCAAATTTAGTCAAATTTATTTGCCTGGTTTTCAAGTAGAAGTCATTGAAAGTTTTTTATTTTCTGCAATGGTGGCCATATTTGAAGGTGAATTGGGAGCATATACAAGTTTGGTTGCCATATTTAAAAGCAGATTGGAAAATCTTTTGCACAAATTTGAAAGTTGTAATGTCAGTTTGCCTTGTATCAAATCTGGTCAAATTATGTTCAGCAGTTTTGGAGAAAAATCATCAAAGGGTTTTCTATTTTTTTAGTAATGGCAGCCATAACTGAATAACTGATGGTGCATTACCATCATCAGAACAAATTTGAAAGTTCTTCATGCCAGGATGTGTTCTGTTAAACTTGGTCAAATTCTGTTAAGCAGTTTTGAGAAGAAGCCATTAAAGGTTTTCCTTTCTTTAGTATTAGTGGTCATATCTGATGACGAGTCAGCATCATTTGTAAAAAAATTAAAAGGCCTTCATGTCTGAATGCTTTTGTTAAATTTGTTCAAATTCTTATTGCCATGTTTGGTTGAAATTGTTTCTTGATTTTTATAAGAAGTTGAAATAGCAATTGTTGATGGATGCTCAACAAATGATGCATGACAAATGCCAGGCCATACCATAAGCTCACAGTACATGTACTGGGATAATTCCCAACTGAAATATTTAGTACTGAGACTGCCTATCAATGACAGCTCTACTTGTTACTGTACCATAATGTTGTTTACTTGTTCTTGAGCTTTTTTCTTGAGTTGTTGAAGTTTCAACTGTTTCTCTAACTCAAGTTCTGACCTCGCTTTCATCCCTAACAAATCCAGATCTTCCGCTTTAATTTTCTGCCGCCGTCCAGGAATAAAATTGTCACTAGGTTCTCCTCGACGTCCATATAAATACGGTACTATATAGAAGCCACTGACGAGTCCAAGAAATAAGATTAGAAAAATTACTGTCCGTTGTAAACTTGAAAGTCTCCTCCAGATCTGTAAAGAGAATGTATTTGTAATTCACATATATATATATATATATATATATATATATATATATATATATATATATATATACAGTAAAGATGCTTATAACATTTCAAAGGGGACTGATTTTTGTTATGTACTGTAAGTAGAATAAATTGACACAAGTGGCCTTATAACATTTACAATATTTCTTAATGATAAAAAATAGGAGGCCAGCGTAATAAATTTGTCGATAAATATGGAGTAGGCATATTGTCAGACAATGATATCCTCAGTAAATATTTGCTAAATTTTGTAAAAATGAGGTGCAGGCTCATTTTATCAGGTAAATACGGTATTGTCTCAAGAGGTGCAGGCTCATTATATCAGGTAAATACGGTATTGTCTCAAGAGAATTGCTGGTATGGCTTTCTGCATACATTATTTCTCCCACAATGAGATTGGGAAGAGGGGGGCATAAACCTGTCTAATAAATTTGTCAAAAAGGAGGTGATGGACTTCTCATCAAATGTGGGCTTATTATTGGAGGGGTGGGCTTTTTAACAGTCAAAAAAAATCCCAAGTAAATATTTGCCTTTTTTTTAAAAATGGCAGGTAGGCTTATCATATAGCAATTAAGGGATTATCATCAGATAAATAAGGTATTGAGTAGTTATCCAATCAATATAATAGTTATCCAGTCAAAATTACAGTTATCTAGTCAATTCACATGCTAAATGAATGTACTTTTGTATAATCCATATTACCCAAATGTAAACAGCATAGACCCAACTGTAGTTTCATAATACATCAGCATATCTTGGTCAATACTGTCCATTCTATTCATGATTTCAATCAAACAGCATATATCCGGAGCTGCTTTCACATTATTTGATGTTAGATCCAGGTCTGTCTATTTTACTGTAGTCCCTCATTATAAAGCACCTCTGTGTAACATGCTCTATGATAATAATACATGTATAGTTATGGATCCCATTATACTAAGTGAATATATTGTTTCAAATATATAAAGTGACCTCATTTTTATCATAGTACTCCTTCATGACTCCCCTGAACAGTGTTACAGTATGGGACCACTTTACCCTGTACAATGTACCCAAGTATAAGGGGACCTCACCTATAACACAATACACACTTATGGCTCCCCTGAACAGTGTTACAGTAAGTGACCACTTTACCCTGTACAAAGTACCCAAGTATAAAGTGACCTCACCAATATCACGGTACTCTTTCATGACTCCGCTGAACAGCATTAGAGTGACATAAATGTGTACTAAACAGTAACTGTATCAGATATCTATGTAGAATTCTGAATATGAAAACCCAGGACAACATTTCTCCAAAACCTGAGAGTCCAGTTTATAGAAAACTGCAGAACATTTTTTAAAAACTAAGGATCCAAGATCAAAAACTGCAGGTTCTTGAAGCAGGAACTCTCTACTGAGAGCCCTGTGTATTTCTCAAATAGACAAAATTCCAACAACAAATATTTTCATGAAAGTCAAAGGTCAAACCGCCAGGTTACTCCTGACAATCTATATAAGAAGCAGAGTATTTACATAATTGTAAATGAGAGATTTCTACAAGTTTATTATGAAAGCAAACAAGAGGCCCAAGTGGGCTTGATATCCCTCACCTGGCTTTACATAGTAGTGTACAAACGACAACTAATAAAAACTAACAGTATCTCCCAAACTTTATATTATCTTGGTCTCTTCCCAAAGATAACAGCATAATTTATATGCATAGTCTTTTGCTCATAACTGAAGTTATCCAGGAGCTTTACAAGTGAAGTTTACATTAGACGCTTTAATTTGTGGTCTGCAGAGTCACTTGACTTTCACTTCAATTGAAATTACAATTTTCTGGAGGTTTTTTTTGTTTAACCATGGGTTTCTTTGCTCCTGGTAATTAATCTGGTAGTGTTTCAACAGAAAAGGATACTGGGATATATATTTGTATAAAAAGCTAAACATATATTTACATTTTTTAAACTGACTAATGGCACAGAATTAAAGAAATGCCAGAAACTAATGCACAATACGTGTGATTAAAGTAAAAACAGCAAATATTTCAGGCACTTTAATGTGACAATACTAACAACATATCAAACTTGCTTCCAAATATTTAAGAATTTCAAATGTGGCAAATTTTTAACAATACTTCTCTGCAAATAAATTTATAAATTTAGGCATGGGTTTTCAAAAAAATATGTTCTTAATGGAGGAAAACCAATATCTGAACAAAAATACAATTACTTGTAAACAGATATCTACAACTGTGCAAAAAAATTCTGGTCCACAATTACAACACTGCACATAATTTATGCTAGCCTGCAATTGTACATTGTCTAATAATATATCTATTTTATAATTTTTCCTCAGCTATAATTACAAATTATTCATTTTAATCAGTAGGTGCTTTTATCCTAATTTATATAAATTGTTCTATTGAAATTTATGCCTTTTGTTTTTCAAAATTTTATTTTTTTATCCATTTTGCACAATTTTTGCAAGGGGAATAACTCTGTGTAACCCAAACCTGGGGTTCTCAATAGTCAATAGCACAGGTTGCTTTCCTTTAGAGAGAAGACCGTTATTTTAAAGTACCCAAAACACTAATTTCATTACATATTATTTGAGAACCATTTCACACTGTGCTGAATTTCATTACTATATATACTGATATTCCTCATAATAAAACTCACTGCTCATCTTTATGATTAAAATCTATTTACAAAGTTTTCTCAAAATCAAATAAAAAATACAGTCCCCAGAGTGGTAACAAGTTCAGCCAATCAGATGCATGATCATCTCATTAACAGACATGGATGTTGCTCATTATTGAACTTTTCAGAGATCTTGATGATATAAGCAAATATTCCAAGTTTGATCAAAATCAGATTTTAAAAAACATGGCCTCCAGAGGGGTAACAAGCACAATGTTTATGGACAGACAGACAGGCAATGTATCCAGTACCAAGCCATAAGCTCACTTGGCCTTATGGTCAGGTGAGCTGAAAATCAATTATAGAAGTTAACTATGAAAGAAAAAAAATCAATATTTGTACTTGCCAAACTTAAAACAATTATGGCATACCTGAAACACACAACATCTGAAAGTGATATTGTTATGTTAGGGTATGCATTTATGTTCTCAAAGAGAATTTGGCTAAGTCAAAAATAAGGGAGATACTTTAAACTGGGTGTCAGCAGCCAAATTTATGTTCTCAAAAAGAATTTGGCTGAATCAAAATTAAGGGAGATACATTAAATTGGATATTAGTACATATAATTACTGGTGTACAATAATGCATATTAAATTTCAGACAGATAGACAGACAGATAGATAGATAAAGTAGGTAGGTAGATAGGTACGTAGAAAGGAGGGAGGGAGGTAGATAGATAGATAGATAGATAGAAAGATAGATATGTCTGGTACAAGTTGACTTTCTAGATTTCTATTTTTTTTTTATCTTTCTGTTATTGTTATTATTGTTGTTGTTGTTTGTATTTTGCTTTATAATGTTGGATCTAACTGCATGTAGGTAATAGCAGCTATTACTTTTTCTTCCAAATTAGGAGCATGATGACATGTCTGAAAATGGCATATAGATATTCTAGGACCAAATTATCCAAATCTTCATTTTATCTGAACAAATACATTGTGCACAAACACAACTCTAATGCATGCAATTATAAATTCTATTATCTGAACCCCCTATTATCCAAGCCATTCTAATTTTCCCTGACAAGTTCACTTTAGGTTCTACTGTACAACTTTATACATGTACATTTCATTGGGGCCTAGTCTAAGCATACATGTATCTTGCAGGTAACTAGTCACAGCACTTTACATAAAGATGCATAGTCTTATTAATAATTTACCTATGACCAGATCAGATATAACCAGGCATATTCAATTAGCATAACAGGTTATTAAACAAACCGAAGTATTTTACTTTGACAATTATCTCAATAGAGAATAATATTACATTTCAGCATGGTGGAAAAATATTGAAGTTGGATCAGAAATATGGATACCATATATATATATTTATATATATATTACAACACAGAAATATATATACCATATATATAGATATATATTACAACACATTTATTTCCCCATGATCATAATTTATGCAGAATATGGCATTGCACACACAGTGAATGTACTGATCACAGCAGGGATTGGGAAGTCTATGAATTGATTATCGATTTTATTCTGATGATCTCTACAATAATTTCTCATTTTTTGTTCCACCTCCTCTCAAACTACTCCCAATATCATAAACTGTACCATTTGACCTTGAATTTTATAAAGTACAGATCAAACTATAATGGAATTAGCATAATAATAATGTATCCATTTTACCCTGAATTGTACCATCTGGCTTGGATTTTTGTAAACTACAGATATAACTACAATGGAATTAGCATCATGATTACCCTGAATTGTACTATTTGGCCTTGATTTTTGTAAACTACAGATCTAACTACAATGAAATTGGCATAATAATAATGTATCCTTTTTACCATGAATTGTACAATTTGGCTTGGATTTTTGTAAACTACAGGTCAAACTAATAATAATAATAATAATAATAATAATAATAAATACTTTATTTATGTAATTTTTTTTATTACAATGGAATTAGCATAATGATAATGTATCCTTTTTTCCTTTTTACCCTGAATTGTATCATTAGGCCTTGATTTTTGTAAACTACAGATCTAACTACAATGGAATTGGCATAATGATTACCCTGAATTGTATCATTTGGCCTTGATTTTTGTAAACTACAGATCTAACTACAATGGAATTGGCATAAAGATAATGTATCTTTTTTACCCTAAATTCATACATTTCACAATGATGATAAAGAAAATATCACAAAGTAATACAAGCTATCTCTCGCTATAACGCGGTAGTCAGGGTCAATCACCGCCGACTGCGTTATGTGCCGAAACACGTTATACAGAGTACCATGATATATACAGAACCACGATATATTAAGAAAACCGTAATATACAGAACCTTGGTATGGCGGGCGCTATAAACATTTGTTAAATAGTGCTGTTTTGAAAAGGAAATGAAGATATAAGACTAAGTTTTACCTTGTTTTCTTTCAACCCTTATTTTTATACATTGATATGATTTTGGTCATGGGGTCCATAGTAGCGCCACGTTATATCTGGAATCGTGTTATAACAATGCACGTTATAATGGGGAAGAGTTGTAACTTGGAAACTACAGCCAACATTATCAAGGTTTGACCACAAAAGTTACATCCTTTGTTGACCAATGATAAAACCTAATTACTACAGTAACTGTTGAAACTGGCTCAACCTCAAACAGATATCACATGAAAAACAAGTCAGATGTAGATTGTACACCTGCTTAGATATTTTATTCATTTCAAAGAGTTAGGATAAAAAAAATGGAAGAAGTAACTTCTCCCTCAAAATAAAAAGGGGAGGAGCGAGAAAGTTCAAGGAAAAAATAAAGTGTAATATAATTTTCATTGTCAAATATTTTTGTTGAATTTAAATATTAATATATACATTCTTTGCTATGGACAACAGAAATAAATATTTTTGCATGATCTAAAAAAAAGTATGCACTATACAATGTTTTAAAATTAAAGACTGAGGGTGCTGCACATTTATTTTATAATGTATTATAAGAAGAATTACCTACTTCTGAAAAAGTACATTCCTAATAATGGTAAAAAAACTGACATAATCCAAGCAAAATCAATGCATACCATATCAAGAATTTGTAAAGACAGCATTTTCAATACAGCCTTGCAAATTTATTTTATAATGTATTATTAGAAGAATTACCTACTTCTGAAAAAGAACATTCCTAATAATGGTAAAAAAACTGACATAATTCAAGCAAAATCAATGCATACCATATCAAGAATTTGTAAAGACAGCATTTTCAATACAGCCTTGCAAATTTATTAAAATTTCTCCATTTTGAATGTTTCATTATTTATTGAATTGCTTGCTAAGCTGCTTGTTATCTTGTCACTCAAAAGTTTTCTTATATGCATAATTCTGGAACCTGTTCACACTGTTGATTCTAATTAAGAAATAAAGTTGTCCTATTTGGAATACCTTAAACGTTACCTTACAGAAAACTATACATAGGTCTTGCTATTCCTGTGGATATTTCAATACCTTGCTTTTGGGATTTGAAGAACTGAGGTCAGTGGTATAGTTATTACATTATTCCTGTTCCATTAGGTCATCTTGTCATATAAGAAACTCATGCATGGCAGTGGATGATTAAGTAACAGGTTAATTAAGCCTGTCTTATTGGGTCATCTTGCCATATCATGAACCCATGCATGGTAGTGGATGATTATGTAATGAGTTAATTAAGCCTGTCTTATTAGGTCATCTTGACATATAAGCAACTCATGCAAGGCATTGGAGGATTATGTAATGGGTTGAATTGGTAATTACATGCGTCAGGACAGCTTCAAATGGGGTCAATCACAGGTGACACATAAAAGGGTTTCAGATTGTACCACATGGGTCCCTGCTATGAATTGTCTGCACACAAGGACCCTAGGGAATCTCCACTCATGCCTTAAAACCTAGAGATGGTGCTTCAGGAACTTTATAGGAACAATGATAAACTAGTAGGAACTAAGAGTGCATGAGAAAAAGCTATGCCTCATTGTGGATCATGACACAAAGCTATGTTTCATTGTGGATCATGACACAAAGCTATGTCTCATTGTGGATCATGACACAAAGCTATGTATCATTGTGGATCATAACACAAAGCTATGTCTCATTGTGAATCATGACACAAAGCTATGTCTCATTGTGGATCATGACACAAAGCTATGTCTCATTGTGGATCATCTCTAGATCAGTTGATGAGGTGGAAATTTCTCATACGTACATTGCCTGCAGTTTTAGCCTTGTTTCAACACTGATTTGAACTCTGGATTTGACATTTATCATTGTATTTGGTATCAACCACCAGTCTACAGAAAGTATGTTTTCTCCAGGTCCTGATGTAATCCAGTACTCAGTAGTTTCATTTTCAGAATGCTAAAAAAAAATCTCCACATGTTTCTTAATCAAAGTTGATTAACAGAAATTCAGTCAGAGAGGCACTGGTCTTTTTTTTATATCAATCAGTATAAACAGTAGCTTCAAGTTTCATAATTAGTTCAAGTTATAATACTATGCATGTGTCACAATTACAGAAAACACTCACTCTGTTTATCTTTAGAACCAATGGCTACGAACTCTTTGAACTAAATGAATTAAAATATGATCCAATTATCTCAGTTTCTTTAGGGTCAAAAATATTGTATTGGAGGTTTTAATAAGTCGCTAATCACCTAGCTTAGTTTTATTGTCAAACAATTGCATAGGTCAATATGTTTAACCAGTGATGCATTACCAAGTCAGCGTGAGCAAGGGACAGCTCATTATTATTTATGCAGGACAAGTGAGTAGATAACCAATGAATACGAACATGATAAATAGTATTGTTCCTCATTCATCAGTCACATGCTTCACTTTGTATGCAAAGTTTATAGCTTTCGACACAATTAAACATACGATCTCCACAACCTAGAGGAACCTATCAATGGAACAGTCAACCCCAGCTGGGGTCTAAATATTATTAATTGACCAGTATTTTTCAAGAACTTGAAAAATGAATATGCTGCATTTGGTCAGTGTGCCAAAGACTTCTGCAGGGAAATTTGATAATACTTTTTTTGGGGACAAGCCTGATGGAAACTCACTTAGAATACAGGAAGGTCCCAACCTAGATTTAGAGGGGCCCCAGGCATCAAGCTATCTGATTTTTTTAGCTCTGTATTGCTCAGCCTCTAAAGTGTCCTGTAAACATAAAAAATGGCACCAAAACATAAGATTTAGCAAACTGTTTACAACAATGGCTGCCTGAATAATTGTGCTTGCCATCACACACAGGCGATGCAGACATAAAAAGGAAAAATGTTCATGTCATCACAGTTGAACAGACAACTGTTAGCAGATATCTTCAAAGACCATCAACAACCTCTCCCTGAAAGATTTATTTAAAAAATATATTGTGAAATGGATTTGATATGCCTAAAAGTGGAAGATGGATAATTAACTGTGAGTCATGTAATGTCCTAGTTCTGTATATAGAATTTCACTGCAATCGTTGTGAAGTAAAGGCTGCAAAAGACACCACTACAGTGGCTGCAAATTGCTTTTTACGTGTTGATAGAGATAAGGGGAAAGCCTTTCCCAACAAAAGGACACAAGATGAGTGACTTAAAAACCTGTTTTGGAACCAAGGGAGTAAGTTTCACTAGGATAAGTGAAACCGCCCCCACCCTCTCTGCACTTTTTGTTTGTTGCACCTATTTCATCTTGATATAATAATAATTCATCCCTTATATTTTATGTCCTGGCATTGAAAGGAATCAAGGGAGGGGCAAAATAATCACACTGGACTCTTGCTCTCCTACAAAATGTCCAATTATTTTTACAGCTTTCTAGTATAAATCTATGATCTGTCAGCTACACAACATGAACCACTTAGGACTGGAAAAATCCTACAATTATCAATTTACCTTTAACTAATATTTTTGTAACACTGCATGAAAATCTGCAGCCTATATAAACGTCTCTACTAGTATGAGATAACTCTACTTGCCCGTACTGTCAGACAATCAATATTTTCTTTCCTTGCAAATAGTTCCTATATTAAACTAATTGGATATGTGGAGCAACCTAGAAAGCAAAATGGTAATAAAACACATATAGAGTTGGGAGGTCCTGGGTTTAAATCATAGTTTGGCAGCACATTTTTTGTCCCTCGTGCTATGTAAATGATACAGTGAAAAGTATTTAGTGAACAAATAAACAAAAATATGTGTGAATGATATTGTTTTCTCAGTGCCTGTATGAAACAGGAGTTGATGTGGATAGACCAACTATACAATAAGCTTCTTAAAATTTTATTCTATAGGCAACTGGCACACACCCTTTATTATTCTTTGAGTGTAACCAAGCAGGTACATCTGACATTTCAGGTCATCCCTATTAAAGTAAAGTGAGGACTCTGAATACCAGTAGCCAAGTCATTCACATTTGTTGAAGAACAATCCTAGGTTGGTCATTGTATAATTAAATCTATGGACTGATGTCTTTTGCTGTTTTTCATCATTGGTCATTACGTCATTATTTCTAAAGTTTATTCTGTTGTCATTTTCAACAGCCAGTCATTTAAGACAACTCTTTTCTTGTCCTATCTGAAAAAAAAGTATTACTGGTTTGATGCAGTGGCTCTCGGACACCTTAATAGACTATAAGTTGTGAACTACTCTTCAATTATTGGGGAAAAGAGTAAAACAAATAGAAAAATAATCCTACCAACCTACCTTAATTTTTTACAGTATTAGCAGAAACGCATATTTTTTACATTGGGGGGGGGGTCTTAAGTCATTTTAGGCACTGTGGTGGGGCATGTATGTTTGATGAATACATTTCTATTTTCTGAGCTTAATTTACTATTATCTTTCAAAAATCAATGCCAATTGTAAAGAATAATAAACAAAGGAAAGATCTGTTGTAACATGGGATGAGTAAAGTCAATGATGGGATGAGAGTTTTCTACAATGTATTCATCCCCTGATTCCCGATTATTTTTTCCCCCTGGTTACATGCAGTATAAGCAAAATGTTTTTAACCAGAATTTATAACACTATGAATTATGAAGTTATATGTCTCACTGCTAACACAACTTATAACACTATGAATTATGAAGCTACATGTCTCACTGCTAACACAACTTATAACACAATGAATTATGAAGCTACATGTCTCACTGCTAACACAACTTACACTATGAATTATGAAGTTACACATGTCACTGCTAACACAGGTAACACATGAATGACCATTTCCAACTAAAGTTTCATGACCAAAGACTAAACATCTAAGATCATTAGGGTAATATCGGCATATTCCAACCAGTAGGGTAATTCAGACAGTAGATGTACTTTCTGCTGTTTACAATAAAGATTAGCATATGACTTACTGTGTTTGTTGTTTTTATTTGTGTACATGCATATGCAGATTAGTAAAGATGACAAAATGACACTATTGCCTTGTCAGTCCCTCTTCGGTGTTGAGTTCAGAAGCGGCATTTATGACATTTTTTATTCAGCACCCTAGTCGGGCATCAGTCAACCAAGGTTTGCATAACTTTCATGACAATAGTTATTCATGTATTAATATAATGATTTCTCTTGCTAAAAAAGTGAAACTGCAACAAAATTATGACAAATAACAATATTTTACAATGTTTTAAATAGTTGTCGGATTTATCCAGGTTATTTTAGAAAAGAGGGCAATTCTGACCTATAACACAAAAAAAAGACAATGTAGAGTTATGATTGGTGTTTAAAGAATCTATGAAAAAAAACAAGAAATAAATATATAAATAAAAATTAATAAATAGAAAAATAAAGGTATAAAACAAAAGAAAGAAACAAAATGTTAACTCTCTTGACAGTTATCTAGATAACGATATCTCTCTTCATCTACCTACCAAAAACCAAAACATATGAAAAATAAACAAAAAGCTTTTTAAATCTGTAACAATAAAAAAAAAAAACGTTTGTGTTTTACAGATGAAAAATGTGTACATACGGTCCATATATATTGTATGTGGTTGGAATGCACCACTGGGGTCCCCAACAACTTGAAATTGGGAATCTCTATTATTTGAAAAATGAAGAAGTCAATCCTTTCTATAAAAATGATGTGCGCCTACCAAGATAAAGAATAAAGGCATGCCACCTACCTGCAGAAAGAATATGCTGCAAAAATTGCACAACTTTTCTCTCACGATCTTGTACCAGGAAATATTTAATTAAAAGCAAAAGTTGGCATACAATCCTGGAATAAAAGGACTGGGCATTGTCAGAGATGCGATATTAGTTTCAAATGTGAGGAAAAAGGTATTGATGGAAATGAAGAATTGCTGCATGGGTTCTTCTTGAAATAGTTTCATTCTGAACCTTTTAAATAAAAATCTAGTGTTTTCTTTAATTTTGTCTCTCTCTCTCAAACCTCATGCTTAGCATTTATCTGATATACTTTTTTGCAGAATGCCCAGAAAATCAAAAACAATGCATATACAATATGAAGCCAAATCCACTGAGCAAGTTGTAGATGCAATTAGAAGTGACGTCATGAGTTACCGGACCACAAGCCAACAATTTGGCATTCCTAAGATGACAGTCAACAACAATGTACAAGGATGTTATGCCCTGCTTCAAAGCCAGGACACCCTATGACAATTCCGAGTGACAATTGAAAAATCTATCATTGACAAGGTTGCAGATGCCTCTACCAAAGGGTTAGGCATTACAAAGCGCCAACTTATTTTGAAAACTGCTTGTCTGTGCAAATCATCACAACCGAAGACTCCTTTCAAAAATGGTATCCCCGGGGACGATTGGTTGAGGGGTGTTAAATCAAGACATGCTAAGTGTGTATCAAGAAATTCTTCAAAGAGTTGTGCAAAATCGTTTTCATGCTCAACTTGCACGACAAACTGCATGCTATCTGGAACTGTGACGAGACTGGTAAACAAATGAAACACAAACCAGTACCAGTATGTACTAAGAGAGGAACAAAAATGTCTTAGGCTAATATCAGATAGTAGAGAAAATGTCACTATTCTGGCCTGTATTAATGCTGCAGGCTGTGCTATGCCACCTATGTGCATTGTAAAAGGAAAAACACCAAAGTGCCTCAATGCCTTCAACTGGGTACAATTTGGACCCATCAAAAGAAGGTATGGATGTTTGATGTGCTGGGTGTGGAGTGTTTCCAGGAATTATTATTTTGGAAACATTGTCATCCAGATAGGCATCAGCAGCTGATTGTCGATATCCATTCATCTCATGAAGTTTTGGGTCTTCTAGAGAAGGCCAAAAAGAAAAACATTCACATTCTATCTCTACACAACATACACCATATTTTTTATAACCTCTTGATTGGACAATGTTTGGACCTTTCAACAAAGCATATAATCATGCTTGCACTGAGTTCTTAAGTAAAAATATCAATAAATAAATGTTCATGGCAATTTAGGTATGCTTGGTCAGCAGCATTTACAAATCAAAATATCAGGAAACGCTTTCATGCTATTGGAATATGTGCAGTGAATATGTCTGCTATACCAGGGAGTGCACATCATCCATCCACAGTGTACAAGCAGAAAAACCACCTGAACTTGCCTTCGTACACAGCTACCTCTTCATCAATTTCTGAGCAAGTTTCTATCCCTGTTTCTCTGTACTTAACCAACAGTCTGAACAGTCTAATCTATTTCAGCACATCGCCCACCCAGGTCTCTAGCCAAATCGATAATATCACTACTATCACACCACCTGCTTCTACCCAAATCTACCCTTTAGAGCCAACCATCTTCATAAATGTGCCGACAGATTTATTTGAGTCTGCATCCAACCCCAGCAATGAAATAACTGGCTCTGATGTTCATCTCAATTCCACATTTCCTAATATAACTTTTAGAGAAAAGTACAGCCTAATTAGAGCAAACATGACAGCAGGGGACTTAAAGGCCACATCTGTTTTTATGTCACTGGCCAGTGGCAACTCTTCTGCAGCTGCTATTGGGAGTAGACTTATATTAGAAGGTTATGATTGCCTCCTGGAAAACAATATATGGAGTTTCACATAGAAGAATGATCTTGAAAATATTTTCAGAACCAAGCCAGTTGAGAGGGTAAAGAAATTTTGAAGTCATGTAAAGCAGCAGTGAAGGAATAGAAAAGCTTTGGAAAGAAGGAAAGGACTGGGAAGGTTAAGGCAGAAGAAAGAAAATTAAAACAAAATTCTGACGGTTTTCAACAATCCTTGGTGGTTTTAAAAGTTTTAACATTTTGATTCTCAATACATGTAAATTAAATTAGTACATGTTCTCATCAATATCTATGAGGAATTGTGCTGAGAAAAATTATGTCTTGTATTTGTAGTCACCAATCTAATTCTCTCTCTCTCTCTCTCTCTCTCTCTCTCTCTCTCTCTCTCTCTCTCTCTCTCTCTCTCTCTCTCTCTATTATTGGTAAGAATTTGATATGGCTCTGAGAAAAGTTTCTTGAAAAATCCAGAAACTGTGTGGATTGGGGCTAGTTTCACTCAGGAGAGGCTTTATTTATGTATCTAAATATGGAATGTGTTGAGAATTATATATGACTTCTCTTTCATGGTAATAGAGCTGTATTTTAACATACCCACCTGCTCAATATTTATACTCAGTTTGTTTTTATCATTACTGCTACTATACAGTATCAAACTTGCTCGATACATATGTTATTTAATGAATGTAGTAAAAAAAAAATATTCATACAAATTTTTAGTCGTATCTTGTTCAGATGTGGTTGCTTTCTGCAATAATAAGGCTACCTCTCAACCCCAAGCAATTTATTTTGCCTGTTCAGGCTGTTGCAACATCCATTGCCCCTACATAAATATCTTCATTTGTCTGTGCTTTTATCATTGTTTTACTCTTTTTTAAAAATAATTTGATATTGTTATGTCACAAAAAATATGTCCACAATACAACTGTGAAATAAAAAAAGTAAAATTGAAAAAGTATATACAGTATTACTGTATTGAATTTTCACAATAAATATTAGAGAAAAATAAATATTTCATGCAAAACTGGATTCATAAAAAACAATATTTTTAGATGCGTTAGTCTAAAAAAGTTTCTCATACAGGTAGGCATTTATTAGGAACAAATACCTGGATTGTATATTGTTACATTTTCTATTTTGATTTATTTGAAAAGTAAGGAGACAGATGTTACAAATGTCATTTTTTTTCCCTTTCACATGAATAAAGGTGTTTATTATTTGTTTTTTTTAGTTATTTTGTTTATCTGAATGTTGGCATTACCCATATTTATCACATGCAGTCTACTTTTTTAGAAACTATAAAAAATGTCTAATCGTTATACTTCAATATGATCTAAACCATACCAAGCCTCTTACATACCACATAAATGTGTAAATTATGCCTCAAGAACAGTCTGGTTATATTCAGTAGTGACTACTTGAAGAATTAACCCAAGAAAACATTCCATTATCTGATTTGTATCCATTATATATGGGTCCTACTAAACACTGCAAAGTCAGACAAAGTCATGCAAAGTCAGTTTATTTTTTGTTTTATTTGTACATATTTGTATACATTATACTGTATTAACTTTATTTTGACAATATCGTAATTAAAAAAAAAATGTAAAGTGCGTTTTAATGTTGTCTGAAATATATGATTATGAATGTTAATAAAATATTTAATAGACCCATAATTTAAAAAAATACATATGCAAAATTAAATGAAATATAATACTTTGTACAATCAGCCGATTTTAATAGTGCTGACCTTATAATATTAAAGCATTAGTACATCTTACTTTGTCACAATGAATCCGTCTTTGTCATACGATATCTTAAGCTTATTACATTACGTTGGCATACTATATTCGATTAAATGCTTATATTAAACTTATGTATTTTATATTACTTTCATAATATTATTATGTGTCTCTCAATAAGATAATTATTATATACAATTATTAAATCTGGCTTTGTCACATTGAGTCTGCCTTTGTCATACGCTATCTGTGTTATATGACTTTGTCATACTCTATCTGCCTTTGGTCTATTAAATATTTATATTATACTTATGCAATATAATACTATCATAATATTATTGTGTATGTCTCAATAATATAATTATTTTGTTAAATAACTCGTTAATGAACGTTTATTAACAATTGTTGGCATATATATCGTTGTCACAACACAAAATAAAGGGACACAACTAAGGGAGCGTATGTACAAATTTTACTTTCAAACAACATTAAAACATGCTTTTTTTAAATTTTAATTACCATATTGTCAAAATAATATTAATACAGTATAATATATACAAATATGTACAAATTAAACAAAATAAACAGACTTTGTCAGACTTTGCATGACTTTGTCTGACTTTGCGGTGTTTAGTAGGACCGATTATTTACACTGTACAAAAAATGATCACTTTTTTAAGAAAAAAAAATCTTGCAGGTGATAAAATCACTTTTTTGCACTTATTATGAGCAAAAACCATGAAAAGGATTATATTTTACCTGCTACTTTGTAATTTCTGATGCTTTGGTCTTCACAAAAATACCTTGCTGATCAACCTGATATGAAATTTTAAATTTAGCCTGTTATTCCTACACGCAGTCTTGATGTTTACATGAACAGCAGCAGCATGACAATAAACAACACGACTTGTCAATCTTCCAGATGAATAAACTGATAAATTTCTACAAACTCACCCTCCATAATGACTGCTTTTTTATTGCCTTGCTATTGTCATAGCTATCCTCGTTTGAAATTCCCAAACTAATGGATAAGAAATCTTGTCTTGGCGTTTGACTTAACATGTTTAAAGCTTTCTGAATAAATTAAAAACTTAAAATTTCGCTCATCAGTTGATAGTTCGTTAGTCGATTCGTGTTCATGATTTTATCTGCCATAGAGACGCTTGATTTTGTTCCATAGTTTTATTTTTATCATCTTCGTGAGTACGATCAAGCACCTTGCGAATGATTTACGGCAATATTTAGCGACAACGTGGAATAAGTCTCTTCTGGAGAAGTCATACGCAACAACTTGGAATTCCAAATTGTTGCGCTCTTTCTCGAGAAATTGCATGATGAGGTTTTCGGCGCGATTTAAAGTCAAACTTGATCAGTAAGCATCTTTAGAGATTTGCAACGGTGTACAGGAATAATTTATGCCTCACACAATATAAATTTATAAGATTAGACGCATGAAAATGTTGATATTTTCAACAGTTCGAGATTCCAAATTGTGGAGTTATTCCAAGTTGTCGCCCAACAACGGCCGCAAAGGATAAGACTAATTGTAAAAGCAACACGAGGGCCTTATTGAACTTTACCTTACTGTTGAGACAATTTACATTTTTTTTTTTTTTTTTTTTTAAATTAAGAGATCTGTGATTTAATTCAAGATTTAATTACTTCATTTTTGCTAATATTTATCTTTTATAGAATTCAATACACAATAGCCTACACCATAATATTTTTGTATATTGTCACATCACTTTCTTCCTACGGCTTGTCAGATAATTATTTTGTATAATTTATTATTTTTCCGATTTTATTCTAACAACTGAAGGTATTATGATGTTGTTATGAACTTTTGTAAGTTAGACATTCAAATATGGTTGTGTTTTTCATCATGCTGTACATGTGGCTGACTTTGATTACTCAGTTATGGGCTGACTTTGATTACTCGGTTATGGGATGGCTTTGATTACTCGCTTATGGGATGGCTTTGATTACTCGGTTATGGGATGGCTTTGATAAACTCGGTTATGGGATGGCTTTGATAAACTCGGTTAATGGGTCCAAGCTGCACACCTGGATTTAAACAAACAACAACAACATTTATGAACAAGTTCTTAAAGAATGAGTTAAAGTAAGAAAAATAAATCATTGATTGTTGATTGTTATGGTGTCCGTAAATCCATGTGTGCGCTTAACAACAGCCATGTGATGGCCACGAAGCTTTGTATAATTACAGTATATATGTATATTAATTGAGACAGAGATGTAAACGGAATATATTATTTGTTAATGTTACAAGTTACAGTTCTAAATTTCCGTGTACAATGTGGTCCAGTTTGGAATACAAATACATGCTGATATTTTGTATAAAACTGTTTTAAATAGTGTAATAAAACAGACTGGATTGATGAAGAATTTATGGATTGATATGGTATTCAATTTTCTGGATTTTCTGAATTCTGGATGAACTTCATTTTTTATTCGATTTTTCTGGATTGTCATTTATTTAATTAGATACTGGATTCTGAACTTGGATAGATTCTTATTCAATTTACTTTTAAATGTCAGTATAAAAATTAAAGAAATATTTAGAGAGAGATCTGCTTGTACCTAGTGGGTGTCAGAAGAGACGTGTCATTTTAATTTCTGATAGTAAAGGCATTTGCTGAAACAATAAGTGTGGGTCGCGTCAGCAAAGACTAAAGACAAGTCATACTTTGACTTATTTAGAAAAATTATGACCAGAGGTTGTCAAAACTTTGAAATCTAATAACTTCCAATTGACTCACACACGTATATATATATATATATATATATATATATATATATATATATATATATATATATATATATATATATATATATATATATATATATTGTGAACGAAAAGAAAAGGTTATACAAGTATTATTCATCGAACTGCAGAAGACTACAGACAGATAGGTTCCGTCCAATTGGTTTTCTAAATGTTGTCTGTCTTAAACGTGTCATAGTTCATATCTACAAGATCCGTTACTAAATTATTCTTGCCATCTTTTACCTCTTAAGTCGAAATATTAACTAATGAGGTTGAGGGGTTGTCTGGCTACTTACACATCTACATGAGCCAAACATTTTGATTGCTTTAAAATTGAGGAAAAAAATGGTAGAAACACAGGATAAATATCAGCACAGATCATAATTATTTTTTAAACGTAAAAAAAATACAAGGATAACGTCAAAGATAAATTAAAGAAGCCCTCTGACGGTGAAACTTTCATCTAAAGTATGATACAGTTACTTCACCATCAAACATAAATTACCGTTGTAGTTCTTGTTCATCATGTGAAGCAAAAGTGTGTCTATCATGTACAATATGTACAGAAGTATCCAAGAATGTAAATAAACAAATCCAGAATGGAGAACTAATCTGGACATGTAACATCTGTGAACAAGCTTTACCAATCTTCCACAGAATGAAGTACAATATACGACAAATGGACAATAATAATGAATTCAGAATTACAAATCTGGAAAGAAAGATTGAAAATACAGAGACAACTATTACTATCAAAGCTACAAATGAAATCAAGAATCTTAAAGTACATGTGACTGAAAGAGGTATCTAGATTCTATTGTAAATGAAAAGCTTAAGGAAGTTGAATAAAACAGAGCTATGAACTTGATTGTGTACAACTTGCCTGAATCTAGTTCAGAAACTTCCGTAGATGAATATGAATCCATACAACAGGAAATATCTAGATTTATTAGTGTAAAGGATCAATTGGAAATTAGTGTAAAGGATCAATTGGAAATTAGTGTAAAGGATCAATTGGAAATTAGTGTAAAGGATCAATTGGAAATTAGTGTAAAGGATCAATTGGAAATTAGTGTAAACTTTAAAGGATCAATTGGAAATTAGTGTAAACTTTAAAGGATCAATTGGAAATTAGTGTAAACTTTAAAGGATCAATTGGAAATTAGCGTAAAGGATCAATTAGTGCAATATTCAGAACAGGCTCGCATAAACCCAATAAAGTAGACATTTGAAAACGGTCATAGCCATTATGGGATAGCTGCAAGCAGATTTCATCTGTGCCAAATAAGTAGAGATTACACCCCTAAACAGAAAGAAGATTATAAACAAATGAAAGAAGAATTTTGAATTATAGAGGATAGAGTAAAAACACTAAATACTGTGGAGAAAAGAAATCAAATATTTGTCGTCAATCCTGTTTGTGCTCAAAGACTTAATCCAGAAGAACAGGCAGCAGATGTTAATGAGAGAAACAAATGAGCCCACGTTATTAACATCTCGTCCATATCAATAAAGCACACAAACCAAATGACATAGAAAGAGAACCGGACAGTAATTCCGAATAATATGAAGATATTTCTGGATTACAAGAAAGAAATTACATAGAGTCAACAGTAGTGGACTAACAGTGAATGGCGCTATAAGAAATTACATAGAGTCAACAGTAGTGGACTAACAGTGAATGGCGGTATAATAAATTACATAGAGTCAACAGTAGTGGACTAACAGTGAATGGCGGTATAAGAAATTACATAGAGTCAACAGTAGTGGACTAACAGTGAATGGCGGTATACGGACTTCATATGATCAAAAACTTGGGTGCCCCAAAAAATGATTATGATGTTTCGTTTAGCGTGACTTCTTTAGACAATTTAGTAATACATGATTTGATCAGTGAAAAAAAAAACAATGTTCCCAATTAATATAAATGGAACAACTACAAACAAAATAACAGACCGAAAGAAAACAAAAATGTTTCAAATTTTGTTAAATGCAAAAATGCTGATAATCTTTTCCAATAAATTGACGAGAAAAGTATGAACCTTTTCAATACAATTACGTTTTGTATGTTCCGAGATTTTTAAGCATATGTCATAGCCATTACTGAGGTTTAGCCCCCCCCCCACACACACACACACCCTCCCCTCCCCCCTCAAAAAATTAAATAACAAAATTTAAAGTCTATTTATATACACGTAAATTAGCTGATGATTGAATAACTACGATATATTCTTACATATATTCTGAAACGTGTAGAAGAGTTACTTTGTATATACATCGCAATTTGAAAGCAGTTTGTATATACATCGCAAATTGAAAATAGTTTGTATCTACATCGCAATTTGAAAGCAGTTTGTATATACATCGCAATATTTTAAGTAGTTTCTATATACATCGCAATTTGAAAGCAGTTTGTATATACATCGCAATTTGAAAATAGTTTGGTTGATGAGCTGACTGGTCACAATATTATATAACTTGTTTGGTACAAGTGTAATTGTTCTGACGGGGATGAACTTCTTATTTGCTGTGTATATAGAACATATCTGGTACAAGTCTGATCGTTCTGACGAGGATGGACTTCGTATTGGCTGTGTATATAGAATCTGTTTGGTACAAGTGTAATAGTTCTGATGGAGATGAACGTCTTATTAGCTGTATATATATACTTCCTAACAGGAATAAAAGTAACAATCAACTTTTAAATGACCTTTTTCATATAACTTCTGGCTAGTTACAGGGTTTTGAACTTTAAGGATATTGACTGGTTAAATTATATTATGTTTGCTTAACTAAACAAACACACAGAGGTTTCTATTTTATAAATGTATGAAGGACAATTATTCATATCAACATGTTGATTGGGTTTGCCCTGGTATTTTAGGGCATAGCAAAACAAGTAGTTTATTTAATGCTGAGGCGATTGGAATAAAGTGCCTTGCCCGAGGACACACCACAGTAGCTTACGCAGACTGATCTGATGGTAGAACTCAAACTCGCACCTTAATTTTCGGTCGCGAGTCCGTCACGCTAACCACTGTGTCACCGCGGCTTCTGCCTCCGTTAGTCGTCTTTTAGGACATGTCGATATGAACAGCGTTCGGCCATTTTCGTCAGCTTGAAAAATAACCTCAGAAATGGTTGTAGGAATACAAATCAATTTTGATGGATTTGTTGATTCGCTTAAGATACAATGTATAACATATGTTACAACAGAAAAGGTCGACAATGTTCCGGTTGTGACTTTGTCTCCTTCCGCCGCCATATTGCGCTATTTGAACAAAAATAGTTCAGAATATAACTCTTAATGGCGGCGAATTACATCTGAGGTTTCTTCCTCGTCTTCACGGAAAAGGCAGAGGATGTTTCGATTGAGGACACGCAAGAGAGTGCATTGGGTCTATTCTACATGACTGTGCCCGTAGAAGAACCAACGTGATGTCGACCCAAATTAACAGCCATACATTTTATAGCTGATTTTCCCTAATGTGAATATTGTCAATATGATAGAAGATGTCAGATACTTATGAATGATATACTCCAAGGTAAAACTGTTGAGAATTCTTGGATTTGTTTGGTCGAATTAGTAAATATAGTACTTGAAAAACATATATCGAAGTGTAAGGCGAATTTATGTTTCAGTGACAATAAGACAGTGTAGAATAAAGATGCGTTAGATGCAATCAAACAATTGACGAAGGCCTGCTTAAAAGATATGTATTGCAAAACAGTAACTAACTATTTGAAATAGAAAGAGGTTCGAAACAAAATTGCAAACAAAGAGACCAGAAATTAAAAATGTGAGAAAGAGAAAAAATGTTTAAGAAGTGAAAGAAAATTCTAAGAGCTTCTGGAAATATGTACGTAGAAAATCAAAATATAAAGTAGCAGTCGGTGACTTGGACGACGAAGGATATATATATATATATAGCAGCAGTTAAGGAGAGGCTGACATTTTAAATGTGTTGTTTACAAGTGTCTTCACAAAAGAAAATCCATCAAATATACAAGATCTACGGGACATTTTCTAGAAACCACTCTAAACCATACAATCTATGGATCAAATATAAAAGATCTACAGGAAATTTACAGAAAATACTCAAACCAGACACATTAATAGATCACATATATAAGATCTAAAGGACATTTTCTAGCAACCACTCGGATCCATACACATTAATAAATTAAATATACTAGATCTACATGACATTTTCCAGGAACCACTTAAACCAGACACAATAATAGATCACATATATAAGATCTACAGGGCATTTTCCTGGAACCACTCGAACCATACACATCTATCAAATATATAAGATCCACAGGACATTTTCCAGGAACCACTCGAAACCATACAAATGAATAGATCAAGATTCTGTATACAAAAAGTTGTCATCATTAGATATTTTAAAAGTTCAAAGTCCTGAAGGTGTCAATTCTAAATTGCTGAGAGTGACAGTCGAGTTTATCTCTGTACCATGTACTGTCATATAAAAGTGACAGCGGAGCTTAACTCTATATCATTGACTGTCATATTCAAAATTTTTTAGTACATGATAGAATACCTCATTAATGGATACTGTTAAAAGTATTAATTTAAATAGTCAAACGGAAGGAAAGCAAACCAAAATTTGATTTCTGCAGTGTGAAAAATTATGAATTGCTTGACAAAAGAATGGAACATAAGGTATTTAATAACTTGCTTTCATAACATTAACATGGTTTCCATATGGTATTTAATAACTTGCTTTCATAACATTAACATGGTTTCCATATGGTATTTAATAACTTGCTTTCATAACATTAACATGATTTCCATATGGTATTTAATAACTTGCTTTCATAACATTAACATGGTTTCCATATGGTATTTAATAACTTGCTTTCATAACATTAACATGGTTTCCATATGGTATTTAATAACTTGCTTTCATAACATTAACATGGTTTCCATATGGTATTTAATAACTTGCTTTCATAACATTAACATGATTTCCATATGGTATTTAATAACTTGCTTTCATAACATTAACATGGTTTCCATATGGTATTTAATAACTTGCTTTCATAACATTAACATGGTTTCAAACAAGGACGATCGTGTCTTACTCAACGTTTAGAAGCTTGTGAAGATTATGCTTATTTCATGGCTCTGAAAATTAAATAATATTATTTGATGTAGATTTTAAGAAAGCATCTGAGAGCGTTCCTTATTAACGTCTTCTACGAAAAGGATGGACATATGGTATTAGAGGAAATATATACAAGGAGACAAAGAGTTTTTACAGGATAGAAAGCATAGGTTAGTAGCAGAAGGAAGTGAATCGAAATCTTTTGGGACCCATACATTTTAGAATCTTTATAAATGACTTATCAGATGCTATTCAGAATATCAAAAAAATTCTCTGCTGATTATGCAGAAATGTATGTTATAGTTAACAATGAGGAAACGTTAATATTCAACTGAAATGTATGCTGTAGTTAACAATGAGGTGACGCTAATATTCTACTGAAATGTATGCTATAGTTAACAATGAGGTGACGCTAATATTCTACTGAAATGTATGCTATAGTTAACAATGAGGAGACGTTAATATTTTATTGAAATGTATGCTGTAGTTAACAATGAGGTGACGCTAATATTCTACTGAAATGTGTGCTGTAGTTAACATTGAGGTGACGCTAATATTCTACTGA
Source organism: Margaritifera margaritifera (assembly GCA_029931535.1). Lineage (NCBI taxonomy): Eukaryota > Metazoa > Mollusca > Bivalvia > Unionida > Margaritiferidae > Margaritifera > Margaritifera margaritifera. Next base: position 139,157 of record JAQPZY010001442.1, read on the forward strand.
AATGTATGCTATAGTTAACAATGAGGAGACGCTAATATTCTACTGAAATGTATATTTGTAGTTAACAATGAGGTGTTGCTAATATTCTACTGAAATGTATGCTGTAGTTAGCAATGAGGAGACGCTAATATTGTACTGAAAAGAGAGTCATATCATCTTTTTAATTGGTCTTTGCAATCGCGTTTTAATACTAACAAGTCTAAGTCAACGTATATTGGATATCTGGAAGCGGTTCATCACTATTTCATGGTAGATTGTGTATCAAACAAAAGAAATAACGCAATGTCAGGAGGAAAATAATTTGGGTATCACCTTCGATAAATCACTAAAACGTATAAATCACATTGCACACTGTGTAAACAAAGTTAACGGGAACTTATGAATTATCTATAGAAAATTTGCATATGTACATAATGAGATGTTCGTTTCACTATATAAATCGCCTATAATCACTTGTAATATTTATTTTTTCTTTCTTTTATATCTTATTAAACATTGGCATAAACACGACTATTGATTGCTAGACTGTTAACCATAGGTCTTTTCGCGAGATCAATTTTAGCGACACTTGCAAACCACCTATCTGCAAAACATCGGATTAATATACATACTCTTTTTTTTTTCTTCTATTTTCTGTTGTTATCGTACAGTAATTATGCATATTCCTGATTATTTTTCATGAAAACAATATGTAGGTTTTTATTGCAATGACAATACCTTTGTTTGCGCTCTCCTAATTTGTTTGTACGACGCGTTTTTAACATACTATTTGCCGGTATGTCTCGTTGGTTGTAAGAAGCACGTTTGTTTGCAAGTTTATATGTACTTGTATGTTGTACACAAGTTTGTATGTACCTTCATGTTATGCAGAAGTTTGTATATACTTTCATGTTGTACATAGATTTGCATGTACTTGCATGTTGTACACAAGTTTGTGTATACTTGCATGTTGTACATAAGTTTTTATGTACTTGTATGTTGTACACAAGTTTGTATGTAATTGTACGTTGTACACAAGTTTGTATGCATTTTCGTGTTGTACACAGAGCTGTATGTACTTGTATGTTGTACACAAGTGTATATGTACTTGTATGTTGTACAGAATTTAATATATATTGTGTAATGTACTTTGCAGTTACTTGTATACCTTTAACGTCACTTTGTTCGTCCTCTCGTGTAATTTTTAGCACTTTGCATCTAGTAATGTTGTTACAACCTCTTAGTTTTCTTTAATATCTTACATCACTCTCTTATATTTTTAAAAATATATCTTACTCTTTTAATGTTGGTCCAATAGCTCATGGATTTATGTTGTTGTTTCCCCTCATGCCGAACTGAAATAAAGTTTTTTTCTCTCACTTTTGACTTGTTCGTACGGAGAGAACAACCTTAGTTGAAAGAACGTGTGTAAAATGCCCTTGCTTAGTGTAAAAATAAATAAATAAATAAAAGCAATCTTCTCTGCATATTTACGAGTCTTTATCATCAACCTTTTTTTTAAATAACCCCAGGAAAACGTACTCTATCTAATCGCTTAGACAGTATTTCCATTACATTTTGACTTGAAAAAGACAACTGGTAATGTAACACATTAAAGAAACGGTAGGATTGTTTGTCAGTTACATATTTAATCTAGAATTTATTAAATAGCTGGAACTGAAGAGCTTAATGTAACAGAGATATAATGTGAACTGTGAAAGACCGCTCTTTTATTTGTACTGTAGAAGTAAAGATTGAAAATACCATGAAAGTCACATCGCTGTACCATATCACCATGAAAGTCACATCGCTGTACCATATCACCATGAAAGTCACATCGCTGTACCATATCACCATGAAAGTCACATCGCTGTACCATATCACCATGAAAGTCACATCGCTGTACCATATCACCATGAAAGTCACATCGCTGTACCATATCACCGATTGAGGCATCTATGTATAGGAGGCAACAAACAATAGCGCTTGACGTCACGAAAAAGTCTCCTATACATCAAGTCGTCATTTAATTCTTATTTAGAATCAGTACATGGTAAAATAAAATAAAACAGAAGCTCTTATGAGCTTTTTTTCTACCGACTATAGAACATTAATTAATAAAGAACAATTATTCGACAGCACAAATCTCAGATTCGCAATAAACGGCCCGAAAACAATATAGTTACACGTATGCATTCACATCATACAGTGACAGTGGTGTACATACATACATACATACAGACAGACATACATACATACATACATACATACATACATACATACATACATACATACATACATACATACATACATAAACACATGGATATAGCAGAGACATCTATAGCACAGAGCTTCACAACACCGCCACTGCATAGAACTATCGCGTGGCAGCCTTTTCATATGAAAATGAGGATTCAGACAGGGTGAGTGACCAGGTAAATGACCGTTGATGCTGGCGCGGTGGCTGCAGAGCTAGGGATGTAAACATCCGGTTACCATACGCACGATAGTAAACTGGCGATGAAACCTGAGGGTGCAAGGGGCAGTTTTTCTGCACAATTTTAATACCACATCCACCTGCCTAATATAAAAATGCATCAAAACATTTTTACACAATTTAGGTCAAAAAGGTCCATATTTTTGGATAGCTATAATACAACAAAAACATAAGAATATCAATCACTTGACCTGACAAGTCAATGGAAGTTCATAGCATAAAGAGTTTATGCACCCCAACCCCCAATTTATATATGCATTTTTCACGTCCGAAGGCCATTTTTGATGCAAAGTGATGCTCACAGTGCAAAGGCAAGCCCTTTCCCTAGGTGATAATTTTGAAAAACATTGTGTACTAAACAGCTGGATGCAATTCAAAATAGTTGCCATCCAGGCAGTTTTTGAGATATTCTACTTGCCTTGAACCCACGTGTCTACTGCTATGGGTGGCTAGCTCTGCTCCTAGCCGACTATTGGTATTTCAATGTCTACATACTGTGAACTGACTATGGGAGGTGTACATGCCTCACATCAGTTTGAAGAAAAACACAAGGCCGAAGCACCTAATTCACAAAAATATCCATATCTTTAATTATTAAAAAATAATAGCTCAAAAGGTCACATCATAGCCTTAAGTTAAGAAATTTGACAGGGCCAATTTACGAAACTGTCCCCTGCCACCTGAGCCGGTTGTTTTAAATGAAACTTGCGACGGTTATTTTAAGGGCGATAATTGTTAGTCATGAGTTTGTATAAGTCTCAAATTCGCGACGAGGGCATTTGAACAGCGATGTCAAGTCAGTTGATAAAGATTTGAACAATACTCAGTTCCACAGCTCTATGTCAAGCCAGTTGATAAAGGTTTGAAGAATACTCAGTTCCACATAGTAATGTCAAGCCAGTTGATAAAGGTTTGAAGAATACTCAGTTCCACATAGCTATATCAAACCAGTTGATAAAGGTTTGAAGAATGCTCAGTTCCACAGCTCTGTGTCAAGCGAGGTGATAAAGGTTTGAAGAATATTCAGTTCCACATAGCAATGTCAAGCCAGTTGATAAAGGTTTGAAGAATACTCAGTTCCACATAGCAATGACAAGCCAGATGATAAAGGTTTGAAGAATACCTGGCGGAGCAGTTCTACACATCTGCATTAAATATGTAATTACCATCCAACAGAGAAGTGATGTTTCATACATTTTATGCCATGTATTTTGAAGGAAAACTCTATAAGGAACGTGTTAAACTTTTATCTGAGTTCGGTGCTGACCGTCATGTAATTACATTCTTGAATGTTATCACCTGGAGCATGTTAATGGACTTCTTGATTAAACACACAATTTTGCAAAGCAGCAATCAACACTTTAGCAAGTAACTTTATGATGAGACAATTTTATAGTAAAACTAGATATACTATTCATTCTTTATGATCAGACAATTTCATAGTAAAACTGGATATATTATTCATTCTTTATGATCAGATAATTTTATAGTAAAACTAGATATACTATTCATTCTTTATGATGAGACAATTTCATAGTAAAACTGGATATACTATTCATTCTTTATGATCAGATAATTTTATAGTAAAATGGAAATATTATTCATTCTTCAGAAGTGCTTCAGACTTGTTCACTTGGTGTATGGAATTTTCACTACCGAGTTTCATAGTTTACCATATCGCAACTACAATTAAGCAAGGTCGTTTGTTAAAATAATATAAGTTTGGCGCAGCTGTTGCTACAATGCTGTGAGATTTCTAGACCATTTAAATTTGCTTGTCAGTCTTTGACTGGTACATGGATGATAACTTAGACATCATTACCACTTTATCAGGGTACAAAAACAAACGAAATTTTGGATGAGTTGGATCCTGATGAAGATCAATGGAAACCAATAACCTGACAAACTGAAAACAGCTATCAATAAGAGAGAGAGAGAGAGAGAGAGAGAGACAAACAGAGACAGAGACAGAGAGACAGAGACAGAGAGAGAGAGAGAAGGGGGTTGTTATAAAGATGTGCTGATCTGCTCCTGTTTTATGATGCTGGTTTACAAAATAATAATGAAAGTAAAATAATTCTTTATCGAACAATAATTAAACATATAAATCTATAACGTTACAAAAAAAACAAAAAAAAAACGTGATTTTAAGTAGAAATAAAACTGCCATTTACAAATTTCTTGGATTGTATTTGTAAAATTGTATGTATAATCTTACAATTTCAAAATGGAGTAAAACGAATATTAGACAATTTAGCAGTTTGCAGAAAATGCATTAATCTCTTAAATAAAACAAATTCCAACTTGATGAATGAATGAATGATGAAGATAAGCAGAACAATTAAAATAGTTTACAGAGATGAAGTAGAAATACATTTCAGGTTATTTAAATAAAAAAGTTTCTTAATGGTTAAGTTTGACCCATATGCTGCCATCAAAACATGATTTAATTGCATAAAAATTTACTAAATGTATAAAATGGATCAATTTATTTATATCCAACAGTCGCGTCAGAATATAGATTGGAGTTATTTCAAAGATAACATTTTCAGCCATGTTTATACCATAAATACTTTCCTTAAATATGAAATTATTTTTTTTTTCAAATGATGTGCAGTTTACTGAAACATTATTTAGCCTTTAAATGACAACAAATATGATTTCACTTGATAAAGCATGAAGAAATGCATACAATATAGCAATTGGTTTGTATTTAAAAGTTGCGACAGGAAAGAGGTTCAAGTTCTTTAAAATATAACATGCAGGGCCGGATTAAGGCCTTTGGGGGCCCTGGGCACAGCCAACAGTACTGTTAAAAACACTGCCTGTGAAAAGCATACGATAATATACGGGGGCCCCTTAAGCCCGGGTCCGGGGCCCCTTGAGCCTCGGGGGCCCTGGGCACGTTGCCCACCTTGCCCAATGGATAATCCGGCCCTGATAACATGGTAGGCTCATGTTTAGACCTTAGATGCTGCCCTTAAAATATATTCTAAATTTTTTCAAATGCTTTCTACACAAATTTTATTGAGATTTTAAATGGTACCATATATGACTTGATTTAACAGAACTTGAAAAAAATGCATGAAACAGAGCAATTGTTACGTATTTGACAGTTGTTACAGAAAAGCGGTTATTTCAGAGATTGAAAGTTATGCCTATGTTTAGACCCTGGATACGGCCATTAAAATTAAATTAGTTTTGTAAAAGCATGTGCAGTCTACGTAAAATTTATTTAGCTTTCAAATGAAAGCAAATATGACCTGATTTAATGGAAGATGAAGAAATGCATAAAACAGAGTGAACTGAGATATCACAACCCAATTCGACTGTCACACCTGCCCCTTGGACTCAATACTCGCATAATAAAATCCTTTTCTCACAAAATTTGAAAGAAAATATAGAAATGATAATACCATTTTTATTTCCGTGTAAAATATCGACGATATTACCAAGAGATATCACAGAATAATAAGATCAATGATATTACCAAGAGATATCATGACTAATACGATAGATGATATTACCAAGAGATATCACAGAATAATAAGATATCGATTATATTACCAAGAGATATCACATAATAATAAGATATCGATGATATTACCAAGAGATATCACAGAATAATAAGATATCAATGATATTACTAAGAGATATCACAAAATAATAAGATGGATGATATTACCAAGAGATATCATAGAACAATAATATCGATGATATTACCAAGAGATATCACAGAATAATAAGATATCAATGATATTACTAAGAGATATCACAGAATAATAAGATGGATGATATTACCAAGAGATATCACAGGATAATAAGATCAATGATATTGCCAAGAGATATCATAGAATAATAAGATCAATGATATAACCAAGAGATATCATAGAACAATAAGATATCGATGATATTACCAAGAGATCTCATAGAATAATAAGATCAAACAGTATTTCGAGACACAATATCAAGGCGTGTGTTCTTGCATTAAAGTTATAAATATATGTGATATTGATCTCTCTGCAAATAATAAAATACATATATAAATACCTCTATATGAACACAAATAACCATACCAAAATATGTATATACATAATATTAAAATAGAAACACTCATATTTAATACGCTGATAGTTCTGTCCTTTATTTACATTTTACCTTCGGCTTAGGCTAGTATAGTCAAGCATGCTTTTACTAATGTTGTACTTTAATAAAATTTCTTAGTCTAGATTCTAACTTGATGACTGTTATGTTCAGTTTATTTTTTATGTCGTCTGTTCAATAACTCTTAAGAGATAATGTTATTCTGTGTTACGAAATGCATGTCGTCGTTAAATAAAGTCCAAGTCTTTGATGATCATTAGCAAATGCATTCAGACAACCTCTGCTATTTCTGAACGACACAAATATGCCTCGGATGTATGTCGGCGCAGTAATTTATAGAAAAATCATAAATTTTCTTGGCAGGAAATTTCTTCGCAAAAAAGAAACAGCAATCTATTCGGACCACCTTGGCTATTTCTACGATTGGATTGACTGAGAAGTTGCGAATGTAAACCAAAAAAATAGTTAATTCGCAACTTTGAGGTCATTCCTACAGCAAGTACTTCGAATGTATGCCGATATGCCACCTCGGCCATTTGCAAAAAAAGGATTGACTAGGAAGTTGCGAATGCATAGAACTATTTTTTTCCATTCGAAACTTCTCTTTTAATCCTACAATCAATCCATTCGTAGAAATAGCCGAGGTAGTCCGAATAGATTGCGGTTTCTTTTTTTCTTTTTTTTGCGGAGAAATTTCCGGCGAACAAAATGTTTGATATTTTCTTGAAAATTTACTTCGACAACATACATTCGAGACATATTTTTGTCTAGCAGAAAAGAAAAAAAAAACGAGGAAGTTCTGATGCGACACACTTTCGGTGCTTAAACCTTAGTACATAGACTTTGCGCAGTAATACACGAGCACGCTCACTGGATGCTACGTGATATCTATTATCACAGACTGAAATTCATGTAAAAATAAGTTTTAAAAAACAGAATATCTTGGGAGGTTCAGAGGCGCTTCATTGTGACGTCATCGGTATATTGTGATGCCAGATTGCTACCTTGTAACTTCATCTTGTGCTCCATCTCTGCAAGTAAAGAATTCCTGACTTTTTTCATCCTACTTATTCCAATTCCGAACTAAAGCCATTGCAGAGAAAGATCGCAGCAGATGCAATCTAAATTGAGTGAGGTGCAATTATCAAAGTTTACTGTTTTGTCCGGGTGGCATATTCTCGCATCAACATCGTTGTGGCAGTGGCATTATCCTAACCAAAGGAGGCAACCCACTAGCTGTTACGGGAAAGACATCAGGTCTCACTGTACTTTTTCGTATTTTGACACCCCTAAATTTTTAAGGTAGAAGGCATGAGCCTAATTAGCATAAGCCTAGTGTTTATAAACTCACACAGAAGATAAATCTGTAATATGGTTTACATTTACTTTGAGTTAGGCTTGAAAATGGATTGGCTTGTTTAGTGACTGCATGTCACAGTTAGACTAGCATTGGAGATCAAATGAGTTACTTGGGCTGCAAATGAACAGCCGACTTGACTTACGCATTTATGTATGTCTGGTACAGCGGTAAGTATCTCAAAATCGAGATGGTTAAGGGGTGATGAGAAGTATGTTAATTTGTTTTAATACCAGTGAACTTGAATCATGCATAATGCACATACTGATTCTTTGAGCCTCCTTGTCACAGGAAAATAATCAAAATAGCTCTTTGCTGTCAAAAATTAATGTAAAAAAGAGGGGTTGGTGGTAGTGTCGATTAAGTAAAAAAGCCTTAAGTTGTACGTGGAATGAACCTGAATACCTCAGTCAAAATCTAACGAGCATGCTTTCCACAAAAATCATTGGCTAGGTTTTATCTGTATCTTTAATGAAAAATTATTCTCATTTTTCTGCAATATGTCATTGTCGGAAGAAAATTCACCAAAACAACTGTACAGTGAGACTTCACTGACTAACCAATCGGGAGACACAGATTTACAAGTTACCAGCCTATGATATTGGTTTGCCAATTTATTCCGGATACCAGCGAATAGGAAATAGGATCATTTACTTCTTCACCGCTTCCATAACGGGGTTTAGAGAATTACACACTTTGATACGTAACATGCCGATTGGTGTAATAGGTTTACGTCATTGGTCACTAGGAATGTATCGGCTCTAGCGTGTTTCCGCCAGAAACAACGGCGGATTTTCTTCGATTGAAAAACTCTCCTATGTCAATATCTCATGCTAATATTGTCCCATAATTATTAAGCAATGACCCGGCATAATTAAAAAATAATACCCCCACCCCAACAAAAAAAAAAAAAAGGGTTACCGTCGAACAACTACACTCGCTGGATGCTAAGATATATCCACCCATTGATATACTAGTAGTGGGTTGTTATTGATTTTTCCCCCTATTCCTTAGAGCAAGTGTTGTCAGGATGACAATACCAGAAATATAAAATAAGTGAGACGTATAGAGTGAGCACAGCTTGATACACATAGTTTTCGTGATTATTATCAATATTGAATACAATTAATCAACCTGTAGGTGAGTGACAACTGCTATCCAACTCGACAAAACAATTTTTTTTTTTTAAAGAAAAATAAAAGTATAATGAAATCATTCTATACTGCTTTGGTTTTAAAGAGAAGGACAAGATAGTTCTTGGAGAGGGTAAACTCTCTTTACTGACTGTACATATTATGCAATATATAGAGACAGTCTCTTTACTGACTGTACATATTATGCAATATATAGAGACAGTCTCTTTACTGACTGTACATATTATGCAATATATAGAGACAGTCTCTTTACTGACTGTACATATTATGCAATATATAAAGACAGTCTCTTTACTGACTGTACATTTTATGCAATATATAGAGACAGTCTCTTTACTGACTGTACATATTATGCAATATATAGAGACAGTCTCTTTACTGACTGTACATATTATGCAATATATAGAGACAGTCTCTTTACTGATTGTACCTATTGTAACGTGACGGGTTCAGAAATAAATCCATAAAACCAATCTTCTATTTACAGGTTTATTTACAATTTACACTGTATACACGCCTCTAACCTTATGTTGCATTACACAGAATTTTCCCTAATTCTCAGTAGGATTAGAACCTAACTATTTGTTAAATCAGAGAGAGAGAGAGAGAAAGTCCAATTAATCCTTTCACAATGAAAGCTAGAAACCTCCTTACTCTCAGGTATGTGATTGTAATTAAAATCAACTTTTCCAGTCCATAATTTAGCCAAGTTGAAACATGATGCTTGACACATGCCTGCAGATTATGTTTTTCTCACTCACTAGGGTCACCGCCCTCAGCGAGACGGTCCCGTTACAATGAACAGCGTTAATTGTTCAAACCAGTGATCTAGTGAAAACACAACTTTTCCTTATCATCAAAACATCATACTCCCCAACTATGTAATTTCATCACACTATTATGAAATAAACCGGGACAGTCGCTTTAGTATTACTTATCTAAAGTATTTGTCCCAACTTTAAACACCCTAGTTCATTTCAGCAAATATTGTGGATTATGTCAAGTTTATATAAAAAAAAATATGCGCTTATCTACAGGATACATGTAACTAAAGAGATAATACAGAGTTTTTTACTTTGTTTGATTGATATTTTATAATTAGTTTTTGTTTTCTGGTCAGGAGATATTATTTCCGATTGTGTTGCCCCTTGTGGACATTTTATTGGTTAATAAAATATTTTTCTTCTTCTTACTTTGTTTGGCCTGTCAATATCCTTGTGATGAACTACTGCTCCCAGTCTGCTCTCGCATTCGTAACCTTGGCATCAAATATCCTTGTGATGAACTGTTGCTCCCAGTCTGCTCTCGCATTCGTAACCTTGGCATCAAATAGCTTTTACCTTGTTTTACTTTCTCTCAAGTGTTGCATTGATATTTGAAAACGAATGCTTGAGGAACCGTCTGCTTGCACCTCCATCAAAAGACTCTTTAGACCAAGAAAATGACATTTTACAAACAGTGCCAATACGTAATAAAACTTTATAAAGAACAAAGTATACAGATTCTAGAAGACCTTCAGTAACAAACCTGTTATTACCCTATACATCAATGGGTTTGGATCCGGCATCCAATTGCTTCAGTTAATAGACGGCAAGCCTTTAGAACAGATAATACTAAGTCTTAAATGTAGATTCAGCGAAGATTAATTCATAAAATCTACGTGAAAAAATTATGATACAAAAAGCATTGCCGCCCCCTGGTTTTAATGCGCAGAAAAATTATGAATATCTATCGACAGGCGAATTTTTTTTTAATCGTTTGACGACGTTGTGCGGTGAAGGCTCGGAATGCTTGTTGGTCCGGACCATGGATGAAATGGACAATAGCTGATTCGGACAAAATTACAGGCTGATTCGGATCAAATGCCAGACTGATTCAGGCTATGTGAAATACTAGTAAATAATGTAAAAGGCTGATTTTCAGCCCGTAGATTTACATAAAATAGCTGTTACGTGAAGATCTACTGGGTCGTTCCACTATGTCAATTCGAAGTATTTTTCGTAAATGTTGTAGCTGAAATCAGAACAAAATAAATACGAGTTATCACATTTATTTGTTTTAAAACCGAAATAACTTTTCTATGTTTACAACAAAAGAAAACTTGTTGTCTAAAAGATTCTCAGAATATAGACGTGTGCTATTGCATTGAAATAAATCATGAATTTCACAGGACCCTCAGTTTAGTTTTTTAAAATACAATTTTTGTTATATTTATTTAGTACAGTACAATATAAAGATAAACTGTACATAAATCAAATTAAAGCATTAACATACTTAGAGACACAATCAAAAAATGTTACTGCATGGGCCCTGTTTTTACTATTTTTTATTCAGTGTGTTAGTAATTGCATTTATTTTCAATAAAATAAAGCAAACTGTTTAAATTTTGCACAAAGGTTAATAAACTGCTTTGAAAATATTTCAATAATAATTGACACTGCAAGATAAATAGTATTACCTAATATCGTTTGATTTTTATACAGAACTTCGCCACAAGTAAAATCGGGTTTTGTGTCCTTAAGTTTTTAACCGCTCAACGTCCCTGGGAAATAATGAAAAATATAATATTTCAAACAATTTTAATTGTCTCATTTACATCTACATCTACGTATCATTTACATCTAAGACGAAACTTAATAATATTTCACATGGTCCGAATCAGTCCGTAATGTGGTCCGAATAAGTCTGGTCCGAATCAGTCTGCACTCAAAGGCTCTGTGTAAATCATTTTAAGGAATGCTGGCTGATTCATACCATGGCTCATTCGGACCGCGGCTGATTCGGCCCAAATTACGGGCTGATTAGGACCAAATGACAGGCTGATTCGGACCATGTGAAATATTATAAAATTTCGTCATGAATTTAAAAGTGATATTTACATTTGTTTAAAATATGATATTTCTCATTATTTACCAGGTACGTTCAGCGTTCCAAATCTGCATTTAATGAAGCAAACCCCGATTTTACACGAGATAATGGCATTGTTATATATATTGAAATTAAATGATGTAAGACTTTATCTCGTGCACCTTGGTGCAAAATTTAAATAGTTTACTTTATTGTATTGTGAAATAATAAAATTAATAACACCGAAAAACAATCGGGGAAACAGTGACATGTAGTTAATGTGTTTTCGTCTATAAATATATATATATATATATATATATATATATATATATATATATATATATATATATATATATATATTCTCTCTATACTGGTCTGAGTATGTTAATGCCTTTTTTTAAAAGTAGATTTATGTAGAATTTATCTTTATACTAGATAAACCTTATATACTAAAACAATGAGCACCGTAAGTTATTTTCAATAGCTGAATTTATAAAATATTATTTAATTGTATGCACATTATTATTGAAAGTGAATTGGCAAAACCCGTTTGATCAACACCGCTATAATTAAAGCACTATTGATGTAATTTGCCAATTTAATGAATTTAATTCAATTCTAGAACACAAATATAATGCTGACTTGAAATAACTTTGTGATCTTTGGCTACATGGAAGTGTTGTTATATTATATGTGTTTAATATAATAAAATATCTCTTCAGAAATCAATATTTAATGGTTGAATATGTGCTTTAAATTAAATATTTTCAGTTATTTCAAAGGTTAAATTGAGAATAAATTGGTTTACTGGTTCGAGATTTTACTCAAAAAATAAAAATTTAACGATAACAGTAAAGTACGTTATACTGTTGTGTTACTCATCAATGACTCTTTACACAACATTCTTGGGAGCAAATATAATGCGAAGAAAGCACGATGTGCATGAAAAATCAATATATATATATATATATATATATATATATATATATATATATATATATATATATATATATATATATATATATATATATATATATATATATATGTGTGTGTGTGTGTGTGTGTGTGTGTATGTGTGTGTGTGTGTGTTTGTGTGTTACTGCATTATATCATTATAACAACGCCATTATCTCGCGTAAAATCGGGGTTTTGTTTCATTAAATGCAGATTTGAACTGCTGAACGTACCTTGGAAATATGAGAAATATCATATTTCAAACAAATGCTAATATCACTTTTAAATCCAAGACGAAACTTAATAATATTTCACATGGTCCGAATTAGCCCGTAATTTGGGCCGAATCAGCTTGGGCCGAGTTAGCCATGGTCCGAATCAGCCTGTTCCCATTTTAAGCTCCCTCTTATAACGACATATTGATTGTTCTGTTGTTTACTTTTTGAGATAATTTTATCATTATTTACGAATATTTTGCTATTATATGTCTAACTTTTGATGAAATATATTAAATATTACCGGATTAGTATTGTTATTGTTTTGTGACATAAACGAATTACGGTACCATGCAACGAACGAAAAAGTTGACAGAATCTTGCGGGGTTCGCTGAAGTGTATTGCATAAATATTGCACTGAAGTATTGCATTTTCATTTCAGAGGGCCCAATTATCAACAGAAAAATACATTATAAAAATAATGCACGGCGTGTTCAGTGTATGTAACTCAATACATAATGTTTTTTTTGTGCAGGAATTGCTAGTCGGCTGCATTAGATTTGTTGTTCGCTGCCACTTTCTTTTTTTCTTTTTTTTTTTTTTTCTGATATAACTTGATGTGGCAGAGAACAACTGTACAGCGGACAATTCATTATGGACAGTCCGACTCGAAGAAATTATGGATTTCGAGCGGCTCGCAACTAATGCAAATATGTAGACAGACTTTTAGGCTAGTCCTACAATGTAAAACGTCGAGTCTGATATTTTTTGATGGGGAGGGGCGGCGTCTTACTGCCAGCACGAGCGGTACTGTGTGGCGAGTTGCTAGGTCAGTCGACCTCGCAACTGCAGGCCAAATTTTGAAGAATATCTCTTTCAGTACTACAGATTTGTTTTGTTCAAGAAACTTACCCCAACCTCGACATAACCTTACAACATGCTACACAGCACTGCTTATGCTGGCAGTAAGGTGTTGAACCTCCCCATTATCAGGGCAAGATATTTACATTGTAGGACTACCCAGACAGCAAGTCGTATCCTGCTTCTGTTGAGCCATTGCATTGAATTTTTCCAAACACTTAAAGTTTATTAGCAGTCCCACTCTGAAACGACCAACTATAGTATCAGTGCTGTGGCAGTTGAACTCTGGTGTGAACTGCTACTGCATGCACGCTGACAGTCCAACAAATGAATTATAGCTTGTGCAATTTTTCTTGACCATGACTCATAATGCATCAAAAAAATTTAAAAGTGGCAGAGAACAACTTGTTGGACTGAAGTTGTTTTCATTTGGTTACACAAATGGTACTTGATACTGCATCTGAAATCCTTTTATACCGGCTATAATAAGTTTGTACTGTTCTTTTTAATGTTAAATCAGACCTTGTGTATTCAGCTCATCCTGAAAAGGTCAAGGCATTGGTACTGTAAAAACTGCTGCCTTGTAGACATGTTTTTTTTTCCAGCAGGGTTGTGCAATCTCCAACATCTGGGCTGACTTCTGGTCATGTTTCATTTCACTAATTGATCATAAACATTTTGCTTTGATTTATAAAAAGTTTTTTTTATTTTTCTAAAGGCTTTTTAAAAATCTATTATGATTAATTATGATGCAGACAGTAGCATGTAATCAGTCAATGGCAGTCACCACTGTAGGATTATACTAACTTCTAGCCACTGCTTCATGGTGCATACATTTCATTACAAATACCTTGACCTTTTGAGGGTGAATAGACGGCATAGTGTTCTCATAAATGGAGGGATGAATGATTGAAAAAAGGAACCCTTTAGCCATTGCTCAGTCAGTTTGAATTAATACATATTTTGATGCAGCAGCAGATATAATGCACCATGGGATTTGAAAACAATTATAATCACTGACTTAACATGAGTATGCATTGTGTGTTTGGGATTTGATACTTTCCTCCTCACTTTGTTTCTTTTGCTAGATCTGATCAATTCGTTATAAGCACAATATTGCCAAAATTGAATGAAATGCTTTAGCTTAAAAAAAATGAAATTTTGCTATATCTTTTTTCTCCCCATTAATGCCAACATTAAAATTTTTCATGGATTTGCAACCTAAGCACTTGTATTTGTCCATGTCACAGCAATACTTTTTTGGGTTATATCATGCCAAGGCAAGAAGAATAAAGTTCCTTATTAAAAGATACACAACAGTAGTTGATCCAGGCTGATTTGATGGTGGGAATAGAACACACCTCCTACTGGTCATGAGTCCCATGCCTTAACCGCAGAGCCTCTCTGGCTCCCTCCCAATTAACATGGGGTAACTAACTTGCCCTATAGAATTTTGTCCCCCTTGCCAATTGAAAGAAAATTTTATACTACATTTGGTAGCACAACACCTACACCAATGGAAAGGGTATACTTTCAACTATTTTATGATTTACATACCTTGATGATCATTTACTTTTGTTTAAAATTTCTCCATTTTGTAGTTCATGGTTAGAAATTAGCATTAATAGTCTGCCAGCCCAAAGTTGATAAATTTCCTGTCAGTCTATTTACATAATTTCAATAGTCCTATGACCAGTAAAGTTTCATTTGTTGCCTGTCAGTGTTTCGTGGGAAGAACTAGTGCAAATTCAGCATGACTATTAAATTTCTTAATCTAATAGTCCTTCTGGATTCAAAGAAATTTATGTTTTATTCTATGTGTGTTGTTTCTGCCTGGACACAGATTCATAGGCATCCTATTTAATACGTCCTGCAGTAAATTGACTGGACACAGAATCATAGGCATCCTATTCAATACATCATGCAGTAAATTGCCTGGACACATAATCATAGGCATCCCATTTAATACATCATGCAGTAATTTGCCTGGACACAGAATCATAGGCATCCTATTCAATATGTCATGCAGTAAATTGTTACATTCAGTTCTGATTCATGGTTATTGTTTACTCTAGACTGGAATAGAATGGTATCAGATTCTTACCAAGAGAAACAACAGAGGAACCAACTTGATAAATTTGTCGAAGAGTAGAGATGGGCTTATTATCAGATGGAGATATCCTTAGTAAATATTTCCTGAAATTTTTGTAAAATAGTGGTGAGTTTATATTGGATAAATACAGTAATTGTAGTCCAGGAGATTAAAGACTGAATTCGTTTATTTTTGTAGGGGTTGATTTTTTAAGGTTTTGTTAAAACTAACATTTTGTACCAACTTAATTCTGTTGATTGGGGAAGAGTCCTTTTGTTTCCATAGAAGAATCACTGTTGACTCTTTACATTTGTGGTTTGAAGCAACTATGAAATCTCTGAAAATTGGTACCTCACGAAAAGATAGTGAATTTTGCCTTAAATGTTGCGATTTTATGCCTGCTAATGGTCTCTCTTCTTTCTCACCTTGTCATTCAGATTTTTTAATACAACTCCCAATTTCCGAAGACTGGGGGTCCAGGACTCTCAGTGTCAGTGCCCTACAGAAACTCAGAGAGCATTTTTTCAAAAATTTCCAAACAGACATGCTAGAATATGCTGGTATGAACTTGTGTAACTTTTTTAAAATTTTCAAAGAATTTGTTATAAAAACCACCCATTTCAACTACTGTATCTTCATTTTTCCATTTTTCAATCAAATTTACCTGATGGAGGTAATGGCCTTTTTGTCAGTTGAGGTAACAGTAAGTACTATGACAAACATGCTTTATTGATAGATAATCACCTTCATCAGCCATTACACCTGAGGTTTCACATGCAAAGCATGCTTTTTTCTGTTCATGTGTGCATGCATCCCATTCAGATATACAGCAGTTGTACACTGGTCAAGAGTGACCTACCACAATATACAGTAGTTGTCAAAGTGCATAGTTTACCACATGATGGAGGTGAATAATTTTTCAACTTTACTTGTCATTGAGAGCCTCTCAAACCTTTTGATACGATATTTGTATGGTATCGGGGCTTTAAATTGGGATTTTTTTCACTAATCCACAGGATGATCATAATACAGTTTTTACTGATCCTGCGAAAATTTCAATGATACTTTGAAAATCAAAACAGAAGTCAGTTCAGTTTCTAATTCAACATTTATTATTCATTAACATCAACTCAAAACAATAACTGTATTTTACAGACAAGACTAATCAGGACTGAGCAAATCCCATAGCCCGACGTCCCAGGCTAGTAATTTTCGAAGTCGGGCAAGTAAAATTTTCCAAATCGCTAGTCCGGGACAAGTATTTTTTGCCTATTTTAAAAAAGTTGGGCAATTGCCTATTTCAATGCCATAATCACTTTATTTACCTTTATCTGGCTGTTCATGCCTTCCGGGCATACTGAATGCTTGATTCTACCCCTCTCTGTGTATTTATTTACAGCCAGTATCACACCGACCATTGGTCATTGATAACTCTTGCATGTTGAGCTAACTGACTAAATTATTGGCCAATCAAAACACATAAGAAAAAACAAAGCCGGTATGATTAATTAGTGTTTTAAATGGCTTCCTTGTGTTTACTTAAACCAGATCCTCACGAATGACTCGCCCTATGATTATAATCCAGTGAATCAATCCATTTAAATTATTGAATGGCACTTTACTAACATTAGTGTTGGTTCCCTTTATGAACTGATTAAATGGCAGTGATGGTTCCTTAATTTTTAATTGATTATACAGAAGATTAACTTCCACATCTAATATTGCATTTGAAGTGAAACAATTATGCTAATTAAGGAGCTGTCTCTGTTTATATTTAAAGGACAAAATGTATGTTATGATTACTTTAGAAGTAGTTGTCAAGCAAGGTGATATTTACTATGTGAATAAAATGAGTTTACTAAATTGTTTTCACAAGGAAGTTAATAAGGAAGAGTCGGAGAAGGAAAATTAATGGGAAAGTGGAGGGGTGAAACATAAGACTGCCACTGAGCGCGAGGTAACTATTTCTCCAAAGAGACATAAGCCAGACTCTGTGGGAACAAAATATGTCAAATATGACATTACTAAGAGACTGAGAAATTTTCAGCCACATTGGGTTGATAGTTATCCCTGGCTTGAATTAATTGACTCCGAAGCAAAAATGTTTTGCAGTTATTTGCAGACAATATCCCAAACTGGCACAGGTTTGAAATTCAACTGGAGTATTTGTCAATGGAACTGACAAGTTTAGGATGAAACCAATCAAGTCTCATGACTGTTCTGGACCTCACAAGTTCTGTGCAGTTAGGGAAAGTCTGAATTCCAGTAAATTCCTTTCCATTCTTGCTGATGGAAGTACATGTTCTGATGCTACCATATTGGAGCAAGAAATAGTGCATACAAGATACCTGGACAGTGGAAAACTGAAAACCTCTGATGTAACAAAATGTATATCAACTCATGTTTTTGAAAAATTAAATTCTTTTAAGAAATATGTTGTACATTATTTCTTTTGTTCTTTCTATGGATTAAATTGTAAACATCTCATCAGATCTTGACAAGTGATTTAAATTTGGGACAAATAAAAAGGTAGGTGCGACAAGTAAATTTTCTGAAACATCTTGATCAGAAAGGTCTAGTCTTTGACCTTCTGTTTATTGTGCCACAGCTAATGATGGCATCTCTTGGGTTATAATCCTTGATGTCTGGTGACTTAAGGAGCACTATCATTAGTGTGATTTCAGGGACAATGTATGGAAGTTTACACCCATCAATGAATCCTAATGAAGTATCCCGTGTACTTTTGTATTTCTCTGAATACATGTACTCAGTGCAGGAAGTGCACAGCATTATATTCTTTCCTGGCTTATACTTCGGCCATTTGTATGCATTTTCCCAGCATCTTATACTTCGCCATTTGTATGCATTTTCCCAGCATCTTATACTTCGGCCATTTGTATGCATTTTCCCAGCATTTCTGGTACTTTCATACTCCCTTCTCTTGATCATATTTACAATCATGGTCTCTCTTGTCATTATCTAATTTCTGATGTTTTGGTGGTGGATGCGCACCTTGCAAAAACTTCCACATTGTTTTATGAACTGTACCTTTAGTTGGCACTGTATGGCCACTGTTGTGCTGAGGTGCCAAAAATGCTACTACATAAGTACATACATGCTTTAGAATTGTCACTGCTCAATACAGTGAATGTTTATCAACAACGATGTAAATATTAAAACACATTATTTGGCATAATTCTGGATTATTCGTTGAGTTGGCCAATGTGATATTTTCTAATTGGCCAATACTAGCCTGATACCCTGTATCTTTTTTTATTATCCATATTGAAATCAATGTTTGGTCCAGAACACCAGGCTAGTAACATTTGTGTGAAAACTGTTTTGACAATAATCACCCTAATTTTCTTGATGTGTGGAACAACACCTGTCCATTTCTGCTGCAATATTTATTGTGCCTTGTCAAGTGCAGGATGTTGGTAGGTATTCATTTTAAACAAAAAACATCAAATAATAATGAAAGGGAATGGTGTCTCATGTTTTATTTAATACATCCAACACAAGACCTCTTGTTAACTGCTATCATAGTGACTTGTGGACATTTTCACTGCTCCAATAGATTAGTGACAGCTGGGGCTTTAGTTATCCATCTGCAAAATCAATGACCTTGGGTTAACATTGAAGCATTAATATCGAGCCCTGTGGTATATCATAGAAAAGAAGAGCTTATGGGATGGCCTATTGTCCATCATCTGTTGTCTGGCCTCTGTCCATTCATCAGCACAAGTTTGTTATCACTACTCCTAAACAACTTGGAGGATTGCCATGAAACATACATTTATCCCAAAGTCTTGTTCATCATAAATGATTATAGTGCTGCCACAGTAGCCATCTTGAAAATCTTGTTATTGCTATTCCTCCTGAATGGAAAGTCATATCTACATGGGGTATCCACCAAAAGACTTGTTATGATGCATAGTTTGTCCTAAATGAAAATAGTGCCAATCTGACATCCAATATGGCCTCCATGGTGGTCACCCTTAAAGTCTTGTTATTACTACTCCTGGGGTTTTCACCAAAAGACATCTTATGATGTCTAGTTGGTCCTAAATGAAAATAGTGCCAATCTGATAACCAATATGACATCATTGTAGCTATCTGAATGACACGTTTTGTTTTTACCAAAAAGACTTTTGTGATATTTTAGTGGGTCCTAAATGATAATGGTTCCAATCCTACATCCAATAAGGCTGCTATGGCCATCTTGAAAATCTTGTTATTGCAACTCCTCCTGAATGAATGGTCATATTGAATGAATGGTCATATTGACATGGGCTTTTCACCAAAGACTTCTAATGATGGCTGGTTGGTACTAAATGAAAATGCTGCTGATCTTACATCAAATATGACCACCATAACCAATTGGAAAATCTTATTATTGCTCAAGAATATTGGATATTAATTTCAGGACTCGGCAATAAAAAGTTGAAATGGTCTTATTTTAGATTCCTGGAAATTCTTTTCGGCCAGTAGAACATCAGTCCCTTCAATCAACTCTTGTAGGGGGTAAATTTTGTTGAGAAAAGTTCCATTTTGTAGTTGCTTATTATGTATGACTTGATCACTACTGACCATATATAGCTATTAGGACCATATATAGCTATTAGGACCATATATAGCTATTAGGACTATATTTGGTACATCCTTCTCCAGCTTATAACAATTTGCTGTTCCAAAATGGGTGCTTTTCCTATGTACATGATTGTGTATATTAATATGTAATTAATTAAACAACTCTTTGCTGCAGCTAGTAAAAATTCAGATTTGGTTTTGGTAAAATTCATATGAGCCACGATAGAAACACTTATGAATTTCAGGTATGTCAGTTCTGTACTTAGTTAATTAGATCAGATTTTTGTCAAGTCACATCAGACGGAATGACCTATAATGGATGGATGAATGGAGAGACAGAGAGTACCACAATATCCTACAACACTTTTAAAAAATGCATAGGGATAATTATGCCATTATGATCACTTCTGTCAGAATCTGATTTTCGGGTCTGAGAAATTTTATATTGGAAAAGAAAATTGCTAACACCAGTTGAGCTAGATCACTGAAATGCATGTGGTGTCCAGTTACCAATTCTTTTCTGAAAATGTGCCTTAGCATTTGTATCACAAGCGCAACTGAATGTTGTCCAATCATAAGTCACCATCAGCCTAGTGTTCTTTTTTACCGGAGAAAGTTGGAGATGTTGAAAAGAATGGTGACTGCTGAGGATTACATCACAATGAAAAAAATTGCTTAGAAAACTTGAAATGCAATAGAAAAGGCATACAATTTGGATGAATACTATGTCATTGCAGTCTTTTCTGGATCCAATTTTGTGCATGTAAGGAAGTATGTTTGAATCAGCTATGCACTTTGAATCACTAAGGTCTTATACTTCAAATAAATTGTTTCATAAAAATTGAAAGTATTCATAATTTTATGTTCAGATGATGATTTAATTAAGTTGACATTTCTGTTTTACAGTATATCTAGGTAGTGGTTGTCATTCTCTGAATTCAGTGGGGTACAAATTAGTCATCTCATGTTGATTGGGAGATGGGAAGGCAATGTTACATATATCCTTAGAGACAAATGCCGGTGATGTGCCACACCTGGCAAGAAGAACTTAAAAGTGTTGATTAGTAATAAGTATTAGAAAAAACAAAGAAAAAACCAGATCTCAAGGTTCCCTTAAACTTATAAACATTTTTATTAATGAAACTAAAGTTATTGTTAACTAAAAGGAACAGCTGACTACAAAAGGCAAGTTACTCTTTAGGACCTAATAAGTCAACGGACGCTATGGAAGTATCCACAGTTATGAAGCTTAGCTCACAACAGTTAACTCCCATGAGGAAAGACGGAGTCGGTTGTCAAAAAACAAAAATGCATTTTAGCAACTACAAACACCTATCACTCAAAGTGGCCCCTAGAATAATAATTTTTGCTTTGGGGGAGAATTTAAGTTTTAAATTGAAAAATTCTCACATAAGTTTAATTATTTGTAGTTTTCCAATTCCTTAGGCCATGGGTCCCAATTAAAAAAAAAACAAGAAAAATCCTTGCATGTACAATTTTTCTTTTTTAAGCCCTGTCCTCAGATGCACCACATTTAGATAACATATATATGTCAACTATATGTACATTACCTGTCGAGTTGCAATCACATTTGGCTGTCTGGTAAATGAAGTACTCCAAAATATCTTTGAATAAGTTCACATAAATCCCAAAATCATCAATTCAAAAATCCAAAATCCAAAAGTCTAAGAGCAGTTTTATAATCCAATGAATATTTAAAATAATTCCTCTCTCAGAATTTGGAATGATTTTCCACAACTGTAATGGCTCTTTAAAAGACTGATGGTAATGTCGAAACTGAAAAACTTTCCACTAAAAAAGGTATATATAAAGATAGCTCACATGACAGAATATTCTACGATAATAAATGGTGTATGACTTTTGAAACATAACTCTAAATGGATTTCTAGTTTTATCTGTAAACAAAATCAACCTTGACCTCAAATTGAATCAACGTGTTTATCAAAACTATCCTTGAACTCAAATATTAAGTAAACGACCTAATTCAAGGACAATAGTTAAACATGTTTTCCTGATAAACAACATTAAGGTTTAAGCAACTATTAAAGTCAAGAAACATTTATAATTTCCTAAAATATTTATAATATTATTGAAACATTATACATAACATCTTTTTGAGGTTTTTGTTTTATGTAATAAGTAGATGGTTTATATTACTTTCTTGCATTGCAGTGTAATTCTGGAGTTTGTTTTGCAAAGCAATAGTCTACACTTACCAATATGTTTATATTGCAAAGCAATAGTCTACACTTACCAATATGTTTATTTTTCAAAGCAATAGTCTACACTTACCAATATGTTTATTTTTCAAAGCAATAGTCTACACTTACCAATATGTTTATTTTTCAAAGCAATAGTCTACACTTACCAATATGTTTATTTTTCAAAGCAATAGTCTACACTTACCAACATGTTTATGTTGCAAAGCAATAGTGTACACTTACCAATATGTTTATTTTGCAAAGCAATAGTCTACACTTACCAATATGTTTATTTTTCAAAGCAATAGTCTACACTTACCAATATGTTTATTTTGCAGACTGCCATATTGATGCAAGTCATGGAGTACTACAAGTGTGATAAGAACTATTACTGATAGACGATGTCATCATCACATAAAGAAAATCAGAATAAGCCGACACTGCCCCATGGTTGGATTGTAAGGCAGTCTAAGACCTACCCCGACAGGGTATACTATTTCAATATCACCACTGGAGTCTCAACATGGGAAATACCACAGCTGATAAAAGACAAAGTGGTCAGAAATATTTCTACATTAACTACAGTAACTATTTCTGTTATACTATATAGTTGAACCTTTTGCCATCCAAACACTGCTTACTTTCCTTCCCTTTTTGAAGAAATTGATCTCATTGGGTCATTTAAAATGGAAGTATTTTGCTTTAGTTTTTTGCCTGTTTATCTACAAGATATATCAAAGCTGACGTTGGCAGCATCAGCTAAAAGTTAAATTTTGTTCCAGCCAGGAAGTCTAAGAATTTAATGAAACTTGTTTGTTCTTAATATTTATCAAATGGAAAATGCTTTTCTTTTCTTCAATAAATTGAATTCCCCTTCACACCCACCCCAAGTGGGATGCAGAACTATGGATAAGTTGTGTATGTTATGCAAACAGTTAACTAAAAATGCATAAAGAAATTTTAATTGTGTTTAAATTACACAAAACAGTTTTAAGCATTTATTCTGAAGTTTCCAGCATGTTGCTCCAGCCATAAGTACAGGGACATGTGATCAATATAAACTATGTTATTATGATAACTTCTGTATGCACGATGCACATTTGATATATAATACTTTATTGATGTCAGAACACTCAAATAGAGTCATATAATTAAATGTACCCTGAATTAGTCTCAGTCACTATGCTGTTATGACAACTTTTAGATGCACCATGCACATTTGATATTATAATACTTGATTGATGTCAGAACACTCAATTCGGATAGAGCCATATAATTAAATGTACCTGAATTAGTCTCAGTCACTGAGCTGTTTGACAGATTCGAAAAGGCATGATTAATGTCTTGATGATTAAAACTTGGTTTGGTATTATAAGCTGGTTTTGTCCTGTGTTAATAAAATAGTCCATCAGATTTCCAAAACACAGTTCTGAACCAGGGAATAAAAAACAACAGTTTATTAAAGTATCTAGAACTTGGGGCAGGTGTGGTGGAGGTCAAAGGTTACCCCCAAATATCTACATATTTTGATGGAATTCAATGTACATTTGCTATGAAGTATGCTTTTGTCTTTGGAATGTTGGGCAGAGCTCTCTGTAGTGAGAGTTCATGGTTCCAGGATCCTCAGTTTTTGGTCCTGGACTATCGGTTTTCAAAATTAGGTCTTCAGTATTCCATCTACAATACTGTCAGTTTTGGTGGAATTGTGGCTCTGAACTTCTATTTTCACAATCCTGCAGAGCACTGCTTGTATCAGTAGACAGAGCACTGCTTGTATCAGTAGACAGAGCACTGCTTGTATCAGTAGACAGTTCACATTTCTTTTTAAACTAGAGCCATGCCACTGTAGCTGTCCTTATTTCCTGTGACCCAGCTCCCAGGTCATAATTTGGAAACTTTCAGACCCCTCCCACTCTATAAACATTTATATACATAGAGGGTCCATGCTGGACTCTTATATTTGGGAAAAATGAATTCACCATCCAGCCAGAATAGGGTGAAGTTGGCAAAAATAGGAAAAAGTGAGTGTAGAAGGTTCAAAATTTGTTATTTTAAAAATAGTCTAAACAAAATTCCATGGTAGAAGTCCTCTTTTTAAAAAATACATTTATTGAATTGAGAATTGGATAAAATTAACAATTTTGTTAGTAACGGACCTGGATAGTCCACTGAGTCATAATTTACTTCTGATTGGTTTTCAAAATTATTTTTTTCACTAGTTTACAGGGATCATGTAGGAATTTTTCCAATTAGCATCACGGGTAATATCACTGACTTTTTGATGACTAATAATCTGAAAAACTTTAACGATAATGAAGATAATGATTTCAGTATTACAGGCCAATCAACACCAAAACAGTCTACAGCGGTAAATTTCTGGATAGATAGTTATAAGAGTGGTCATGGCTCTGTGTTGTTGGCGAGGAACTGGGTATGAAATGTTGCATGTGTCAGTAGGCTTGTAAAGAGAACCCTTTCATGATCGGCAAAAGTCGCACAAAATGTTAGGACATCAAGTCAAGTGAGACATTCAAATTCTTTACAAAATAGAGAATCCCAACAAGTTAGGGAACTTTGGAGCAATTTTGAAGCTGCTGTTTCAGATGTAACTTTCAGTCAGTTTATTGGCTTGCTAAGAAGCAGGTCACCACATACAAGTATGCATTCTTAGCCACCACATACAAGTATGCATTCTTAGCCACCACATACAAGTATGCATTCTTAGCCACCACATACAAATATGCATTCTTAGCCACCACATACAAGTATGCATTCTTAGCCACCACATACAAGTATGCATTCTTAGCCACCACTACACTAAGGAACAAACTAAAGAAACCATGCACATAAATAAGTTCTAAAATATTTGTTAATAAATAAATAAAGTTCAATTTGGAATTTTGTCTGTTTATGGAAAGTTATTACTGCATAAGTTAGGTAAAACATTACTGGTCTCCAGATCTCGTCAGAACTGCTCTGAGTAAAAATTTAAAATCTCCCCCACAAAATGCCAGAGGGGGTAAATTCCTTCTCTGCCTTAGAATCCTGGAGAATACACTGGCAAGTACCATAAATATTAAAAGAGATTCTGTAACAGTAGTTTGATTGTATCATGAAAAAATATTATTACTTTACACATTCTGTTGTATGATATCAGTTTTCTTCAATGACATTGTCTGAAAACCCCCGGAAAGCTTCACATACACAAAGACACACAAAGAATGACACATGTAAACAGTTTATATATATATATATTTTGGCACAGCGAAACAATACTATCCAAAATAATGAAATGGTCAAAGCTAAGAAACCACCTCAGAATAGTAGAAGAATTAACTAATTAACTACAGGTCTAAAAAAGAAGACCTAGCACCAATGTATAAAGTGATACAATTTGGATGCAACTTGGCATGTCATACAGCACAGTGTGACCTAATTATTTACATCATTATGAAAAATTCAGGTCACAAGATATACACTTTCTCAGCATAAAATGGCTAAGTTACTTGTGCAGCCAGCATTGGCCCCTGGGTCTGTCTCTACCCACTAGAAGATACATGCACCACTCCCAAGTACGTATCAACTTTAGTAGCCATAGGGGGACCTACTTGAAAACTTTAGTGGCCATTTCAAATTTTATGTAGCCAAGCCCTAATAATTTGGTTGTCTTGAAAGATTGAAAGCAGAAAATCAGTTGAGTGGGAAATTAATTCTAGAATATGGAATAAACAGTCCAAGTTTTAATAGAGTCAAAAGAGTAATTATAAGCATTAGTAACACATGTAATAATCCCTCATAACATGACAGATAATGTCTTGATGTCATCTAAGGCAAAGGTATAATGATCAAAGTCTTATTAATACTGTACATTGTTTTCCTATTTCTTCAAATAAAAATAGTAGTTTTCATTATGTGATAAAAATATATTTGTGTGCATTTCAAATGATAGTTATGAAACTTGTCAAAAAATTCCAGTCTTGTTTGCTTGCCAAATATTGCAAAAAATCAGAATAATTTGATTTGTTTCATGAATGTCATTGGCAGTGAGCAGTCATGCAAGATCCTCTATAGCTGACAGCGTTTTTTTTGACATTATATATGTGTACATGTGTGTAAATGGTTGAGAGATCCTCTATATCTGACTGGTTTATTTGACAGTTTATATGTGTACATTGTGTGTGCATGGCTGAGTCAGATTAATTGGATTAATATTTAAATAAAAGTTGAATTCCTGATATAATTCGAAATTTTGTTCCTCTGACTATATTATTTCTTTCATTGCAGACTGGTTCTGCACCTCGTATGACTTTGCCAGGGCAAACATCACATCTGCAAAAGAACCAGTCAGAAGCACAGATTGAAGAAGCACGATTCTCTCCTGAGCCAGACACTGCGAGTGAGGAAGAGGAGGAAACGGAAATACGAGGTTTCCACTGGGATATTTCAAGTCCATCAGCCTCTTCTAACCAAGATGTGAAACTTTCTTTGCAACCAAGATCCTCACAGATTCAAGCAAAGAAAAGCCTGACACCATCATTTGATAGTGTTAGGTCTCCACTCATATTGCCAACATCACCAGTACCACAGATTATTAACTCACCCAGTGTTGATGGTAAAGTAGCTACTGCTGGTAGTTCACATCATGAGGAATCAAAGGGAAAAGTGCGATCGGCAGTGAATGACAAAATTAAAAGACAAGATACAGGAAAAAAAGGTGAAAGTTTCCATAATGTTACCAAAAGGATGAGAGAAAATGTTAGTAATAGTAAGGACAGGAAAGTCCAAAATTCATCTCCTCATAAAAAGAGCAAAGAGGATCTCGGTAAATATACTAAACATTTAGATGAACCTTCAGGCAAAGACCTTCATATTTCAAAATCTGGCACGAAACGTAAAAGTGATTCAAATTCCCAAGTGTCAGATCAGTGTTTAGACAAACGTAGAGTACTATCTTGTGATAATGAATATGCAAATTGCAAACATCAGCGAATTGAATCCATTCCCTCTGTGAGTGATTCCAAATCTCACAGTTCTGTGAGACGAAAATCTTCTTCCTTTCACATTGAAGGTGAAGAGATGAAGGTAGATTCTACTTTGGATGGTGACAGGAGGAAAGTTCATGTAGTCTCAAAATCAGAAGAGAAAAAAAACATTCCTAATATTTCTGATCATTCAAAAGAAGGTAAAAACCAAATATCATCCTGGAAAAAAGAACCTGTGATAAAAAATGATATATTACAAGATAACACTGCATCATTAAAAGTTAATGTATCTCACAAAACACCGGTATCATCACATTCATCACTATCTAGCACTGATAGGCTTGTAGTCACAACCTCACCTATCTTGTCAGAAAATTCAAAGGAGCGTAATGTGGTTATGTTTCCGCAGCTTGGAGACAATATTTGTTTCAAAGATGAAAAGTTAAAAATTATTCAAAGCTGGATTGACAGTCTTCAACCTGAACCAGCATCATCACCTAGCAAAACTATTGAACCTTCGGCATGTACCTCAACGGCTAGCCCAATAATTGTTCCTATCCCAGTGGTAGGGAAGAGTGAAATTCCATATTTCTCAGAGGAAGGGAATGATAGGAGAGTAGTTGTAGCTCATGATGGGACAAATTCAGGAGGGAAAAAGTATTTGCAGCAACAGATTGAGGGCAGGAGAGGTAGGTATTTTAAATAACAGCTTTGTATTCATGTTATTCATTTTACATGGACTGTTCAGTATGACCTTAATAGGTATAGAAGTATTATGAGAACTTCCAATTACAGTGAGACCTGCATAATAGTGCTGATATCATATATGGTACAGAATTCAATATCATAAAATAACTTGTATATCTATAAAAAAAAATGTCACTATTTCTTGAAATAGTCAACAGAACTTTAAGCTGGAGCTTATAACGTTTGCAGTCAAAAATAGAGAGATAACATTGATATATATTTAATTGATTATTAGTAAAATAAAATTAAAAACTAATATTTTCAAGCAAAATGCTAAGGACATTCCCAAGTTTTATCATGTCAGCAATGAGGGTGTCATAATTACATACTGTCATAATGCCCAGCTGTTCATCAAGAGAGAGGTCATTGTCATTCAATTGACTGAGAAAGCATAACTATATACATTTGAAATCATGCAGAAATCCTCAGAATGAAATAAATATTAACTTAACTTATCAAATTATTTTTCACCTTGTTTAGATGCAGCATTCATGTTCTAAGCATTACATTCCAAAATTGGATAAATTTTGTGCCAATCTCGCAAGTTTCTGAGCGTGTTTGACCCTGCACAGAAAGTACATGTGTTGTCCTAATTCATGATACAAATCGTAAACAGATAGCACCAGTAGAATTTCCAACACCGTTTTTTAGGAGTTCTATAAATCAGTTTGATGTCAGAAAGTTACTTCTTAAATTCTTATGAAATATTGGCAGCAACTGGAATAAAAGCTGACATTGTCTACATCAAGCAGTGTTTATTTTATAACATCTATATGCTTCACAGTTACGATAGCCTAATATCATTTTTTTCATTGATTGGCAGATGAAAGGGAAGTATGCCTACTTTCTTGCTACAGTTAAGTCTATGTAAACAACCTTTTGTGTACGGAAATTATGCTCCATAGAGGTGGGAAATAGTGAAAATAGTTATAAACTGGTGAGCAAATTCAATTTATATGGTATTTTGCTTTAAATTAAAGCAGAAACGGTTTGAGTGTCACAACAGATTTTGAGTTTTTCCAGCCTTTGTTCCTGCTGGATGGCCAGTTTCATTTGTTATGTGCTCATTAGATTTCAAATTAAAATAACGCTTTTTGATACTGAATTGAGGATGAGTTCATAGCAGCAATTCTTTCTGGAAAAAAAGGAGAGTGATGTAATGTGCAGTCAATATAAGTAAAAACATTCAGCATGTTGATAACTGCAATGTAACATGTACCCCGCTGTTCCCAGACCATGTAGTGATAATGTGTAAGTGGGTTTGACTTCACATTTCTTCTATATAAAAAAACATGAATGGTAATGGCTTATCTATAAGAATATCAGAAAATGGAAAAACAGATGACTCATCATACATTAATTCTGTTAGCTGATGTAATGAGACTGTGTGTGATTCCAAAAACAAAAAATGGGTAAAGAAAAATCCGATCATGGATGTAACAAAGGACAAATTACCTAACTTAAGAATATTAAACCGAGTAAAAATGCAAAAATAACAATGTAAAAAAATTACGTTGCCTTAAATCTTTTAAGTTGATGATTATTCATTTGGAGAGCCTGCTAATGTATTTCATAATCTTTTATGAAAAGCAACAGTGGTGTCTTCTTACATCACCAACCAAATAATGATTACAGTTTTCATATACTGAACCAAATATTCAATACAGTAAGTAAGATTGTTTTTTTGGTGTCTTCATTATCACATAGTTACAACATCATTTATATATTTTGAGTGATATTGTGAAAAATGTAGGACAAAGAAAGATCCCATTAGTGTTTTACATTATATCTTTTTTCTGAACCATAAGAAGTAAAGTTTTTCCAGAATACCAGTTAATAATGATCTCCATTCATATGGAAATAAATTGCCCCTAATCTTGTGTTTCAAAATTCTGTAGCATGGACAACTTAAAATAAGTATGACATTTTTGGAAAACCTTGTCTGAGATGTAACACTTATTTTATGACATTGAATTCTGTACCATATCCCCATTACAATGTATCATCAGATTCAGTGAAACAGTATCAACAAAAAATATAGATCAGTGATATCATACAGATTTGGGATCCATCCTTCTCTCTCCACCCCTGTGTCAACGTAAATCTGAATACAGAGCACTTATTTAGAGTAGCATGTTTACCATAATCAGCTGTGTCCTTAGCATTGGTACATTCAATCATTACATGTTTACCATAAGGCCAACAAAAAAAAATGTGTGTTTCTGGTCGTCCGACCGTCCCTGTTTCTCGTTGTCGACCCTAGCACTTCCCCCCCCCCCCGAAAAAAAAAAATCAGATTGCTGAAATGGATTTGTGCATCTAATTGAGCTGGTTTTGCCCGGTACTTTGAAGTGCTTGAAATATTATTTGATTTATATATAATGTATATAATATTTAAAAAAAAAAAAAAAAAAAAGACCTGCCTTCCCTAATTTTAATACCAGTGCAATAGGAAGCACACATTTTTGTTGTTGGCCTAATCAGCTGTGTCCTTAGCATTAGTACATTTCAATCGATACGTGTTTACCATAATCAACTGTGTCCTTAGCATTTGTACATGTCAGTTGATACGTGTTTACCATAATCAGCTGTGTCTTTGGCATTAGAACATTTCAATTGATACGTGTTTTGTCAGAAACAAATAGCAACAGTCTACAGGCAATGGTCAGTGGGGACAAAAAATTGGAATTTTGCATGAGCTGTAACCTTGGCCTTGTCTCATGGCCAGGCATATGTCTTCATTGCACTTTGCAAAGAAGGACTCATTGCAAATATAAATGCTGGGATATTATGAAAAGGTGACAATATCTCAGTACAACTTTTGGCTCAACATAACATCACTACTGCATAAGCCAACAATGAAGGGGTTAGAGATGGCAAAAATTTGGTGAGGATTAGACACCATGACAGAATATGCATTGTCAAATCCTTCATAAGAATGCTAATGCAGACTACAGTTATCTCCTGATATAATGATCTTGAAGCTAAGAGGCATGCAAAAAATAGCTGTCTGTATCATTTGCAAGCTGGTGGTTTGTGTCCTGTGTATTAGAAAAGTTTGCAGAGTCATCATTATGCTTGATTTTATCACACTGGCCATGAGGCAAGCTTCTCATTAATCAAGATTATCTTGTGTTTTGAAACCAGTTATCAAGAGTGATAGCTTGGCCGATCATGCACAAGAAATTGAATAATCACACTGCTTATATCCCAAATAAAATGGTTGGCCTAGACCCCCCCCCCCCCCAAGATTTCATAATGTTTACAATAGTGCAGCAAATTGAAAGAAAAAGATACAGAGTTATTTGTGGGTACTTATATAGTGGAAATTCTAGTATTGATAAAGAACATGTGATAATAATTGAGCGATAATATAGTATGAATGAGATGTACTAGTAATTTTAAGGAACTTTATGTAACTGTTCATATCTGTGATGATGTACTAAGCAAGAAATAAGATTAAGTAAACAATGAAATAATAGGCATTGGTCGCTGAGTGTGAGTAGGGGATGTCTTGTTAAAATAATGAGTGTCTGTATTTAACAAGTCTGTTGCTGATAATGTTGAAAAACCAGCATAATCAAAGTACATGTATTATGAACATATATTCAGTGAGGAGTTTTTACAGGCAGCATTTCAACAATAGTTTTGAAAAAGTATTTTAAAATGTAAAGCCAATGTTAGTAGGAAGCAATATGCCTGTGGTGGCAGTGCAAAGTTTGTCAAGGTTTTGGTTAAAGTTTTCCATTTGCATATATTTCCTAAACACCTTGCTAGATTCTCATCATACTAGGTAGGAATCATTATGAAGCTATGACAATTCATTCTGGGACATGCTCAGTCACTCCTTTTACCTTGTGGTCTAGGTCACAGTCAAGGAATATTTCTGTTGATGTTTTCTTAAAAGTTTTAGTTTGAGAATATTTTCTAAACCCCTTAAGAAATTCTCATCATATTTTGCATTAATGATTATGAAACTAAGACAATTC
Source organism: Margaritifera margaritifera (assembly GCA_029931535.1). Classification (NCBI taxonomy): domain Eukaryota; kingdom Metazoa; phylum Mollusca; class Bivalvia; order Unionida; family Margaritiferidae; genus Margaritifera; species Margaritifera margaritifera. The sequence goes on from JAQPZY010001442.1 coordinate 171,748, forward strand.
TATGACAAGCCGGCCTACATGTTTTTGAACTCGATGTCACAGTCATATGAAGTTTTTGATCATATGATCATCAAGTTTTATCATTTGGTTATATTGCCAAAATCCTTGATGGATTTTATTTTTACTTTGGATGAATAATTATAAATTTAAGACAGTTCAGTCAGTGACATGCACTCTTTCCCCTTTGATCTTGGTCAGTGTCACTCTCATAGAAAATTTGCATTCAGGTTTTGCTTAAAGCTTATTCATTTGGTTATATTTCTTAATCCCATTGACAGATTTTGTTCATACTTTGGATGAATTATTATGAAGCTACGATAGTTCATTCTGCAACATGCTCGCTTAACCTTTCGACCTTGGAGTCAAGGTCACATGTTTTACAGCAATGCTTTGATCATGTGCTCAACATGCAGCCCCTAGATTTATTTATTTATTTATTCTCTTGTAATTGTGTTACTCATTGGTTTCTTATGTGCATAATTCTGGAACCTGATTATACTGTTGATTCATATTAAGAAATAAGTTACCCTATGCATAATTGTGAAACCTGATTATACTGTTGATTCATATTAAGAAATAAGTTACCCTATGCATAATTGTGGAACCTGATTATACTGTTGATTCATATTAAGAAATAAGTTACCCTATGCATAATTCTGGAACCTGATTATACTGTTGATTCATATTAAGAAATAAGTTACCCTATGCATAATTGTGGAACCTGATTATACTGTTGATTCATATTAAGAAATAAGTTACCCTATGCATAATTCTGGAACCTGATTATACTGTTGATTCATATTAAGAAATAAGTTACCCTATGCATAATTCTGGAACCTGATTATACTGTTGATTCATATTAAGAAATAAGTTACCCTATGCATAATTGTGGAACCTGATTATACTGTTGATTCATATTAAGAAATAAGTTACCCTATGCATAATTCTGGAACCTGATTATACTGTTGATTCATATTAAGAAATAAGTTACCCTATGCATAATTCTGGAACCTGATTATACTGTTGATTCATATTAAGAAATAAGTTACCCTATGCATAATTGTGGAACCTGATTATACTGTTGATTCATATTAAGAAATAAGTTACCCTATGCATAATTCTGGAACCTGATTATACTGTTGATTCATATTAAGAAATAAGTTACCCTATGCATAATTCTGGAACCTGATTATACTGTTGATTCATATTAAGAAATAAGTTACCCTATGCATAATTGTGGAACCTGATTATACTGTTGATTCATATTAAGAAATAAGTTACCCTATGCATAATTCTGGAACCTGATTATACTGTTGATTCATATTAAGAAATAAGTTACCCTATGCATAATTCTGGAACCTGATTATACTGTTGATTCATATTAAGAAATAAGTTACCCTATGCATAATTCTGGAACCTGATTATACTGTTGATTCATATTAAGAAATAAGTTACCCTATTCATAATTCTGGAACCTGATTATACTGTTGATTCATATTAAGAAATAAGTTCAGAAATAAGGCTGGAACATTTACATGTGTAAATGGCTTATTTTAGTTCACTGTCTGTTAACATATACAAAATTGGTTTAGCAATATGAAACAGTAGCATGATGATTACATAAATTGTCATATATTCAATGAGGACATGTCTTACAAACTTAATTCTGTCAGATATATTCAACAAATACATATCATACAAACTGAATCCTGTCAGATATATTCAACAAAGACAAGTCTTACAAACTGAATCCTGTCAGATATATTCAACAAAGACATGTCTTACAAACTGAATCCTGTCATATATTCAACAAAGACATGTCTTACAAACTGAATCCTGTCAGATATATTCAACAAAGACATGTCTTACAAACTGAATCCTGACCTAATAAAATACACAAAATGTACATGTACAGCTAATGAAACAATTGCAATTTGATTGAGGTTACAGCATGCACATTCTCAGTGGCTTACATATAAATAGCTGTCAGCTGTAAGCCTAACTTAAAGATTTTGCAAAAAGGTTGAGTTTCAAATTGTTTGAGTAAGCAGCATCTTGTTTTGGTTATTGTACACCATGTACATATTTAGAATTGTTGGTTAACATTGCAGCTCCAATTTGGAATACCTGCGGACAACTTTGCATATGTCTGGGTATTTCAGTACCTTATCTGTTGGAATAAAACAACGGCCTTCATTAGTCTTTTATCTTTCAGTTAGATACACTCACTGAAAAGCCAGTCCATATCATTCATATTAACTCTAATCCTTCCCCAATGTAATTTTGAAAACACTGCATTTATTTTCGTAATTTTGCCACTAAATATTAGTAAGGTTTTATTGGAGTACAATAAATATTTGAAGTGCAGTTGCTTTGCTGTTATCAAAATATTGTTAAAATTTGTTTTTCTTTCCTTTTTTAACACGATTATCAATGTGAATTTGTCTGTCTGGCTGTTCATCTATCTGTCCACAATTTTGTTTGTGGAAGATAACTTAACTGGGATTTGTTGGATTTTAACCAAATTTGGTATGTCAACATTCCGCGATAGCAATTACAGGAGATATACCCCCTGAAAGTCCATCCCCTGACTTTGCTTTTCTCAACATAACTTTACCAAAGTTTGCAGGGTTTCAGTCAGATTTAGTATGGGGTCTTATATTAATAAGACCTTGAATGAGTTGGATCGGAAGCCTTCCGTTCTGTCATTTACAGGAGTTATGCCCCTGATTGCCAATCTCTTTTTCTCTCCCCCTTCCCACCTTCTATTTCTGCAGGTTTACTTTTGCAAGGATCATTGGACCTCATCCAAATTTAGTATGCAGCTCAGTATTGATAAGGCCCTGAATGAGTTTGATTTCCAGCATTTCACAGCATCATGCACAGGAGTAATGCCCCCTGAATTTTCATGTTTTTCATGCCTTTGGTCTTCAACAGTTCTTCACCAAGGGTTGTTGGATTTCAAACAAATTTGGCATGTTGTTTGATACTGATGAGAGCTTGAATGGCTATAATTTCTAGCATTTTGCTTTATCATTTACAAGAGTTATGACCCCTGATTCCCTCTCTTCATTTGGTTTCCATAGCATAATTTTATTAATAAAGCTTGAATTTTAACAATATTTATCCTGAACTTTTATATCAATAAGACTTTGAATAAGTTGGATTTCCAATATTCCATGCCCTCATTTAGAGGAGTTATCTCCCCTGCTTACTCATTCTCCTAACTTTGGTTTCACATAAGTTCCTTATAAGGCTCTGCTGAGCAAATGTAGTGAACAAGGCCCTTTGTGATGGACCCATTACTAATTGCTTTGGTTATTTATTATTATTATTATTATTATTATTATTATTATTATTATTATTATTATTATTTGCAGGACCTTTTGCATTCTAGCCATTGCTGATGGCTCTAGTTTACTTATTAATTGATTATAGTGAGCAAGGCCCTTTGTGATGCATCCAGCACTAACTGCTTTAGTTTATTTATTATTTATTACTATTCTTTTTCTTCTTCTTCTTCTTCTTATTATTATTATTATTATTATTATTATTATTATATGCAAGGCCCTTTGCATTGTACCCATCACAGATAGCTCTAGTTTACATTTTGTTATAGTGAGCAGGGCCCTTTTGCAATGAACCCATTGCTAATAGCTCTAATTTACTTATTATTATAGAGGGCATGGCCCTTTGCAATGAACCCATTGCTAATAGCTCTAATTTACTTATTATTATAGAGAGCATGGCCCTTTGCAATGAAACCATTGCTAATAGCTCTAATTTACTTATTATTATAGAGAGCATGGCCCTTTGCAATGAAACCATTGCTAATAGCTCTAATTTACTTATTATTATAGTGAGCAGGGCCCTTTTGCAATGAACCCATTGCTAATAGCTCTAATTTACTTATTATTATAGAGAGTAGGGCCCTTTGCAATGAAACCATTGCAAATAACTCTAGTTGACTTTTTGTTATAGTGAGTATGGCTCTTTGCAATGAACCCATTGCAAATAGCTCATGTTTACTTATTATAGTGAGCAGGGCCAGTGGCATAGCAAGAAATTCTGGGCTCCCATAAAACTTTATTCTGGGGTCCACTCCCAATACAAAAGTTGTTTGATGGGAATTTTGGGCCCTGACTGGGCCTGGGCCCCCTGCAGTTGCACGGGTTGCTTGTACAGTTGCTACACCCACTGAGCTGGGCCCTTTGCAATGAACCCATTGCTAATAGCTCTAGTTTTCTGTCATCTGGTCATACTTCTGAATATCTTATCACTCCAGTTCTCTGGACTCCGTATTTTCCTATGGCCCTCTTAGGTTTTTATAGCTTTTTAATCAGAAGATTTTGTTTCTCCAAGAAATCAGCATATTCTTGCCACTCTGTCACAAAGCGATCAGCATGTTCTTGCCACTTTGTCACAAAGCGATCAGTGTATTCTTGCCACTCTGTCACAAAGTGATCAGCATATTCTTGCCACTCTGTCACAAAGCGATCAGCATATTCTTGCCACTCTATCACAAAGCAATCAGCATATTCTTGCCACTGTCACAAAGCAATCAGCGTATTCTTTCCACTGTCACAAAGCAATCAGCATATTTATGCCACTCTGTCACAAAGCGATCAGCATATTCTTGCCACTGTCACAAAGCGATCAGCATATTCTTGCTACTCTGTCACCTTATCTAAACAATTTTAGATGTGAACTATTATGTGGAGAAGGCCATCAGATTTTAAGGACTGAGACATATTGGTTTGGCTTGCCATTACCATTTTTTTGGTTCAACAGGGGGGATGTCATTCTCACAGAAAAAGATCATTCAGTTGGAAATGTCCATCTAACACAACTAGACCATTGTGTACACTTTTCTCTAATGACAGGATATCTGCATAAACAAAAGAAAAACCAACACCAGAACTGCAGCCAGTATTCTTTATTTGTGAAAAAAAACCCCAAAACATCCAAAAAATATCATATTAGTGTTCTTTATTTTCAAAGAAACCTAGTTTATCTAGCTGTTCTGACTGGCGTTGAACATACTGGGGATATCTAGACACAGTATATTTTGGAAAAATAATAATTTTTATTTGCACACAAATTATCAGGACAGCAGGAAAAAAAATAATGTTTTTTAATGCCCCAAAAATTGGATAAATGATGGTATTTATTTGTTTGTTTATTTATTTATTTATTTATTATTATTATTATTATTATTATTATTATTATTATTATTATTATTATTATTATTATTATTATTTTTATTATTATAATATTATTATTATTATAATGTTATAAATAATATAAAGGTTTTACAAATACAGCTAGTCTTTTTAAACCATGGTTTTAAAGTGACAAGCTTGTAGGGAAACACATTCTGATTAATTTTTAAAAAATGATAGAAAGTCTGGAGATTAATACACCTTGATGGTTGATTTTGAAACATTAACTTTTGATTTCTGGTAATAAACCCACAAAATATACCTTGACTGAATACATGTACATGTACCATTCTGTTGTCATAACTCATAAAATGTGATGATAGTACATTTTAGCGTTATGAATTAGCAACAAAAACAGTAACAACATTAACAACAAAAACAGTAACAACAACAATCATCACCACCATGATGCTGTTTTTGCTGCTGCTGCTGATAATGATTAAATTAAATTCATGACTATAAAAATTACAAGAATTATGATAGAAATAAATATTAGACATAAGATATAAATAGTTCCTGCTTACAGATGAGTAGCAGAGTGAGGACAAAATTAAAATAAGATTATTTTATTTATTTATTTATTTATTTATTTATTTATTTATTTATTTATTGTACTAAATAGTGCAAGTAAGCAAGTAGTGTAATAAGATCTTAAAAAAAGAAAAGATATATTAATGATGAAAAACCTTCTATTTTTATGACTTACATGCATATTTTATCCCTAGAATATGTTATTGTTGGAAAAGAATTTTGTTGGTGAGGAAAACATAAGTGAAACAAAGACAGAGACGTACTAAACACAAGATAAGAGATTTATTGGACTGGGGTTTTTGGAGGTGCTACCTATTGGATTTGGGGAAGTATCTGACTTCAGTCTCCCATTAAGGTCAGTAGTAATCTACTCAAATTAATCCTGTTTCATGGTGTCACCTTCTGTCCTAAAACAACCCATGTAAGGCAGTGGCTGATTATATCATGGTCTAAGTTGGTACAGAATTACATTCTTGAGCCAGCTTCAGATTGTACCAAATACAGGTTACAGTTGATTGACACAAGCATCTCATCATACCATATGGGTCCCATCGATGAGTGTGCTACATAATAGGTCCCTACTGGCTGTTCACTCGTGCATTATAACCTATATAAAGTGCTTCAATAACCCAGTATCTCAGATCAATGAGAAACTTTAAGGAGCAAGAGGGGTATGACTGAAAGCCATGTTTTATGGGGGGGGGGGGCAGGGGGGGAGAGGGTCCTTTCTAAATCAGTGGGCAAAGTGGAAATCACTCACATGCATTAAAAGAACAACATCTTGAGCAAATAAGCAAGCCTAGTTATTTTTTTTGCCAGCATGTTTGAATCCTGTGGTTGAGAAAGAGAGATAATTTTTCTGATGTCATTGTCATTGACATTGTTGGAATAGGCATTAATGTAAAGTCTTTGCATTTAGTTTGGTTTCTCAGGCACTAATGGATGTTGACATGAATCTTGACGGTTATATTTATCTTTGAAGCTACTACTTACCACAAGCAAAAGTATGTCACCTTGACCAACTTTTAACACTCTGGTGAATACATGAGGCTTTTGCATTTAGCTCAGTTTCTCTGACACTTGTACATGTATATGTAGTCATGAAACTTTATGGGTATATTCATCTTGGAGGGTAATACTCGCCACATACAAAAAATGGAACCAATACTTTTATGTACTGACATACTGCAGGATGTTGCTAGGAATACAATAACCTTTGATGGTTTCCAAACGTGTCAGCAAGCTATGTTTTGATGATACTCCTAAGGACATTATCGGGGAGTGGAAAAAGGTGCTTTGAGATTTTCAAGCTAATCCAGTTATTGAAAATCTGAATATATACTGTATATACAGAGCTAAAGCTTGATGTACATGTACCATTAAGAGAGCAACAAAAAAATCATTAAGATTATCTGTCTCTCATTTGAACTTTGAGTCCTTTGTTAAATCAGTATAGAACATGGTTCAGAAATCATTGGCAAAATATATACCTACCCTTCCAACTATTATCCCGTATCACTAGCCGTATCACTAGCAAGCAATATTTGTAAAACCATGGAACATATGATAAATGAGAGACTCTGCTGGTATCTTGAATCCAACAGACCACTGACTAGAGAAACACAACTGACCATCTGGTTAAACTTGAAACATTCATCAGAAAAATTTTAATAAAAAAAGAACATATAGTAACCATTATTATTGACTTTGAGAAAGCTTATGACACTGCATGATGAATGACCTATTTGATCTAGGTCTTAGGATCAGCATACCTAACTTTGTATCAAACTTTTAGGAAGATAGAAATGTTGGAGTTAAGGTTTGTACCACCCTTTTTGAAAGCTATTCTTGTTTGGGACTTAGCCACTATGATGAGGCAAATGATCCATCATTTCACCTCAGACGGCTGAAATTAGCTCTTCAGTATACTATCAAACTATCCACTTTGATCCATCTAACCCTGCATATGATGTTGTCTCTAGGCACAAATACTAAACCATGTATGCTGGCAGCAAAATTTCATTCCATGGTTTGACATAAAAATTTGTTTTTATCTGTTAGCAGCAAAAATCAGTTTTGCCAATAATGCAAAATTCTCTAATCCCAAATGACCAGTTTGGTTATTCCCCCCCCCCCCCACCCCCGTAATATTTAATATTGGCCGTTACAAAAAATCCTCTACCAAACCTTGTGTTTTTCAGAGTAAATTCAATGAAATCCGAGCCTCCTATATTAGTCATATATCCATGTATACAAAGGGTTTGTCATATTTAAGGTTTTGCTAGGCTATCAGTGTGGAATGGATTCCAAAAAGATTTATTTTTTGAGAGGTTTTGATGTAGTTCAAAAAGATTTGAGTATGGCTGTAATTTCTACAGTAAAAATGAAGGCTTTATCCACTAACTGGTTTGAGATGGAACCATGGGATGGGGTGTTGTAACAGCAGCAGCAACCTCGCCTCTATTTTTTGAACCCTTTGTATTTTTGATTATACCATTGCAGAGCAGGTGAGACATAGCATTCAACACAGTTTATGTTAATGGGACGTTTTTTTTCTCTGAAAAGTAAACAATGGATATACTTACTTAATCCTCTTAAAACCACTTTAGACCTTTGAATTATTATCATTTTAATTGTGATTTTAATACACTAGGTTGGCCTGGTAAAGTGGCACCTGGTCCCAAGGTGTTGGAGCGGCAGATTTCTGAGATGGAGGTTGATGACATCCCATTACCTGAGACATTACTCGAGGCTTCAGCCCAGGAAGAAGATATGATAGTAGATGTGGTGGTAAGAGGTTGGGTAGATTTTCATTTGTATTAATTAGCAGATTGCATGACAAAAGAATGCCTTTCCAAGCAATGGTGTCATTGTTGTCAACAGTTTGTGTTACAGTGTAAGTTTGAATAACATATGTGAAATGTATGGAGGGGGATATGCTGCTCAACTACAGATAACAGAGGGGAGCAGCTTTGAAAAAAATTTTGTTTTGCTTTTCAGTCCCCATTGATTGTTACTGGCCAAGGTCAAGTTTTTGTATTTAGCTCATGAGCATGTTTTTTTCACCCAGTATATCTACTGTTAAACCTAGATCCATGAAAGTTGGTGAGGAGATTCATTTTGATGAGTGCTTCACCCTCATCACAAATGTAGGTCACTGTGACCCGTATTTCATGCTTCAGTGACTTTGGTTACATTGTGTGTTTTAAGTTTATTTATCAAGCTTTGTTCTTGCAACAATCATGAAACTAGATGATTGAATGCATCTCTGTTAGTACCACACCCTAATCACAAAATAATGTCAGTGTGACCTACATTTCACATTTACTGGCTTAAGTTTTTGCATTTAGCCCATGACCAGCTAGATTTTAGCACCCTATATATATATATATATATATATAATACTATTATACCTTAGAGCTCAATACCTAGGGCCTCTCTAAATCTAGATCAGGCCCCTCCAGTATTCTAAGTGAGTTTCCCATTGGGCCTGTTCAAAATAAGTTTTATCTGTTTTGTTTGAAAAAAAACTTGAATCCACCAATGAAATGCAGCATTTTGATTTTTAAGTTCTTGAAGGACACTGGTAAATTATTAATACTCAGCGCCTTGCTGGGGTTCCATCTGTCGGTCCCTCCACCTTACGAAGATCATTTGCTTAATTATATCAAAGGCTATTACTTTGTGTAGAAAGTGCAGCATGTGACCTATGAATGGGGAACTATACTTTTTCTGTTCTCTGTATTTCATTAGCTACCTATAAATAGTGCTCACTAGTCCTGCATGAATTATAATGAGCTGTCCCTTACACATGCTAACTTGGTAATGCATCACTGGTTAAATATATTGAGTGGTACCAATGCAACCTATATTTCATATTTTACTGGCTTAGGTTAAGTTGCATTTAGCTTATGACAACATGCATAATATCCTACTATCATGAAACTTGGGGGTGTATCTTATGAGCACTACTCCTTCATTTCAGTAATAGTTCAATGTCGACCATAGTTTACGCTTCATTGAATTGGATTGAATTTTGAATTTGATGTTCATTTTTCAGGCACCTCTACCTTCACTGTGTAATCAATGATTACACAGCTCACCTCTACTTTTACTATTCTCCAGAAGTGACTGTAAACATCATGCAGAAAATAAATTCAGACTGAAGATATCTTGGCTCCTTTTGTAACTAAATATTTTTTTTTGCAATCATTTATCTTTACATCTCAACTTTTAATCAATTTAAAATTTGAAATTTGAACTATTAATTGGCACTATATAGCCAGTATTGTGCTGACATATCACGTAACCACCTACCCACCCACCTAATTACCTACTGTAACAGGGCATATAAGACATAAAAGAATTGTAAAAAGAATTCTTTTCTATTATATCAATGTAGATGTAGTAAGTTGATAAGAAACAGATTAATGTTGTTCTTGTAATTTTTTAAAATCGCATTTCTTACAATCTCTTTGAAAAGCTCTTATCACTGTCCACCCCTAGAAGTAAGATCTTACTGGGTGAAAGTCACAGGCTTTGAGTAACCTTGGAGTGACAGCCATCGGTTGCTACTGGCATGCTTTCTCACATACCCATGCTGGTTGAGCCAAGACTCAAACTGATGCGGACAGAGGTGAGATGTGTGAGTGATCCGTAAAGGTGAGTACCTTAGACCATACAGCGACCTAATGCCCCACTTCCATCTGCATTAGTCAGAAAGGGCCTTCTGAGTAGGCTTGAATGCATATAGGTCTATCATGGATCAATCAATGTTAAATGTAGGTCACAGTGACCACCTTTGGTCTTACGGGTGTAATAGTAACAGAGATGCATCCAATTATCAAGTTTCATGATTGGAACATGAACAACACCCAAGAAATGAACTTTTAACACAAAATATGAAGAAAGTCGCTGAGCATTAAATATAGGTCACTGAGACCCTGTTTTGCAAAAAGATTATAGAACTTATCAAGATGCATACACTCACCAAGTTTCATGATTCTAGGTAGGACAGAATTTGGATAATATAACATGCCAAAATCGCATGTGGTCGTGAGCTAAATGCAATAAGTTAAGCAAAGCCGGTAAAGGATGAAATATAGGTCATAATGAGCTTTTTTGTTGTAAAATTGTGGTAGTAACAGAGATGCACATCATCATAAATTTCGAGATTCTAGCATGAACACTGATTATACAGTGAAAGTAGAGGTGAGCCGTGTAATCACTGATTATACAGTGAAAGTAGAGGTGAGCCATGTAATTACTGATTACACAGTGAAAGTAGAGGTGAGCCATGTAATCACTGATTACACACTGGTTTGATGAGTGAAAGACCATTACACCAAAATGTATATCATTGTGAGCTATATTCGCATTTCATTGACTGGTTATGTCTTAGGTTTACATAATTTTCTCATGTACTGTTGCTGTGTGGTCATACAAATTTGTGTGTGGATACTACTTTGTGAGTGCAGTACTCCACCAGACATAGGTCAGTATGACCTGTATTTCTTGCTTAAGTTTCTTAAGTGTTGTGTTTAGGTCAGTTTCATAGGAGCTTTTCACCAAAAGCAGGTCAGTGTGACATACGTATCATGCTTTAGGGACTTTGGTTAAGTCTTTACATCTGAATGTTTCTTCTGCACTTTTAACTTGGGGTTTTATTGCCCCATGGTAAGTGGAACACCTTGGTGTTATGGCATTCATGTTTCTGTGTTATGGGGCATTCATGTTTCTGTGTTATGGAGCATTCATGTTTCTGTGTTATGGGGCATTCAAAGTTTCTTTGAACACATTTATAGTTTAGTAGTATCAGGAATTATTGAAAAGTTATTTTAAGATTTTGTTTGAGGCCAAAATGCAGATGTACAGCATAAGGTGATATCAGTTGCATATTGTAGTCCAAAGAAACACGTTTTTATGTGCTTGTTAACTTCTCATCTCCATTACCTTGCAGCTTTCAGAGGTGAGAGAACAGCTAAGGAATCACCCAGAGCAGGTGGGTAACTGTTGTGGATAGATGACAAATTCACTTTCTTTCTTTCTCTTAATGAAAAATTTATAAAAAATACAATATAGCCTGGTTTATATTATTTTACTGCTACCGTTATTGTAACAACATAATGAATTGGAACAAGATATATAAAATTAAACTTGTTGGTCCAACAGTTACATTAGTCAGATTTTTCAAATCAAAATCCGTTGTGTTGGCTTTAAGGAAACTAGGCACAAGACCTATTATTTTCTGAGAGAGAGAGAGGGCAGGAGATGTAGGGAGGGAAGGTGAACTGGTTCTCTGTTCCAGATGTTTACATGTATTTGTAGTAAAATTGAAATTTATAATAGAAAATAATTGAAGTCCACACATGTCTGTGATGAAGTTATTTCTCCATCAGATACATTATCTGATCACATTACATTAGGATAACTTTCTTTGCTACCTCCGAACCCAGCGCTCCTAGAAAGATGAAAAACATCTTTCTGCCTATATAATATATATATATATATATATATATATATATATATATATATATATATATATATATATATATATATATATATATATATATATATATATATATATATATATATATATATAAAGGGAAGCAACTCTTACAGGTTAACTCCCCTTTCTACCCACTAGATGACTATCATTATACCCAGATGTAACCAGTTTTCACTTGAGCTGTCATGCTGTAAAGATGTTCTCCAAGAATTCATTTTATTCTCTGCTTAAATTTCATCATCTATCTTTCATTTTCAGTGATACAGTAAGACAAAATGTTGTTTTATATGGTGTGTACAGCATTTTCGTAAAATCTGGTGAATTGATTAATATTTTGGCATTATTGTCCCATTTGTTTTTGTCACAATTGATATAGAGCAATTGCATACATTTTTTTATGGTGGAATTTTTACGGGCACTGTGTTCATGCAATTATTCCATTTATAAGTTGTTTTCATTATGCGCTTGTCATTTGTTTTGATTCTAGATATATTTGTTGTGTGTGCTTGTTTATTCTCTTCTTCATTCCAGAGATGACAACAAAGTACACAAAATGAAAGCGATTTAAGGTCATGGAGGACATCTACAAACATGCCTTCTTTGTACAAAGTGCTTTTCAGCACACACCTGTAAAGTGTGTGCATTGTGGTCTGAAAATTCTTGGTCTAACATTCTCAAGAAGTAACTCAGGGGCCAAAAAAAAGAGAGCACTGTCAATTTCATCTCAGCATGAAGTGGTGAGTTTGTGTCCCACATCTGAATCACTAGCGAGTCTCATGGGGGACATCAAGATGCTGCCCCCCCCCCCCATGAAGATACAGAAAACAGCACCAGATCAATTGCAGTTGGAATTAGAAATGATTCCAATCAAGAATTGGAGTTGCACATGATTTCTCTGATTAATAAGGCTTTGTCGTCGAGATTATCAATGACTGAACATGAAGAATTATATTGGAATCCCATTGGGGATAAGCCTTTAACCCCACTGATGAGGTGTGAGACTTCTGGGTCAAACATAACCCCACCTAGGAGGCGTGAGGGTGTAGAGTTAAACTTATCTCTGCCCATGCATGAGGCATGAATGTCCACATATATCCTGTACACCATCTGTGCATGAAAACGTTCCAGCCGGACATGATTGTGTACTCTTTGACTCGTACGGCCAGCCAGCATGACCATACTACAAGTTGACTCATATGAATGTCCATCATGGCATTTATGATCTGCCGTATGCCATTCTGACTTTTGACCAGCTGGTCCAGCTGTATGAATGTGTGATATACAACTACAGTAGACACTAGTTGGTTATCTCAGGCTGGTGAGCTGGTTGGCCAGCCACCTTTTCCGATAGCTATGGTATCTTAGGCTGAACATACTGCACATCTAGCCATATGGTTGGCTAACTGACCAACTGGACTGAACATTACTATGCCTTTTCATAGTGAATGGGCTTTATTCATAGAGCCATCTGACCTAACCAAACCAGCTGCACCAAACCAGCATTTGATTATACAACCACTCTCAATGGCATATCTTTGTTCAAAATGATGAATGTCGATGATATGGAATCATCATTGCCATATGGAATGCTCCACCCATGGACCCAAGGTGTACAAGAGGAAGACAATCCCCAGCTAGATGAAGGGGATGAAATGGAAATGCCTGAATCAGATGTGTGAAACGCATGCGCAGACATGTGGTCCTAATACTGTCAGACAATTCAGTAGTGGTCACGTCCCTCCTCAAACAGGGAGGGATGAAATCTCCGGACCTTTGTTTAGAAGATGACGGACACAAAGTGCCAGATAGTTTTGATCACCCCTCTACGTTAGGACAAATCCTGGATCAGTGATATGCTTGCCCTAGTGACAGACGTACCCAGGAAAGTCATAGCAACCTTCACTCTGCTAAAGCAGTCCAGGTCACCACTCTTCCTTCCGATTCCAGAAAAACTCCTCCTTCACACCTGGCTCTTGTCGGGGATGCCTTGCATGAAAAGGAGTTTGGAACTTCTGTTGTGGAAAGGATTGAAACAGTTAGAAGGCCCTCCACTCTGAAGGCATATGAGGGAAAATGGCAGGTTTTTAATGACTGGCGTCACATCAGTAATGTCATGCTGCTCTTTGCCTCCATTCTTCAACTAGCCAACTTCTTTCTCTTTCTCTTTGAAGACAAGAAGTTAGCTGCAATCACCATAAAGGGATACCGGTCCATGATCTCGGATTGGATAATGTATTTGACAGAGAAAGCTAATGTTTTAGTAAATTATGTTTCTCTGATAATACTTACCTGATCACATTACAAATAATCCCACTCACCCTTTCCTGCAAATAATCCCACTCACCCTTGTCAGCATCCTTTAAGGTTTTGCTGAAGTAAAAACTGGTTATATCCGGGTATAATGGTAGCCACCTAGCAGATAGAAAGGGGAGTTAACCTGTAAGGGTTGCTTCCCTTTGTTTACATAATATACAGACAGAAAGGCATTTTTTGTCTTTCCGGGCAGGCTGGATTGGAAGTAGCAGAGAAAGTTATCCTAATGTAACATGGTCAAGTAAGTGTTATTGGAGAAACATAACTTACTAAAAAATTGGCTTTTTTGTAATTACCATATTTAGGTGCACAGTGATATATAACACGCACCCCTATTTTCAACCCAGAATGAGGGAAAAAACTTAGTTCTGCCATATAGCGCACATGTGATATAATACATTTTAAAATCGTGATAATTTTGCTTCGTAGAGCGCCAATAGTCAGCCATTTTGGATAGTGTACTGATGATCATCTGTTACACGATGTTTGAATTGTTTACAATAAACCAGTGCTTTGACTGTTTCTCTGGTCTTTCCTGTCAGTACATGTCAACAGATCATGACAAATAGTTTTTTTTAAAGTTAAAAAAAAAAAAAAAAATTGGCAATATGTCTTTCTGAATTTTTGGGATGATCCTTAAAAGGGTAGTTTTAAGGTTTGCTTTTGTTATGGAGATCAGTCTTTTGCATCAAATCCCTCTTCATTTTCGTCACTCTCGAATAGTTGTACTTTCTCCCAGTGGCTCTTTTACCATGTGCTTATGCAAAAGTCAATTTATATTTAAATATTCACAATATTTATATCCATATAAACTCCAGTTAGTTCAAATCCCAAGAATGATCATTTAGAATGCTGTGTTGTTTTCTCTGCAAGTAAAATAACATTTCCATTCCCACCAAAGAAAATTACCCTTTGTCAGTAAGTACATGTACACTTCCTGTAGTTAGGCGGCATTTGCTCTGATCTTTGCTCATGCTAAGCATAGTTGTAACTTTAAATTCAAAGACCTGACACTTCTGTCAGCGAGTACAATGGCATCACTGGTTAAGAAACTTACATGAGTAAACGCTTGGCATTACACTGTACCATATATATCAAAGTAAGTTAACATCGTTAAATGAAACAAAGAAAGATTGAAAATATATAACAAGCAGCACATGCCCAAACAACTAATTCAAAATAAATATGTTACTTAGTAAACAGTGATAATTGCCTTAATAGTTGGACCTAAGGAATAAAGGTGGGATATAATATGGGCTCTATAGAGAAGATGAATCAATCTTGGTACATGTACAGTAATTAAAGAACTTAAGACTGCGAACTGTTGTCAAGATGAATTCACACAAGCTTTAGGTATTGATACTCCAATATCACCACTCAAATGGAACATGTATGTAGGTATTGATACTCCAATATCACCACTCAAATGGAACATGTATGTAGGTATTGATACTCCAATATCACCTCTCAAATGGAACATGTACTTAGGTATTGATACTCCAATATCACCACTCAAATGGAACATGTACGTAGGTATTGATACTCCAATATCACCACTCAAATGGAACATGTACGTAGGTATTGATACTCCAATATCACCACTCAAATGGAACATGTACATAGGTATTGATACTCCAATATCACCACTCAAATGGAACATGTACATAGGTATTGATACTCCAATATCACCACTCAAATGGAACATGTACATAGGTATTGATACTCCAATATCACAACTCAAATGGAACATGTACATAGGTATTGATACTCCAATATCACCACTCAAATGGAACATGTACGTAGGTATTGATACTCCAATATCACCACTCAAATGGAACATGTACATAGGTATTGATACTCCAATATCACCACTCAAATGGAACATGTACATAGGTATTGATACTCCAATATCACCACTCAAATGGAACATGTACGTAGGTATTGATACTCCAATATCACCACTCAAATGGAACATGTACGTAGGTATTGATACTCCAATATCACCACTCAAATGGAACATGTACGTCGGTATTGATACTCCAATATCACTACTCAAATGGAACATAGGTATTGATATACGCCAATATCACCACTCAAATGGAACATGTATGTAGGTATTGATATACGCCAATATCACCATTCAAATGGAACATGTTTTAAGCTAATTCATTAGGGAAAAAAAGATGTCCCCTAAATGTGATGAGTAAATTAACACTGTTTGAATTCTAAATCTTATATTTCAGTTTAACGATGAATAAAAAAATTAATTAATGAAGAAAAAATGTATTAGATCAACAGTTATTGAATATTGAACATTTATGGGTACGGTAATCATATTTGTTCCGCTGCAATGTGGTACTTTGGACAGTGTGACAGTAGAACAAGTCACCAGTGATATGTACATGTATTTCTGCTAGAGTCACAGAGCAAAAAGCTACACAGTGATGTGAAATAAATTAATTTATTAACATAAGCAATCAAGACTATTGAGGTTTGTAAGTTGTATTTACTTCATTAATAAGGCCAGTAAACAGTTTAGTTACAATGTGATGGATTTAATATTTCACAAGGAGTGAATGTGACATGTGTAGGCAGCTTTAGTGCCTTGATCCTTTCATCAGATCGACCAGGAAAAAAATCTTAGTTTTTTTGTTCTTCTGTAAAACGTGCACCCCCTCTGGAAAATAAGAAATTAGGCAAATAAGTGCACAATATACACACCAATATACGGTACATTGGTCACAAATTCTTGATATAATTGTACTGAAATATAATCTTATCTACATTTAGTTTTTGAAACATTACTCACTCTTTCCTTTCTGCCAATAGGTTGTAGGCTCTCTAACACAGAGTCTTTATGCAGGTGCAGCAACTGTTTGTCAAACTGCTGATGAAATTCGGACAACAGTAAGTAGTGTAAATACACTTATATCCCCACTACTTGCAGCAGGGTCATTTTGATTTGGATCTGTCCGTATGTGTGTAGTTCATACTTCTGTCCATCCATCCATCCATCTTTCCTGAGAACATTGTTAGCAAAATTAAGAAATAAATACTTTTTGTTGCTAAATTAAATTTAGCTAGCATATTTATGTTTATATCTAGATGTCCTAATCATTCTCAGGCTATTACAAAAATTTTCAGGTTTTTTAGATATCTTTGTGACTTTTTGGACATTTGATCTTTTTTAAAAAAAAAAAACCTTGTTAGCATAACTAAGAAAAAACCACTTTGGGTAGACAAATAAAATTACTATTATTTTTATGAATATTTGTATTTATATGTAGATGATTTTATTAAAGTTTGATGCCATTATTGCATTTTTCAATTTTTACACAATTTGAACTTTTTGGACGTCAACGAAAAACCTTGTTTGTATGAATATGAAGAAAAAAAAACTCGAGGGAGACAAATGAAATTTGACATGCCTGTTTGTTTGTATATGTCGGTGACCTGATTAGATTTTCATGCCATTATAGCAAATTTTCAATTTTTCTAATTTTGTGGACTTAGACTTCTTGGTTTGCAGTTGGGGCACACATGTTTTACAAAGACAGATCTAGTTGGGGCACACATGTTTTACAAAGACAGATCTAGTTGGGGCACACATATTTTACAAAGACAGATCTAGTTGGGGCACACATGTTTTACAAAGACAGATCTAGTTGGTGCACACATGTTTTACAAAGAGAGATCTAGTTATGGGTATATTTTAATCAGTTTGTTTTTTTTCTTTATATACACTGTACCAAAACGTTTGCCTAGTAATACTGTTGTGGCTTGCATGTGAAATTAACCATATTTCCTCGCAACAGGAGTAACAGGCAGCAAGACACAGGTATGACTTTGCCAGATGAAATGGTGATGGCATCCTCATTGTCATTGAGTGCTTTGATTTGGTACAGTTAAAGTTTCATTCTATTTAAGTCAGCATAGCACTGTTTGCAGGCAAGAAGTTTTGTTATGTGATAACAGATTTTAATTTGTTTGCTGACCATTTTTAAGATAAGTTTTTTTTTTATTTTTTAAAATGGATTTGCATGTAGGATTTGAAATACATAATTGCACACATATACAGTGCACTTTGTTTAGAGCCTTTACAAAAGTGTACCTAATCAAAAGGCTTGATTTTGAATGCAGGCATTATCAAAATCTATCTATTACATGGAAACCTATTGATAAAAAACACTTAAATGACCACAAATTTTTTTTCTGTTGTGGACAGTTTTCTTTTATATAGAGGTTAACAGTGTAAAGAAAATGAAGAAAATCGGTTCTTAAATGATGCCCTGGAGATCATGAAACTTGGGGCCTGAGACTGAGATTGAGTGTCTGCTATAAGCCAATCAGTAATGAGCTTTCAAAAGTAATGATATTTGTGAGTGGTAAAAACAAAATCTCAAGCTGAAGAGTTATGATTTCCAGGCCTGGCCAAGTATTCTTGAAACTTTTTGAGCACACAACTTGAGCATAAGCTCAAAGTCTGTAAGCTTTCATGCTTATTAACTTACACTACAATAAAGTTAGAATCATGGAACTTTCAGGATATTCTTACTTCTAGTTCCTCTATGGCATATTGTGAGTACCAAATCTGATTTGGGGGTTTTGCTTCAGTTTGAGGTGCTTAAAAAGTTTTGAGAATATGGGGCCATGCCTCTTTTATACAGAGATTTCTACTGAGCCAGATTGCTGTGTAGTTTACCAATTAGATGGTAAGCCTCTTACCATCAACTTTTTATAGTTGTTGTGTATAATCATGGTTTGATACTTAAAGTTCTGTGGGCATATAGTGGTTCCATCCATAAATGGGAGCTGCGGTGGCTCAGTGGTTAGCATGCTGGACTCCCAACCGAAAGGTGCAGGTTTGAATCCTACCATTGGACCAGCCTGAGTCAGCTACTGTGGTGTGTCCTTGGGCAAGACACATTATTCCAATTGCCTCAGCACTAAATAACCTACTTGAGTTGCTGTGCTATAAAGCACCAAACCAAAAATGAAAACCATCCAAGGTACAAAAATACTATGGAACTTGTGTACAACAGACTCTAGAGAATCAGTAAACTTTGTTTCTAGAAGAATTTTGTCAAAAACTAGGTGGAAAATACTCGCTGGGTAGATAATTGTTCTGCCCAAAAATTGTTTTATTCAAGTTGTTTATAAATTGGTTCCAATGTACAGGATTGTTTAAATACAACAGTTTATATTCTTAATAACGTATTTATAATTATTTAATTATTCATCAACTGCTGTAATAGTAATTGTTAGTTTTACATTTATATATTTTGTAATTGTTGTATGTGTATTTCAGAGCCTGTATGTTGTGATAGACACCAATGTGTTCATGGACCACCTGTCTTTCATCAGTGATCTCAAGGACCAGGCTTTAGAAGGTCTGTTTCTCCATTTTATTAAAGCTGAATTGCCTCTAAAACCCAGAATTAAACTGAAATGGTGACCATGTAATATGTCGATTATAATTTAACATTTGTGGTTATCTTCTATAATCATGACCGATTGGGCCAAATCAAAGCTTCACTGTTCATTAATTTCACATTATTTTGTATAAAGCAAAACTTAAGCTCTATTGGGAGCTTTCGCCATATTTAGCTTGGTCCTTTAGGTGTATTAGTCATGGTTGCCTGAATATATCACCATCATTATTTGACATCATTGCATATCTGTGCAACAGAATTGTGATTGGTAAATCTCTGCCAAAATGGTGCAGAGAATTTGCCTCTGAGAACAAAACCTGGAACCTTAGAACATATAAGTAGCTTGTAGTGCTCATGAAAGCATTTGATTTCAAGATCATGCTCCAAAATCAATCCAAAAGAGGCAGTTGTCTTGAAATATTAGTTTAGAAAGCATTTCCCCATCAGCACTGGGATAAGAAATAACGGAAATTGTGTTATTTTCAATTATTATAGCTCTGTTATTACTGGAGTTGTAGGTCATACACAGTGAATGGCAATTTACTGCAAACAAATGTATTATGGAGTCAGGGTATCAAGATGTTGGCTGTTTACTGAGATCCATTTGCTCCATATAGGTCTATATAATTCATCTTAAACAATAGTTTTAAATGAATGCCAGTATTAAAAATCTGTCATTTTAATTTCTGTTTTTGATGTTGAATGATTACGACTGAGGAAGATCAGAGTTTGTTTAGTACCATTGTTTACTCTCTTATAAATTTGCTGGAATGTAAGTTAAAAGTGTTCTTTTACATATTGGGAGTTGGTAATGGGAACATTTTCAAACAGACTATAACATTTGCAAGATGTGGAAACAAATTTCACTCGCCTGCCAGTTTGTGGTATCATGATTATGTCAGGCATTACTTGTTCACTGTAAATTGCCATCTACTGTAAAGTAGTTCCATTGTCATGATATATGCTGTCACTGTCATGCTGCAGATGGTGGTAAAGTATTGTAAGTTTTACCTTTGTTCAACACATAGTCTACTGTCCCTCTTATAAATTGAAAATCCACCTTATGAAAATGCCAGTGGGGAAAATAAATTCCTCCTTTCAGGAAAATGCTGGAGGAATCAGTGAATTATCCATCTGAGGATGGTTTCTGTCTTTGCACCATGATTCATGGTGACTTTATATGTGTTCAGTGAATTGCCTTCCCATCTCAGTTGGAACATCCTCGTCCTTTTCCGATTGTAAGTTGAATAACTTTGACTCTCTGAAAGAGACTTGGAGGTAATTGTAGAGTAATACTTCACAAATTGCTAAGATTTTGTAAGATGAAATCTGTCTAGATGTGTGAAAAATAGACATTGTGAATAACACTCAATAAAATTTCAGCCATCAATGAAATTCCAGCATTGTTAGTTTTAATGTTATTCCCAGTGATCTCCCCCAGAAATTTTTGATAGCATCGGGGTAAGCACACAGTAGCATCATAAAATATTTTCAAAACTGCACGTATCCATCATAAAAGTGAAAAAAATAATATCAATGAAATATAAAAGAAGTACATATATGTATATAGTATTCTTTATTTCCCTATAATATGGTTTAATGTCAAAGCTCATTATTCTTTATATTTATTCCAAATGTCAAAAATATAACGAGGTTTTAAGTTCATCTGTGGCAGTTATGAAGATTGTAGAAGTAGCTCATTGATTGAGGTTTTAATGCTTTAATCTGCAATTCTGACAAACAAAAGTTGATGTGTATTAATGCAACAGTATATTGATTAAAAAATATCACCATTTAATTTTTATTGTACTACATTGCAGTTGACAACTAGTTGTCTGTTGCTGGAGAAATATTTTAAATATAAATTGTGTATTTACATGTTTTCAAAAGAGGTAAAATTGGAAGATAAAATATGACTCCTTTTCTTGCATGGAAAGACAGAAAAGAGACAATCATAGGGCAGCACCCACTTATGGTTTATTGATCAAACTATGTTTTTTTTCTTGCTAAGAGTTCAATATCTAAATATAAGATGCAATTTTTATTCATGAATTTTTCCCTCGTCACATGTCCTGGAAAATAAGAATGACAACAATCACAACAACAACTACTGCTACTGCTACTAAGATAAAAATTAAAACAGGAGATTGTAATAGTGCCCTAGAAATTGTATACAATTCCCCTCCCTCCCTTTCATCTCACTCATTGGTAACTAAGTAGATCTAACCCAAAATTTAGCAATATGGAAGATTTACCATCTAATCCACTGATTTCCACCCAAGTATGTGAAATCTCTCTTTCACCATTGAAACCTGCCTTTTGTTTCTTATGATCTTTCTTTGAGAAACTCCCACTATCTGAATTGGAATCACAAATCTTGGATCTTCATAGCCAGACCAACATGGGTCTAGCTGGGCACTGGATAATTTTATGTTTTTTTGAAGGTGGTGTGCCCATTTTTCAGAAAGATCATTAAGAATTTGCTTAACTTAAAAAGTAATGTGTCACTCATTTTGAGCTGGGAGTGGACATTACTATATATATATACACTACCAGTAGGCTCTATCATATAGCACACTACCAGTAGATTCTGTCATTGCTGGTTGATCATGTGACTATGTCAGTGCAAAGAAAAAACCAGCATCAAAGGTCGTGCACTGGCAGGCAAGTACAAAAGATAAAAGCTAAGTGAGTAATTACCATGGATTATCTTAACTTGTACTCGAGAATACATAAGAACAGGCATCATTTGAGTGATAGGGCATTGAATTAGGTGACAGGATGTTTATTTAACAGATTTTAAAGGATATCAGGAAGCTGTAAAGCATATTGGCAATGGTACATTGCATATTGGCAGCAGGGGTAAAAAAGCAATCCATTGCTTGGGAGCCAGGAACAAAAGAAAATTGATGCCGGGCAACCATTTCTCAAAATGTGAAAGCCATGTTGGGCAACTAGAAGTATTATTTAAACAAATGATCATGTTAAAAATTATAATGGAATTGTATATATTTTCCAGCGACAAACATTTGATCATTAAATTATTCCTCTGGGTACCTACAGCAGTGTGCCCGAATTATAGCCATATAATTCTGTAGTTAAGTGTTGGGTGATTACTATCAGTAAGAGGACACACTAAGTCTCACATATCGGCTACTCATTATCTGATTAAGTAATCACAGTCCATACTACCAGCTCCCCTGGGTGAACCCTTAAAGAAATGAGACTCGCTAATGTTTGTGTATGGTAGCGGTATCTTTCAACTTGGGCTTGACACATTTAATGCCTGTGATCTAGTATTACGCTTCCTCTTAGATCTTTTGAAGAAATGGGCTCTCACTGTAGAGCATGTGACAGTTGCTTATGTTGGCTAACATTAACACAAGGAATATGACAAGTTTAAATAATCAAGCCAATTATAATTGTTGTTGCTTACTATATTGACTTGTTGGCTAATGGCTAAACATAAACTCAACATGGAAAGTTAATGGCAACAGTTTAGACACACAATCATTATCAGATTAACGATAATGTGAACCGTAATGATGTAAACTGAGATAAATATAAAATACAGATAAGTTTGTGCTCAGAGGTGACCAACTACTAGAAAGATGACAGACAACAAGACAGCGTCAAAAAAAAAGGAAATTGTTAGATTATCTTGTATGTGCTGATCCTAAATATATTAAATAAGTTTGTAAACTTGTGAGGCACTTTCCATTAGCAGGACTGATGGTGAGCTACAAGTATTGTGTGCAATTAGTTTTAACTGTATATATGACAAAAGTTGTTGAAAAATTTTGATGATGACAATCTGGGGGGGGGGGGGGGTCAGGAGCAACTGTGGTAATTTACGGGGCAACCTGAAATATCAACTTGGCAACCAGATTTTCAAAGCTGATTGCCCAGGGACAACCATTGATTTTCCAACTTTTTCTATCCCTGGGCAGGTTCTAAAGTGTTGTGGACTGAAATGATAGTGTATTAAGACCACAATAAAAGGCTTTGGGGAGAACAATGATTCCTGTAACCTTGTAATAAAAAAAATTTGAAATATTTTGTTTCATTGGCCTCAGACTATTGCTTACTTATGTTGCTATTAGTATTGACATGTATTGACATGTCATTATGTAAGGTTAGTTATTATGACATAATAACAGTCTTGAGGGCAGTTCAAAATGACCACTATTTACATCCAAGGTCTTTATCAGTCATGCTACAGAAAATGCTGAAGATGTTCAATTGTTCCCATCTAAGTGTTTGACAATTATATTTATTATTTCATTGAGATTAGTTGTGGACAGTTAGTATCATGATGAGTAAGGAGACGTATTGGAGAAATATTTGTCTGATTTTGTTCAGTAATAGGTGATGTCATGGGTTTAAGTAGGTATAATCTGCATGTTTTAAGTTGCATTTTTTATTTATAACCAGACATGTTCAAAAAGTCAGGATCAGTACAACAAAAATGCTTTTGTTACAATCCAACATGCCCTTAAACAGTTAATTTGTAACTCTGGTGCTACTGTGGCCAAAGCTGTAGCTGAAAGCTCTTTAATTGTTTTATATTTTACTGATGTTATTGCAGAGTTTGGACTATCGTATTTACTCGCATACAAGCTAAGTCCAAATGCAAACAGCATAGACCCTGATCTGCCATCACATAATGTGCAGGCAGATCAGGGTCTATGTTGTTTGTTCTACTGATTAGTCCTTACCAACTGCATAGACCCAGATCTGGGTCTATGCAGTTTGCAGTTGGTATGGGTTTATACACCAGTATATACAGTACTATGGCCAAAGCTATAGCTGAAAGCTGTTTAATTGTTTTACATCTTGCTGATCTTATTGCAGGGTTTGGGAGACCAATGCTAATTGTACCATGGATAGTATTACAGGAACTAGATGCTCTCAAGGGAGATAGTGGCAATAACAGGAAAGGAATTCCCAATCTTGTGAGTGTTTAAACCTTCAGTATGACATTTAATCTGACAAAAATTATTGTCATTAAAAATGACAGGTAAACCTGAGTATTGAATATTATTGTAAATGGATTTGTTTTTAATTGACATGCATCAAATCATCACAACTTATTACATCATACTATTCAGGCATGTTTGGATGTTGAGGTAAAAGTTTGTAAATTTTGTAAATATTGGTATGTGTAAATATTACAGACTCTTATATTAAAAATCAGATAATGTTTACCTAATTTCATGCCTGAGTGATAGTGACAAGGAAACAAATGAGGTTGCCACATAAAGTAGTTTTGTATGTGGTCATGCATTTCTATGCACACACGATTACTATGAAGCACTCAAGTAACTTTAGTAACTATAGAGCATCTTACTTTCAAATTGTAGTTGCCATTTCAAATTTTAGATCTCCAAACCCTACCAAAAAAAAATATTAGACACAAAGCATAACCTAAGGTTATATTTAATTGTATACCTTGATGTGTCTGACAGAAATGTCAACAGTCATCATGTACTTCAACCTCAGGCCAGCCATTAAATTCACAATGAGGGAAGGCAATATGTAGTGGGATTGTTCAGAGATCTCCAAAATTCACAGATAAAGGGCCTTAACTTTCATTTTCTTCTGATGATAGATTATATTAATAAAGCCTTATCCACACTTGCATTTATGGAAGTAGGATTGACAGTAATTTTACTGCTGACTAAATTTTCTGTATTTGTCTCCATGTGTACAATTTGGAGAGGGGACCCTGGGTGGCCGAGTGGTCCAAGGCGCTCGCCATTACCGATGACTACCATCTCACCTCTGTCCGCGTGTGTTCGAGTCTTGGGCTCGGCCAATGTGGTTATGTGAGAAAGCTTGCCAGTAGCTTCCCGTGGGTCAGTGGTTCTTCCCGGGATTTTCCCGGGTTCTTCCTCCACCAAATATACTGGCCGCGATGTATAGCCTATCTTGTGCTGAAAAATGGCGTTAAACCCATAAAACCAAAACCAAACAATTTGGAGACAAATACCAATAACCAAGGTTGATTATATGGATAATGTATTAGACTGGTCACTTTAAATAGGCTGTAAGCCAGACTAGTCATATGTAAAGATGGCAACCTAATGTTTGAACTGGCAGTCTGATATTTCAAATGGGATTATGCTGTGAATTAGCTTCATCAGTTGAATGCTTTTAGCATAACACGTGGTATACACTTGTAATTAGAAAGCACTGATGTCATTTTCTATATGCTGCATGATGATTCTGAAGGTCACCAGTGGGCAACCAGTTGACCATTTTCACTCATCAATTCTGAATTTTTAGTAGCGAATGTGATCTTTTAGTTGCAGCTTGATTGTTATCATAGTGGACTCATTTACTTGACCTTTGACCTCACCGTCAAATATATGGTTAGATAGTATCAAAGTAGTAGTCAGATACAGTGATCTCCCTTTTAATAGGCCCCTCTTAAGATGGCACCTCTGATCAGAGGTCACTTTTTACCTGCATATTGTCTCTTTAGCAATTTGTTCCCATCATAAAAGGCCACCTTTCTTAAAGTGCCACCTTTTCTATCCAGAATGATAGGTCTTTTAAATGAGGGGACCACTGGAAAACTAGTCCTTACTTAGGTAATATTATGAATTAATCTCTGCAAATATTTTTAATGCATTTGTGTTAATTTGTACATCATTATATCATTATGTGTCAGTGAAGAAGGCTCCAGTCTAAGTAGCACCAACATCTCACCTAACTCCCACATTTCATTGTATTATTGGGTCTAATGTAATAATGAATCATAAAAAAAGAATCTTGCATCCATCCAACACTAAAATTTACACCAAACTCTCACACCACTCTGTGGACAGAGAATCTAAATGTATATTGAATATGTTTTTTTATAATGCAGTCACTTCAGACCCAAAGGAAGGCCAGAAAACCGGTCCAGTTCCTCAACAATGTCTTCCAGGCCAAACACCCCTGTGTTATGGGACAGACTCCCAAGGAGGTGAGAGTTTTTACAGTATAATCAGTGAAATTCATGGAAATAGTGAGGTGATGAAAATCTATGCATTTCAACATACGTGGAGATATGGATATAATGTTTCATATTTGTTGATTCATAAATATATATTGTTCAACTTTTCTGGTTGTAAAACTGCAGTCTGAAACACTTGGATTACTATAAACTTGGTAGACAATTTACAAATAAAGTCTGTAATTATTTTGATGGGTTTAATTTCTCTTGCTTGAACAGTCAAACTTTAATCAACAAGATATGCTCACTCTTCCTTCTTTGAACTGTTAAGTATTAATTTGTCAAGGTTTGTAATTAACCTTTGAAAGCTGTCAGCAACCAGGAGTACTCACCTCTGTAGTGATTACAACATGGAGTACTCACCTATATATGTGCTGAATAAAACCTGGAGTACTCGTATGTGGTGATTACAACATGGAGTACACTCATGTACTTACTACAACCTTGAGTACTCAACTATGTAGTTAATACAACCTGGAGTGCTCACCAATGTAGTGATTACAACTTGGAGTACTTGCCTATGTGGTGACTACAATCTGGAGTACTTGCCTACGTAGTGATTACAGCCTAGAGTAATCACCTATGTGGTAATTGCAACCTTAAGTGCTTACCCATATGGTAATTACAGATCAGTAACGCATTTGTGTAGGATATATTTCCAGGAAGGGTCTATGATTTATTTTTAGAAAATCATTGTGGTCTATTTAGACAGTTTGCTATCTTTTCTGTCTATAGTCCAGTGAGGCAGCTAAAGTTTTTAAAGCCGAGTGCAATGATGACAGAATCCTACAGTGTTGTATGCAGTGTCAGCAAAAATGTGAGTAATTTTACTTGGCCACTATGTTATGCATATAAATATACAGTTAAATTTGTCCTTAAATGGTCCTAATCAGACTTTAATGTTAAACAAATCCTTCTACACGGCTCAGGAAAGAAAGTTTAAACCTTGAAATTTAATTGCGGATGTTATATGAATATCCACAAGAACCATGTGCAGTAGTTCCCCTCTTAAAAGGCAACACCGACTGCAGCAGGAAATTGACCTCATCATATAGTTGGCCTTTCTTAAAGGGGATCTCACAGATGTAAGTAATAATTACCTCTATAAAGTATTTTCATTTAAAAATCACAGGCATGTTATGCAATCGGTGTGATAAAATGTACATCAGTGTTATTTAAAATAATTATGAATAATCATCAATTGTTGTACAAAACCACCTTGTCAATAAAATCAGGGTACAGACATCTGGCTGTAACTATCATTATCCATCCGTATCATTTTTCCACTGCTGTATACTGTATAGCTGATGATGTTTATTTGAATGTTTCTGATATCAAATTTCTTAGTAGTGCTCAAAGGACTCTCCCTCTTTTCATTTAGACGATTTTGCTGTCACTTTTTTTTTCTAAACTGAGAATGTCTGACGACATTTTGCACTTTCTCCATCAACTTATTCCTTCATTGGCAATTTGTAGTTATTACACAAAATACTCATTGTTTACAAAGAAATTGAGCTTGTCATCTGATGAACTGATTTTTTCTGGTATTCTTTCCATTACATATCAAAATTTATGAGAGAGAAGTCACAATGGCTAACATACCATTTTTACTATCTGGTGACCGGATGTCATGTGGACTTGAGCTGAACAATATTGTGCTACTCAGTGGTTAGTTTTATCATCGTGATAATTATTTGTGGTAATAACAGCCAGTAATAATCCAAGTGACAAAACCTTACATCTAAGAAACACAAAGCATTCGGGATAATTGGATTACTTACCTATTTGTATGGATTAAAGTTAGTTACTTTATCAGCATGTTGGAACAAATGTCAATATGTTGAATTTAGAAATCAGCAAATATTTGTCAGATTTTTATCTGTAAATCACAATATGTGGCTGCTCTTCACAGGTAAATTTCACAGTTTTTGCACTAATATACTGGCTGCTGGCCACATTAGAGGGGTACTTTGAGCACAAATTTGTCTGTGTCAGGGGATTCTGGCCATATAAAGCAGGTGGCCATTCATGAGAGGGGCCATTCAAGAGGGGGACCACTGTAATTTTAATCCAGCTGCTGAGGATAGTGCAGAAGGGTTGATGATGGACTAAAAGATGGGGAAGGAATAAATATTGAATGCATGTTAACGTGCATTGTTGCAGAAAAGCAGGAGTTTCTCTGTGTTTATATTTTACATTACCCCTCTCTAATTATGTCCTCACAATATTTTGTATATACAACTCGTTCAGTTGTTGTCCAGGATGGAAATGTCGCACTCCCGACCAGCTTTATGCAGAATTTGTGACCATGTGTCATTGTGCAGCCTTTGATAATAAACTACCCATCTTGATGATGCAGAGCCCATGATGAAGTTATTTCATTCATGACACTCCAATTTTTGTGGATTTTGTGATTACTGTATATATTAGCTTATAAGTCAAAGTCCAACTACAAACAGCATAGACCCTGATTTGCTGTCGCATAATGCATTGCCAGATCAAGGTCTATGTTGTTTGTTCTACTGATTACTCCTGACAAACTGCATAGATCCAGCTCTGTCAGTGCTTTATGTGATGGCAGATCTGGATCTGTGCAGTTTGTAGTTGGACTCATCTTATAAGCAAGTACAGACGGTACTACAAACCTTGAATTTCAAGTCTAAAGCAAAGTTTACAATATTCCATAGGTGAGGACAAAAGCACCTCTTTTCCCAGACACATATTTTATTATTGATAAACATTTCATTATTTGGGAAGCCACAAATATTGATACCTATGAAAGTAAATGAATTCACAGTATTTGTTTTGACATTTGAATAATAAATTTCTATTAATATCACATGACTGTACACTGATTCTAAGCTATCACACAAATGGTAATACTAAATTCAGAATTTTTCCATCTGTATTTTAGATATCAACTCTGAGGTTGTTTTGTTAACAAATGACAAAAATCTAGTCAACAAAGCATTTGCTTGTAAGATTCCTGCCTTCAGTGCACAGGTATGTATATTATCTGCAGATACATATATTTTTATTGTATGTTTTTTGTTTTTTTGTTCATACATTGTGTGTTTTTTTGTGTGCACGTATACACATGCATGCGTTTGTGTGTTTGTACTGTTACACTGTTGTACCCTTGGGCAATAGACTTAAATTACCTTGCCCCAGCAAACGCAGATTTATTTTAGGTACCAGTATCAGCTGGTGGTGGTGGAGGTGTTTGATAAGGTTGCAGCGTTTACCAAAATTTAAAAATGTGTACACAGTGTACAATAATAGAATGATGTTTAATTAAAAAAATAGAAACTCAATTTTTCCTCTTATTTGTACATCAGGCTTACAGCTGACATAACTCTTTTTATATGTAAGCCATTGACAATGTGCATGCAATACCTAGTTCAGCATGCAATTGTTTCATTTGCTGTGCATCTTTTACCTTTTATTATGACAGGATTCAGGTTAGAAGATATGCCTTTGTTGAATATATCTGACAATTAAGGTAAATTGTCCTTAGGATCATCAGGATATTGTTTCACACTGCTGCATGTATACATATGAAAAAAATCAATAATGCAATTGGAAGTACTGCTTGGACATGCACAATTACTAACACCAGATATACCGTGCTCAAGTTTACTTGTTTAACGATTTTGTAAATGTTTACAGACAGTAAACTACACTAAGACAGTTATACATGTAAACATTGCAGACTTAGTGCTGGGGGTACAGGAGTGGGATTAATAATATGGGATAGGGTGGAGGCATGTACTGTCAGTTGTTTCACACCCAGAACAGTGGACTGATTGCATGATATATCGAGGCACTGGTTAATTATGATAGTTTTTTGATTATATCGTATTGTGCTACACAACTTTTCTGTCAATACTTGATATGATAGTAGTGTTTTACTTAAAAATTCTGTGACAAGTTTAGATTTGAAAAAGTTTTGGCCAGAATAATTGACATATGAAAGAAAACTTTAAAGGTGCTTATTAGTGTACAAAGAGAAACTAAATAGATGGTTATTCTAAATACAAGCTTGTTTAGAACGCTGTTTTTTTAGCTTTAAAACAGTACCATTTGTAGTTCAACTTAAGAATGAAGTAATGGCAGAATGGTTAAACATTTTATATCACAGACAAATATTGTGATGTGTATTGTGATACTTGCTTGCGGGCAATACTCAGGGCTAGAAAAATATTTTGAAAAAGTAACAGTGTACTGAAACTTAACTTAGCAGACATTTCAGTATAAGGACACCTAATTATAAAGGATATTGTTATGGATCCCTTCTCTCTGATATTTATCATTTTAAGCTGCATTTAAAGGACACCTCTCTATTATAAGGACAAGTATTTCTGGTCTGTTAATTGTCATTTTATAGACAGGTTATGGTATGTCTGGTCTATCCATTGTCATCTTTTAGACAAGGTTGCATGGTATCTGGTCTGTTAATTGTAATTTTATAGACAGGTTATGGTATGTCTGGTCTGTCCATTGTCATCTTTTAGACAAGGTTGCATGGTATCTGGTCTGTTGATTGTCATTTTATAGATGGGTTTCAGTGTATTTTGTCTGTTGATTGTCATTTCATAGACAGGTTTCAGTTTATCTGGTCTGTCGTTTGTTTTATAGATATGTTTCAGTGTATCTGGTCTGTTGATTGTTGTTTTATGGACAATTTTCAGTGTATCTGGTCTGTCAGTTGTCATTTTATAGACAGGTTGGTCTGTCGATTGTTATTTTATAGACAGGTTTCAGTGTATGTGATCCTTTTTTCATGAAGATATTTAAAAAAAATGAAATTTAAACTTTGACGTAAAGTCCAAACATTTTGATAGGAAGCCATGGTGGCACAGTGGTCAGGGCATAGTACTTGTAAATAGTGGATGTGGGCATTGTACTTGTAAACAGTGGATGTGGGCATTGTACTTGTAAATAGTGGATGTGGGCATTGTACTTGTAAATAGTGGATGTGGGCATTGTACTTGTAAATAGTGGATGTGGACATTGTACTTATAAATAGTGGATGTGGGCATTGTACTTGTAAATAGTGGATGTGGGCATAGTACTTGTAAATAGTGGATGTGGGAATTGTACTTGTAAATAGTGGATGTGGACATTGTACTATTAAATAGTGGATGTGGGCATTGTACTTGTAAACAGTGGATGTGGGCATTGTACTTGTAAACAGTGGATGTGGGCATTGTACTTGTAAATAGTGGATGTGGGCATTGTACTTGTAAATAGTGGATGTGGACATTGTACTTGTAAATAGTGGATGTGGGCATTGTACTTGTAAATAGTGGATGTGGGCATTGTACTTGTAAATAGTGGATGTGGGCATTGTACTTGCAAATAGTGGATGTGGGCATTGTACTTGTAAATAGTGGATGTGGGCATTGTACTTGTAAATAGTGGATGTGGGCATTGTACTTGTAAATAGTGGATGTGGACATTGTACTTGTAAATAGTGGATGTGGACATTGTACTTGTAAATAGTGGATGTGGGCATTGTACTTGTAAATAGTGGATGTGGGCATTGTACTTGTAAATAGTGGGTGTGGGCATTGTACTTGTAAATAGTGGATGTGGGCATTTTACTTGTAAATAGTGGATGTGGGCATTGTACTTGTAAATAGTGGATGTGGGCATTGTACTTGTAAACAGTGGATGTGGACATTGTACTTGTAAATAGTGGATGTGCACATTGTACTTGTAAATAGTGGATGTGGGCATTGTACTTGTAAATAGTGGATGTGGGCATTGTACTTGTAAATAGTGGATGTGGGCATTGTACTTGTAAATAGTGGATGTGGGCATTGTACTTGTAAATAGTGGATGTGGACATTGTACTTGTGTGGATGTGGACATTGTACTTGTAAATAGTGGATGTGGGCATTTTACTTGTAAATAGTGGATGTGGGCATTTTACTTGTAAATAGTGGATGTGGGCATTGTACTTGTAAACAGTGGATGTGGGCATTGTACTTGTAAATAGTGGATGTGGGCATTGTACTTGTAAATAGTGGATGTGGACATTGTACTTGTAAATAGTGGATGTGGGCATTGTACTTGTAAATAGTGGATGTGGACATTGTACTTGTAAATAGTGGATGTGGGCATTGTACTTGTAAATAGTGGATGTGGGCATTGTACTTGTAAATAGTGGATGTGGACATTGTACTTGTAAATAGTGGATGTGGACATTGTACTTGTAAATAGTGGATGTGGGCATTGTACTTGAAAATAGTGGATGTGGGCATTTTACTTGTAAATAGTGGATGTGGGCATTGTACTTGTAAATAGTGGATGTGGGCATTGTACTTGTAAACAGTGGATGTGGACATTGTACTTGTAAATAGTGGATGTGGACATTGTACTTGTAAATAGTGGATGTGGGCATTTTACTTGTAAATAGTGGATGTGGGCATTGTACTTGTAAATAGTGGATGTGGGCATTGTACTTGTAAATAGTGGATGTGGGCATTGTACTTGTAAATAGTGGATGTGGGCATTTTACTTGTAAATAGTGGATGTGGGCATTGTACTTGTAAATAGTGGATGTGGACATTGTACTTGTAAATAGTGGATGTTGACATTGTACTTGTAAATAGTGGATGTGGACATTGTACTTATAAATAGTGGATGTGGGCATTTTACTTGTAAATAGTGGATGTGGGCATTGTACTTGTAAATAGTGGATGTGGGTTCAGTTTCCACCATTGGATCAGCCCAGATTGGATACCATGGTGTGTCCTTGGGCAAGGCAGTTTAGTCTTTTTGCCTTGCCATGATATAACTTGTGCTTTGAAATGCAAAAGAATTATCCCAAAACCCTGAAATTCTGATTTTCTGTAACTAGTCAAAATAAAGTTGGAATTTTTAAACATTTTAATTTCTAAAATATTTTGTTTAATTACTTTGGAGTCTTGTTAAATTAGTTTAATAAGATACGAGAGCAAGTGCCATAGTGCATTATTCAATGAGATTAATAGATTTCATGTCAGATGAATAAGAATCTGAGATATTTATTGTCACATAATGTTACAGATTTTACATAACTCAGAGATGTTGCTATATTTCATTGCTAAGTGTTATGCCACAGTATGTTGATGTGAATTTTATGACAAGGTGTAATGATGCTTATAATGGTGAATTTTATGTGATAAGGTATGTTATATTCTTTCAGCTCTTTCATGATGGTGTTAAGAAACTCTTCAAAGAGAACATTCACAGCAAGGCATCACATGTACTAGAAAGAGGTAAAATGATTATCACATTTTCAGTATCTACAAGTCTTAAGCATGTTACTTCATGTTTACATTTATTTGGAACAGTTTATCTTCCTAAAGTTTTTGTGCACTTCTTCATTTTTACATTTTTTGAACTTTACCTTTAGTTGGCACCTTATAACCACTATTGTGCTGAGGTGCTGTAGAATGCTACTACATACATACATAAGCATTTTCCATAGTTTCTTGTTTTTCATTTTTTTTTTATCTTGCCATAAGGAAAAGTGAACTTATGGCACTGGTACTGGTTTGGGGTATGATCTCACCTATTCATACAACATTGCAATTATTGCAGACAAGATCTGTCTGCATATATTGACCATTTTTTAGACATTGGTATTTCTTGTGACTTTTGAGTTATGGTCAATTGAAGGATCCTTTTGGCAATCTGTGCAGTGTATATCTGTATCCGATCCAATGTTTGACAGCTTGTAAATACATGTGGAATAACACAGCCCTACCTTCTATCACCATTTCAAATTACTGGGCTACATCGACAGATTTGTGTTTTTTCCATCAATATCAAGGAACCAATCAGATGCAACTTTATTTATTCAAAATGGTTGTTTTGATTATATGACTCGGGTATTTGTGGATTTGTCATTTGACTGACACTTTATGAATAGCTCACCATGTGACTGTTATCAAGGTTCAGCAATATGTCAGATTACAAAATGGATGGATTGACAGTGTTCTTAGCAATTTTGGTTACAATGTAAATTAATCCATCCACTTTGTAATTTGGTGTGTAGAGACTATAATTATCACTTTGTTGTGAAAAAAGAGACACTGTTTGACTTGCATATGATAATGGAGACTATTTTATTATGATTTACATCAGAATTTACTGATTTACTGAATGAAATGCATGTATTGCTGTACATATCTCAACACCTAATGCAGATTTGGTTCCCTATGAAAGATGATGGTGTGTATTTTATTATAATTCCAAAGATCAATAGCTGATGATTTAGGTATATACAAATGTTCTTGCTCTAATTTTAGTTAAATATAGAGTCTGGTGAAAATACTTTCAAATGATAGTTGTTTTTACACACTGGTGTTTGAAAGAAATTCTCCAAATGCCAGGCACAAATATGCCAGCCATTAAAAAAGGGAAGTATAAAACACATTTGCTTTGCGGTCATGATTACCTT
Organism: Margaritifera margaritifera; assembly: GCA_029931535.1. Lineage (NCBI taxonomy): Eukaryota > Metazoa > Mollusca > Bivalvia > Unionida > Margaritiferidae > Margaritifera > Margaritifera margaritifera. The sequence continues at coordinate 207,212 of JAQPZY010001442.1, forward strand.
TATTTTTGCTGTTTTGAGGTACAATATTTGCTTATACTTTTTTGTTCTTGAACATGTCAATATTCCGATTTGGGATTTAATTTATTCAGAAAATTAGAACTTTTCAAAAATAAAGAAAATGTCTCTGTATGAATAACTTATGTGCCCAAAAATAATTGTTATAATTATGGATTGACCGTGTATGAAAAGATTTAGGGGGTACAGGCTTATATCATAAAGATCTTGGATGAGTTTGCTAATGAGTGAGATCCATGCATTTGAATAAAGCAATCTTGCATCTGATTGGCTGAGATTGCTACCATTCTAGAGGCCATATTTTTTGTCCGATTGTAAGCAGACTTGGAGTATAGGCCTATATCAGGATATTAAACAAGTTCCATTATGAGATAGATCCATGCATATTAATGAGGTGATTGTGCATCTGTTTTGTTGAGTTTGTTACAACTGTATAGACTTAATTTGATCAGATTTTGATAAAACTTGGAATATGAGCTTATCTCTTGAACATCTTTGATGAGTTTGATAATGAGTGAGGTCCATGAACATTAATGAGGTGATCATGCATCTGATTGGCTGAAGTTGTTACCACTCTGGAGGCCATAATTCTGATCAGATTTTGATGAACTTGGAATATAGGCTTATCTCGTCATGATATCAGATGAGTTTGGTAATGAGCTAGATCCATGCTTAATCATGAGGTTATCTTGAATTTTATTGGCTGCATTTGTTGCCACTTTGTAGACCATATTTCTGGGCTGATTTTGACCCAACTTAAAATATAGGTTTATATCATTAAGATCTCGGACAAGTTCCATATTGAGTGAGATCATGCATATTACTGAGGTGATCATTGATCATGCATCTGATTGGTTGAACTTGTTACTACTCTACGTACTCTACTTTTGATAGGATCTTGATTAAACTTGGAATATAAGCTTATATCATCCAGATTTATGAAGTATGATGATAATAATCAAGATCCACATGAGGAGGTCTGGCATCTGATTGGATAATCTTATCATCAATCTAGCTACTCTTTTTCTGATCATATTTTGATCAAACTTGTTATAAGTGTTGCATCATCTAGATGTTGGATGATTATGAGCAAGATCTACACACATTTATGAGGTAATCTTCTATCTGATTGGCTGAGCTTGTTGTCATTTCTGGAGACCAAATTTTAAAAGGAATTTGCTCATACTTGATATACAAGCCTATATCATGGTCGTAGATGGATTCTGTAATAACTGAGACCTGTGCAGATTAATGATGTAATTTTTCATCCAAACTTAATTCCTCTCAGGAGACTATATTTCTCATCTGATTTAAAAAAAAAAAACTTGGTATGTAGATTTGTATCCTCAATATCGAAGTTTTATTTATGAGCTAAATCGATGCATGTAAACAATGTCTTTATTATGAGCTAAATCGATGCATGTAAACAATGTCTTTATTATGAACTAAATCTATTCATGTAAACAATGTTTTTATCTTTGGACAGAATTTTTTTCAGTTTATAGTAAAATAAGGTAAACTTGACATGATATATAGGTGGGAAAGTACATGTACTTTACATAGGGTTGTGTTCTTACAATACCACATAAGTCTGCCTGGTGACAAGGTCAACTATCATGTCAATCCATATGAGCAATATCAGGCCCACTTGGGCCTCTATTTTGTGTGGCTTTGATTTGATGTAGGGTCCTTTTATATATGTATTTGTTCAAGACATACAATGACTAAGCTTAAAAACCAGCTTTTTTGAACAATCAAGCAAACTTTTTCATTTCATTCATATTTTTGAGTGCTACAGAAATGTCCATTTTAGCTCCCTAGTCATCATCCAATCTCTTTCCATTTTCCGTCCATCTTTTTTTGCTTGTTACCATTCTGGAGGCCATGTTTTTTTTCCAATTTTGATCAAACTGGGAATATAGGTTTATATCATCAATAGCTTGGATAAGTTCGAATATGAGCAAGAGCTATGCATGTTAATGAGGTGACCTTGTATTTGATGGCTGAATTTGTTACCACTGTAGAGGCCATATTACTGATCTAATTTTGATAAATTTTGGAATTCAGATCTCAGACAAGTTCAGTAATGAGCAAGATGCATGCATATTAAAGACTACTGAATCAAACTGTAAATAATCAAACCAGAATATGTTATTAAATCAGAACATAAATAAATAAGAGATAAATAATCAAAACAATATTTGTTAAAGTAAACATTTGCAGACCTACATCGAATATACTTTGTGCATCTCTTGGCACAGAGTGAGTCAGTAAATTAAAACAAAAATAAATTTACTTAGTCATAATGTCAATTTTTGAGAGAAAAAAAAATAGAATCACATATGTAGTAAACGGGCAATTTTAGTATTTGTAACATCACAGGCATTGATAGCTTTTAAATTAACTCATTTAGGGAGCTTGACCACTACCATTTTCCAACTCTTCTATTTCCAACTACTGTATTTTTTCAGCAATAAGTTCTTACACTTTAAAGAGAAACACTTTCAAATTTAATTACCAACAATAGAGAAACCCATAGTCTAAAAAATAATAATCTATGAATTACAATTTATATTCATGTGAAAGCCATGTGACTCTGTAGACCACAAATTAAAGCTTCATCCGTAAACTTAACTTTTCAATATCTTGGATGACTTGGTTATGAGCAAGAGTCTGTGCATATTAATAATATGTCTTTATCTTTGAAAAGAATTTTTATCAGACTATAGTAAAATAGGTAAATTTGACATGATAGAAAGTTTGGGTGACGGTTTGTATAGTTTCTATTCCTGCTATGCTAAATTGGCCTGCATAGTGAAATGGTGAACTTATTAGTTATGTAAGCCCGGTAGTGACATCAGGCTTACTTGAGTCTCTTGTTATGTAATCTGATACTGTCTTGATTATTGATTATTCTTGAACAGATCATAGAAAACACTTTGATGCTTTCCTTTATGTTTTGCAATTACAAGTTTTGAGCTAATTTTGAATAAGTCTCATTATTAAAAAAATCCATCCATTATTTTGAGAGTTAATGAAGTGTCCAGAATGCCAGTTTTTATCTGTTTGGTTGACTGTAGATAATATATTAATGACATCCTTCCTTTTTTTATTGATTTCAGCTATTACACCAGTGAAATCCCCCCACATTGAGCAGGTCATCTCATCTAGTTTACCACAGCCCCATCTGAGTGAATATTCCTTTTACTTATTTTTTTGTTCTTATCTAAAAAGTGTAGACATTATATGAGTGAATATAACTTTCATGATGGCATTGTTGTTTTCCTTGAACATGAAGCTTTTGAATTTAACTTATTTCAAAGAAACTGTTGTATTTACAAACATGAAACTTTATACATACTTTTGTCTTGATAACAAACATTCACTGCTGGCAAAAGTAGGTCCCATTGATCTATTTTTAATGGCACAGTAATAATTATGCCAATTTGTGACATTTAGCTTCTAGTCAGCAGGAAACCGATGTGAACCTTGCAATAGGGTATATACAATGTTTTTTGCTGGTTTTTGTTTATTTTGATGTACTTGTTAAGAAACAAAATGATGACACCCTGTTGTCGTTGAGCATTTTGAAATATTCAAGATGGCCACCAAGATGGCTGCCAAAATAGGAAAACAGTCATGTATTTACTTCAGATGAAGAAAGGATGATGCTTTTGGGGACTTTGATTCGATTTTTGGAGGCAAGAATTAATTTCTTTCTTTCATTTCAACTTAGGTATTCTACGCAAATGAAAAAAATACAAGATGGTCACTAAGATGGCTTCCATGATGGCTGCCAAAGCATGTTTACAGCCATGTCGTTATCTCAAGTAAAGCTATACTGATAATTTTGGTGTCAGAGCATGAATTTTAATCTGTTGAAGCATTTTTACTATTTTGGACATTTTTTTACTCATAAAATTAAAAAGGGCTGATATTGCTGAATTGAAGTTAAATAATTTCAAGTTAAAAATATGTGAAAACCAAAGAATGTCACTGTTTTGGTGTTTAATTGTCATGAACTTTAAAATTATCATGGCATCCGCATCAAAAAGATGAATAAAATGTTAAAAAGCCAATAGAAATTGAAAATTCCTATTCTTCAAGTTTTATTGAAATGTAAAGAACATTTGTTGGATTTTCAGATGCGACAAAATCATTACATTTATCAATCACCACAAAATTACTAAGCATATGATCATATGACCTATACATACAAAGGTTAATGAGAAAAATTGCAAAATAAGGTTAAACTGTCCTGACTTATACTTGCTCATATAAAAATAACAGCTGTAAATTGAAAATGACATTCAGTATTGCATTAAATGACTAGAATTTTGTAATGCACCCCATAATAATGACTAGATTTTTTTACATATTTCTACACATCCCCATCCTTTTTATTTACTAGTTTCACTAAGTGTTAGATAATTCTTCTATAATGTTTACGGCACACTAGTATATTCAATAATTCACTTATAAGTTGGTAATTTACTCATAAGTCTCATGCATCACTTATATCATTGTCACTATGACTGTCATCAAGCAAGTTTTCTTCCTCTTCTTTACCAATCTTCTTGGTGTACTAATTCTTACCACTTTCATCAGCCTGACATTTACAAAAAGACGAACAAGAAAGCTTTTCACTCTTGCAACAGCATTGTTTTCTGCTGCATGGTGAATTTGTAGCGTAACTACATGCATGACTTTGAGATGATCTGGTGAGCTGTAACTTTACTTGTTGTGATCAGATGAGGCACTCCATCTTTCATATGGTTGACCAACGCATCATCTGTAGGAGGGAGTGACTTTAACTTATAGCAAGTCTCCTTCTTAGTAGTAAACCACATGTATCTTGGTTCATTCATTGATAAAGTGCTCTTTGATCCATATAATAAACAGAATAGGTAATGGCCAGTGTCTTGCAGATCATCTTCTGATGTACTTGGATCGCCAATTTTGTCTAATTCAAGCTTGTGTTGTGATGATTCATCATCAGGTTTTTTGTGGATATCTTGCCTTTGCCAGAGGGATGGGAGACCATGTCACAACCAGCTGAAATATGTAGTGGTAGAGGCTGTAAGCTCTTATCACTTATTTTGAGAGCTGTTGCATTGATATTGATTATTTTCCTTTCAAGCTTTTTCATGGTGATTTTCCCATCAAGCTTTTTCATGGTGATTTTCTCATCAAGCTTTTTCATGGTGATTTTCCCATCAAGCTTTTCATGGTGATTTTCCCATCAAGCTTTTTCATGGTGATTTTCTTCATCAGTTAATGCATCTAGACAAAGTATTCTAAGAGGACAAATACATATGTGTCATCACTTACAATTCTGATATGATTAGAAGCCTCATCTTTGGCTCATGAAAGAGACTAATTTATCATATTAACATCAGCGTCTTCATGTCCAAACCGCTGATCCTCTTGGTCAATCATTATCAGGCTATTATTGTGTTGTGATGAGAATATAAGGCTTATGAGCTGCTTCATGTTGTTAACATTCTTCATGAATACATTTCTGGTTGGCAAAGGCGTGTTTACAGAATGTGTTGCCAGTTGTTGTACTGTTGCATTCTTTGACCATGTCACATGGTACAACATTGCATTACCATCAGCAGTCTCATTATTTGGGTTTATACTGTTGGCGGGCTCAAAAATTGCTAGCTTGTTTAAGAGTGAAGATTTGTTCCCGTTTCTCATATCTCGATATTCGTCTAACAGGGTGAAGGGGAGAGGTGCCAGCTCAAAGTTCAGAACATAGTAGAGATCAAGATTCCAGTGGGTGCTTGTTGTAAGCATTTGCACATAGTTTTTCTGTTTCATATACTGTTTTCTCTCCAATTTTAACTCCCTTCTTCGTTGTTTTCCAAAGTGACAACTGCTTTCTTTACAGGATCATGAAAGTCATTCGGAAGTTTTCCGTGTAACTTAGCAGCCATTCTCTCACCTATTGCAACTGAATCTTTTACCTTATCATCTGCCGTGTGTCCATTCATGATATTGATTAATTTATTCTCTGTTGCTTTGAAGGGGTGAGTATATTTCTGCATTTCTTTTTTAGTTGTTTTTCTGTCATATGAATCCATTACTATTCTATTGCTTCCTTCTTCTTTGTGTTTTCTTGATGATGTTTCCTCTTCATCATCTTGCTCTGCACAACTATGCATAGAATCCATAGCAACTGAGACCAGATAAGTGTTGCAGATACTGTATGACAAAATTCATGGTGAAACCTAATCTGTGGAAAGAGTCATACCTACAAGCCCACCATTTGCCTTTCCATTTCTGATGTATGTTTCCTCTCCAAACTGATCAGAAAACACTGCATTCCATTGCCCTTAACATGGTGACATACGTGATCTCCTTTAAGGAACATTTCTTGTGCTTCAGTAGGTAGTTGTGCCTGCATTTCCATCAGGTACCATACTGAGTACTTTGCATGATTCCAGTGCCCTACTGCAAAGAATTAAGGTATCGTACATTTAACATAATATAAATGGAACAACCAATTTGCTTCCCTGTCTGCACGAATTAAACAGCAGAGCAATCCAAACTGGTATCACAAGGCAGTCTATCCAAAGTCATCCTGTTACATCAACTCCTGGAAGGTATTCTTCAAGAATTGCTGTTACTACCATTCTCAGTCCTCTTTTTGCTTTAGGCCAAGCCTTTCCACCGAGCATGTTTGACATTCCTCAGAAAAGTAGATTTCAAGATTTTCTAAAGGTCAGTGCCTTTCATGAGATTTCCAGTGCATCCTATGAATCGTATAAGCATGTGCATTCCCTTAGGATGTGCGATAAGATGATTCTATCTGATAGGATTTGACCATTTTATCTGTAAGATGACTTGGTGTAGCTACATGTCGACAAAAAGATATAGATGTGGGTCTGGTCATGTGCTTCCAGAATTGCTCAGCATATAAAATGGTTGTCAAGACTATGGATGTGATGGTTTAGCATCAATTTTTAATGGTCCAAAAACATAATTTGTGGGCCCTGATTTTTCTCTGACTTTTTTGGTCATGCAGCAGGCCCATTTAGGTGTGTCCTTTGTTTCATTTGGTCGTTCTCTGTGATCTGTTTCAACGATTAAAAATCTTGTTAAGCTGCAGAAGCAGCACTGTTTTAAATGTTTCAGATTTTGTCCCATGAACTCCATGATTTATTATTTTCAGGGATGTTGGATGCTTAGGACCCTGATAATGGACAAATTCCACAGGAGACATTTCACTGAACTTTATTCCTGATGAAACTTCTTTGCTGAGTCTTGGTATTATCATATTCTGGTGCACAGACTGTCTGTTCACTGTAGCTTGCTGTGTGAATTCCATTGCCATTGCATGAGTTTCTTTGATTCTGTTTGGGGTACTTATATTCAAGTCATAATTGTCACATCATACACCAATTGATCCACTGTACATGTTAAGACCCCATGCAGTTGAACCTTACTCTCCAACAAACTTAGCAGCAGAATTTCTAAACCTAATAACTTCATCAAAGGAAACATCATACCGATAATCATGTAATATATCCACAGCTTCTTTGGATTGCTACACCCAAAGTTGTCTGATTTGGACTTCGAGTGATGTGACTTTGTATTGACTGGGCAATACTAAGAGAGGCTCTTGTGGTTTTCCCTTTTGAAACAAGTGTAGAGATAAATCCTAATAACGTAGTACTTATATTATACTTCCGATATTAAAGCACTCAGGATCATAATCTTTTTACTTTGGAATTGATGAAGCCTCTTGTTATTTTTGATCAATAACTTTGTCTATGTGAATATCATCTTCATTGTCAACTCCTACAAGTTTAAGATTCAATGGTACAAAATCTCTAAAGCACAATATTCTTGAACATTCTTTAATTCTCATCATCATTAGATTCTTACCATAGTAATTTGCAAAGTTCGCAATTAGTTGTCTATGTATCATTACCTCTGGCTGCTTGGAAGCATTTGTTGCTTTAATGTAGATATCATGTAAATCAATGAAAGTCCATATGTGTTCAGAATTTTGGTCCATGGTTTCTGTCACACTTTGAAAAGCATCATCCTTAAAATCAAACTCTCCAGACTCCGAATAAAGAGTTTTTTGCTGCCTTGCCTTTACATTTCACTCGCAACAAATTTTCTATAGCAGTCTTTGTGATATTTTGCATCAGCAGCATGTGAATTTGAAGGTGCTCCAAGAACTCTGGTACAAACTTCCTCTTGTTGTTTGTCACGTCTTTTGTCACAAATTTCAATGATTGTATCTTTAAATGTGGGTCCTGATTTAGGTAATGTTCTACATTGGTGTACTGGATGCCATCTTTTGGGATTTTTTTAGGATCAATTGGTACACACTCATCACCATAAAACATACAATGTTTCTTAAAATTAAATTGATAAGTTTCACATCTCTCTCTAGGTGGCTCCTGACTGCTGAATATTTCTGTTCTAAAATTCTGTGGAGATCAACTTGTCTTTGTTTGCTTGTTTCTATTATGCTTTTTATCCTTTCTCGACCAGCAATACTTAGAGGTTTATTAGTAACACCACACTCAAAAAAGCATGTATCATCCGTAATATATATAACTGAAAGCTAAATGAGCTCATCACTTTAATATTAAAGTTCTTGAATGTCTTTAATTATGGTGTTCGTGTTCTCTTTTGGCCATCTTAAAATATGGAGAAGCCATTTTAAGTCAGTAATTAGAATACACATTAAACACTCTGAAATTGAAAGAAATGTTAAACACTTTAGTTAATAACTCACCCTTTACAGATCAAATAACTTTTAATAAAGTGTCATTTTCGACAGCTAACCGAACAGCAATTTCCAGGTGTGAAGCATAATTAAACTGAAATAATATAATAAAAACTGAAACGTTTTGACCCATACAGAGCAATTGCTCAATAATGCCAAGGTGTCTTCATTCAGTTTCTTACTGAGCACATTCCAAAACAATGCAAAATGGCAAAGACATCTTGTGTATACCTAAAGGCAAGGTTCAGTCCGAATTCAAGGGATATCATCCTGACTATTCATTTTCATTTACAACAAAATCCTCAACACCATTTACTTTTTTATTTGCACTAAAAATCACTTTATTTTCTTTCCATGTGCCAAAACTGGCAGTCACCTTATAAAAAACAATACTTGCTTTGAAAATTGTGCTTTTCTGCAGATATTTAGGCTTTGATTTTAATGTACAGGTCCTGACATAATGTATGGATCCTGATGTACAGAGTAAGAAAACTGAAATTATATGACCTTGTACATGCTTGTACTTTTGGAGCAAATCCTAATTTTCTTTGAACAGTTGCTCAAGCAGCTTCTCCCATCAGGGACTTCCAACATCAACAGCCACAGCTGCAGAAGCAGGACAGTCCAGCCAAATTAAAGGCTTTGGTAAGTTTGGCACATCACAGGTCTGTTGAAGAAGAGTATATATTCACAGCCAGCTAATTATTTTGTGAGCTATGGATCCAGCTTATGTGTGGTGGTATATTAAATACAGTATTTCAAAGAATGAAGGTCACTGATTGGCTGAACATAATTACCAGACAAAATGAACATAATTGTTCTGAAGAAGCTGAAGTATGGGTGAACCTTAAACTATTTTAATTTTATCACTGTTGAAGTGCCGGTACTACTGGATGTAAGTGGGGAGATCTCACCAGGCTGAATTTTTGTAGTGGGCACCTATAAGGACATTTGTCTCAAAAATGAGGCATGCACTATTCCATTTTATTTCGTTTTAAAAGTTTCCTCTTGGATCAGTTATAAGATGTGAGCATGTTTTGCCGAAATTTCCACGAAAGTATAGTACATCTCTACTTGGATAACTTGTGCACAACGGGATCCAGAAACATAGACTGCAGCATAAGTGAGGGTGCAAGGAACCTCTGATAAATTGATACACAATGGTTATCTGCAGTGAGGAGGAAGCGTTAAGTGGTTGAATACTCGTGTAATAATCGCATTGGGAATAATTGTCAATAAATAGCTTTTTTTGATGAAGTTCTTCGCTTTTTTTGTATAAATAACCATTATTTTCAATATATCCAATCTCTGAAAGATCATTTACAACTACTCCAAGTGGTTTCAACACACATCACATGTGTACCAGCAAAAACATCGTGTATTATGTCACTGCTTTTTGCATGTGAATGTGGATGCATTCTAGTGTTACTGTAGATTCAGAACATAAACAAGATTCTTTATTTTAACAAAGAGTGAGAATTATGTAGAAAAACAATGTGGAAACTCAATTTAAAAAAAAATTGTTATAGTAAAATACTGATGCTGTGATTTCATTGTAAGTTCTGGCGAAATTTCTGCTCATCCTTGAGCAAACCCGTGAGTGCCAATTTGGGAATTTTAAGTTCACTATAAACTTAGAACTCGCTTCTCCATAATGAACCCTATCTGTGAAACTAAGCTTTCATGCACCTAGTATGCCTTTTGCTTGGTTCCTTTGCTATCGTTGATCACATTTGTGAACGAGTATGACAAACCACTAAATAATTTTAGATTCCTTAATTATGTTACATCACCAACCTGCGCTTCGCTGATGATACAGATGGCTTATCAGGAGATGAAGAAGAAATGGAAATCTTAGTGAACCGTCTCAATCAAGCATCACTAAGATATGGGATGGAGATCAATACTGAAAAGACAAACCTAATGACAAACAACCTGAGTGGCATCCAAAAGGAAATAAGAGTGAATGGACAGAAGCTGGGCACAGTAACAAGCTTCAGGTACCTCTAGGTGCTATCGCCTCTGATGAAGGTTCAAAACCTGAGGTTCTTTCCAGGATTGCGCTGACAACAGCTGCTCTGGCTAGGCTGAAGCCTATTTGGAAAGACAGCAACATCACGCTTGGGTCCAAGATCAAGCTTATGCGCTCCCTCATCATGTCCATATTCCTATATGCATGTGAGACATGGACCCTAACAGCAGAAATAGAGAGAAGAATCCATGCCTTAGAGATGAGATGTTATCGAAGGATCCTGAAAATCTCATACTTAGACTACGTCTCCAATGCGGAGGTGCGCACTAAAATCCAAGGCGCAAGTGGACCTTATGAAGATCTGCTCACCACTGTAAAGAAACGCAAACTAAGTTGGTATGGTCACGTCTCACGCTCAACTGGCCTGTCAAAGACAATCCTGCAGGGCACAGTGAGAGGAAAGAGAAAATGAGGAAGACAGAAGAAGAGATGGGAAGACAATATCAAAGAGTGGACAGGCATGGACTTTGCAAAGTCCCCAAGAGCAGTGGAGAACAGGGCGAAATGGAGAGAGATTGTCGCAAAGTCATCAGTGGTGCCCCTAGGACCAGGAAGGTTACGGGAGAAATGAAATGAAAATTATGTTACATGTACATAACAGTGTACTCAGTGTTCGATTAGTTAACTGAAATGAGTTGACTTAACACATGACTGTGACTACTTGTTCTTATGCAGGTGGGATATGCACGCCTTTTAACTTTTTTATTCTATCCCTTTCACTTGATTTGATACAAAGACTAATTATTGTGATAATTCAATGCAGGTAAACTTTTAATTGATTGTAACAATGTAACCAACACTTCCACAAGTCATGATCAAAACACAGTTGATACCTAATTAGGTTCTTACAGGCATTACTGTGACAGTCGATTGATACTTTTCACATTTTAATACAAGAGGGCATATCGCATTTATGATGATTACACTGAAAAAAATTAAAAGATAAAACTTGAAATAAGAATTTCACTTGACAAGACTTATTTAATTGGTATTTATTTCTTAAAGTATTGACACCAGTAGGCATTACTGACATTTAATTGATATTTCATTGTATATTATTATTTTCAGTGTAATGAGAACTATTTTTTTTTTTAATGAAAATTTAACAGAATATACAGGATTTATTAAAAGTTGGGAATTTCGGGATTTTGAATCAAATTTTCTTGGCACTAATCGCTGTTTTCGATAATAAAATGAGCGATATATCAAGGTTGCTTTTACCAATTTTGATCATAATTTTATTCACTTCCAGCGAATAGGGGTCTATTTTTTGAGGTATTAATTGTAAGAAAAAATGCTATTCACACCTACCCCCACATTATAAGCAAGTTTGTGAGTTTCCAGAGTGCACTAAAATGAAGGAGCGGTATAATTTGGCCAAAACATTAACATTATGGTCTATGGGAACTGAATTGGTTGTCGGTGCACATATGATTTACATCTCTAAATAACTGAGATTGGACAGCAGGCCATTGCAGTTTATGTTGTGCGATAATAGGTTGACTGTCTCTTCACTAGGCGAATAGATGGTCCAAGTATACAACCGTCGATTCCTCCTCCCTCATGAGATTTTCCCTTCTGCAGTAAACAGGTGTCCTCTCATTACAGGATGGCCTTTCATAAGTGAAACAATAATGTAAAATTGTACTACTTTGATGATGGAGTTGGCCTCTTAATAGGGTTGGCTGCTCTTCTGTGGGGCCTCAAAAGAGGTGGAGCAGTTTATTACCAGATTTTCAGATTGTTAATATTTTAAGCCCTGCCATGAATGTGGAGGCCAGGGGCATATAGTGTTAATCTTGATCATCTGTCTATCTGTATGTCTGTATATACATCCATCACATCTTGCTTAAGTTTGGTGTTTAGGTCAGTTTCTCAGTTTTGTATATAGATGTGTTTTGGTGAATGCCACACATAGTAACCGAAGGTTGGTCACTGTTACCAAATTTAAATGCTCCATTGGGTTTGGTTAAGATTTGCATTTATGTCAGTTTCTCAGGCATTGTTTGTCTCGTAGACATGCAGCTTGGAATGTAGAGTTTTCTTAGGAAGTACAAATTCACCCAAACAAAATCAGGGCACAGTTCCCTATATTTTATGCTTCAATGGCTTCAGGTAGGCTTTGTGTTTTCTCAGACATTATTGGTCACATAGTAATGCAGTTTGGTATGTAGATGTATATTGGTTAGAACAACATCATCTTACCAAAAGTAGGTCACTGTCACCTATATTTAATGTTTATATGGCTTTGTTGTTACCTTTGTTCATCCTTCTATCCATCCATCTGTCTCACCTAGGCAAGTTTTGCATTTAGGTATGTTTCCAGGATTGTAACTTCCAGAGCCATGTATTTTGTATATGTGTTTTGGAGAGTACCACACATATCAACCAATAGTAGGTCACTGTGACATAATTTTCATACTCCCATGACTTTGGTTATGTTTTGTGTATAGGTCAGTTTCTCAGGTATTGTTTCCTGCAGAGATATGCAGTTTGGTATGTAGATGTGTCTTGGTGAGTACGGGGGCACTACAGATATTACGTACTACTGAGAGAGTGATAGTTGTAAGGTGAAGTTGTTTGCATTTGCAACATGCACAATGAAGAGAATGTTGGCATAGCTCTATGCTACTTTCATGTACTGTGGCTGAAATTTCTTTACATATTGTACTTGTGGAAATTGTACATGATCTAAGCACACAGCAGAGAGAAATGGCCGCTCATAAGTACTCGAAAAATCAGCCTGAATTAGTCAAAAGTACACTATTTTCAGCAGTTATTAAAATAGGAAAACAAATTTTGCCAGAGTAGGCAAAACCAGCCTCTGAGAGTACAATGAATGAATTGCAAAATATATAAAAAGGAAAAATAGTTATCGGCTCTTTTTTTATTATTTACGTTAGATGTCCAGGATGTGAAAATGATCAAGCGGAGCTAGCAGTTTTTTGATAATTGCACATCTTAAGTAAGAACAAGCTGTATACTCTATAACCCAAATTGCACCCATCAATCATACACCAAAATAAAGGGAATTAAAAGTTCTTTTAACAATACCTAAGATATACAAGGTCTTTTTTAAATAGCCAGGACAACCAGTGAGGAAAACCTGGGTAATTCTTTTTCTTAAAAAATTTAACCTATGCAAAATACGAAACTGTAGAGCACCACCTACATTGCCGTGTGAAAATTAGGTCACTGTGACCTAAATTTTGTACTTAAGTGACTTGATAAGTTTGGCTTCAGAGCCATACGACTTGGTATGTAGATGTGAATTTGTCAGTAAAACATCATCTTAGGAAATGTAGGTCATTGACCTATATTTCACACTTCATTGACCTAGGTTAACTTTTGTGTTTAAGTCAATTTTTGAGGCATAATTGGTCACCGAGACATACAGCTTTGTGTGTAGATGGGTCCTGATGAGTACAGTACCATCTTACCAAAAATTAGGTCACTGTACACTATATTTTCCACTGAGTGAGTTTTGTTAAGTTTTCAAATTATTCAGTTTTTCATGCACATTTAAGTACAGGGTTGTACAAAAGGAGGATAGTGGGGTATTTGTGTTCTATGAACACATTTCTTGTTGAGAGAACATTTATTACTTGAATTATGAATCATGTTTCAGCCATAATTTTCAAACCAAATCCAAGAAATTTACAAACATTAACCATATAACCTTGATAGATGATGGTTCTGCACATACTCTGCATTTGCAGATTTATACAAGCTTTTACTTCAGCAATGTATTACATGTATTAGTTGTAAGCTGTTATGAATACAGACATATCTTATTTTGTGAAATAAGATTTTATTGGCATAAGTTTTATCTCCAAAAGAAGCATCTAATATGAAAGATAAATAACTCGTTTTCTCCATGTGTTGAATGGGGAGACAAAATTTTGGAATCACTATTTTCATTTTGGAATCACTATTTTCATAACAAAAATGAGTACACCTGTTCTGCATTTGAATGGGAAAATATTTACTAATTTTTTTCTGAGCGATATTGCACTTCCAGTGTTGTGCAGTATTGCTCAGGAAAAGTAATTCATATTTTTCCATACAAAAGTAGCAAACTATAAATACAAAACAGTTAATAATACAAAACAGTTAATATTTTTAAAAAAAATGTTTTTCTGTGGCAACTTAATGTAACCAGTGATGACATATGAACTCTCGCTGAAGAATACAGTATTTGTACAAGAACATGATATGTTATTATGGAGACTTAAAGCTGCATTCCCTCACAAAAAAAAGAAAAATATTGAGATAATGGCATAACATGATTTTGTGGCTCTCCCAGTGAATAGTGGTGAAAATATTGTGTAAAAAGGTACACAAGAAAAAAAAGGTGTTATCTGAGTGGGGACCAAAATCATTAGGCAGACGATTTGGTATTTAAGTAAGATGGGGGTATTTCACATTACATTGTTTATCACACTCTTGTATCACGATGTCAGCAAATTGGTGACAAGGTCAATATGGTACATGTACACAGCCAACCCATAACTAACTACAACGTTGACAAAGCAAAGTATAGAAACCATGTGCTGTCACTGTCTAAGTGTTTCTTTAACAGGTATATGCCTGACCTTGAATCTGGTTTACCTATAAAAGTTTTGTAGAACCAATTCAAAATCAAGACTATCATATGAACACTATGCATAGTTACAGTTTAGGGAAAGGGAGACTAATTATCAAAACCTAAACATCACATAGTGTAAATAATACTTCTTTTAGACCAAAACACAAGGGTTACACAAAAATTCAACAAACCAAACTGGATGATTTGGGTGGATGTTGGTAACAAGCTTATTGTATTACATTCTTAGGCACTGCAAAGAACATGCTTGTAATATTATTTAATAATTGATGTTGTGAAGGAATGCAGCTTTAAGTTAAAAATAACCAGATTCAGTGTTTGCTTCACATTTTATGTTGCTAAAATAATTAGTTGTTACAACACTTATTCTTTCTGATTGAAGAACATTTGTAAATCCTGTATTTCGCATGGCATACATAGTAGCTTATTCCCTGTACTGATCATAGACCAGGAAAGCTTATACGACAGCCTGTTGTCTGTCATCTGTCCCTTAGCACAAGTTTGTTATCACTACTACTCCTAAACTACTGGGAGGATTGCCATGAAACTTTGCATACATGTTTATTCCAGGGTCTGGTTAGTCCTAAATGAAGATGGTGCCGTTGAACATCCAGTATGGCTGCCACTGTAGCCATCTTGAAAATTATATTATTTCTACTTCTTCTGCACAGATGCTCATACCAACATGAGATTTTCACTTTAAAGACTTCCTATGATGTTTAGCTGGTCCTAAATGAGAATGGTGCTGATTTGACATCCAGCATGGCTGTCATGGCAGCCATCTTGAAAATCTTGTTATTGCTATTGCTACTCCTTCTGAATGGATGGTCATATCAACATGAGTTTCTCACTAAAAGCCTTATGATGTCTGCTTTGTCTAAATGAAAATGGTACTTCATGATCATCCAGTATGGCCAGCACAGTGGCCATCTTTTAAATCTTGTTATCGTTACTACTTCAGAACAGATAGTGGTTTTCACTAAAGGACTTATTACGAGTCTTGCTGGTTCTAAAAGAGAACAGTGCCCCTTGGATGTCAAATATGGCTGCCACAGTGGCCATCTTGAAAGTCATTATAGCTACTTCCCCTAAATGGACAGTCATAACTTTAAGGATTTTTCATTTAAAGAATTTTTATGATATGTTGTTGGTCCTCAATGAAAATGGTGCTGATTAGACATCCAATATGGCCACCATAGTAGCCATCTTTAAACTTTTCTTATAACTGCTTATCCTGAACAGATTGTCATATAGGTTTTCACTAAAACACTAATATTATCATTATATAGTTGGTTCTGAATGAAAATGTCGCTTATCTGACCTCCAACCTGGCACCGTAGTGGCCGTCTCTAAAATCTTGTTATCACTACTCCTCTTGCATGAATGGTGACATTGACATGGGGTTTTCACTTAAACACTTCTTGTAATATTTAATTTGTTCTGAATTAAACTTTAGGCAGATCTGACCACCATCATATCCATACTTTTCTGAAGGAGTCTTGGAAACCAGACCTAATTGACATTGGGACCAAGTCTAAGGTCATTGCTTTCATATTTGTACTTCACTGAGTTTATAAACACAGTGGCTGGTACATGCACAAATGAATTTTGAACAGACTATGTACTGACCCTGAAATGGGTAATTTTACCAAATTTGTATTTCATTTGCCTTTTATTTGCACTTCATTTGCAATCATTCTGCATTTCATTTATATTTGATTCACATTTGCATTTCAGCTGTCATCTCATTGTCTTTCATTTAAGTCCTAGAAATGCATTCTGATTTTGCATTTATCATTTTCACTCATTGTTTCATTTTCCTTTATTTGTAAAGTGTTTACCAAAGTCTAGGTTTCTGTTTTCACTTGTATTAAATGGAGAGAACTATAACTTTCATATCTTGTCTTATTAAAAGTGTGATTTAGAAAAACAGCAAATGCATAAAATTCTTACGACAAAATTAAATTGATGATAAATACATAATTGCAAATGTAATAAATGTAAAAATATAGTTGGAAAGTATTTATGAGCAAATTTTATTTCCTATATGGTTTGGTTTGGTGTTTTATGGCACAGCAACACAAGTTGGTTTTTTTAGTGCCAAACCAATAGGAGTAAAGTGCCTTGCCAAAGGACACACCACGGACACACCACAGTAGCCAACCTGGGTTGATCCAATGGTGGGATTCAACCATGCACTCTTTATGTCGCAAATCTGGCATGCTAACCACTGCACTGGTGTGGATCTTGTCTCTATTAGTCACCTCTTACAACATCAAGGAGGCCACATTGGGCTAATTCTATATCTCCAAGGCCCAGGAGGCCACATTAAGCATATTCTACATCTCCATCCAGGAGGCCACTTTGGGCCTATTCTACATCTCCATCCAGGAAGCCACATTGGACCTATTCTACATCTCCATTCAGGAAGCCACATTGGGCCTATTCTACAGCTCCATCCAGGAGGCCACACTGGGCCTATTCTCCATCTCCATCCAGGAAGCCACATTGAACCTATTCTACATCTCGATCCAGGAGGCCACACTGGGCCTATTCTACATCTCCATCCAGGAAGCCACATTGGACCTATTCTACATCTCCAACCAGGAAGCCACATTGGGCCTATTCTACATCTCCATCCAGGAAGCCACATTGGGCCTATTCTACATCTCAGATATTTTGTTTCATTAAAAAAAATGGTTGTACAGATACAGTTATTAATGATGCCATCACATCAGTGGAGGTTTATAGAACAATGTCACAGTTTGTAAAGTAGTGACAATTTTTTAGTGTAGAGAATCTTATTCCAGATTATCATATGACCATGGAAATTTAGTGGCAGCCTGAAATACAGATGAATAAATTTTTTTAATTCATTCATGGAATGCATTCAGGTTTTGTTTTCTTTTAATCTATCATTCATTGTTTTCTGCATTTTGCATTTGCATTCTCAGTTTTCTTCCAGATGCATTCATCATTTTGTTTGCATTTATTATGCATTTCATTTGATTTCATCTGCATTTTGTTTGCATTCTGTTTTCATTTCACTGGTAAAATGACCCATTTTAGGGTCTATATTTAGTCACATTCCATTGAACAAGTTGATAGCTAGCACTATGATGTTGATTTTAGGGTCAAAGGTCTTGACTCAGTTTTAAGCTGTACTGGCTTGTGAGCATGATAACACAAACACGTATGAATGCAATTTTTGCAAACCCAGTTGGTGTATATATCTGAAGAATATATTAAATGATGCCAATTTAGTAAGTTCAGTTTTTTCTCCAAAAAATGTCAATTAATAGATTTAACTCATGAAAATATTTTGCAACATTCACATATCTTGTCATAACATATTATAATTTGATGTCTAGCATTTATTGATAGAGCTATTACAGTTGTAATAAGCTCTGTCTAAAGATTTTACCACTTTAATGTGGTGATTTTAATATTCAGTTTGAAATAATTTAATACTTTGAACTGTATTTTATATATCATTAATTTTGAGTTTTATTTATTAATATAATTCACCAGCTTTTCTATACTTGTGTAGGTAGATGAGATTTTCTGTCTAATGAAGACACAGATGAAAAATGCTCTAGGCCATGTTTTGGAGGTTGAGATGAAAGAAGCTTTTGGTGATGACATGTGGTAGGTCGCAGACAGATGGTTTGTTAGGAGTAATCAGTAGAACAAACAACATAGGCTCTGATCTGTTTGTGCATTATGTGATAGCAGATCAGGGTCTATTTTGTTTGCATTATGTGATGGCAGATCAGGGTCTATTTTGTTTGCATTATGTGATGGCAGATCAGGGTCTATTTTGTTTGCATTTTGTAATGGCAGATCAGGGTCTATTTTGTTTGCATTATGTAATGGCAGATCAGGGTCTATTTTGTTTGCATTATGTAATGGCAGATCAGGGTCTATTTTGTTTGCATTATGTAATGGCAGATCAGGGTCTATTTTGTTTGCATTATGTAATGGCAGATCAGGGTCTATTTTGTTTGCATTATGTAATGGCAGATCAGGGTCTATTTTGTTTGCATTATGTAATGGCAGATCAGGGTCTATTTTGTTTGCATTATGTGATGGCAGATCAGGGTCTATTTTGTTTGCATTATGTGATGGCAGATCAGGGTCTATTTTGTTTGCAGTTGGACTCAACTTATAAGTGAGTATATATGTTATGTTAATAGGAGGTCCACAACCTTGTGAATCCAACCATTCCAAGCTAAACAAAATCTTGTCAGTTATCAGTTGCTATTTCTATTTCAGCTTGTAAACATGCTCTTTCTCAGGGACTTGCAAATAAAGAATTCACTTGTGCCTTTTCATCAGTTTACAGATTCCTAAATTTGGATTTTCTCACCTCAAGGAAGTATCTTGCATCTATTTTTCTATATTTTGCTATATCTTCACCGTAGACAATATTTTGCATTTCATTGGTCTAACTTCATCATTTATCATTTACTAAGCTTATCGGCATCATCTTGATTGCCTGCCCCATGGTATATAGTACTTATTGACACCATCTTGATTGCCTGTCCCATGGTATATAGTACTTATTGACACCATCTTGATTGCCTGTCTTATGGTATATAGTACTTATTGACACCATCTTGATTGCCTGAGCCATGATATATAGTATTTATTGACACCATCTTGATTGCCTGCCCCATGGTATATAGTATTTATTGACACCATTTTGATTGCCTGCCCCATGGTATATAGTACTTTCAATTCAACTCAGTACTTGACCTGTTTATGAATTCTGTTAATTGTTCTGTTATTACATGTTGTAAGGTGATTCCTGTTATTTCTGTGGAAATTTGCGTTATTCATAGCATGACCATCACAGTAAGTTCAGCATGAAGCTTGACTGATTTCACCTGTGTATGCCAGGATTATGTGCATGGCAAATAAGTTATTCTAGGTGGCTGAAGACAATCACTTTACCTGTATAAATTGTATGGTGTGCAATTTAGACCATATATATGATGCATGTTTATGCTGGTCTAGGGATGTATGGGCCACTGTTACTTCCAAACAACTAGCTCTGGTGAATGGCAGAGCTATGAAGCACATTATCAAGGATGTAAACACCTTTTTTTCCTGGTATACCCAGTCCTGGCTTAAAGACACAGATATTACCTGGCACCTGGTCAGTACTGACATGGTATGGCAGCCCACTTAATCCATTCATGGACATTTGTTTGCTACTTACAGACCATGGTACTCACTATGGTGATCATTCCCTCAATAGCTAGAACCGGAATTAGACACAATAATTCATCCAGCCCAAGACCCCATCTCAACCTCAGCCTACACCATCAACCACCAGAACTGGGTACTGTGATCAATTTTCCCATTATACCCAGTCTACAATGCTGCAACCAGAGTATGCCATCATGGCACAGACTGCCAGAACCTAATGTTGTGGTATGGCAACCCACCTGAACCTTTTCTAGATGTTCCATCTCCTCATACAGATTCAAGATTGGCTGTGGTGATCATTATCTCAATAGCCAGTTCTGGACTTATTGCCAGATATCAGCCAGCCCTGGACCATGTTTGTCCAGCACAGCCTTGAGCTATGCCATCCACCATGGGGACTGGGGACTGTGATCTGTCTTCCTGGTATACCTCATCCTAGTCCTAAAACAGTGACAGTGTCCAGCACCTGGTCATGCCTTATCAGGTCCTTGCCTTGTCATGGATGCCAAGCATAATTGGCATAGGATTTGGTGAACCTTTTGCCCACAGTATCCAGTACCACACAAAAGGAAGCATCATTGGATCAGCACCTGGCAAGTCCATCACTGGTCCTCGCTCTGTCGCAACCCAGTACTGGCTAGTTACTCTCCAATCCCAGATGCTGGGTCCCTGCCTCCGATCTTTCATTGAGACTCATGTGAATGCCTGGAGATCACCACGTCCAAGCATAGATGAACTCCTGGCTTTGTTCACCATTCCTGACATCCTTTGCCAGTTTAGTTGTTGCTACCTTCACAGGAGGTTTCCTTGCAATCCCACTCCTATGAGTTGGAGGGCACATGCTCTATCCAACATTGCCCAGGGAAGACCCAGCCTTTTGTTGAGCTCAAAACAAGGACCAACCTTTTTTGTGCATGTACTGGAAACCCATTTTGATGCACAACAATTGGTTCTCATCATCACAGTGTTTGGCTCCATGCTCAAGTTTTGTCTTGATGGCTATATTTCAGCAACCTGGGCATATCCTTCAACCCTTCCATGTCTGGGAGTCAATCTCATGTATGGCTTATATGCTCAGTAGGGCAGCTCAGCACTCACTCTCTAAAGCCATAGCTGTGTCTGCTTATGGAAGAGATGCAGTCCTATTCACATCACAACTTTTACAAGACCATCACAAGGCCATCTGCAGATATGCACCCTCTGTCTTCCAACCACTTGTTCCACAGCCAGGTAGGGGAGGCCAAAAGAACAAATCACCAAAGAGGCAAATCTCACACTGGCCCAGCTACCTAGAGCATAGTATGGGGAGAGGATACATTTTTCCTGATACCCTGGTGGAGAGATGTCATCACCTTTCATCATGCAATGGAATACAACCAGTCCCAACAACCTGTGGCTCTTACTAGAAGATACACTCTCATCATAAAAAGAGTGGTTGAGTTCTTTCACAATAAAACCTCACCAGAATCTCACTCAATGCCTTTCAAGACTGTAGCTCTCTTGTGTACACCTTTGGGCACCCAAGTTGAGCATAGATACCCTGAGTTTGGTCCCCAACACCATTCAAGAGGGATCCTTGAGGCCAGAGCACAGGTGAGCATCCCTTTATAACAAGACATCAAATCCTTTGTTTTGCTCTTGCTTTGTCTCTGATTCGTTGTCAAGAAGGCCAATCCTATCTCATTCAGTCCTGGTACTTTTGTCTGGGCATAGTGTCCCTCCACTTGAAGTCATATCTTAGATAAGGAATATCTTCACCTCTTAAGTCTAATCAGTGTATCAACAAACCCCTTTAGGCAGCACTGCTGGTTCACAAGACCCTTTGAGTTTACCTTCCTATCCTCATTGTCAGCTGAAACTTTGTCTGCCAGATCTAGTGATCAATCTTTTCTACTATACCTTCCCCAGTTCATGACACGTGTGTCACTGAAGGATCTACTGCTGAACGTCATGATCTGCATGGATCCCAGCACAGCTGACTGCAGTGTCCACTTCATGCCCTCTTTTCAGGGGAGTGGACTTTAGCCCGTTCAGGAGTATTCCATGCATATGGAACCCCTGGAGATGAAGCCCATAGTGAATGTCTTGGCAGGGGATGTTATCTAGAAAGGGCATCACCATCCTATCATCTTAACTGGAGTCTATTATTTCAAAAGGGATTTTCTCAGGTGGTGTCCACACTGATAAGTCCACATTCAAGTCTGCTATATCCCAGGTATCCTTAATTTTGCTGATGACTCACCATCCTGGCAGAATTTGAATTTCTAACGCATATCAGCTTGTGAGGTTAGGGAAGTTGCAACTAGAATAGCATTTGAGTACTACTCCTCCCTAAGTGACATCATTCAAGCCATCGAATGGCATTCTCAAGCTTCAGAGCCCTTTCATCCTAAAGGGCTCATATCAACCAATCAAATCAATGGGCTTTATAACAGCAGTACAACAGGATACATTCCCAGGTCTTTCAGCAGCTTCATAGCAATGTGGGTTACTCAACTTCTGCTGGATTTTGTTTTAAAACTGTGTCCATGCATAAACCATGTGATAATCCTAGCCCCTATTTCAGACAATATTCGTATTTCAGACAACATTCAGAGCTGCTTTTACATATGTTAGGAGACCAGACATAGGGCCAACTCTAGGGTAAGGGATGTATTTAATTCTTGTCTTCCTGTATTTTTTGATAATATATACCTGGTCATAATATGAGCACATCCTGCTAAGCTCTACCACAGTTACATCCCAGGAAGTGTACACATATCCACTCCAGTTGTTACTGATTGATGGGATTTGGAGCCAGTCTTCTCTGTCCAAGGGGAGATCACTTTTGTCTGACTTCCAAATTGGCAAAGAGACAACCTTTTGCACTTCTGTTGCTAAAACAAGCCAAAAGATATGGCAAATATCTTTTCATTTCTTGGGGGTGCTGGATTTGCGAGGTAGTGGATGTACTTGTAATGTATTATGATCAGGTAAATATTATTGAAGAAACATATTTCACTCTAAAAATTGGTTTTCAGATTGTGAAATAGGTCACTGTTTTGATCAATAAACTACTCAAAGAAGGTAACTTTTTTTGCTTGATTTGCATTTGGGTACATTGGCTTTAAGTTTACATTCCAGAACTGCAAGGCTAACTTTTCGACCATTGATATTTGATCATGTTCTTTGGGTTCTCACATTTTCTCATCTTCAAAGACCATTTTATACTAATATGTATGATTGTATGTATGTATGTATGTATGTATGTATGTATATATGTATGTATGTATGTATGTATGTATGTATGTATGTATGTATGTATGTATGTATGTAGTAGCATTTAATGACACCTCAAAACAATAGTGGCTATATGGTGCCAGCTAAAAGTTATGTTTGAAAAATGTAAAAAATGAAGAATCGCACAAAAGCTTTAGGAAGATAAATCCTACAGATATTTTAGAATTAGAAAGTTTTGTTGTATGAATTGTTTGTTCATGTTGACAATCAACTTTCGTGTATAATAGTAAATAAATTATCGAATGGTTTTATGACACATCATATAGCTGGAGACTATATCTGGTTTTTTAATAGATATAAGGATATATTTCACAAATGAAGTGGAGACATGGTATTGTTATGAGTGGTGAAACCTCAAGTGACAATACAAAATGTTTCCACTTCTGAAGTGAAATAATTCCTTATATCTACAAAAAAAACCCCAAAGATTTTCTTTTATTATACATTCTTTAAGTTAAATACCATAGATTTGCTTGGATTTTTGTTCTTAATTCCATGCCAATGTAAATAACAGCTGCATTACTACATTGATAAAAAGAAGTTTCACAATTTTGCAATAATTTTTGGACAATGACTTTTTAAAAATTTAGCTATTACTTCAAATTGTGTATTTTGTCAAATGAATGACTGTTTTCATATGAAAATGAAGAGAATTTTAGTTTTTTAACACATTTCTTGCACAAATCAGTATGAAACTTCACATTAACAAGACCTAGGTCAAATTCAGTATGAAACTTCACATTAGGAAAATCTAGGTCAAGTTTGGTATGAGGTTTTACATTAAGACCAAGGTCAAGTTTGCTTTTTACCATTTTCTGGCACAATTTCATGGAGTTATGGCTCCTCTTTGACTTGGAAACTTTCCCTTTAATTGTGTTGTATTTGTCTATGGCATCTGTGACATATGACACATTTTTAGTTTCAAAGAGAGAATTTTGTAGGGCCACTTTTCAGGGAAGTTAAATTGATACTTCCATATCAGTCAAGTCCAAGTGCAAACTGCACAGACCCAGATCTGCTGCCACATCATGTGCTGGCAGATCAGAGTCTATGCAGTTTGTTAGGAGTAATCATTGGAACAAACAACATAGACCCTGATCTGCTGGCACATTATGTGATGGCAGATCATGGTCTGTATTGATTGCAGTTGGGCTTGACTTATAAACGAGTACATATGGTACTGATCTGCATAAGGTATTTTTTATTTTATTTCAGGTTAACAATAGTACTGAAAAAGCCTCCCTGGTCACTGTTAGATATCTTGGAATGTTTTAAAAAGTAAGTAGCTCAGTCTTCTCACTGTTAGATATCTTGGAATTTTTAAAAAAAGTAGGTAGCTCAGTCTGCTCACTGTTAGATATCTTCGAATTTTTTTTAAAAAGTCAGTAGTTCAGTCTACTCACTGTTAGATATCTTGCAATGTTTTAAAAGTAAGTAGCTCAGTCTACTCACTGTTAGATATCTTGCAATGTTTTAAAAGTAAGTAGCTCAGTCTACTCACTGTTAGATATCTTGCAATGTTTTAAAAGTAAGTAGCTCAGTCTATACAAAAATAAAAACCTATTTATGTTCCAAGTAAATATCATTAACCTTAATTGAATACTCAGCCAGAGCACTTTAAGTCTTGAATATAATATGGGTAAAAGTAGATATATAAGCAGACTTTAAAAGGTATAATTAGATACTTTTTATTTCTATTTTGTGTATTAACTTCATTCTCTAATGACTTATTTGTACAGAATTACTTAATGTTTTTCAAAAGCACATTGAGGGAAATGTGCACATCCTCACTTATTACTATAATTTGGCAGGTTACATTGTATTCTGTTCTAACATGGACTTTGATTCCATTATTATATTCATTATTTAATTTCTTGATAATATATGGTTAAAAGCTCAAGGTAATATCTTAAAAATGGTATACATTAGAAAAGAAGAAGGTAACTGTAGCATTGCTTGACCAGACACAATTTACTTTTCATGTATTATTCCCCATCACAGCAACAGTGTAATTTTCAGTTCGATATTTGCAACAAAGTTGTCTTTATCAATTAACATTTTAAAGAATACTTGGGAGAGTATTACTGTTACTATATACTTGCTTACAAGTTGAGTCCAACTGCAAACAACAAATACCCCGATCTGCTGTTGCATAATGTGCTAGCAGATCAGGGTCTATGTTGTTGTTTCTACTGATTATTCCTAACAAACTGCATAGACTCAGATCTGCCGGTGCATTATGTGGCAGATCTGGATCTGTGCAGTTTGCAGTTGGACTCGACTTATAAGCAAGTATAGACGGTATTAGTTCAATTCTAATGTAATTATTTTTCATTTTCAGACATTGGAGGGCTGTATTTGGCTTTGTGTTTGATAGAAAACTCGAAGATGTTGTACACAAGATTGTACAAAGATTCTCTATTGAGAAAGGTAGCTAGATTTTACACCAGAATAAAATATATAATATTTTATATTGAGTAGTCCTCCACCCACCCCCAAATGCTTTTTTTCTTTTTTGATATATGCAGATATCTTGATATAAACAATTTGGAAATAGTTTCGATTTCTGCCTTAAATTTTTCATGTCACATTTATTTCATTCAACTACAGCTTTTCCTGTACTATTAGCTTCCAGGTCATGAGATAATAACTTTTTTAACCCATGTTTAAAACATTAATATAAGTTGTATGATGGGTCTAGTTTATTCTCTTTCATCATAGCTATTGGGTATTTCCAACACTTTTGTGACCTTTCTGACCTAATATTGATAGATAGTATCCTGACACTTTTTATCCCAGGAGCAGGTCAGACAAACAGATGTCGTAGATTCATGTGGGCAGGGAGGGGGAGGCGAATAAATACACATAATATACAACATTATTTATTTTTGTAAAAATTCCACAGCTCATGGAATTAGTAATGCTTTACAGTTTAAATAGGACCTAGAAGGTGTTTTAGTAGAAACTGAAAACACAGTTCTCCGACTTTGCATTTTCTTTCATTTTGATGTTGCTTATTGGCACTCTATAGAGGCAGGGATATGTGGTAATTCTCGTGTCTGCCTGCTCAAAGTCTCATTAGTGCAACTAGTCAAGCAGTTTTTGATGGATTGCCATGAAACTTGGTAAATAGTGTGGTCATTGCCTGAGTTGCACATATGGACAAATCAATTTGCTCCTGCAATTTTTGTTAGAGTTATTGCCATCTTTGTCTTGTAGCAGTGCATGACACAATCTCATTAGTACAGCCAGTCCCCCCAGTTTTTGATTGATTGCTATGAAACTTAATAAATATTATGGTGATCACCTCAATATGTACATATCAACAAATCACTTTTCTCCCACAATTTCTGTTGGAGTTGTTGCCTTTTTTATATGCCCACAATGAGGTGGAGCATATTATGTTATGATGTTGTCTGTCTGTTTGTTACCAAGGTTATTCCCACATAACTTAAGTTGTCCACCAGCTTCAGTTACCAAACTTTCTGGATGGTTTGCATATGGAGTAAGGAAGAACTTAAACAATTTGGGGGTCAAAAGGTCATTGGTCAAGGTCACTGACTGCCAGAAGAAAAATGGTTTTTGCACAATAACTTAAGCTATCCAGCATCTACTATTATCAAACTTTGTGGATGGCTTGCACTTTTGGAAAGGAAGACATCTGTCCATTTTTGGGTCAAAAGGTCAAAGGTCAAGGTTGCTGTGACTGACAGAAGAAAAATGGTTTATGCACAATAACTTGAGTTACCCACCATCCACCATTTCCAAACTTTGTGGATGGCTTGCACTTGGGGAAAGACAGAAAGATATCCATTTTAGGGTCACAAAGTCAAAGATCAAGGTCTTGGTGACTGAAAGAAGAAAATTGGTTTCCACACAATAACTTGGTTCTTCATCATCTACAGCTACCAGACTTTGTGGATGATTTTCACTTGGAATAAGGAAGAAGCCTATATATTTTAGGGTCAAAAGAGCAAAGGTTTTAAGATCATTGCAACTGAAGGTTTGGTTTGTTGGTTTTGTTGTTTTATGACACAGCAATACAAGTAGGTTATTTAGTGCCAAGGCAATTAGAGCAATGTGCCTTGCCCAAGGACACACCATGGTAGCTGATCCAGGCTGACCTAATGGTAGGATTTGAACCTGTACCCTTTCGGTTCCAAGTCTGGCATGCTAAATACCCAAACCACTGTGATTCCTGTGTGACAGAAGGAAGAAAAATGACTGTACAATAGCATTAGTTATACACTGCATACATATACCAAACTTTGTAGATAGCTTGTACTTAGGGTAAAGAAGAAGCCCATCTATTTTGGGGTTAAAAGGTCAAGGTCACTGACTGAAAGTGGAAAAATGATTTTCACACAATAACATTAGTTTTACACCACACACCTGCACCAAACTTTGTGGATGTCTTGCACTTGGGTAAGGGAAGAAGCTTATCAATTGTAGGTCAAAGGTTAAGGTCATTATGAATGAAAGAAGACAGATGGTTTCTTCACAGAATTTCAGTTTTTGACCATGCACTTTCACCAAAGTTTGTGGATGACTTGCATGTCAGGTAAGAAAGAAGCATTTTGATTTGGGAGTCAAAGTTCATGGTCACTGTGACTGAAAGAAATAAAGATTTTTTTTGCATAATAACTTTAGTTCTAGACCACATACATTGACCAGATTTTGTGAGGAGTTACACTTAAGGTATGAAAGAGGCCTGTTGATTTTGGGGTCAAAAAATCAAAGGGCCAGGTCATTATGGCTCAAAGAAAAATTGGTTTTGCTGAATTACTTTTGTTCTAGAGTAAGTTCCTTGACCAAACTTTGTGGATGGCTTATACCTGGAAAAAAAATACCTTTAGGTTCTGGGTCTAAAGGTCAGAGGTCACAGGCATGGTAACTCTGATACAAAGATAATAGTTTTTGCACATCAAATATAGTTCAAGACCTCATACCTTGACCAATGGTTGAGTCACTGAAACCAATTAGTCATTAATCTTCAGAGTCAACCATATACTACTGATGACTACATAGAGGACTATTAAACATGGGGCAGGTGTATAATGCACTCTTGTTGCCTTGTAGTTTAATGCAGTGTATGACAATCTTGTTAGCACAACTAGTCTTGCAAATTTTGATGGATTGCAATGAAACGGGGTAAATATTATGATCATCAACTGAAAATGCACATATTTTCAAATCACTGTGCAATTTTTTTTAGAATTATAACCTTTTTTGACTAGGATCCTGATGTAGTGTATGACATTATCTTGTGAACACGGCTAGTCTTGGTTTTCAGTGGATTGCCATGAAACTTTGTTTATCTTGTGAACACGGCTAGTCTTGGTTTTCGGTGGATTGCCATGAAACTTTGTTTATCTTGTGAACACGGCTAGTCTTGGTTTTCGGTGGATTGCCATGAAACTTTGTTTATGTTGTGAACACGGCTAGTCTTGGTTTTCGGTGGATTGCCATGAAACTTTGTTTATGTTGTGGTCATCATTTGAAGATGTGCATAATGACAGATCACTTTGCTGTCTTCATTTTTGTTAGAGTTATTGCCCTTTAGCTCCCACAGCTGAATACAGCATAAGACTGAATCTTGTGAATGCATCTTGCCTTTCAGTTTTTTATGGATTGCTGTGAAACTTGGTACAGATTCTGGTCATCATCTAAATATACACATATTGGCCAATCTGTATGCTTCCTTGTTGAACATGTCAGCAATCTAACAACTAAATTTCTGATCCGATTTTGATCAGACTTGTTTAAAGGTCTTTATATTAATCAGATAGTGGATGAGTTTTATTATGAGCAAGATCTACGCATATTAATGAGGTAGTCTTGTATCTGATTGGCAGAGCTTAATACTACTACAGAAACCATGTTCCAATCAGATGTTGCTCCACCTTAACCTTATATTACCATTGTCATAGACAGTTCTATAATAAATGAGATCAGGTCATATTATTGAGATATCTTGCATCTGATTGGCTGAGCTTGTTACCTAGCAAGATCTATAGACCACATGTTTCATCTAGTTTATATAAATAATACTAAATCAGTGTATAACATCAAGATCTTGAATGACTTCAATTATGAGGAAGAGACTGTGCATATTTATTATGCCTTTAACTTTAAAAATAATTTTAATCAGGATAAAGTAAAATAGGTAAAAATTAACATGATATAAAGTTTGGGAGATTCTTTACATAGGCTGCGTTCCTATAATACTACATAAACCAGATTAGTGAAATGGTCAGCTGTTAAGTTATATAAGACAGGTAGCGATATCAGGCCCATTTGGGGCTCTTGTTGTTGGAGTTATTGCCCCTTTTGAACTGTAGCTTAATGCAATGTATGATGCAATCTTGTTAATGCAGCTAGTCCTGCAGTCTTTAGCTCACCTGGCCATAAGGCCAATTAAGCTTATGGTGTGACCCTGCGTCAGTCATGCATCTTGTGTCGTTCATTGTCCGCTGTGCATCATATCCATCAACAATTGCTTGGTACCACTTGGAGTTCAAAGTTTTGACCTGATTTCAATCAAACTTGAAATATGGGCTTATGTGATCAAAATCTTAGACCAGTTCAATAATGAGCAATATCCATGCATATTAATGAGGTATTCTTGCATCAGATTAGCTGACCTTGTTAGCACTCTGGAGGTTGGGAATATGGTAACATCAAGTTTGATAATGAGTGAGATATGTGCATATTAATGAGGTGATTTTGCATCTGATTGGCTGAGCTTGTTGCCACTCAGGGAGCCATATTTAACATCCAGTTTTGATCACACTTGATCTCGGACAAGTTTGTTAATATAATAAGTAAGATCAATGCATATTAATGAGGTGATTTTTGTTCAGATTGGCTGACCTTGTTACCACTGTAGGCTGTATACTGATCCAATTTTGATCACATTCTTGATTTTGAGCAAGATACACACATTTGATTGGCTGAGCTTGTTAGCACTCTTGAAGCCATATTTGTAATCTGATTTTGATCAAACTTGGAATAAATGCTTATATCATCAAGCCCTAGGACAAGTTTAAAAATATGCCATGTTGATGCATATTTAATATGTAATTTTGCGTCGGAATGGCTGATCTTGTTTCAGAATTGATTTTGATAAAACTTAGAATATATGCTTATATCATCAAGATTTTGGACAAGTTTGATAATGAGTGAAATGCATGCATATTAATGAGTGATCTTGTGTCTGATTGGTTGAACCATATTTCTAATTTGATCTTGATCAAACATTGAATATAGGGCTATATCATGATCTTGTATGGGTTGAATAAATGAGCAAGATCCATGCATATTAATGAGGTGATCTTGCATCTGATTGGCTGAGTTTGTTACCACTCTTGAAGCCTTATTTCTAATCCAATTTTGATGAAACTTGGAATATATGCTTATACCATGGTTAAGTTTGAAAATAAGCAAGATCAATGCATACTAATGAAGTGATCTTGCATTTGATTGGTTGAACTTGTTACCACTCTGGATGCCACAATTCTGATCAGAATTTGATCAGGCTTGGAATATGGGCTTGTATCTTTAAGACCTTGGACAAGTTCAGTCGTAAGTAAGATCCATGCATATTAATGAGGGGATGTGCATCTGATCTTGGATGACTTTGATTATGAGCTTTTATCTTTTGAATTAATTTTTATCAGGATAGGAGCTTTTATCTTTTGATGAATTTTTTTTATCAGGATATAGTAAAATAGGTAAAATGATCATGATATAAAATTTGGGAGATAGTTCACATAAGTTGTGTTCTGACAATATTACATAAGCCTGCTTAATGAAATGGTCAACTGTTAAGTTATATAAGTCAGGTGAGCAATATCAGGCCTGTTTGGGCCTCCTGTTAATGGATTGCCATGAAACTTGGTCAGTAGTATGGTCGTTGCCTGAAGATGTGCATTTCGATAAATTACACGGAGCTTGGAGTTGGGGGTATGTAGGTGAGCAAATTACTCACCATTCCTCTAGTTATCACTTGGATCATTGTTAATTTTCCCCAATTTGGCATAGGGACCTTCCAGCACATTGGAGATGTTTTGTATGTTATTTTCCTATTACCTCGTGTACTTTAACACTAACTTAATTGATCCATCCCCTGTCCAGCTTATTATCTCTTGCTCCTCTACACCAGCTTAGGAAAGAAAAATGGCACACATCTTTTAACTGGAATAATTGGTGAAATGCTTCTTGATTCCTTCTTTGTTACATGTGCTTTTAATCAGAGTTGAGAATTTGTTGGCTCCAGCTGGTTGGGAACTGAATCTTTTGGGTTATCCCCAGGTTTACCTAGCAGTTATCAATAAATGTTTTCTCAATGTTTTTTCCAGCAGCCTCCAAGTATTCATGCTATTTTGTATTTGCAATATATTGCTGTTTATCTTTCAGCATGATGCTGGTTGAGCCGCCCTAATTGCCCTACATATGTTAAACCTGTGATACCTCCATTTAGAATTCCCTAAATGCCTTACATGTGTTAAACCTGTGATGCATCCATTTAGAATTCCCTAAATGCCTTACATGTGTTAAACCTGTGATACCTGCATTTAAAGCTCCAAGCTCCCACTAGCATTTCCATATTGGGAGTCAGTTGACCACTAAGTTATCAAATCTAGGAGTCACATTAAGTATTTTAGGACTCCATGGTGATGGTTGACAATAATTGGGTCTGAGTAATACAGTACCTTATTTCCTACGATGATAAAACACACATGACTGCCAATGATATAGACTCACATCTGTCAGTGCATAATTCACTGCTGCTGGTCTGTGCGGTGCACTTTGAATCATCAGAGCAAAAAAAGGAGGACAGATCCTGATAGTGCATTATGCACCAGAATGTTTGTAGTAGCATGAGCTGATTATATCTAGGAAATACAGTATTGAAATACTGCTATCTCCAATACTTCAACAGGATACGGCAATAGACTGACAGTCACACAGTGCACTAGGGTAGCTACAAATATTGTTATTGCATGGTGTTTATTTTGTACTCACCTAGAGGGATATAAGCAATTGACTGACAGTATCAACAGTGGAGTAGGGTAGCTAAAAATATCGCTAATGCATGGTGTTTGTTTAAAACTTGCTTAGAGGAATATGGCCATTGAACACAGGAAGTAAACAGAAACCCAAGTTGGCAAAGTTGGGGAGGACTCGAAACTCTTGTTGCAGACATATTTATCTTGGTTGGATCTCTGCATAAGTAATACACACAGTGAGAGCTTATCCTGTATTATCTTTGCCAAACCTGCGTAATTTATGCACATGGAACTGCCAAGTTTCATTTACTTGCATATTTCGGGGCTTGTAATTAGTGGTAGTTCGCTAGCTCAAGGGTAGTAAATTTCCTGTCAGACTAGTAAATTTCCTGTCAGACTAGTAAATTTCCTGTCAGACTAGTAGTTTTCATAATTTCAATAGTCTGATGGCTAGTAAAGTTTCAGTTGTTGCCAGTCAGCGTTTTGTGGGAAGGATTAGTGAAAATTCAGCAAGACTGGTAAATTTCTCAATCTACTAGTCCTTCTGGCTACAAAGAAATTTATATTAAATTCTAGGCCTGTAATTAATGCCTCATTCTTTGGTGATTGTTGTTTCAGTACCTTCATTTGTCAATTCAGCCATTTGGGCACTTAGTGCATCTTGAAATCTGTAAAACTGAGTTCTTTTCATCAAAGTGGTAATAGTATGCTGGATTGATGACAACTTCTCCTGACGAAATAAATATCTAACAAAAGTTATAATTTTGTTAGAGCTTTGGTTGATTGATATGTAAAGGCTTTGTTGACTTAGATATGACTCTATTCTGTCCCACGTTCTTCATCGACTTGCCATATTACACGTTACCATTTCAACAGTTCCTGAATGTCGATGCATAGAAAAGGTGATGTTGTGAGCAATGTGACTATTCAGAATTTTGACTTTTTGATTACCTTCAGTTGTGAGTCGGAGTTTTTGAAAATTTCAGGTGATATAGCAGATCTGAAGTTGTTCTTTTGTAAACTAATTCAATGTTGTGTTGCATAGTTTACATTTTGCTTGGTTTGTTCTTTTACAGAATGCAGCCAAACTCATTATTTAAACAAACAAATATTAAAAAACCAATTTTCTATTCAAATATTTACATTAAAATATTCTGATTTGAATGTTCAGTTATTCATTTCAGCTGTAGTACTTAGTAAATATCATGGTCATCATATGGTCATAGACTCATCTTCATCATGGGGTCAGGGGTGGGATGCAGCAGAGTCAGGGGCTAACAGTTGATCAGAGTGATCTTCATCATAGGGCTAGGGGTGGGATGCAAGAGAGTTGGGGGCTCACTATTCCTCTAATTTGAAATTGGCTTCCATTTGGTCATCTATCTGTAACAACATCAGACCATCTTCATAATCTAATTGTTGCAAATCCTCTTCATTTTCTTCTGCTGCTTGTATCAGTTGTGGATCAGATAATGAATTGTCCCATTCTTCATAACTTAGTAATTTTGGTAAAAAACTGGATTTTAATTTTTGCCCGTTATATTTTAGCAATAATGGATATAAAAGTTCATAATATTTTAGCTAGTACATTTTTTATGGCACTCATATTTCTGATCTCACTCTGACTATATGGTAAATGGTTTCCTTGGGGGTTTACGTGTTTCTGCTCAAAAGTCCCATTATATGGTAAGTGGTTTCCTTGTGGGTTTACATGTTTCCACTCAAAAGTCCCATTATATGGTGGACTTTTTAGTGGAAACATGTAAACCCCCAAGGATTTTCTTGTGGGTTTACATGTTTCTGCTAAAAAAACAGACTATATGGTAAGTGATTTCCTTGGGGGTTTACATGTTTCTTTCATCTCATGCAGTGTTTGAAACTAACTTTAAGAATCTGCTTGATGTCAAGCCAGTAACTATTTAAACAATTGCAAAATACAATTTAAAGTTATTGACAGCTCCAAAAATGGTTACAAGCCACAAAGCAGGAAGAAATATTGAATGCAGACCTCATTCCATCATTTGAATTGACAAGAGTACCTAATATAAGTTATTAGATTCTGAACATTATATATGGAATTGACGAGTGCCTAATATAAATTATTAGATTCTGAACATTATATATGGAATTGGATTTGAGTCATGACTTGTAAGAACTCCAGTGTACAATTTAAATGAAGTAAAATAAGTTTACAGCTTTAAAATGGAAGTTTCTGATTTGGAAATAAGAAAACTTGTAATGAAAGCTTGTCATGCATTTCAGGGTGTGTTCAGAGCCTGGAAATATTGGAGGAGGTGCTGGTGGAAGTCCTGCTACTGTTAGAGGGGTGTCAACACCATTCTAGGTACTCTTTGTGTGTGTGTCTGTGTCTGTATGTGTGTCTGTGCATCTGTGTGTGTGTTTGTGCATGCATGCATGCACATAAATGCATGCATGCTCACATGCATGTGCATACTGCTGTTAGAGGAGTGTTAACACCATTCCAGGTACTGTGTAGAGTGCATGTGTGTGCATGCATCCATGCATATGTGTGGATTTGCTGTTGGAAGTCCTGCTGCTGTTAGAGGAGTATTAACACCATTCCAGATACTTTATAGCATTTACATAGGTATGTATGTATGTATGTATGTGTGTATGTATGTATGTATGTATGTATGTATGCATGTATGTATGTATGTATGTATGTATATGTATGTGTGTATATATGTATGAACTTATGTATGTATGTATGTATATATATGTATGTATGTATGTATGTATGTATGTATGTATGTATGTATGTATGTCTAGGATTTAACAGTATGTCAATACAGTGCTGGATATATAGTGCTAATTAAAATGTAAAGGAAAAATTGCAAAAAAACTTTAGGTTTTTGGCAGAAATGTAATGTAAAACATACATACACACATTCTTACTTTTCACTTTATGCTCTAGCAATGTTTCAAGGTTTTGGATTATGTCACAGCAGAGCATGTGAGGCTTAGCGTTCTGTGGAATTCTTAAATTTTTCTTGCCAGAGCAAAATATGAAACTTAGTTACATTTAAAACAAAATCTGCTTTTATTCTGCTAATATGCTATTTGGCAACACAGACAACAATACAGTTTTCAAAATCCTTTATTTGCAAACATTTTAGCTGAAAGTTTTCAAGGAGTACATATTGAATAATTCTAATCTTTTTATTAATGTTCACGTGAACTGGCACTATGCTAACATTTATGTCACTTTGTAAACAAGGTTCTTCTAAAAGCTCTTAGAAAACATAACCTGAAAACAAAAGCAGATTTTTAGGACATAAAGTACAGGAAACTTTTTGAAGACCTTGTTACTAACATTTATGTTTCTTTTCAATTAACTTTGTTCAGATATTTTTCCATTGACTCCCAAGACTAATTTATTTATTTATTTTTCTTCATGGTAATAGTTACAATGGCCTGGTGACAGAGGCATTGACTAAGCTAAGGATACTTCAAAAACTGTGCTCAGATGTCTTGGATAACAATGTCAATATATCCACACTGCCCAGTCTGGATATGTACATACAGCAGAAAATGTGTTCAGACCAGTCTAGTCAAGCTCCCATCCCACTTCTGACACCAGGAACTACACACCAACAGGTAATGCCTTTCATACTTGACACAGTCTAAACTAATAATATATTCATTGATCCATGGACTGAGAAAAGTGCAGCACTGTAATGCACTCACTTTGCAACTCTGCAGTTTTGAGGTTGACTTGACACCAGAACCAACATAATAGGTAAATGCCATTCCCACTGAACTCAGTCTGATCCATCAGTCCTGGATAGGGCAGCTGTATTTCATCTGCTTTGCACCTGTTTAGTTCAAAGCTTGATCTGACACAGGAATCTACATATCATATAAATGCTGAAAACAGTCTGAAAAACTAAGCATTAGTCCATGGGACCTTGATAGTGTTAATGCATATGCCGTGCACTTGTGCATTTCTGAGTTTGATCTGACACAAAAACCTTCATATCACGTAAGTGCTTTTCGTACGGATCACAGCTTTAAGAACTAATCATATAACAATGGGCATTTGACAGTGTAGCTCCAATTCACTCTCTTTGCACTGATGCAACCCTCTTTCTTGGATTCATAAGAAAGACTGAGTTGTTGCCAGTGCAAGGCCAGTGGTTTCATAAGAAAGATTGAGTTGTTGCCTGTACAAGGCCAGTGGTTTCATAAGAAAGATTGAGTTGTTACCTGTACAAGGCCAGTGGATTCATAAGAAAGACTGAGTTGTTGCCAGTACAAGACCAGTGGTTTCATAAGAAAGACGGAGTTGTTGCCCATACAAGGCCAGTGGTTTCATAAGAAAGACTGAGTTGTTGCCAGTACAAGGCCAGTGGATTCATAAGAAAGACGGAGTTGTTGCCTGTACAAAGCCAGTGGATTCATAAGAAAGACTGAGTTGTTGCCAGTACAAGGCCAGTGGTTTCATAAGAAAGACAGAGTTGTTGCCCATACAAGGCCCGTGGTTTCATAAGAAAGACTGAGTTGTTGCCAGTACAAGGCCAGTGGATTCATAAGAAAGACGGAGTTGTTGCCCATACAAGGCCAGTGGTTTCATAAGAAAGACAGAGTTGTTGCCTGTACAAGGCCAGTGTTTTCCCTGAAGTTCTCTGGTTTCCTGCACTGTATAAGATTAACTCGTACTAACATCCAAAGTTTCAAGGATACATTCTACATTGATACATTTTTAATTCCCCTCCTCCCCCAACATGCATATGGGGATAATATAGCTGTTGCCATGTTCATCTGTCTGTCTGTCAGACTGTCTTTAAACCTTTAATTACTCTGAAACCATTCAAGGTATTTTCAACCAAACTAGGTACGTATGTAAAGCAATTTAGAAGTTCCTTTTATTTCTTAGAATTTTCCACAATCAGTATTTTTTTACGTTCCAATGGAAATTTTGTTTAGCATAAGTAGTATATAAACTGACAGTGATGTACCATAGGGTACTATAATAAAAAGTTTAAAAATTGAGAGTGCTGGATGATAGGTGTGTCATGGATGGACCAAGCAGGAATATAATAGTGAAGGGAAAAAAACCAGATGTAAACAAACAAATTTATTTTTAGAAAATGGGGGAAGATATACAGATTTACAACACCATGACTATTTTCTGACACCTATAACCTTAATACAAACTAGCAACACCATAACTATTCTTTGACACCTTCTGTAATCTTAATATGAACTACACTGACCATGACTATTCTCTGACACCTTCTGTAATCTTAATACGAACTAGCAACACCATATTCTCTGACACCTTCTATAATCTTAATATGAACTACACTGACTGAATATAAACAGATTATAATATCATTAGAACTAAATGAATGACAAAATAATATTCAAGACCTTTGTGTAGCAACAGCTTATTTTTCACAGAATAAGATTATTATTGTATTTTCTGTCTTTGGACACTGTTTACAGACAACAAAAGTTTTTGCCAAAATTATTTTGTCATGCCTTGCAATATTTGGACATTATATTAGGAGAATTTTATTTATGCACTGATGTTTTCAGAAACAATTGTAGTTCTGCATTGACGAAACAAGAGAGAGACTGACACCACTTTCAGAATGTGGAGGAATGGTATGCTTATCAACAGAAATAGCTTCAACAAGTTACATGTATGATTCGAATTGATGAAAATTGCAAAAACCACATTTGAAGAATATGTCACCCTTTATTAAAAAAGAAAACTGTTAAAGTCTAAGTCTTTCATCTTGAATATTTTGTTTTACACTTCTATTGTGGATAACACTAAAGCCTGCACACAGTCATTTACTGGTTGCATATATAGGAATTTGTTTCAGTGGATAACACTAAAGCCTGCACACAGTCATTTACTGGTTGCATATATAGGAATTTGTTGCAGTGGATAACACTAAAGCCTGCACACAGTCATTTACTGGTTGCATATATAGGAATTTGTTGCAGTGGATAATATCTTATTGTTAAGCATACATTAGAGGGAAGTGAGACATGGCAGTCATTTTTCCAATGACGGCAGTCATCAGTGGTATTAAGGTTTGGGTTCAAGTTTTTTTGATTTGCTAATATTTCCTAAACTCACTGATGAATTTTCTTCCTACTTTGATTTGCTAATATTTCCTAAACTCACTGATGAATTTTCTTCCTACTTGGAATGAATCATTATGTAACTAAAACAATTAATTCAGTGACATGCACGCTTGCTCCTTTGACCTTGGGGTCAAGGTCACAGTCATTGATTTTTTTGTTATGGTTGTGGTTCAAGTTTGTGCACACCTGTCATAAGGTGAATTGTATTTTGTTATGATGATGTCCATCAGTCCATCTGTCTGCCTGTCTCTTACCAGTTTAATTTTGTCCACCATTTACAGTTACATAACTTTGTGGATGACTTGTACTTGAGGTAAGGAAGAATCTTATTATCTTCAAAGTCAAATGATCAAAGGCCAAGGTCACTGTGACTGAAAGAAAAATAATGGCTTCCACATAATAACTCGAGTTCTTCACCATCTACAGTTACCAGACTTTGTGGATGGCTTACTCTTGGGGTAAGGAAGAACCCCATCGATCTTGGGGTCAAAAGGTCAAAGGTCAGTGTCACTGACTGAAAGATGAAAAATGGTTTTGCACACAATAACTTGAGTTCTCCACATCTGCAGTTACCAAACTTTGTGGATGGCTTGCTTTTTTGTTAAAGAAGAAGCCTGTGGATTTGGGGTCAAAAGGTGAAAGGTTAAGATCACTGTGACTGAAAGAAGAAAAATGGTTTCCACAAAATAAACAAAAAAGTTCTACATCACATACCAGGATCAAATGGTAATGAAGTTGTCTATTGATTTTGGGGTCAAAAGATCAAAGGGTCAGTTCCAAGGTAATTGTGACTGAAAGGAGAAAATGGTTTCTGCACAAAAGTTTCAGTTATCAACCATGTACCTTCATCAAAGTTTGTGGATGACTTACACTATAGGTATGAAAGAAGCTTATTGATTTTATGGTCAAAAGTCAAGATCACTGTGATCAAAAGAAGAAAAAATGGTTTTTAGCTCAACTGGTCATAGAGCAGGAGAGTTGATGGGATGGCCTGAAGCTGAACCTGCTTAGACAGCCATGGTCACATGTGTTCCACCCTTGCCTGGACCTGCTTAGACAGCCGTGGTCACATGTGTTCCACCCTTGCTTGGACCTGCTTAGACAGCCATGGTCACATGTGTTCCACCCTTGCCTGGACCTGCTTAGACAGCCATGGTCACAGGTGTTCCACCCTTGCCTGGACCTGCTTAGACAGCCATGGTCACAGGTGTTCCACCCTTGCCTGGACCTGCTTAAACAGCCATGGTCACATGTGTTCCACCCTTGCCTGGACCTGCTTAAACAGCCATGGTCACATGTGTTCCACCCTTGCCTGGACCTGCTTAAACAGCCATGGTCACATGTGTTCCACCCTTGCCTGGACCTGCTCCTCTTTCACACCTGGCTCATACTGGAAGAGCCTTGTGAAGAAAGGAATTTCAACCATACATTGGATGAATCTTTACAAAGCAAAGACAGTTCATTCTGCAACATGCTCTCTCAACCTTTTGACCTTGGGGCCAAGGTGATATGTTCTATGGCAATGTTGTGATTATGGGTTTGAGATGCAGGCCCTGGCCTTGTTTTAAAAAATAACCCATCGCAAAATAAATCCTTATTTTATGTGTTTTATATATTATGATTTTAAAAGGTTGAATATTAATTCAAACATATATCCCCTATTCAGATAATATGTTGCAGAAAGTTTATTTCCAACAATAGATTGCAAAAAGTGTCCTATTCAAATAAGTGGCAGGTATATTTACTCATTATCTCTGCATTTTTGCATAATGAGGAAGTACCCTTGTTCTGAGTTTTGTGGCACCATCATAGTTTATGATAGACTGAAATGGATGATATTGCAGAAAAAGGGAAAGAATGATAACAAATAATGTAGATTTTCTACTGACATTAAAAAAAAACCAGCTGAAAAAATGCAGTTTTTTAGACCAGATTTTTTAAGGCAAATTAATTCCTTGTTTTGGTGTTAAACTTCCTGCTGTTAGATCTAAAGCAGACCAGTCCAAACAGCACATGGACAGAGAAACCTTTAGATGAAGTAGGTCGAATTTGAGATTAAGAGAAAATAGTGTCCTGGACATGAAAACCATGGTCCAATAAGCAAAAATAATATCCAATCAAAAATGTTTTTTACACATATAAACATGTGGCAAAACAAAAATATCTCAGAATCAGATGTAGATGGATGCAGTTGGAAGTAACAAGAAGTGTGTCCTTCCTCCATATTCAGGTGAAAATGAAAAGAATCAACTGGGTACAGTGAGTTAACCCCCCCCCCCCCTTATGTGGGCCAACATTTTGTTTTCAAGATAAGTTTAATCTGAGTTTATATTTTTGCATGATAATTAATGTTTACAATTGCTGCTGGAGACTGCTAAAAGTTTCGCAGAGGCTAGCTACTGTGTGCATTTCTTACTTTCATTCTGATTAAACAGCTTTACACTGTAACTCACATAATTTATAGTTTTGGACTCTTTTTAGGTGAATTTACATCAACTTTCTGAAATAAGAGATGACCATCAGGCTTTGACTACATCTTCCATGCCTGATACAGCCAATCAGATGATGTTATATCCCATATCTGTGGCAACCACCTCAATCGCAGTGCAGGGCTGTTCTGAAATTGCCATTAGAAAGTTTCATCAGATATGGGAAGCTATACACCATTGCTGGTAAAGTACTTTATTTGAATTCAAATTGCACCCTTCAGAATTTCTAGGTTATTTTGGCTGTCCATCAAACCCTATAGCTATAACCTTTTCCAGCTGTCTATCCATCTGTACATACACTCTTATTGTAACTACCATAGCTCTGCAACTCTTGTACATGATTGGAATCCATTTGGTATGTGAAGTGCCTATTACATGTAAATGTGCCTTTTGAAGGTTTCATCTTTTCATGGCCAATTATGACAGAGTTATTGCCCTTGTCCCAGCAATATTATATCTCTACAGCAGAGTCTTGTAACCAGCATAGCTCAGGAACTAAGCTAATGTTGCATCTAGATTGCATTTTTTTGTAATTTACACATATTTTGTGAATATCTGGTGCAAAATCTTTAGTCCTGTGGGTTATTTTGTGGCATACAGTATCTGTAGTTGGTGGAGTATTGTTTCTTAATGTTTTGTTGATATTTATAATTGCTTAATAATATCCTGGAGAAGTCTTGATCTTTTGGAAATTACCAAGCTTAAAATGGCATTTCCCAGAAGTCAAAACTTACTGTACATGGCTTTGATTGATTGGCATCCTTTTTGGACATGATATTGGTCATGTGGTGCACCTCATGATCAAACCAAAACAATTGATAGACTTTTGTGGAAACTGTCAACCCCATGTCTTCATGGTAGACTACTAATTCACAGTGATTTTTAATAGATCAAATTCTACTTTTATCAGGTACTTGAAAAGAACTTGAGTGCCAGATTTACCTTCCATTCTATTGATATTAATATTTTCACATTTGCAGTAGAAGGACATGCAGTTTGTATTACTTTATCATGTCACTGGTTAGGAAAATCTCCCCATCCCAGCTTTTTTCACAATGTTTGTGATAATGAAAAATTGCAGACATATGAACACCCTGTTTTTTCCTTCAGAAAATACAAATGATTTTTGTTTTGTTTTTGAGTTACACACATTCTTCTATTTCATGTGTCATTCATTTGCATGTCTTTACTGTCTATTTCATGTGTCATTCATTTGCATGTCTTTACTGTCTATTTCATGTGTCATTCATTTGCATGTCTTTACTGTCTATTTCATGTGTCATTCATTTGCATGTCTTTACTGTCTATTTCATGTGTCATTCATTTGCATGTCTTTACCAGTATTTTTGAATGGTAGAAGTTTGAAAAGTTAAACTTAAAAAGTAGGCTTATATGATCAAAATCTTACATGAGTTCGATAATGTGTGGTATCCATACATATTAATGATGTCATCCTACATGTGATTGTCTGAGCATTTTATCACCCTAGAGACTGCATTTCTGATTTAATTTTGATCCAAATTGGTAAATAAGCTTAAATCATTAAGATCTTGGATGAGTACAGTTATGAGCAA
Source organism: Margaritifera margaritifera (assembly GCA_029931535.1). NCBI lineage: Eukaryota > Metazoa > Mollusca > Bivalvia > Unionida > Margaritiferidae > Margaritifera > Margaritifera margaritifera. Next base: position 250,310 of record JAQPZY010001442.1, read on the forward strand.
ATTCATGCATATTAATGAGGTGATTTTGCACCTGTTTTGTTGAGCTTTACAATACTTCAGCAACTTAATTTCAAATCATATTTTTATCAGACTTGGTAAATAGGCTTATATCATCAAAGTATATAATGTATTTTATTATGAGCAAGATCTACACATATTAATGAGGTGATCTTGCATATAATTGACTGAGCTTGATCCAACTTATTAAATAGTATTATATTGTCAAGATGTTGGATGAGCTTTACATGTAAGATCTATGCATATTAATGAGATAGTCTTGTATCTGATTGGCTAAGCTTGCTACCACTCCAGAGACTGAATTCCAGTAAGATTTTGCTCCACCTTAAGTTTATATTATCATTGTCATGGGTTCTTTGATAAACTGAGATCTGTGCATATTGAGATATCTTGTCTCTGATTGGCTGTGCTTGTTTCTTCTCTAGGTATAGAGACTTTATTTCTCATCCACTGCCTTTAAAACTTGGTAAATGGGCTTATATCATGAAGATATTGGATGACTTAGATTATGAACAAGAGACTGAGCATCTTAGTTATGACTTTATAGTTAGAATTTTTTTTTATTAGGATATTGTCAAATAGATAAAATCAACATGATATAAAGTTTGGTAGATAGTTTACATAGGATGTGTTCCTACACCACTGCTTAAGCCTGCTTAGTGAAATGGTCAACCGTTAAGTTATGTAAGCCAGGTAAGCAACAGGCTCAGTTGGATGTTTTGTTATGAAACCCAGTTTGTGGCTATATCTGATGAATTACTTGAATGATGTCACTTAAATAGCTTATTCTCTCTTCGAAAGAATATTATAAATTTAACCAAACTCAGGATATGGGTATATCTTGACATTTTCTCAGAGACGTTCAGTCATTTTCAATCCATAGTATCAGGTTTAAGGTCAAAGGTCATGACAAATAATTTTGTACTTCACTTAAGGTATCTTGCGAACATGTTAACTTAGACATGTAAGAAAATATTTTTGCTACCAGATTTGTTATGATTGAGTTTCTCAAGAAAGCAAAGATGTTTTCAATACACATAGCAGTTAATAAGAATAAAAGGACAGAAGAAACAAATTTATTTTAAATTCCTTGAAATTCCTTTTAGCCAGTAGAGCTTCAGTCCTTTTGAGGGACTCTTCTTTTCTGCTTTGCTCTCTGGGTCATAAGGCCAATTGAGCTTATGGTATGGCACTGCAACTGGCATGGGTTGTTGGTTGTTCACCGTCCATCATGCATTGTTTGTCTTGCATGATCCATCAAAATTTATTATTTAGGTTTTTATATAAAGATGACTGGACCAATTTTAACAAAATTTGGCAGAGCACATCCTGACTTTAAGGCCTTCCAACTTCAGAACCTTTGAAATGTTTACAACAATGCTGATCTGCCATTAAATATGGTTACCAGTACTGACAATATGACAAAAAAAACCCAACCTTTAAGTGATTTCATCTAAAAAATGCCCAAAGAACTCTGGTATAAAGGGCTTTCAATTTTACACAAATGAAGATGATTCGCAATGATATATGACTGCTCTTACACAACTTTTTGTAACTTCTGCTTAAAAACCACTCAGTAGAATTGGACAGCATTTTACAAAAAGCATCGTGGGCCTTTTGATATATATATATATATATATATATATATATATATATATATATATATATATATATATATATATATATGATAAATATGAATGAAGATACAAATAAAAAATAGTGAAGCCTCAATAAAAACAGAAAAACCTTGAAACAGTTGTTTTCATAACAAATGCAGTGAATAGAATTGGAAGAAATTTCCACAGAAAGTAGTCTATTAACCCAGATTTCTTGGCCAACAGCTCTTGCATTTGGCTGTTTGGCAGATATCTTCCAGGTGAGCAATCTCAGACCTACTTGGGTTTCTTGTTTTTCTTTTTCTGTCATAGTGTTTGCAATGTTAGCTTCTTCGCTGGTATAAAGAATCACAAACATATTCTTAATTGTCTCCGTCCATGATTTCTACACCTACCTATATTTTATTTACCGTAATTTCACTTTGAATAGAACTAATCTTAAGATGTGACATTATGGAATATAACATGAGCATAATAATCTTTAGATGTCACATTATGGAATATAACATGAGCATAATAATCAGGTATTAAACTGTTGATCCTTTATAGTGCTAATCTTGACAAGTTCCATAAAGGCTGGATTACAAATACCCACATGGATCCAGAGGAATCAAAGGAGGCTTTTTTCCTTCTTTCCAATCTTGTTCCAGCAGTCCGGGATTTACACCGGGAATTTTCTGTGTAAGTATTTCAGTCACTCATTGAAATAACTATCCATACTTTGGGGGGGGGGGGGATAAAACTTTTATGGGGGTGGGCAGTGTTTTCTTCAGAATGCATGATTGTGCAAATAAAAAAAAATATGCACAGTCAATTTACTGTTAGCATAACAAAACCTGTAACAGTCATTAATATTACCAAGCTCAATCTGATCATGTAGACACTTGAATTTTAGATCAACTGACATAATCAAGTGTTTACTAAGTGACATTTTGAAATTGAGCAATGAGGCCATTTCATAAATTACCTCATTATTAAAAGTGTGTTAACAACTATACTTGGCAAGGTTGTACAATGGCATACATGCAGATTTCAGTATTCAGTGGTAATGTCTGATATTATATGCAGTTGTAATGCATACATCATAACACACATTTACTGCTGCTGTACTGATAATGAAGATAACTGTACATTTTATATTTATTCATTAAAAGTCATTTATAACACATTAGTTGAAACGTACTGTATAGGGTCTGTTCATAGATACTGTTCTCATATAAACCTGCCCCCTTTAAAATGTAAAATCCCCCATTATGAAAATGTCAAACAGAAATTCTTTCTCTGTATGAAAATCTTGGAGAATCACTCAGTGGGGGAAACCATTTAATACAGAGTTTTAATGTGCTATGACTCCATGTTTAAAGTTTCGTAAAATAATAATACAAAACTTGAACAGTTTTTGTCTCACTTGGTAAGAATAGTCATGACATATGGATCACTTTCTGATGATGTTGTCAATGACATTACTGGCATAGGTGTCAGTGTTCAGTTTTTGCAGTTAGATCAGTTTCTATGACACTTTTGCTATGTACAGTTATCAAATTTGATTGGTGTATTGATCTTGGAGGGTACTGCTCACTAAAGGTAAAAGTTGGTCATAGTGACCTAGTTTTAATACTCCAGTGATTTCAGGGAATTTATATTTTTACCACTATTATTTATTTTATATACCTTTTAAAGAATTTTATTATGTTTACCATTTATCTTTTAGCTTGTGGTGCTGCATGTTTACATTTATTTAGAAGGGTTTATCTTCCTAAAATTTGTTGGCAATTTTTTTATCTTTACATTTTTAGAACTTAACTTTTAATTGGCACTATATAACCAGTATTGTGCTAATGTGCCATTAAACCCTTCACATACGTACATATCTCTCTCTGTTGTATGTACATTGTTCCCACAGCTTTTTTGGATTTAGGGTTTTTGTACCCACTGGGTTGCTAAAATTGGGTTAAAAGGTAGTAAAATGGTATTATTGCACTATAGGATTAAAAAAAAATTAAATAAAATCTCATAACTTGTTTATACTTAATAGTTCAGAAAAGTAATTATAATATACAGAAAGATTCAGTAGTAAGTTATTTAACAGCTGCAAATATTATAAAAGTTTCCTTTTTAAATTTCATAAAAATGAAGTTAGTCATTTTGTTTTCTTTTAAAAAAATAACCCAAAGGAATACCAATGACTCCATTAATTTCAGTGTAAAAAATCCCATATGCCACTGCATAATTTGTTTTTGCTATGTATTTTCCAGATTTGTTCTATGCACGGAAAGCATATTAGTATGGTAGGAACAATGAACCAGTGTACCCTTCATTGCCAATATGGCAGCTGTAGCAGAGTTACCACTTGTGTTTATCATCAGAATTACACATATCAGTCATATTTGATCAGGTTTTCCTGGTCACTGAGAAATGGGTAGAAATTGTGTAATACTGTCACCAAGCTACAAATATAAAAAATAAAACAAGTATGAAACAAACACCATATGCCTCCTGCAAATGGGTATCACATGGGCAACCTGTGTAATAAGTTTGATGAATTTCCACCCACCGCTTTAGGAGCTGTGCCTTTGGATAGAAGGATGGATGGCCAGATGGAGGGCATTGCAATATTTCATACTAATACATGTGGAAATTAATGTAACTGGAACCTCATATGTCTTAGGGCCATGCATCAAGATGCAGGAGCCCAATAGTAATCACCTTTTCCTTCCATCCATCTGTCCATTTATTCACACGTCTTGTAATCACCATAGTTCTGTAACCATTACATATAATTGGATGCCATTTTGGGTAGGTGAATTGCCTAATTCATGTAAAGGTTTAATCTTTTCAGGTCCAGTTTTGACTTAGTTATTGTCTTTGTCTATCAGTATTAACTCTCCACTACAGTGGATCCTGGTAATCAGTGTAGATCAGGAAACATTCAACATGTTTTCATGCAATTTGTACATTGTCTCATAGACATAGATGTGCCTTTTATGGGTTTTGTCTGTTCAACTTCATTTTGGATGGAGTTAAGACCTTTGACACCTAACTTCAAATCTTCGCATGAGACATTGCTTGTAACCAGCACAACTCTGCAACTGTTACATGTACTTGGATGCCATATGGTAGGTGAATTGTTGATTGTTTATTGCATGTAGATGTGCCTTTTAAGGTTGCTTCTTTTCAGGTCCAGTTTTGGCAGAATTTTTTGCCTTTTTTTCCATCAGTGTTGCATCAACACTACAACCGATCCTTGTAACCGTCACAGTTCATGAACCATTCAGCATATTCTAATTCAGTTTGATATGTATATTGTCTCAAGACCTAGATCTACCTTTTATGGGTTTTGTCTCATTAACTCCCTTTTGATTAGAGTTATGGTCCTTGAGAACTAGCTTCATTTCTTCACCTTTGATGTTGCTTGTAACTGGCATAGCTAAAGAACCATTCAACAAATTCTGTTGCAATTTGACTTATGTTAACTTGTATGGTGTTAGTCTCATTTAGAAGAGTTGTGGCCCCTTAATGCTTGTCCTTCTAACTTTGGTTTCTGCAAGATAACTTGCCAAATTTTTTAAAATTTCAACCAAATATGGGACATGGCTTCAGATTGACAAAAACATGAGTAAATGTGATTTACAGCATTCAGTGACATCATTTACAAGAGTTGTCTCATTATAGCTTGTTCTACTAACTTTGCTTTTTACAGCATAACTTTACTAATGAATGATGAATTTTAGCCAAGGTTATTAAGTAGTTTTATACTGATGAGACATCATAAGAGTTGGATTTCCAGCATTCCACATCTTCATTTAGGAGAGTTATTGCCCCTGATTGCCTATCTCCATACTTTGGTTGTCCACTAAAGTTTTCTGTTGAAGGCCCTGCCCAGCAAATTGTAGAGAGCAGGGCCTTTTGTGATGCACCTATTGCTACAAGCTCTAGTTTGGGTAGACATTAAATGTGTGAAACTTGTATAATACAGTATTGTAATTGCTGCATGCAGCTCATTCCATATTATTCATATTATCTTTGTCATGCTCACATTACTCCACAAGTTAGCTACAGAAGTCACTTTTCTTTAGATATCAGTGTTGGCAGCACTTTTATTAAGGTTTTGGTTCAATTTTTTCAGTTGCTTATATTCCCTTAACTCTGCTTGATTCTGTTCTTGGGATTACTCATCATAAAACAGAGACAATTTCACACACACCCTCATCCCTTTTACCTTGAGGATTGAAGATGTTTGCTAAAACCGTGAGGTTACCTTGAGGATTGAAGATTTTTGTTAAAACTGTGAAGTTTTTTGTTTGCTTATATTTCCTTAACCATTTGATGGATTATGTTTCTACTTTGAATATATTATCAAGAAGCAAAGGTACTTTATTCAATGGGGCACACTCCCTCCTCCCTTTGCCCCTGTGGTCAAGGTCATAGACATTGAAAATTGTGTTAAAGTTTTGGTTAAAGTTTTTGTCTCACCCTTGAAGCTTAGGTGAAACATCACTTTCTAACAGCATTGTTGTAATAGGTGTTAATGTTGAGTTTTTGAATTTAGCTCATATTTTTCTGATCGTTGTATGCTCCATTAATGGTGTTAAATTGCATTTACAGTCATGAAACTTAATGCGTGTATTTTTGGAGCATACTACTGACTATAGCCAAAACTAGGTCACTGACTTTTCATGCTTCTGTGATTGTATTCTTTTTGCATTTAGCTAAGTTTCTCTGACACTGTTGCATATAGAGTCATGAAACTTGAAGGTTGTGTTCATCTTCGAGGGTACTAACCACCATGGGCAAATGTAGGTAACAGTGACCCATATTTCAGTGATTACATTTTTGCATTTAGCTCAGATTCTCCAACACTACTATATGTAGTCATGAACTTAATCGGGTATATTCCTCTTGGAGGATACTACTCACCATATACAAAAAGAGGTCACAGTGACCTACTTTTCATGCTCCATTGCTTATGTTCAGTTTTTGCACGTACAGTCATGAAACTTGAGTTGTGTATTCATCTTGAAGAGTGCTACTCACCATGTGTAAACATAGGTCAGAGTGACGAACTTTTCATGCTCCTGTGGATCTGTTGTGTATAATCATGAAACCTGATTAGTATATTCATCTTTGAGGGTACTACTCATCATAGGCAAAAATGAGGTCACAGTGACCTTTTTTTGCACTAATGACTTTTTGGATTAGCCATGGTGGAGCAGTAAGACATAGAATTCCGCAAACTTCTTTTTCATTTATTTATATTTCCATAATTCCATATGAAGCAAAAACAGTTAACTTGGCAATATTTTCACTCATTCCTTCGAGTCAGGGTAACAAGGTATGTAGCAGTGTTTTGAGTGTGGGTTCAACATGTGGCCTGTGATAATTTTGTATCTAAGGACCACTCATTGAAGATCCTCTATTAATTGGGTGTTATTTGTTTCAGGATATCAAGTCTACCTCCAGCAGCCATTTACCAGCATCCTCAAGCTGTCTCTTCCATGTGTACACATCTCAATACTTTCTTCAGCAGAATGCAGGCTGAGGTGATTCATCATCATCATCATAAATACAGTGGAACTTCAAAAACTTGAAGTGCTGGGCAGGGGGTGGTGGTGGGGGGCAAAATTTTAGTCTGATTGTTCCATTTTTTTGAGTTTTCAAAGTCTGTGGCAAAGTAGCTGCTGTTACTACTACTTCTACTGGTGCTGCTGTTACTACTACTACTGCTGCTACTACTACTACTATTTCTGCTCCTGCTACTACTGCTTCTAACATTTTGAATTTTTGCTTAAAAATAAAAAAGTTCTTGTTTTCTGAATAGTAGGATTTTGAAGTCAAAATTTATTTTTATAACCCCACCTCTGTAGACGCAGGGGTAAATAGGAATCCTTGCATTCATCTGTCCATCCATCACACAAGTTTGTGAACACAACTAGTACTGCAGCATTTGATGGATTACGTTGATCTTGGTAAGTATTATGATCATCACGCGAAGATGCGCATATTGATAAATCACTTTGCTTCTGCAATTTTTTTAAGAGTTGTTGCCCATTTTGAATCACAGAGAAATGCAGTGCATGACAAAATCATGTGAATGCAACTGGTCTCCGAGTTTCCAGTTGATCGACATGAAACTTGGTACATGTAATGATCATCACTTTTTAGCTCAAAGGCCAAGACAGTGAGCTTATGGTTTGGTCCTGTGTCTGTCATTTGTTATCCATTAGTATTAGTCCATCAACACCTGGTTGTGAACACTCTAGAGGCTTCATTTCTGATCAGATTTTGATCCGACTTGTTATGTAAGCTTCTCTCATCAAGATCTTACATGAGTTTGATTATGAGTGACATCCACTCAAGATGATCTTGCATCTGATTGCCTGAGCTTGTGAACAAGTTAGAAGCTATATTTCTGAACAGATTTTGATCAGATGTGCTGTGTAAGCTTATATTATCAAGATCTTGGATGAGTTTGATTGTGAGCAACATCCATGCATATTAATGAGGTTATCTTGCATCTGATTGGCTGAGCTTGTCCCCACAATTGAAGTCTTATTTCTGATTTGGTATGTAAACTTGTATCATTAAGATCTCAGATGGGTTAGATTATTGTATAAAGCACTTGTGCAATGCCAAGAGATTCAATTCTAGTAATTTGATATTGAAACCATGTATACACATGGTACATTGCATGCAGTTACTTGCCAGTTTTTATTAGAGGAAAGGAAGGGAAGTAACTTATGATAAGGACTATTTACAATCACAGGTTTGGGGTTATGCAGAGTTCTTTTCCAGGCAGATAAATTAAAAGAATTGAAAATTAATTTTAGAATTCAGGATGCATGAATTTAAATAGAAGTTGTAAAAAACATAATACATGTTAGTGATTATAATGAAAAATGTTTAATTTAAACTGAAGAAAAATATAAAATATCTATTAACAAGTAACACTCCAAGTTGTTAATAATTTGATAATAACTAATTCTGTTTATAAGACTATTATGTAAAATAGTAATTAATTATTATAAACTTGTGGATGAAGAGATTTATACTAAACCAGAAATGTTGCATGGATCTGATGCACACCCATAAGAAAAGGTTTTTACTAAGGAAACAAGCTGTGTGGGAATTGAGTAATAATGCAGTGTAGCTTCAAGGCTGAGCAACTAAAAATGTATCTAAGTATCAGAATTTCTTTACATATTTAAGTATGTGCAAGAGAAAGATTTTACTTTAAGAACATATTTTTTGTAAAAACCATTTCCACATTTATAAGTTTATTTGTAGAGAATTATTTCTAAAAACATAACCACATTTGCAGTTCTTGAATATTTTGAAGCAAGTTTGACAAGTTTGGTTAATAGGAGTTTGACAGTTGCTAGTATTACCATATTAAAGTGCCTCAAACATTATTTATTTATATGTTATCACATATTTTGTGCACCCATTTAAGGCATTTCATATATTTAGTGCCATTACAAATTTAATTAAATGTATGTTTTGTATTTTAAGCTTTTACATTTTATTTTAACCCAATATGCTTTCCTCCTGTAACACTTCCAAATTTAATTGCTATGGGCAATGAAACTCTTGACCTTACAAGTGGCCCTGAGACATTCAGTAGTTGATTTAGGCTAATCAGATGGTGGGATTCTAACCTGAAACCTTCTGGTCACAAGTCCAATGCCTTGGGTGGGGAACTTAATGGTTCCTAAGTTATGATTCCAGGGGCTGGTATAAAAACAGACCCAGGAATTGATGCTGATTGCACAGTTTAACTCCCCTTGAATTACCAAGTAATTGTATATCTATTAAGGGTGGGACTTTGCACAGTTTCTACATTACTAATCAGTGCCTTGTTCCCAGGGGCAGGGAGAGATCCAGGGAACAATGTGGGTTGTATAAATGACTTGTCTTTTTTATGAAGAGAAAGTTAACTTATATGGTCTAGAAAAGAAGATAAATCACACCAACTTTAATATACAGTGTAGGAACTATTTGCTCCAACCTTTTTTCCCTCTTTATTTTCAATATGTGTGTAAATTTGCATTCACAAGCTAACATATGTCAACTAACAGGAGAATGATATGAGGTCCACTCAGGCCATTTGTTGTTAGAATTATTGCCCTTTTGTCTTGCTGCTGAATGCCATATATGACAGAATCTTATGAATGCAACGTGGCTGAGTATTTGATGGATCACTGTGTAACTTGGTGCATGTTATGGTTATCATCTGAAGATGCACATATCGACAAATCACCTTGCTCCTTTGAATTTTGTTAGAGGTTTTTCTCTTTTTTTATGCCTCACATAAGGTGCAGTGTATTGTGTCATGATGTTGTCCATCTATCCATCCATCCATCCATCTTTCTGTCACCAACTTCATTTCTGCATAATATCTCGAGTTGTTCACCATCTCTAAACTTTGTGGATAGCTTGCACTTGGGGCAAGGAAGATTTTGGGGTGAAAAGCTCAGAAGTCAAGGACACTGTGATTGAAAGAAGGAAAATAGTTTCTCCTTCAAATACAATCACATTAACATTAGGAATATAATCTTACTACCTCCTGAATCCAGCCATCCTAAAAAAATGAAAATCGTCTTTTCCATCTATATCATTTGTTTGAAGGGCAGTAACTCTTGCCCATTACCTTTCCTTGCCATGTCGCCAGATGTCGCTAGTTTTAAGCTTTCTCTTCAGTACAGACAGCATCATACTGTATACCTCTCAAAAATCTTGCTTTATCTCTGGTTTTCAACCATTTAGCCCGGAATTTTTGTTTTTACTGTGGAATAATGATTCTATTACAGGTGGTATACATTATTTTTTTATTTTGACCAATTTTTTTGTGAATTTGTCACACTCATGAACTTTGTTTAATATGACTATATGCTCCAATATGGTATTGCTGATGCATGTTGTGATTCATGTTTTTGCGCTCACTGCCTGTTGATCACTCACTATGATAGTAACGGGTGTTTTTGCGACGTACTAACATGTTGAGTTGGTAATTTATTAATTATATCTTTGTTCATGTCGTTTCAGTGAAACTTGACAACGAAATGTCCTAAGTGTAAGGCAAACAAGGACATGCATGACACGTGCCGGACCTGCACTAAATGTACTTTGTCGCTGACCTGCAGTGTATGCGTCGTGTGGTCAGAAGATGTCTGGTCAACAGTTCTGTGGAAGAGTGTCTAAAACAGAGAAAAAAAGGGGCAAATCTTGCAACAAGCAGACATATGTGTCGAGTATTCACCGTAAGATGGAATCAATTGTGAGCCTAGTGGGGGACATTGTTGGGGTCCCCCCTTTTCCATCTCAAACATCAATAGATAATTTTGACAGCATGGGGGGGAGTGTCTCCCCATTATTTAGGCAGTCCAATGGGTGTAAGTTTCGCCACATGTCCAAGCATTGTAAGTCCAGGCACATAGAGTTTTTACCAGATCTTAATGATCCATCATAAAATATGGTAATACCATATGATGCCATTGCAACTGCTGACCAGTCTGCCCAACAGTCCGGTCATCCATATCGCATGCCTACTGACCATAGATCGATCATACCAGCAACCTGTACCACATGGATAATTACGGGGATCTTACTGACAGATCTGTCTATCTCACTATGCCAGTGGCACAGCTGGTACCAGAGCCATCTGTACCAATTTCCACATGGTTGACAACAATACCCAGAGATGCCAACTCCTCTGATTTAGTCGGAGCTACTCCAAGAATTAGGCCATCCTTGCGAGAAAACTCCGAGCTTTGATCAAAACATTAAAAACTTGGGGGTTTTTTGGCATTCAGAAATACATGGAATCATTTGGCTTTTTTGTGTCATCAAGCAGACGTCTTTTCTTTGTAATGCATTTGTTGTTTAGGAAAATATCAAAGCCACGCAGCAAACAGAAAGCCCTCGATTCTATTGGTTGAATAATAATTCCTGCATTTTCATTGGTCAAAATTATATCTTGCTTTTAGCCCATAATGTTTTTGTTCAGTTGTTTCTGCTGTTTGAGTCTAGTAGCTGTCATTTGGCCGTGAACTCTTGGATTTTTCTCAAAATGCCATCTCCTGAGCTGGATTTGCAACCAAAATGAAAAAATAGAAAGCATGAACAGAAATTTTGTGAGAAGTACACCGAAGATTTTCCTGGCATGACAAAATCCAGACTTGATGATGAGTTTGAGTTTTGCATGTTATATAGGACTGATATTAAGATAGCTTGCAGTGGACAAACAGATTTAGAGAGACTTACCAAGCACTAAATGAATAACTATAATTTACTTAGAAGAAAAGCATAACGTGTGAAGGACAAAGGAGCTGATAGGACTTTTCTAAGTGTGCGTTTTATTGGCATTCTTGTGGACAATAGATTTATTTTATTCTTCACTGAGGTGTTTTAATATTATAATAAAGACAAACATTTTCTTGCATTTTGAGAGATGCACATTATTTCTTTCCATTTGGCATTAATCAGTCAATCTTACAATATAAGAGACAAAGAAGAAACGTTTCCTGCTGATGGTATGTCAAGTGTGCTTGTGTCACTACTGTTGAATTTTTATTTTTTTATTTTTAAAGTTCAGTTGGTAAACAAATGGGTATGAGGGTAAATGTAAGTGAAATGTCTAAAACGTATTTCCACTAAGGATTTTTTATATCGCCAAAATATAAAGAAATGCACTAGATTGCACCATTTTCAGACCCCCCCCCCCCCCAGCTTGATGTGCCTTTTCATGTATTTGTGGCTCTGCCACTCAGCCGTGCTCAAATTTTATATTCACTAGGGTAGGCATCTCGGTGTACCGACCATTCTACTGGTGAACTAGCTGACCGTACCGACAACAAATTGATCCTCTGGACCTGGCTAACCACATGTTCATGGCCTACCCACATGGATGGTACTGTGACAGGTATAAGGATGACAAAAATGCCTCTTCCATGCTGCTGTTTTATGCAGAAATGGAAGCAGAGCTAGGCTAGGATGACACGCACAGTGAGTGTGATGATAATCCTCAAGAGCTGACATACTCAGATCCAACAACGGAGAGGACTGAGTTCAGCTTTAAGGCTGTGGTAGAAGAAATTTACCGGGTGTTGCCGGCTTCGGAATACCCTCAAACCCCTACCACCACAAAGGCCTGTAAGATAAAGGCCTCATTAGATCTAGATGAGGAGGATGAGGCTCCATCCTTCCATCTGATACTGCAGTCATCAAAAATCAGAGTAATCACTCACTATCTATGTCCAGCGAATATATGATCTGAGCAATTCTAAGGCTTTCTTTTCAGAAAGTCAAGTACCAGCGAGATTTTCTTCACGCTGGTACAAAACGCACTTGGGCACCTTTCATACTGAACTTCCGACCTTAGAAGAAAATTTGGCAGCTGTCAATATGTCTGCTCCTTATTTTTATAAAATTCATACAAATGTATTTCATGCTGAATCGAAGCTAGTACGTAATATCGTAACCACGTCTTTGATATTGGACTTGACCTCATTAGCAATTTCCCAGCTTTTCAAAAATCAGGCAATAAGCATGCCTGGTCGAAAATGGCCTAAATTTCGAGAGTCATTAACAGCAGCACATTCATTCCATGGCAAATGCTCTGACAGTTTCTTCTAATTTGGACTTAGTATAATGTGATGCATGTCTACATTTCAAGTCGCTCAAACCACATCATGCCTTGACATTGAGGACAACACCATTTGGGTTGCCATTGCTCTTTGGAGGCAAGATTGAGAAAGTTAGGAGACAGGCAGCTCAGGAATTACCCTTCCAACTTGCTGATCAGCCTCCACAGTAATTTAGGCCCAGTCAGACTCCGTCTCAAAGGAGGGATGATTGGAGACAAAAAGAGAAGGGATTGTTCATGGGCCAGAATCAATTTCGATCTCAAACAAATGTCAGGAGACAACAATCCAGCCAGTTTAGGAGGCAACCTTAAAGAGTGGGCAAGAAACAGGTTTCTTATTTTTCAAGCCTCCTAACTGTCGACGTTGACTTGCCAGTCCTACCGACCTCAGACAGCCTACCGGTGGGTTCCAGACTTATGCAGTTCAACTCTTGTTGGATTAATCTATTTCCACAAAATGAGTGGGTGATCCAATTAGTTCTGGAGGGGCTTTGGATTTAATTTATCCAACCACCTCCTTTTTTTGCCCTTTCCTCTCACGACAGGCGTACTGTCAGATTCGGAAAAGGACGAAATTATGCAGCAGGAGATCTGGTTGTTAATCGACAAATGGGCGGTGGAGATTATTCGAAAATCACAATCTTGTGGGTTTTATTCCAGGCTTTACCTAGTGCAAAAGGCCAATGGCAAGCTCAGGCTCATTGACCTGAATAGCCTAAATCACTATATAGTTCGGCTGAAATTCAAGATGGAGACAACACGATCGATCCGACGCTCCATCAGAAGGGATGAGTTTGCCATCAGTATCTGTCTGACCAATGCATACTTTCACATTCCTATCCACACAGCATCACAGAAATTTCTTCATTTTGTGAACCAAGGGAATATTTACCAGTTTCAAGTTCTTCCATTTGGTCTAAACATAAGCCCATGGGCCTTTACAAAAATCATGAACTACGTTGTCACCTGTTCTGGTCAACTTCATCCACAGCAACAGCGGTGTATTTGTATGACATCCTCCAGAAACATATGGTAAGTCCTATTCTTGTCAGGGGCAGAAATGATCTCTCTTTTGGGTCATCTCGGCTTTCTAGTGAACTGGTAAAAGTCGGACTCCCATCCATTCCAGTGCTTTGTACATCTGGATATGGAGTTTAACACCAATCTCAATCACGTATAACTTCCCCACTTAATGTGGTATGGATCGTCAAACTCAGTCCATTTCCAACAGGAACTGGATTACGGCAAGAGAGTTTTTGCAACTCATAGGATTATTCAGTGTGGCAACAGATCTGATCCTATTGGGCCGTCTTTCATGCGTCCGTTACAGATGACCTTGCTGATTCAAAGTCACCCCTTTTCCAGTCCACTCGATCAAAAGGTCAGGATCATGAACGAGGTACTATCAGTCCTGCATCCGTGGTGCAGTCACGGTTGGCTCACAACAGGAATTCCTCTGGAAGGCCCCAACCAGTATGTGCAGTTGGGGAACCCACCTGTTGACTGGCTTTGATATGGTCAGTGGCATGTGGGGGCCATAGGAAATGCCTCTTCACATCAACCTTCTGCAATGAAGGCTATAATCAATGCCTTTTAGTTCTGGAAGGACCATCTTTGTGGGAATACAGTCCTAATCATGTCGGACAACTTGGTGGTGGTGACATACCTCCTCAAACGGGGGAACCAAATCACCCAACCTGTTTTTTTGGTTTGTCAGTTTTTGCATTGGTGCTCCCAAGTCAGTATCAATGTACAAATAAAGATACATTCCTAGTTGGCTTGTTGTCCAGGCTGACTCTCTGTCAAGAAAGGGTCATATCATCTTTCAGCGGATTTGCGCACTTTGGGGCATGCGATGATCGACCTTTTTGCAGCAAGGTGGAATCACAAATTGCCCACCTTCATCTCTCCAGTTCTTGACCAAGAAGCTTGGGCCATAGATGCACTTTAAATCAGTTGGGAAGGGTTGTGGGCCTTTGCCTACCCACCCACAGTCTTGGCACCGAAAATAATACAGAAGTTGAGAGGTCAGAACTGCAAGCTGATTCTGATAGCCCCTCTCGGATGGGACAAGTCCTGGGTCAATGATCTACTCAATCTGGTGATAGATCTGACCAGGAAGATTCCGGCTAAGCCAAATCTTCTCAACCAACCATGGTCACAAGTGTTCTATCCCTGCCTGGACTGACTCCTCCGTCATGTCTGGTTCTTATCAGAGGATCCTTCTGAAGGAAAGAATTTAAGTCTATGATTGTGGAGTGAATCTCATGAGCAAAAAGGCCCTCCACTTGGAAGGCTTATGAGGGAAAGTGGCTTGTATTCAGGGACTGGTGCAGAGTCAACAACATTGTCCCTTTGAGTGCCTCAGTCCCACAACTGGCAGACTTTTTTCTCTGGCTCTATGAGGAGAAAAAGTTGGCCTCAGTTACTATCAGATGCTACCGCTCCATGATATCTGACATGTTGGCTGGCATGCTGTGTCAACCTTCTCATGTTTTATCTCTGGGATTTAGCTTCACAGATACAACATTTGAATCTGGTGGGTCTAGTGGCTGCTGCCCAGATGACCACCAGACCCGGTAAAGTCAACACAGCCTCCTCACGGCCATAGTTAGTACTTTCTCTGGATTTGCCCGTACATAAGTTTTTCGGTAAGAAGAGTTCAATAATTATCTCCTTGGCTGGGTATAGTTGTCACGGATCACATGACCGTCGGCTGTGCAGCTTTCAAATTAGAGAGCAGGCTATCTTTCATGTAGGGAATCCAGCCTTTCTTTCCTCGAAGGATGCCTGGGGTATAGGTAGGATGCTCAGCATTCCCTCCTCCTATTACCTATTCTCATAATGTTATTGTGATTGGGGAACGCTTTATAAGGAGAAAGCAAATTTTTAAGTAAGTCATGTTTCTCCAAGAATACTTACTTGATGACATTACTTTTAAACCTGCCCTGGCATGTGAGCATCCTCGTTGATATATTGTTCAGCTTAAAACTAGCGACACCTGCTAGTGGTAAGGAGAGGTAATGGGCAAGAGTTACTGCCCTTCATCTGTATGATATAAATGGAAAAGTTCAATTTCATCTTTCTAGTAGGGCTGGATTCGGGAGGTAGTTAGTTTATATTCCTAATGTTAATGTGATTGGGTAAGTATTCTTGGCAAAATATAAGTTACTTAAAAATTTGCTTTTTCCACACAAAAACTAGAGACGTCCACCATCTGCAATTACCAAACTTTATGAAAAACTTGCACTTGGGGCAGAAAGAACCATATTGAGTTTGGGGTCAACAGGTCCGATGTCAAGGTCATTGTTACTCAAAAAAAGTGGGTTTAGCAGAATAACTTCTGTTGTAGAGTAATTCCTTAACCAAACATTGTGGATGTCTTGCTCTTAGTGTTATAAAGAAACCTCTAGAAGCTGGGGCCCAGAGCTTATGGTTGTTGTAAGTCTAATAGGAAAATAATAGTTTCTGCACATTAAATTTAGTGTGTTTAGCACATGTATAGAAGACTGCTAAACATGGGTCGAGCATATAATGTGCCATTCACGATACTTTTCCTGAATGCAGTGTATGACAGAATACTGTAAATGCAACTTCTCTTGCTCTTGATAGACTACTGTGAAGCTTATTACATATTATGGCCATCATCTAAAGATGTACATATTGACAAATCATTGTGCTCTATTGATTTTTGTAAGAATTATTGCCATTTTTAATTTACAGCTGGATATAGTTTATGACAGAATTTTTTTAATGCAACTACTCTTGCTCTTTTCTCGGGATCATTGAGAAACTAAATACATATTATCATTGAGAAACTAAATACATATTATGGTCATCATCAGGAGATATGCATGCTGACCAGCCATTGCACCCACACAAGTTTTGGAAGATTACTTTTTTTTTTACTATATTCTCCTGTCGATCATTGGGTAGTGCTGGCATGCAGTAGAGGCAGGGATATTTTTATTAAAGCAAATTGCTCACAATTTCTCAAGTTATCTTCTATGATCTGTAAATCTCAGCTCACATGCACCAGAATGCAGAAGTGGCAATGGAATTCCCTGATACTTAAAATTTTTTATTTGGTTATAACATCATATGTCATTCACATAAAAGTGTTTTCATTTATTGTTGAAGCCAATTTTTCAACACTTGCTTTCATTTTCCAGTAATTTAATGACAGGAATAATGAGAGGTAATACAATTTTAGGTTTAAAACAGTAGGTCACTGTGGCCTAATGTTTCATGATCTGGTGGCAAGGTAATTATCCAGTTCTTGGCCAGGGTTTCTGCTTTTACTATGTTTGTAAAACTATGTTTGTGCATTAGGGAAATTGATTATATGCCTACATCCTGAGGATTTCCAGTGCATCCAGAGTTTTGTGATATCAAATTTTGTATGCATGCTAGTTAATATATTGACTTTATTTGCTTGGGGAATGCATTCACAGAATTAAATAATCATGAATTAGTTTTCTTCATTGCAGTTTTTAAGAAATTAGATAAACAAGCAGTGACAGGTCAAAGAAATCCAATTGCTACAGACTTGTGTAACATACATTTCAGAATTTAGTAACAGCAAGAATGTTTTTAAATTATTACATTCACATTGTGATTCATTTTGTCTTCTTCCAATCCATTTTTTTGCCAGATTGCAAAGCATTTCTGGTCTTTGGATTGAAGTCTGTCTCTTGGTCCATCCATTTCTTCATCTTCTGTCCAACAGTTTCTCTGATACTTTTGACTACATAGTCATATGAATTGGTATTTTAATGCATCATTTGGAATACTGCATCTTTTAGTAAAAACTTGCTCACTGTGACTATATCTCAAACTCGAGTTACCTGCATTTAACTCATTTTCTCAGACACTATTGCCTGCAGAATCATATAACTTGGTATATACAGCCTAGATGCATCATGAGGAATACTACAACTTTAAGTCAAAACTGGGTTACCATGACCTATATTTCAGTCCAGTGACCTGCATTGACATTTGAGTTTAGCTTAGTTTTTTGACACTATTGTCTGAAGAGCAGTGTAACATGTTACATAAATGCATCATAAGGAGTACTGCACCATTTAAACAAAACAAAACTTGGTAATCTGGCCATGCATCATAACTTGGTAATCTGGCCATGCCCCCATATGTACTTTTCTTGTTTCCCACCTCCACTGTATTAAAATAAAAAATTAATTTTCTAAAATGGATGGATTTGTGTGTTTCAGGACCCAGAAGAACCTGTTGCAGAAATCCATTTAGGGACCCTGTTTTCACAAGAGGACAAACGGTAAATTGCCTAAGATGATAACGCTCAGGCCAAGAATTTAACATAAATTTCTTTGTAGCCAGAGGAACTGGTAGATTAAGAAATTTACTAGTTCTGCTGAATCTTGACTAGTCCTTCTTCACTAGCTGACTGACAACAACTGAAACTTTACTAACCAGAAGGACTATTGAAATTATGAAAACTACTAGTCTGAAAGGAAATTTACAAGCCTGGGGCAAGCGGACTACCACTCATTTTGAGCGCTGATGGTTAAGATTTCAACATTTTTCATGGCAGTTTCCTTTTTGTGTCTGAGGTTTTTACAATTGCAAAACTAAAAATTTGATTAACATTCACATTCTCTTCTCCCTCCAAGCCATTTTAGACAATTTTGTGTAGACATTGTCAAAATTGACATAAAATTCCATACATCAATCATAGTTATTTGATGAAGAATATATCAGATGGAGCATTAAATCTGCATATGTGGCAGCTTAAATTCACTGCATTTATTTTGTATTGGATATTATGTCAGTTGCAGAGGCTTCACTACTATATACATTGTTGACACAGTGCTTGAAATTGTGCTTCACATTATAGCTAGTATTTATATGTCAGTTAAATAAGAGGCTTCACTTGTATACCATAATCACGGTAAGTCTTGGGACACCATAAGTCTTGGGACACCCTTAATTATTTTCAAAAGTAATTTTTTTATGACCTGTAAAAGTTGGGACACAAAGTTAAAGCAATTTTTTCATGTACTATAAGTCTTAGGACACCTAAAACATTTTTTTTTCTTCTACTGATCGATCGGCGTATTTTATCGATCGTAACCTCATGTAAAATAAACAGGACTTCGTGGTTAAGGGACTCTTATTATGAATTATTACATGGAAATATTATAAATTATTACAATTTGTTTGAAGAGTCAATAAATATATTGAATTTTCTGTTTTCTTATTATTTCTATCAAATTAAAATATGTATAATTTAATCAGACGATGACAAGAACTGAGCATTAGCGGTATGTTATACCCATTCAACAATAACTTCTCCCTATTGTGCTCTAGTTTACTATTGTCAGTTTATGCATTATTGCATTAAAATTGTCGAAAGTCACCTGTAAATTATTGGGGAGTTTTTTTCCCTGAAAATGGAAATACATTATTCATTACAATGTGATACCAGGATGAGAACAATGAAAATGGTGTTTATTTCAACTCTAGCATTTATTGTACGCATGTTTACATCATGGCGTCACCACGTGCACATTGAAGATTTTACTTGTAATAAATGAAGTACATACATTTGATTCAAATCATAGGCACCACTGCACTAAACTTAAATAATATCTTTAAAATACGATAAAGAAGTTTAAGAAATAATGCTTTTAAAATAAAAACTCCGTGGTAGTTTGCTTTGATGTAAGCGACCTTAAATAAGTCCTGTTTACTCAGTTACGGTAATCGTGCTAATATTACGCAGTAGAAGCCAATCACACATCAAAGTACCGGCACTGCCACCGTACAAAATTCCTCTTTACCCAAGCCAATTTCAGGGTTTTAACAATTAACTGGCCTGGATTACTGTCGGAAAACAAAAGACAAATCCGCCAATTATAAACAAAGGAGACGCCAAAACAACCAGCTTGCCAAAATCAAAAGTTAAATGAATAATGCGTGGAAAATTATCATTTTGTGAAGCCGAAACACTAAACTAAAATGGATCAATGATGCTCTTAATCGATCTATTCAGAATTTTAACATATATTATATATGACAAGTTATTTGAATTTATGCTGGTTATGTGCTTTATAAAATTAAACACGTGTGCCTTTTCATATAGATTACATCGCTTTGTAGGATCGCTTATACCACTGAAAAACACTAACTGTTGAGTGCGTGAATCCAAATAAATGAAAACAGCAATGAACGTGAAGCTGAAATGTAATCTGGAAGAATGCGATTTGGTAAAAATGATGAATAAAGCAAAATCTGCATCGAATATTTTTGGGAATAAACAAGGATATAAGTGACACCAAGTACGATTTGCACTGTACACTATAGTACAGGTCTTCCCTTAAATGTAAGCGGCCCGTGAATTATGAAGTCTTTATTTACCTTTATTTTAAATCATGTTGGAGAAATCTGAAAATTTGCACATGCAAAATAATAACATAAACAATCATAGTAGTGTATAACAGTTTATTGATGAATGACGTGGTAATTGAACGAGCTGGTCACTGCTGTGTGACGTATGGCGATTTTCCCAATTTTGTCTTTACATTTTTTTGTGTCTACAAGTTTTGGGACATTGAAAATTTTATATATTTTACAGGAATATAAGTCTTGGGATAAGAAAAAAAATTATTATTTTTTCGTGTCCCAAGACTTATCGTGATTACGGTATGCATTGTTTGGCATAATGCTTCAATTGTGGTCACCTTGTGGATAGTATTTATAGTATTATGACTAACTTGTACACTTTCAGACATGATGAAAGTTACATATACGTGCAGAAAACTAAAACTACTTGATAGCTGATGTGACCTTATTGCTTGTGGGGTGAAAGCTTTCATGGATTTCATGACTGCTGCAAACCATAAATTTAAAGGATCCAATTAACAATGATCCTTCTGTGGAAACAATAGGACTGTTTCCTCAATCCACAAATTTAGGTACTTGTTGAAAATGTTATTTTTTAAAATAAAAAAAGTCTATTAAATAAACAGTTTATCTTTTACACATTTGTTCTAAAATTTCTTAATGCTTCAAAATATCATTGTAACATTTTGCAGTGTCCATTATAACAAAATTTTTACTTTACTTCTTCTGTACATTTTTTTCATTAACTCCCCTGTCATTTGAAAACTCATTATCTTGTCTTTTTTTCTTCAAGAAAATCTGGCAATAAAGCATTAGCAAAGAAAATGATTTGCCATCAGTAAATGGATTACACTGTTCTTCTGAAGACAAATCCAGAGTTTGCATACTATCTGTTATATTTTTATCTGACATGAAAGGCTTTTGGTAAACAGACAGAAAGATTACCAGGCTAACATAGTGTACAGTGTAGTTTGTTCTAGATTTACCATTTTAAATTTATACCCTTTTCATAAAGGTTCCATGGGTTATGGTGAGCTGCAGTAGCTCAGTTGGCAGAGTGTTGGACTAATAATCCAATGATTTACTTTTCATGCCTTTATCTGGGAAACAGAGTTCCAATCTGATTGATACAGGTACTAGAGTTTTTCAGCTCTCAGGATACTTGTCTATTTATTAAAAAAATGAGCATTAATG
Organism: Margaritifera margaritifera; assembly: GCA_029931535.1. Lineage (NCBI taxonomy): Eukaryota > Metazoa > Mollusca > Bivalvia > Unionida > Margaritiferidae > Margaritifera > Margaritifera margaritifera. Next base: position 272,159 of record JAQPZY010001442.1, read on the forward strand.
ATTTTCTTCAATTATGGTAACCATACACTGCCATATATGTGTAAAGATATTGTTTCAGAGTAAAATTTGTCCTAGACTTTAATTCAGAGTTTAGTAAATTTTTGTCCTAGACTTGAATTCACAGTTTAGTAAATTTTGGGTACATGAAAAGTTTACATTTTGAAACTATTATTGTGTTCGACAAATTCTTTTTGACTTTATCAGGTTCATTTACCTTGTGTGACACATGCAAATTTTTGTAGACAGCTATACTTGTACACTGAAATTGCACATGCTCAGGTACATTTTTGTGTGTTAAAAACACCCTGATACATTTATTACTATTTGTATATAATTTATATACTTTGTATTGATTATATCAGAAGATGGTTGGTTTGTTTTGATTTTAATGGCACATTCAACACATTAGTGGCTATATTTTGCCAAGAAAATGGGAGCTGAGTGCCAGTCCCAAGGATACACTGAGGTAGCTAACCTGCACTGGCTGGGACATTAATTGTGCTCCGGCAAACTTTGGCATACAGCAAACCATGTTTGATTGTTTAAAATAATATATCATAGTTAGCTGAACTAGTACAATGTCTTCATATTGAGAAAAAAAATAAAGTGTTTGAATGGAGGGTAGTGGGGCGATGGTTTGGGCCTAGCAGCTCTCTTGGGCTAGTAAGAGAACCATAAAACAGTCCACAAAGAATGCAGATGCTATCAAACTTCTTAACATCTCAGTCAGAACTATTTAACATAGCAGACGAGAAGTAGCTAATGAAGAAAAAGGCTGGCATTGCTTATCACTGCAGATCCACACACAACTGGAGCATCATCGTCACCACATTACTACTGCAGTTTTCCAGTCCTACTAGTACTGGGCAGACTCCCTGATCAGCACAGACACAGTCTGATGGTCCATATGGACCAGTCCTGGAGAATATCATACCATATGTACATCCATTAAAGACATTGATGGTCTATCTCTTGATAGCAGGTGTTGATCCTCAGTACAGTGCCACCAGTTCAGGGTTCACTAATGTGTCCTTCTGATTCACTGATGTGTCCTTATGATTCACTGATGTGTCCTCCTGAGACATCCAGTTGCAGACTGATGATGTAGATGGCATATGATGTCCAATCATGTCACTTACAGCCCTGGCTTTATCATGTATGCACAGTGCAACTGGGACCAGACTTTGTAATCAAGCATCTTCGATATCCAGTAATGGAACTCTGAAATGTACATCAACTGGCACTGGACTGTTCCATCACCAGTGCTGGCTTCATCACAACCCACACACAGTACCAGTTTCAGTGATTCCTCACAACAATGACTCCCATTTAACTTTAATCCAGCCTTTTACAAAGAACAAACACCCTCCAGCCCCCTGTTTTCCACACCCAAAGTCCAAGCCATTGACAAAATGTTGCCGGTCTGAGAATGTTTATTGTATGCATGGACCAAAAAACCTTTCCAAGAGATAAAACAACAGGTTCACAGCTTAATAGCTATTGGTTCTGTGGTCTATCTGGTCTCCGTGGCTATCTTGCAATAAGCTGAGCATGGATGGTCTAGATCCCACCTTTGAGACATCGCCTGATAGACATATTTGGCAGTCTGCCTTGTGCATGGTTCATGTACTGAGCATGGATGGTCTAGATCCCACCTTTGAGACATCCTCTGATAGACATGTTTGGGAGTCTGCCTTGTACATAGTTCATGTTACTGAACAGAGCTGCTCAGCACTCACTTTCCATTCCATTGCAGATTCTGGTAACCACCACCTCACAAAGGGAGATGCCTTCCTATCCATGTCCACACTACTCAGTTATCACCACCACAAGGCAGCCATTAGATTCCAGCCTGTTTTTCAATCTCCTATTTTATGGCTACATAAAGGACATAAGGAAACGGGCCACCAAAGCGGCAAGCCTCACAAAAGCACAGCAACCCAGAGCCCTGCCTTCATTTCCCAAGTGCAAGCAGAAAAATAGAAAGGACCACACAAAGGCACTCTTGACAGAAGAAACAATCCTCCAAACATTACTCTTTAACAAGGGCCCAGTTTTCCAGAGCAAGCGACAACATAACATATGTTGACGAGGACCAGTTTCAGTCCATTTGGTCTCCACACAGACCTTTTTTCAGAAGAAAATGACCCATGCTCATGTCACCCTTTTCTGACATCCTTTTGGGAGGATAACTTCAGCATCTTACCATGGACTCTTTCCTCAAAAAAGGGCAGTTGTATATTCATTAACGACACACATGCACCAGGATTTTACTCAACAACACATACAGGCATCCAAGCTTAAAATAAAGACTCCAAGGTTGACCATTAGTGCCATCCAAGAGGAACTCTGTGGTCAGCTTAGACCTTCAAGATGCAAGCCTTCACCCAGAACTTTCTAATACATGCTCCCAGGACCCCATGTACCAGCTCAGGGTTCTCCCTTTCTGTCTGAATCTCAGTCCCAGGGTGTTGACCCAATTCATTGGTCTGGTCATATCACACTCTAGGACCATCTTCACAACCCTGACATCTACTTAGCTTCCCATCGGTCAGTGGTTCTTCCCGGGGTTTTCACAGGTGCTCCACCTAAATATATTGGCTGCTATGTATGGCCTATCATGTGCTGAAAAATGGCATTAAACCCAAAAAATCACAAATCTGACATTGAGCTATCTGGACAACATCCTCCAAAACACAAGATGAGCATCTTTTTTACAAAGACACTTAATCCCTTGTTACTCTTGTTTTGGCATGGATTCTTTTTCAACAAGAGCAGATCCAATATTATCATGCCCAAGTTTTTCTCTCATCCAGACATGCAATACACAAGCATTCTCAGACAAGCTTATCTCCTGTTGGAATGTGCCATGATGATGTTCCTCATAGTGTCTTCTATCCTCTTTTGGAGTTGATTATCAGCCCAGGAATCCCTTCTCCCCTTGAGTCTTCTCAACACAGCCAAAGATCCTCTTCTCTAGAGTCACCTGCACATGAGAGCCTGCTGATGATCTTTCCACCTCAGTGGCAGTGAAAACTTTGCCAGCAAGACCAAATGAGCACAGTTTCAGATTACTTAAGGTTTCATCTCATCAAATGGGATGACCTCTCATAGTGTATGGCAGGCATTCTGCTTCAGAATCAGCTGCCAGAAATTGCATGGATGCTGATATGACTGTCTGAGGTGCCCATCTCCAGTCCTCTTTCCATGTCAATGGGATTTGGTTCCTTTAGGTGTGATCCATGCACACCAACCTTCTGGTTGTGAAACTCATAGTGGATGCCTTTTGATCATAGTGGGAGATAAGTTAAGGGCATTCTGATTCTTTATGACAAATCTGCTGTCATCAATTACATCAATAGAGTTTTTGTTGATAAATCCTTATTTAGGTTTGCCACACCCCAGGCAGGCTTAATGCTCTACTGGCCTTGCTGTCTGTACAACATCAAGTGATTCACACATATTGGTGTATTCACTCTCTGTGCTTTAGTTGAATCTGCACCCCATAGTGGACCACTTTCCGACAAAGTGAAACACCAGGCTCCCAACATTTGCCTCACTGATCTCAGATCAAAAGCATGGCCAGTAAGTGCCCTTTTGCAGACTTGGATTGGTCTCATTGTGTATGCCTTTCCCCCAACTCAGCTGATTGCTAATTTCATTCATGGTGTGAGAGAATCTGAGTGGAGACTAATTCTGATTGCTCTCCTCATATAGGAGAAATCATGGATATACAAGATCTTGAATCTAGAAGTGGAAATTCCCAGGTAAAGTCTGTCATCTCCACACCTGCTGTAACAATCAAGCATGCAGGTTTTCCATCCTAACCCAGAAATACTGAAAGGGCATGCCTGGCTCACATTAAACACATTCACCAAAAAGAAACATTTCTGTGAGCATGTGTTAGACAGAATTGCTTGGGTAAGGAGACCCATCATTTTGGAAGTCTTTTAAAGAGACTCACTTCCTCATGTGGCTTTTCAATGAGAAGTAGTTAGCCCCAATCACAGTCAAGGGCTATCATTCCAAGATTTCTGACACATTTGGCCATCATGGAAGGGAGAACATAGGTCAGAGCAACGACTTCACTAACATTCTAGCCAATTTTGATTTGTCTTGTCCAAAGGCCTTGCCCCTTGGCCCGAAATAGAATATGCCTTGGATTTTAATGTGGTTCAACAAGTCACCCTTCGAACATTGGTCTAAGGTCTTTCTGACTCACCTATTGTACAAGATTTGCTTCCTAGTTGCCCTAGCTTTAGACAACAGAATCAGTGCAATTCATGCCTTATCAGTCAACATGAACTACTTAAATTCTGTCCAGATGGTTCGGTTTCTGTCATGATGACCTCTGGTTTCATTGCCAAGAATGGGCTCCATCTCATGGAAAATCAGTCTTTCATTGGACCCTTTTTCCCCATGGGTGTCCTCAGGAGATTGCAGTTCTTACTGCTTAAGGAATGGAGGTATGATATTTCTGCTGAGGCTCTTTTGCCTTGGTTCGTTCAGTTGTCCACTCTTTCTACAAGGAATTGACCCAAGACCATATAAATTTCTTACTCTTATTGGCTCATAAAGTTGGGACAGTCACTACCATCGTATCATTCGAGTGAAAACTTCCCTGATTGACTTTATTCAAACCATAGAATAAAGATCTGACATAACATTCTCCAGCTTGTATCTGAGATACCTTTCACCACAAAGTGCTCAGTATATCAGCAGCACAACAAGATACCTTCCATGTTACCCAGCAGCTTCATAACAATGCAGGTTACTGTACTTGTGCTGGATGTGCAGGAACAAAAGTTTTTATGTAAGATGGTCTCCCTTCATCAATCTTTACTACCATTGGCTGATATTTCACACAAGACTTGAAGCCGCTTTACATACATTAGCAGACTGGAGCCAGGGCCAACTCTTGGGTAAGGAGATGTAACTTCCTCCACCTCTTACCTAATGTATTATGATCAGGTAAAATACTTGAAGAAGAAATCAATTTTGTGACTGAAAGATATGTTATTTCGATAATACTTACCCTATCATAATACAGGTACTACCTCCCAAGCCCTCCCTGCAGTTGCATCCATGGAAGATCATGAACTTTTGCTCCAGTTTTAACTGACAAATGTCAGGATTCAGTGCCAAACCTTCTATCCAAGAGGAAACCACTTGTTGTCTGCTTGGTAAGCAGACAATGTTTGAACACCTTTATTGCTAAAATAAGTCAAAAGAGATGGCTAAAGTCAAAAGAGATGGCTAAAGTCAAAAGAGATGGCTAAAGTCAAAAGAGATGGCTAACATCCTTTTTCTCTTGTTAAAAAAATGGATTGACAAATGAAAGGACTCTTAAGCACATTATTATTGGGTAAGTATTTTCAAAAAAACATTTTACTCCAAAAAATTGGTTTCTTTTAAAAGCAGAAAATGTGGATTATATATTTATATTCTATGAGTCAGGTTGTCTGCCTGTGTTTATCTATCAATCTATCTGACTATGTATCTAAAAATATGCTATTCTTTGTTTCTAACAACTTGATAAGATGCACTATTTATCTTGATCTATATATCTAAAATCATGATTTTCACATTTTCAGTCCCATTCTGCAATCCGGGATGGAGCAGCTGGATTCCTTCATTCGCCAGATTTATTTATATGTGAAGGCCTTGCCAGACACTTAGCATTTTACCTTGATGAAAGAGACTATCTGGATTTTCAGCAGCAATCTGTAAATGAATATGCACACAGTTGACTGTATTAGGCTGTCTTTTATCTAGAGGCCAACAGCAGTTGTTGTCATAATTGTGATAAATAGCTGATGGTTCAGCATCATGGCCTGGTTCATTCATTGTTGAGTTGCAGCTTGTGCGAGACAAGTTTCAATTCAGCAAAGGACTAATCCTGCTAGATGTATGCCAGTATTGTCTTGTCTGTGAATAGGAAGACAAAGGAATAACTTTTCTGGAGACAGTGACATCATCATCAGCATCGTTAAGGTGCTATTTAAAATTTGAAAGTCACCTGTCTTCTGCATCAGTTACTGTATTCAGTCCAAACTGTGGTACTGTTTATTATATACTCTAATTTTTGTCACATGGACATAGGGGATAAATTAAAAATATTTTCCCATGTCTAATTTTTGTCACATGGACCTAACATAGGGGATAAATTAAAAATATTTTCCCATGTATGTCAAATTTTTGTTACATGGACCTAACGTAGGGGATAAATTAAAAATATTTTCCCATGTCTAATTTTTGTCACATGGACCTAACATAGGGGATAAATTAAAAATATTTTCCCATGTCTAATTTTTGTCACATGGACCTAACATAGGGGATAAATTAAAAATATTTTCCCATGTATGTCAAATTTTTGTTACATGGACCTAACATAGGGGATAAATTAAAAATATTTTCCCATGTCTAATTTTTGTCACATGGACCTAACATAGGGGATAAATTAAAAATATTTTCCCATGTCTAATTTTTGTCACATGGACCTAACATAGGGGATAAATTAAAAATATTTTCCCATGTCTAATTTTTGTCACATGGACCTAACATAGGGGATAAATTAAAAATATTTTCCGATGTATGTCAAATTTTTGTTACATGGACCTAACATGGGGGATAAATTAAAAATATTTTCCCATATATGTCAAATTTTTGTTACATGGACCTAACATAGGGGATAAATTAAAAATATTTTCCCATATATGTCAAATTTTTGTTACATGGACCTAACATAGGGGATAAATTAAAAATATTTTCCCATATATGTCAAATTTTTGTTACATGGACCTAACATAGGGGATAAATTAAAAATATTTTCCCATGTATGTCTAATTTTTGTTACATGGACCTAACATAGGGGATAAATTAAAAATATTTTCCCATGTATGTCAAGTGGTATATGTTGTTGATAAGGATGCACGATATGATGTCATTCAACTCACAAGATAGATTCATGCATGTCTTGATGGAAATTATGACTGAAGTTTAGTAAAGAATAAAAAGAGCGTATTTATTTAAATATTTGTCATTTTTTCCTTGTAGTAATGTTTAGCAATCTGTTAAATGAACTTTGCATACATGTGATTCTACTGGCTGTATGAAGAAATTACCATTTTAAAGGCTGTTTACTGCACATAACGTTTTATAGTTGAAATCTACTGTTATTGAAAATTAGAACATAAAAAAGATTGGAAATAAACAATGGTACAGAGAAACCCCTCAAGACCAAAAACCCTTGGGACCCCCAAAAATTCTCAGTTTTGAGAATTTTTTGGTTTATTGAGGTTTCTGCAGATGTGAAAAAAGTCTTTTTTTCTAATCACTTATGTGACGAGAGAGAGAGAGAGAATGTAATTATGAGAGCATCAGTGTCTGTGTAAGAGTGCACAAAATTAAGAAACCTGTTATTGTTTTTTTAAACACATGTATTTAATGAAGAATTAGCTGAATAATATACCTTTATTTCAAAAATCACATCCTGTCACATAAATAAATACAGTTGTTCCACATAGAAATACAGTCCTCATCACATGAAACATATCGGGAATGAGATACTTTTATAACTTTAATATAAGTTCATTAGAATTATGAACCATAATCCATTATGTTTAAATACTCCTTATAGTTCATAATGTTCACAGTTGAAGAGCCTGGCTTGAGGAAGGCATGGAGCATTGTCTGTTTTTTCTTACATCTTTTTTTAACTAATATGGCTTGTGTTAATGACTCCATTTCTTGTGCTGTAGCCAAATAACGCTCATCTTTAGCGATTGCAAAGTTTTTTAATCTCTGCATAATATCTGAAACTTCATTGCATGTCAATGAGTTAATCTGACTTTTAGAACACTGCTTTGTCTGTCTCCGTTGGCAAAGCATCAAAAGCGAGGCCACATACCTGATTAATAAAGTCCTGATATTTAATTTAAAAAACAAGCAAACAATGTTCTATTGATTATGTTTACAAATGAGTAGCATCTACCACAATTGGATAATAATCAGATAAACATAGTCTTTCTTAAATTGCTTACCTACAGTCATTTAGTTATTAATAATTTGCCATAAAAGATGGCTCTTTTGAATGGTGCAAAGACTTAAGATTAGCCTATTGTCAGCTGTAATCTGTGTTAGTGCACGTGTCAAGTGTTGTTTTAATCTTGCGTACCCTTGGGACATTTTCCGGGTCATTGTCTCACAGATCAGCCCACTACAGTACTTGCTAACCATAATTAATCTCTTCCAGTATGTGTCAAAAATTTAGCAGTGAAAGTATGTTTCCAAGATTGAATTGAGTTTCAGTTTTATGGGGGGTTTTTAAGTGTAAAATTTAAATTTGGGATCAAAATTTGTTTCAGTATTCGGAGTTGAGGGGTTTGAGTTTACTGAGAAAAAATTGATGATATTAAAGAAGGAACAATTTGGGACTTAAAAAAACTTTAGTCTTGAGGGGATTACAGTATACTGAGGTTTCAGTTTTGAGGAGTTTCACTGTATTTTCATACATTATATCCACACATTACAGAAACCAGTCATAACCAGTCTACTAAGGACTGGAACTGTTCCGCCAGTGCAATGACCAGTACGGTGATGCATGCTGAGTGATTACTGATCTGATTAAGAATTGTTAAACAACGGCTGTAAATTGATTATCTTATTGTTGTAATTTGGAAAGTTTAATGCCAAAGGCAGGATATTTTTTGAGGTGTTATAAGTAAGAAAGGGATCAAAGGTAATCCATCAAGGCTAGTGTGTCTTTGATTTAAAATCTGCCAATCTTTGGCAGAGGTGAGATAAAAAGGAGAGACTGATAAAAAAAATGATTTTGGCGGAAACACTAGCATAAGCATGCTGATTTTTTTGTCTTGTTTAATTGTTATTGCGTTCTTCAAGATGTTTTAAGAGGAATATTTAAGAGAAGCTTCTTAACTTTATTTTGGTTAATTCATGTCAAAATACTGAAACATAAAACTTACCGTTTTATAAATATGAAGAGACTGCATATTAATGCAAAAAATATACATGTTTTGTTTTTAATCATCTTAAAATGTGTAAAATATATGTCAATAAGAAATCCTTCTGATTTAGAAGCGAATCTACTGGTCAAAATTTTGAAATGTACTGATATGATGTTCTGGTCATGTCACATGAATCAGAGTATATAATTAACAGATTCTTGTATGTGTACTGTGTGATATCTTGTGTGGACTTGTTGATCTGATGTCAGGTTGTATGACATGAATCAGAGCATATAGTGAACAGGTTCTTGTATGTGTACTGTGTGATATCTTGTGTGGACTTGTTGATTTGATGTCAGGTTGTATGACATGAATCAGAGTATATAGTGAACAAGTTATTGTATGTGTACTGTGTGATATCTTGTGTGGACTTGCTGTTTTTGCAAGCTTGTCAGCCACATGTTAGAACAACTTGTCCACCTGAGACATTAAATAGTGTACATACAGTAACTTTTTTATGAATATAGTTTGTACCCTGATATGCAGTGATTTCATGTGTCTTGCTAGCATTCATATAATACTGTTCACAGATGAAGCACCACGTTCTGCAGAACAATTTATATCCCATTGAACCCACCCAAGCTGAACGCAGCCAAAAAGGATGGTTGGTTCATGTCGGGTTGTGAAAAAAGTTGTCTCTATTTAAAATCTCTGGTTACATTATTACTGTGGTAATGCATGCATTAAAACTGTGCATTTACAAGAGTATCAACTTTACTTCATAACTAAATAGGCCTTGATAGCTTTTACAAAAATTGACTGCAGCATATTTTAATGCTGTACACAACAGATGGCTAAAAGATAAACCCAGAAAATAATTGCAGAAAATTAAAGAATTGCTGGTTTTCAGAAACCTGAGAGCATTAAATCCATGTGGAATCCCTGTTGGACAGCTAGACTACTATTCATGAATCTTTTTGAGCACAAACCTCGGACTTTGAAGTTCTTTTATAGTAATCATCGTTTCCATTCTTTTGTCTGTCAGTCCATCTGTTCATATTTTTTTAAACTACCCGGTAACATAGCTCAGCAAGCTTTAAACATAATTTGATGCCATTTGGTAGGTAAATTGCTGGAAGTGTCGTGGATGGGTTTTGTCTTGTCAGCACCATTTTAGTTAGAGTTATGGCCCTTGGCAATTAACTTAATATCTTCACATGGGATGTTGCTTGTTGCCAGCATAGCTCTGCAGCCTATACACAGAATTTGATTCCAATTGATATGTGAATTGTAGATGTGCCTTATCAAGGGTTTGTCTCTTCAGATCTAATTATGATGGGAGATATTGCCCTTTTTCCATAAATATTACATCTGCACTAAAGCAGATCCTTGTGATCAGCATAGCTGAGAAAGCATTCAGCATATTCTGATGTAGTTTGGTGAGCACATTGTCTTATAGCCATGATGTGCCTTTGATGGATTTTGTCTCATTGATTCAATCTTGGATTGAGATATGGTCTTTGACACTTAACTTAATAGCTTCACATGGAATGTTGGTTGTAACAAGCGTAGTTTGAGACCCATTCAATATATTCTGATGCAATTTGGTATGAACATTATCTGAAAGACTTGCCTGTGCCTTCTCTAGGGGTTACTCTTGTTTTAGAAGAGTTAGGGTCCCCTGATTGTGAATATTTCTGACTTTGGTTTCCTCATTATGACTTTGCCAATTTTGTTTTTGGTTTTAACTAAATTAGGCATGTGGGAGACCTCAAGTGAATATGATTTATAGCTTTCCATGACTTCATTTATAGGAGTTATGGCCCCTGATTGACATGCAGCTTTATATTGATAAGACCTTGAATGAGTTTAATTTAAAGTGTTCCACATTATCATTTAGAAGAGTTGTGACCCCTGATTACCTGTTCCACTAACTTTGCTTCCACAGCACAACTTTAGTAAGGAATTTTTCATTTCAACCAAAGTTAGCATGCCCCTTTATATTGCCGAGACATTAGATGAGTTGGATTTCCAGCATTCCACATCATAATTTATAAGAGTTCTGGCACCTGATTGCCCATTTCCAAAGTTTGGATTTTCAACTGAAGTTTTTCTGTTTAAGGCCCATCCAAGCAATGTGCAGAGAATGGGGCTCTTTTCATCAAGTACTTATATGTAGCAATGTTAAACAATATATTGACAATCCTAGGAAGCTTTCTCGATATTGTCAGATATATTCAAGAAAGAAATGTTTCACAAACAGAGTCCTGCCATAATACAGGTAAAAGATGTATAACAAATGAACAATTGCAAGCTGAGCTATGTATGGCATGCATATTGCAGATGCCTTACATACAAATATCCCTCGGCTGTTAGCATAACATAAAGATCAGGGTAATGTTGAGTTTCGAATCAGTTCAGTTAAACTGCATCGCTTTCATTATTGCATACTGTGTACGCATTTTGAAAATAGATAAATGTTGCAGCCTTAGCTACATCAATGAAATTTACCATTCTAATAGGGAAAATGAAGTGAATAAAGTTCTGTGACTCAAAGTTTATTCTATGCTAAGGTACAGAAGGTCAAAATTATCTGACTTTGAGTCTGAACCGGAGTATCCTGCTAAAAAAGTTTAGAGAATATGATGTCTTGCCCTGTATTTTGAAGGCCAGGCAGTGTATTCTTACAGCCTTGCTCTGTATTCTGAAGGCCAGGTCCAATATTCTCCTGTATTCTCAAGGCCAGACTCTGTATTCTTAAGGCCTGTCCCCGTAGTCTCAAGGCCAGGCTCCATATTCTGCATTCTCAATGCCTGGCCCTATATTCTGAAGGCCAGGCTCTGTTGTCTCAAGGTTTGGCCCAGTATTCTCAACACCAGGCCCAGTATTCTCAAGGCATTGCCATGTATTCTTAAAACCTTTTGAGTAAGAAATTCCGGCTCAAGCTCAAAAGTCCAAATTTGGATATGACACTTGGATTATATCTACATTATTTAAATTAAGTCTGTTCATAGAGGAACTGAAGTTACGAAATTCCTGAAAAGTCTATGACTCTAACTTTATTCTACTCAAAGTTACAGAGGGTAAAAAGTTTCTGACATTGAGCTTGAGAGCTGCCAAGTGAGTTTAGAAAATTTGGGGCATGACAAAATTTGAAATTTCCTGAGCAAGCTCAAAACCCAATAATCAGGTATGATGCATAGATTAAATCCACATCATTGAAATTTAACATGATAATGAAGGAACCAAATGATAAAAGATTCTGAAAATTTTATGATTATAACTTTATAAATCATAGCTAACTCAAGTCAATATGAGTATTCATCCACCATGTTGAAAATGCCTTCACAAATATAGCCTTACTGCATTTTGTACTAACATTTTATTGTGGTGTCCTTATTGAATGCAGCTCTGGCCCCACTTACATAAAACTTCTCAACTTGAGTGAGTACTTGTATACAAATTTTGTCCCATAATAAACAATTGGAAAGTAAAATTGACAAATTAAGTGTTGGTGTTGGTATCGGGGAAAACTGTTGTCTGAGACACGAGTCAGAGCAAAAGATAAGAGTTTGATAAATTGGATATTTTACTCCCTGTCTGGAACTAATTGCATTTTTTTGAAGTTCTGTGGGGTATTTTGTGCAAACACAAACTTATGGTATCATACTGAGTTGTAATCGTCAAGATGTTCATCATGCCTTTTAGAATGCATCAAATGGATTAGTAACCAAGACTGATTCAAGGTGATTCTATTATGTCACTTTGAGTTTTCTTGCAGTCGTAAAGTACTGTCATTTCAAACGTGCATGAAACATTTGGAACTTGTCCTGATGGCATAGTTTATATTGATTAAGTGCGGCATAATAAAACATGGACTGTGCTTTCAGCAGGAGCATTATGATTACAGCTTTGGACTTAAAATTATTTTGCATAATTTGGTCAAGTGAAAAAATGTCTTTATATGTGTGTTTATTCCATTTGTTTGCACAAAATATGCAGATATGCTGCTTATGTAGAGCTCTGCAAGGTATTTGTAATGTTTCTGTTGTAATTTTCAAACATGGAGTCTTTAAAATGTTAGCTGAATATGTACTCCAAGCTCTGATGTTGTTACTAAAGTAGAGCGCTGTATTCTTTAAGATATTTTCACACAAAACTTGAACACAAGCACAGAGTCCCAAATTAGATATAATACTTAAAGTATATCTACTTGGGTGAAATATTGGCTACGACATAAACCAAAGTCAGTTTAATCTGGAAAATTCTGTGATTTTAACTTTGTTCATATGCTAGTTATATACTGCCAAATTGTTTGCACTTTGAACTTGAGATGGAGTTTTTGCTCATAAATGTTAAGATTACGACACATGAAGACATTACTAGAGGTTTGAATTATGTAAACATGAAGACATTACTAGAGGTTGGAATTATTATGTAAACATGAAGATTATTATGTAAACATGAAAACATTACTAGAGGTTGGAACTATTATGTAAACATGAAGTCATTACTAGAGGTTTGAATTATTATGTAAACATGGAAGACATTACTAGAGGTTTGAATGATGTAAACATGAAGTCATTACTAGAGGTTTGAATTATTATGTAAACATGAAGTCATTACTAGAGGTTTGAATGATGTAAACATGAAGTCATTACTAGAGGTTTGAATGATGTAAACATGAAGTCATTACTAGAGGTTTGAATTATTATGTAAACATGAAGTCATTACTAGAGGTTTGAATGATGTAAACATGAAGTCATTACTAGAGGTTTGAATGATGTAAATATGAAGACATTACTAGAGGTTTGAATGATGTAAACATGAAGTCATTACTAGAGGTTTGAATGATCTAAACATGAAGTCATTACTAGAGGTTTGAATTATTATGTAAACATGAAGTCATTACTAGAGGTTTGAATGATGTAAACATGAAGTCATTACTAGAGGTTTGAATAATGTAAACATGAAGTCATTACTAGAGGTTTGAATTATTATGTAAACATGAAGACATTACTAGAGGTTAGAATGATGTAAACATGAAGTCATTACTAGAGGTTTGAATGATGTAAACATGAAGTCATTACTAGAGGTTAGAATGATGTAAACATGAAGTCATTACTAGAGGTTTGAATGATGTAAACATGAAGTCATTACTAGAGGTTTGAATAATGTAAACATGAAGTCATTACTAGAGGTTTGAATTATTATGTAAACATGAAGACATTACTAGAGGTTGGAATTATTATGTAAACATGAAGTCATTACTAGAGGTTAGAATGATGTAAACATGAAGTCATTACTAGAGGTTAGAATGATGTAAACATGAAGTCATTACTAGAGGTTTGAATTATTATGTAAACATGAAGACATTACTAGAGGTTTGAATTATTATGTAAACATGAAGACATTACTAGAGGTTAGAATGATGTAAACATGAAGTCATTACTAGAGGTTTGAATTATTATGTAAACATGAAGACATTACTAGAGGTTAGAATGATGTAAACATGAAGTCATTACTAGAGGTTTGAATTATTATGTAAACATGAAGACATTACTAGAGGTTGGAATTATTATGTAAACATGAAGTCATTACTAGAGGTTTGAATGATGTAAACATGAAGACATTACTAGAGGTTAGAATGATGTAAACATGAAGTCATTACTAGAGGTTTGAATTATTATGTAAACATGAAGTCATTACTAGAGGTTTGAATTATGTAAACATGAAGACATTACTAGTTGTTGGAATTATTATGTAAACATGAAGACATTACTTGAGGTTTAAATTATTATGTAAACATGAAGACATTACTAGAGGTTGGAATTATTATGTAAACATGAAGTCATTACTAGTTGTTGGAATTATTATGTAAACATGAAGACATTACTAGAGGTTTGAATGATGTAAACATGAAGTCATTACTAGAGGTTTGAATTATTATGTAAACATGAAGTCATTACTAGAGGTTTGAATGATGTAAACATGAAGTCATTACTAGAGGTTTGAATGATGTAAACATGAAGACATTACTAGAGGTTTGAATGATGTAAACATGAAGTCATTACTAGAGGTTTGAATGATGTAAACATGAAGTCATTACTAGAGGTTTGAATGATGTAAACATGAAGACATTACTAGAGGTTGGAATTATTATGTAAACATGAAGTCATTACTAGAGGTTGGAATTATTATGTAAACATGAAGATATTGCTAGAGGTTTTAATTATTATGTAAACATGAAGATATTACTAGAGGTTGGAATTATGTACTGTTCTTTCTGAACACACTGCAGCACTTGTGTCATTCCTACATTGTATTATACTACCAACATTTCTAAACCTGAAGATTTTGTGTAAATAAGAAGCATTTGATATATAGATACCTACAGTTTTTCAGTGTACAAGCCTGAATATTCAATCTCCATGATTGTGTAACAGAAGGGGAGACAAATTCTAAGTGTCGCGATTGGAAATCAAACCTGGTTCATTTCTCTCACTGTTGGGTGCACATACGACTAGACCAAAAAGGTCCAGACCAGCTTGGCTGGTTAGTAAGGGGCCTCATATACCTTGACTGCTCCAATTGTGATTTGGTCAATGCTACACCTTTCATCTGCATCTGTCTGTTTGCTACTCAGTTTGTTTCTCTCTCTCTTTACCTCTCATCATAATTTATCCCCTGACCTACAAAGTTAGGAGAGGATATTATATATAGCATTTTGCCCATTTGACATTCATCTACTTGTGTATTCATTCATTTGGTAAAGATTATGGCCTCCGTTACTTAAAATAGAAAAAACCTGTGAATAACTTCTTCTCAAATACTGCTCAACAAAATTAGAACAAATTTAACAGAAAGCATCCTGGCATACAGAGCTTTCAGATTTCTTAAAATTATGCAGATGACACCATCAAATATGGCCACCATTACTAAAAATATAAAACCTTTGAATGACTGCTCAACAACCAATCAACAGGATTTGATGAAAATCTGAGAGAAAGTAACCTGGCATAGAGGGCTTTGAAATTTTTACAAACAATGCCAATCAGCCATAAATTAGTCCAGTCATTATTGTTAATTACAGCTTCATCTCAAAAACTGCTAGACTAATTTGTCTGGGTGGGGTGGGGGGAGGGACAATACAATATTTGTTATTAGCTCCACTGTTCATGAATCAGAAGAACTTGGATGGTCTTTTGTTCGTTGTACATCTGTCCGTTAGCACAAGTTTGTTGAGGCTACTTCTTCTGAACTACTTGGAGGATTGCAATAAAACTTGACACACACATTTATCCCAAGGTCTGGTTGGTCATAATGACAATGGTGCACTCTGCATCATTGATGCTAAGTAAGTGCCTCTGCCATCTGGCAATTTACTATCCAGTGTTGGATTTTATCCCTGCGCCGACCAGCTCCAAGGACACGTTTATATGTTAAGAGTAAAAAAATAGTTCCAAACACTTGGGCCCCATTACTGTTTATTTTTATGACTTGCTAAGGTGAATCTAATATATGTCTTGATTATAATTTAAATTAAGTAAAATTTGTCATAAAAAAATGTGTTAACTTGTGTGTTTGCAAAACGTAAAATTGCCCATGCTTATCGAAGCATATCCATTGTCAAATCTTCACATTTGGAGGTGTGTAGTTTTGCATGTTGCCAGTCTCTTCAGTTTCGGAGGTAAGTAAATCTTGCATGTAGTCTGCAATCCTATAATGCCTAAATAGAAGTGATTGGTTTTGAAAAATACTGGGACTTTATGAAGTCTGGAAAATGGTGCTGCTAGAACATCCAGTGTGGCCACCACAGCAGCCATCTTGAAAATCTTGTTATCGCTACTCCTCCAGAATCGATGGTCATATCAGCATGGGATTTTCACTGAAATACATCTTATGATGTCTAGTTGGTCCCAAAGATAATTGATGCCAATCTGACATCCAGTATGGCCACCATCGCAGCCATCTTGAAAATCTTGTTATTGCTACTTTTTGGACAAGGACTACACATGAATTCCACTATTGTTTGCAGGGCATCATCTGTTGTTTGCAGTACTCTTTGTGTTATATTTTTTTTTGTACTGTTAGTTTTATTTTTAAGGAGAAATGTTAGAAGTTATGTGAAGATAGTCTTCTAAGGTTACTTGATTTCAATTTTATGGTCGTTGTAAATTGGCCAAAAGGTGATTTATTTTGGTGTTTTGTGTAAATATGTTTATTAGAAAGGTGAAACTTTGTTAGCAGAAAATGTAAATAGAAAAGATGGTGTAATTTTTTTTTTTTTATCTCCTGTGAGTGATATGTACAAACATGTAGAGAGGGATTGAGGTGACTTCAAACATCATTTCTGGCAACAGGAAATAGTGTACATCCATCTCAGAGTTTCTCTCAAAATTGTGTGTTCATAAACTCTTTATAAGAGTTATTTGAAAATTAAAAAGAACCTTGGTATCAAATTATCTGTGATATTCCTTTGTATGCATTAGAAAGAATGTTAGTCTAATATCTCATTGTATTTTCATTACAGACATGTATGGTACAAATATATTTTCAAACCATTTATGGATGTGTTTTAGAGAGCTTTGTTAATTTTGTAACTAGTTTAGTGGATCTCTTTTATCTTGAAGCAATGTAAAAGAATTGAGATTTGAAATTCCTAGTCATGTTTATGTAAAAATATGTGAGATACTTTTGAGTTCCAGTGAGAAACATATACGAGTTTAATTACCTTTTAAGAGTTGTTCTTGCCATTGTCAGTGTTTCAGTAGCTAGGAAGTGAATCAGACTGGTTTACCTTACACTGATTTATTTGATCATCTTACTGATGCTGAAACAGTAATTGTGTCCTTGCTTATACTTTGTATGCTCCAGCATGACAGTGGTATGGCAGATTGTGTTACCCTTGTTCATCTATCCTCCTTCATGCATTTCAGGCATATGGGTGGGGCATCTGTACTTCACAAATATATCTATATATAATTTTATTAGTCTTCTTTAAAAGTAGAAGTTGATTAGAATTTCATAACGGTATTTCATTATCATTAATCTGTTAATAGAATCTTCCTCGTGTGTTGGAGGGATAGAGAAATTGAACCTGAAGGGATAAAAGTTGTGCTTAGGAGAAGGTTAGCCCAGTGGCACAAATATAATTATGTAATGCATTTATTTTGAATTCTACTGTCTTAATAAGAAACACTGTTGAGAAAATGTAATTTTTGGCTTTCATTTTAAAAAATTTTCAAGAAGAATTCTGTGTTCTTATATATTACATGATAACATATCCATCATATTAATTGCACTTTTTCTTCTTTAGAATATTTTATAAGAATAAATTTAGATCCAATCTTAACCCATGTTTCATGCAGGCCCAGCTCTGAACTTCTTACAGCCAGACCTGGAAATCATGATACACACCCAGCTATGAATTTCTAACAGCCAGCCATGAACTTCTTACAGCAAGACGTGGAAATCACAATACACACCCAGCTGTGAACTTCTAACAACCAGACCTGGAAATCATGATACACACCCAGCTGTGAACTTCTTACAACCAGACCTGGAAATCATGATACACACCCAGCTGTGAACTTCTTACAACCAGACCTGGAAATCATGATACATGCCTGACTGGGAACTTTTACAGTCAGATCTGGAAATCATGATAAATACCTGGCTATGAACTTCTTAGATACCGACCTGGAAATCCTGACACACCTGACTGTGAACTTCTTAGAGTCAGCAGACATGAAAAGCATGATACACACCCAGCTGTGAACTTATTACAGCCAGACCTGGAAATCATGATATACACCCAGTTGTGAACTTATTACAGTCAGACCTAGAAATCATGATACACACCCAGCTGTGAACTTCTTACAGCCAGGGCTGGAAATCATAAACCTCTTGAGTTTTAGCTTGATAGTTCATTTCAACCAATTAGAATTGAGATTACTTCTGCAGGCTTGTTTCAGATTGGTTGATGGTGGCTTGTCTCAGTCTCCTCGTCTCATACTCAAACTCAGAGTTTTATGATCTCCAGTCCAGATCTGATGTTGCATAATGCACTAGCCAGATCATTGTCTGGGCTGTATATTAGGGCATAACCGACTAGCATTTTTCTACTGATTTCCGATTCCGGATTTTGGGCATGAAATTTTTCCGATTCCGGATACGATTCAATTAATCGGATTTGCTAAATTAAAAGGTTTTTCAAATTAACTTTTTAAACCGTGTTACACACGTTTTGCATATCACACCGATGTCACAAGGGGAAGGATATGGCAGGACTATAGCAAAATGCAACGAAATTCAAAGCCAAATTCAAAGTTTATTTCTGCCATGTTTCATCTACCTAAGTAAAAACACGCAGTTTAATAGATAATAAAGAAATTAATTAATCAAAATTTATAACTTCCAAGTTCTTTGCAAGAAATAGTAGCATCTCCGTTTTTTCAGCAGACATGCTCGATCGTTTGTCGCTGCAAATAGCACCTGCGGTGATAAAACTTCTTTCACTATCGACGCTAGAGGGCGGTATTGAACAAAAACGTTTAGCGACAGCTGCCGGAAGCTGGAAAGTTTTTTCCCAGGATTTCCAGTATATAACTGGGTCTGTTGGTGGTGAAGTCCTCTGCTGATTTTTCTCAGCTAGATACGAATCCAATTCGCGCTGGCACGTGAATTCAGATGACAGGGATGCAGAGGCGAGATTTTGGTCGGATGTGCTAGAGGCAAATAACTCCTGGTAGTAGGAATCTAGGCCAATCGAAGTTGAAGGTCCTGGATCCACTTCCGTTGTGTTGACCATATTGGACTTTTCTGACTTCTTATTTAACTTTATTAACGCACTATCGAATGACACGCAGTGTTAGACACGGTGCTATAGAAATTCAACTTTATTATTTTTTTTATCCGAATCGGTCGTTCCTGCCTTGTCTGACTCCGATTAATCGGAAGTTCATACTATCCGGTGGAATCCGATTTCCGGATCAAAAGTCGGTTATGCCCTACTGTATATTTTACTTATGATTCCAAGTGAAGAATGTGGATCTGATTGGTCAGCACGTTAGACCACATCAGATCTAGATCTGTGCAATTAGAGGTTGTTTTGCATCATATATGGCAAGACACATTAATACAACTAATTTTTGGGGCCATGATTTATGAACTGCTACTAGAAGCCTTCTGTATCAAATACACATTAATGATTTGTTCATATTCCGATTACCCTAGCAATAATAACAGATTGAAAATAAACTGAATATTAAGTGGTGAAAGGCACCTGTGGACCTCTTGATATTTGTTAGCACTCGTAAGTACATTTTCAACTGCTGTTTTTCACATATTACAGTAAAACTGTCTTGAAGACCACTGCAATGAATGACCACATGTCTTGGGAAACTATTCTCAATGCATGGATTTATTGATTTTAAATGCTATGACCTGTGATAAAAGACCATGATTTTGTTTGCCATGAGTGGTCTTTCAAGATGGGATTTTCTGTGCTGTCATGGTTTACTGTGTATGGTCAATGTTTGAAAACTTCAAGAACCTTCTGGACTTGGGACTAACAACTATTGAAACAAACGTCAAACTTATTGGTGTGCTCTGGTTTCAGGCTGCCAGACAGGCAGCAATTTCAAATAATATGTATGGTCATTTGGCATGATACACATCTACTTCAGCACTCTTCCCCCAAAGTTTTGGATAAAAATGTATAAATATTGAATGTCAACCACAGTTTGTGTCTTTATAAACAGTTTGAAAAACTGCATTCCACTGTACATGTATATTAATTTAAATGGAATAGTTCTTAAGATGAAAAGGAGTAATTCTGGTAGATTCATGTTTGAGAGGGTTCTTGTTTTGGTTTTGCTCATTGGAAACATGCAATACTTTGTGTTTGAATTATGTTCAACTTGTTTGCTCAGTGTGCAAAATTGTATTTGTATTGTACATACTGGCATATAAGTTGAATCCAAGTGCAAACTGCATAGACCCAAATCTGCCATCACATAATGCATCAGCAGATCTTGTTCTGTGCAGTGTTTTAGGAGTAATCAGTATAACAAACAACATCAACCCAAATCTGCTGGTGTATTATGTGAGGGCAGATCAGGGTCTATGTTGTTTGCAGTTAAACCTAATTATATGTGAGTATATATGGTAACTTTCTATTTAAATATAATTAATAAAAAAGAAAGGTATCAATTAACATTGAAAATTTCATATTTGACATTTGCCTGAAATTATTTTAATTTCCCTACTGCTTAAAGTTAACATCTCAGAAGGTAAATGTATTGTTGAAACTTGTCAAGCTTATCTGGTGTAAATGACCCATATGCAGTAAGGGTGTAATCAGTGACAGAATGCACGTTGTAACTAGACAAGGCCTGAAATCATGTGTGATCTTACTACCAACATTTTTTACACAGGAAATCCATGTTAGAATTTGAACAAAGTGGTTTTCTTTTCACACATATTATGAAAATGAGATCACACATGTTCTTGGGCCTTGTCCAAAATGAGATCACACATGTTCTTGGGCCTTGTCCAAAATGAGATCACACTTGTTCTTGGGCCTTGTCCAAAATGAGATCACACATGTTCTTGGGTCTTGTCCAGTTATGATGCATGTGCTACAAATGACTGGTTTCAACAATATTGTTACCAGTGTTAAAGACAACATGTATAATGAACAGGTTGATAACAAGATTTTGAGAAGCACATGTACAATATGAAATTTCAATTTCAATTTTTTAAAGTGATATTTTTTTTGTGGTCTTTTTTTAATTTTTTTAAATTTTTTTTTTTATTGAGTATAGTTTTTGTGTGTTCGATCAAATAATGCCCAAGCACCCTTGAAATATATGGTTGTCAATTTTTTGAAGTGTTAAAGGTTAACAGTGTTACAGTATTAAAGTTCCTCTCTGTTAACAGATGATTTGAAAATGGAAAGAATGCATTCCTGGAAATAAAAATTGTGCTGTATTCCAATTGCAATGTTTCAGCATTTTTATTGTTTTTGTCTTTTTCTGTCCATGCATCCAAATATCCAGACTTTCATTTCCAAGGCAGAACTTCAAAACCATATAAGATATATCTAGGAAACTTGGTGCACATATTAGACTAGTGGCTTAAATGAACAATTTGCTATTGACAATTCTTAACTTTCAATACTTTGTACATTTACTTCCATTTCTTCATCCATCCATAACACTTTCATTTCTGGAGCAGAACTTCCAAAGCATTTAAGATATCACTATGAAAATTGATACAAATATTGAATTAGTGGTCAATATATGCCTTTTGCTATTCATAGTTATTCAATTTCAGTATTTTGAATGTTTCTATCCATTTTTCTGTCCATCCATCCAGATATTATGACACTTCAGTTTCTGGAGCAAAATTCCAAACCCGTGTAAGATATCTGTATGAAATTTGGTACATATATTTGACTATTGGTGTAGATGTACATTTTGCTGTAATTCACAATTCTTCAATTTCAGTATTTACAACATTTTTATCCATGTGTTCATACATCACACTTTTATTTCTGGATCAGAACACCAAATTTGTTCAAGATATCTCTTCAAAATTTGATACACATATTAAACTAGTGGTCTAGATGTGCCTTTCAGAATTCCTTGCTTTCAATATTTTGTTTGTCCATTTGTCTTTCCATCCATCCATCTATTATCCACATGTCATTGTAAAGGGAAAAACTCGAAAACTGTTTAAAATATTTCCGTGAAAGTTGGTGCATTTATTAGACTAGCGGTATAGATATGCCTTTTGCTATTCATGGTTCTTCAGTTTCTGTATTGTTAATAATTTTGTCCATTTGTCTGATTGTCCATTCATACTTTCAACATATCCCTTTGATACTGGGTTTATCACTTGCTGTTTATCCATTCTTCTATTCAACATATCCCTTTGATACTGGGTTTATCACACACTGTTTATCCATTCTTCTATTCAACATATCCTTTGATACTGGGTATACACATGGTATACCATTCACTGTTTATCCATTCAACATATCCCTTTGATACAGGGTTTATCACTCACTGTTTATCCATTCTTCTATTCAAGATATCCTTTGATACTGGGTATACACATACCATTCACTGTTTATCCATTCATCCATTCAACATATCCCTTTGATACTGGGTATACACATATTAAACACCAGTAATCTAAATGTGCTTTTCCTATTGAGATATTATCAGCTTTAATTTTGTTTTGGTGGGATGGGGAATATAGATGACTCCCATCTTGTTTCACCTACAAGTATATGATAGCTGATGGGACTACATTGTGATAAACTTTGATAGAAATAACAGACTGCTAAGACAATCCAACAAGTTTCATGGAAACATCTGCCATCAATCAACCAAAGTTGGTGTAAGCATTGAAAACTTGTGCTTATCATCTGGCACTAAAAGGGCTATTAAAGCAGGGGTGGAAGAAAATTTTATTTTTATCCTTCAGGTGTGTAATATGTGTGTGTGGGGGCGGGATATAGATATCGCTATGTCTATCTGTTTCATAACATTGTTGTTTCTGGATAATATCATTCAAGTTCTTTGAGTCCCATGTCAAGCACATTTATAAAGATGCCATTGATATTTAGAATTTTCCAAATTCTGCCATGGTAGCAATCTTGAAAATCTTGTTATCGCTACTCCTGAATGGATGGCCATATCAACATGGGGTTTTCACTAAAAGACTCTTTATCATGTCTACTTGGTCCTAAATTAAAATGGTGCTGATCTGTCATCCGATGTCCATCCGTCCATTAGCACAAGTTTGTTATCGCTACTCCGCCTAAACGACTTTCATTATTGTCTTAAAACTATATAGACATATACATACATACACATGCACATATAGAATAAGATCCCTGATCATAACTGTCAAGTCACTTCAAACATAATTTTCATGGCACTGTGAACTATGACTTGCATTGTGTTTGAAAGAAGTCTCATCATGATTAGTGTCATTGTCTTCTACACTTTGATGAAATATATCTGGGTCAACTTGGGCTTGGAAAGAGGGAGGTGTTATATATTTAGGCACTATGTGGCTTGTGCCTGCCTGTGCAGGCGAAGGTGTAAAGAAATGGAGTCTTGCTTGACTAGCATTACATGTACTTGAATTTTCATTATCTTGATTAGTGGCATTATCTTCTACAATTTGATGAAGGTTATTTTGGTCTACCAGGGCCAGGGGAGAGGGAAGTTTTAAGTAATTAAGCCCTGTATTGCTTGTGTCTACTTGAGCAAGTGAGTTTGTAATTAATTATGGCTTTGCATGGCAGGCATTGATAGGAGTGGAGGTTATGGGTCAAGCTGAGGATGGCTGTGGTGACAGTGCTGGTGTTAGATCTATTGTTTATGTCTTAACACAGTTCAAGAAATCCATTACAAGTCCAAGCCAAGCATCCACTGCCCTGAAATAAAATGGTATTTGTTGATGGGAATACAGTACATTTAAGTTTATTTTCATGTGAAGTAGTGATTTTGGACACATACCTGTGTTGCTATGAGTATTTGTAGAGTTGGAAATTAGTCCTAGGTTCATTCATCTGCTTCAGTGATGAGTTGTTCCCGATGAGGATTTACCAAAAGCATTGAAGTACTTAGATGAACATGATCCATGATGAATAAATCCTAAATGAATGAATAATCACAGGATATTCACTAATTTTGACAAGGTACTTCTAAGCAATTGTTTACCTGGCTACCATCATGCAGCATGAATGAAATGATACAAAACCACATGTTTTCATCATTCAAAATGGTAGATATGGTTAAAAGGAAGAAATGGTCTTATCTTGATTTCCTGGAAATTCTTTTTGCCCAGTAGAGTGTCAGTCCTTTCTAGGGACTCTTTGTTTTATGTGTCAAACTCCCGTGCTTCATTTGTGTGACATGTTTTTTTTTTTCTCTACAGAATGTTGAGCATCAGGTGCTGGATTCTACAAGTGGATTAGAACCAGACCTTGATGTGGAAAAGGTACATTATTGACAGGCATTTCAAAATAGTGCTGTTATAGCTTCATCTGCCTTGTCGGGCACTTTGTTTGAATATAGTAACAAGATTGTAGCTATTTGACACAGTTTCAGCCTGTGAGGAATGTATATGTTCCTTATATCCCGTATGGTCGCAAGGATTGACTTTTGAAATTTGAAACTTCTGACAAAATTGTTCTTCTGCTTGTGTTTTTGACATAACTTGTAAAACATCACATTCAGTATTTTGTTGTATTTCAGCCATAACACTGGTACAACCATTTGCTGTTGAAACATTTTGACTTTGGATTAATTTTTTTAGCCCTACTGCCTCTCTTTCTCCTATTCTTGATGGTTCATGCTATCTATGATAATGCCAGAAAAAATAATAGTGGTGTATTTTCCAATGATGGTTTTAATTGCTAAATGCTTCATCAGTGGAGATTTACACTATAAAACTTATTTGATTGGCTGTTTTTACTATTTAAAAACTAATTAACAAGACTTGGATAGGTGCTTTGTTTGCTTGATTGAACTTTATTTACCTATTGTTTCTCAGTATGTTGTTATAGCAATGCCAACAATATAAAGTAAAGTGGAGATTCTGTTTGATGCTTGACAGAATGCATAGCATACAGGATCACTTAGAATCTGCTGTGTATACTTAGTTGGTGGAAGTGCGAAGCCAGGATTAGGGAGCAATTATGACTGACACTTATGGCAGTCTGACACCCATCATATGAAGATTCGCCATACTGTGCTTGTTTTATTAGATAAAGGGTTTGAAATTGTTTGATTTTACAGTTGTAAAGTTAAATATAGGAGAAAAACATCAGATTTATATTCACAACTATGAATGTCTGACAGGAGTATTTTGCAATTGGTCAAAATATCTGTTACCATTGGACATGTGTTTCTTGAGGTTATATATATATATATATATATATATATATATATATATATATATATATATATATATATATATATATATATATATATATATATATATATATCATATAGTGAATAACAGTCCTTTCAAGTTTTAAGTGCACTGGATCCAGCAAGGGATCACGTGTGTTGGGGATTGATTAAGATAAACGAAATAAACTGACAAAACAGTGCAAAACTATATATATATATATATATATATATATATATATATATATATATATATATATATATATATATATATATATATATATATATATATATATCTGATTAACTCTCCTCACATAGCATATTGCAGTGCATGAGAGAGATTGGTGACTGTGCTAATATTTGTAGGTTTTTGAAAATTTGATGTATGAATACAGAAGTTGAAAGAATATTTGTGCCAAAAACTGATTCAGAAAGAGTGTAAAAGTTGTATAGATGATTTAGTTTCATCTCGTGCAAACCAATTTATATTTGTTTCCTCTTTTGTTCCACAAAATCTGGTAATTTTTTTTGTTTACATGTGGTATATAATGTAAGGCATGACATCATATATGAAGGTGATGTAATTTCTGACAATATCTGGCAGGTAAAATGGTTTGCAGCAAGCATGCCATAAATGCTAATATCCATTATAAATGTTATACAAATACGATTTATTTTTCAGTACATATCCATTATAAATGTTATACAAATACCATTTATTTTTCAGTACATATTCATTTTTCGCATGTGCACATTAAGTCGTTCAATTTTGAACATTACAAGCAAATCGTTCAGCAACCATTTGAAAAACTTGGACATAAAATGTCAAAACTGAAACATGACTCCTGTTGTTTTTCATCATCCTGGATTGTAAGGATACACACATCAGTGAAACACAAACCTTGGGTGTTCACATTGTCTAGTGTCACAATATGAAAGTACTGTAGACAGAATTTTGCATAAGGAATTGATAAATATCAGATGCACTGAAATGTAGATAAGCATCAGAATGTATCACTATCCTCCACTAATTTCACAAAAAGATTGGGACATCGTATTGAAGTTATCATTTATCTGTCAAGCTGTCTGTTATGTCTTGTAACTTTTATGCCAGTTGATACAAAGTGTTTACATCAATCTTGTCACCAACAGTAGTGCCAACAATATACAGACTTGTATGGAGGATTCATGTTGGGGAAATGGGGAGTTCACAGTTTTGCCAAGAGAAGATTCATGTTGGGGCAATGGGGAGTTCACAGTTTTGCCAAGAGAGGATTCATGTTGGGGCAATGGGGAGTTCACAGTTTTGCCAAGAGAAGATTCATGTTGGGGCAATGGGGAGTTCACAGTTTTGCCAAGAGAGGATTAATGTTCGGGCAATGGGGAGTTCACAGTTTTGCAAAGAGAGGATTCATGTTGGGGCAATGGGGAGTTCACAGTTTTGCAAAGAGATATGCAATGACAACTGACTTGCACTGGCTTGGAAAGGATTTAAACCCATTTGGCTGTGAGGAAGGAATTATTATTGTAATAAACCACTCACTAAGATGCATAGAAGAAAATGTTTCATCAGTGCAAGCTTAAAACTAAGTTTAATTAGTTTTGGCATGATGAGTTACTTGTGTTGAGATGCATCCACATACTAATGTTCTTGACTGTAAGTGAAATAGTGTCCAAGATCTGGAGGGTGTAATGAATGAACATCTGAAAATAAAAAAATTCTCTCAAGCATGAAAATTGTGTCATATTGACCCAGTTTATATACACATGCCATAAGGCAGAGCATATTGTGTTATGATGTACATCTACCCATCTGTCTGTATTGAAATTTGTTTCTGCACAATAACAGAAGTTGTTGACCATTTATAGTTACCCGACTTTGTGGATGATTTGCACTCAGGGCAAGGAAGAACCATCAATTTTGGAGTCAAAGGTCCAAGTTCAAAGTCACAGAGACTCAAGAAAAATAGTTTCTGCAGAATAATTAGAGTTCTCCACCATCTATAGGGTCAAAAGATCAAAGGTTAAGGTGATGGACAGAAAGAAGAAAAATGTTTGTAGCACAAGAACTAGAGTTCTCCACCATCAACAATTCCCAAACTCTGTGGCTGGCTTGCTCTTTGGGTAAGGAAAAACCCTATAAATTTCAGGATCACAAGTTCAAGGGTCAAGGTCACAATGACTGAAAGAAGAAAAAATGGTTTCTGGACAATTACATTAGTTTTACATCATAGACATGAACCAAACTTTGTGGATGGCTTGCACTTGGGGTAAAAAAGAAGAATTTGATTTTGGGTCAAAAATGTCAGTTGTCATCCATGTACCTTCATTAAAGTTGTGGATGACTTACAGGTTGGGTAAGAAAGAAGACTGTATTTGTTGATCAAAGGTCAAGATTACTGTGACTAAAGTAATAAAAATGGTTTGTGCATAACAACTTTAGTTCTAAAGCATGGACCTTGATCAAACTTTTTGGAGGGCTTGCACTTAAAGTAAAGATGAGGCCTATCGATTTTGGGGTCAAAAGTTCAAAGATCAAAGAAAAAGAGGGTTTTGCAGACTAATTTTTGTTCTAGAGTAAGTTCCTTCACCAAACTTTGTGGATGGCTTGCACTTGGGATAATAAAGAAACCTATAGATTTTGGGATCTAAAGTCAAAGGCCATGGTCATAGTAAAGTTAACAAGAAAATAATATTTTTTTTAGCACATTAAATTTGGTTCAAAGACTCCATAACTTGACCAAAGTGCAAGGTCATTGAGACCCATTGGTCAGTAATCTCCAGAGCCAACCATACCCTACTAGTTCTACATGGAGGACTATTAAAACTTGGGTTGGCGTATAATGTGCCATTCATGGTACTTTTGTTGTAAGACTGAATTACTCTTTTTGAGATTAATCCACATACCAATTTTCAGGAGTAGGTGAAATAGCATCCAAGATGATGTGTAACGAATTTATAACAAACCAAGACAGAGGGATGAAACTTACTATTATTTACCTAGAAAATGTGTTGGGTATCTCAGTTTGGCTCACATCTTTAAGGTCAGACGCAGATCAAAGTACTGACACTACCTGTATTGTTTTCCTCAACACTATGCAGCACACATTCATTCACCAAATTTGCTTGTTTACAACTGTTCCTGTCAAATATGGTGTCTTACCTACAAATGCAAAGCATAATGCAGCACCAGAAGTACTTTGATGCAGAAGGCAACACAAAATTTGGTTTACATCATCTGGAGGTATTTTGATGTTCAGCAATTGTCACGGAAACCAGTAAGAAATAGCAAGGAATTGTGTGTCCTGCCTGCTCCCCAACCCAATACAAATGTGTTTGATTTCAAATGACTTTGACCTTGCGTGAAGGGTGGAAGGTGGGTAGGGGTGAATGGATATTTTATGACAGAGCTTCATGACTACAGTAAAAATATGATAGCTGAAAGTTTTCTTGAGAAAAAAAACTTTATAAAAAAAATTCTAAATATTTTCAATGGACATTGACCCTGCCTGAGAGTAACAGGGTGAGAAGGAGTCCATGAATATAAAAGGGCAGAAATACTTTATTCTAAAGTGTAAATATTACCTAGGCATGAAAACCTCACTTGTCTACTTCTATTTATGAGTAGTAGCTGAGGAAGGGCAAGTCACTTTTTCAAGATGCTTGTCCAAATGGATGAGTGGCATTTTAAGCCGATTCAGTATTGTGTACAGTGTAGGATGATTAAAAATGATGCAGGACAAGTAAAAATTCCATGTTATATGCACTGCAGGACAAGTGGCCAACAGAAATGTTTTCGTACACTGATGATAGCTACCCCTTTCAAGGATTGGGACTCGAGACCATAAAAAACATTAACCAAACCTGAACCATTGTTGACGAAGCAACTACCAAAATGCTAAAGTTGTCAGGACAAAAAATGACTGAATTTTTTTTTCACCCTTTGATGGAATTTTGCAATGTCTTAATAATATTGGCTTCTTCATATGATAACTATATAGGAAGCATTTCTGGGGACAGTAACAACAGACCAGAAATACACATATATTGATTGACAGTTGTGCTGGCCTATCATCATTATCTCAAAAGGTTTTAAATCTTGGGAAAAAATTATTAAAAGAAAGCAAATTGACTTAATGATATACATATTATCTGTCAGTCAGGTTCATAATGTTTGCTGAATTTTTGTTGCTGGACTAGCTAGAGAAACAACATGGCTCTCTGTATTCAACAGATGTGACATGGAATGGTTAGACAAACAGATTAGCTGCTGGACCAGATAGCAACAACACAGCTCTCTGTATTCAACAGATGTGACATGGAATGGTTAGACAAACACAGCTCTCTGTACTCAACAGATGTGACATGGAATGGTTAGACAAACACAGCTCTCTGTATTCAACAGATGTGACATGGAATGGTTAGACAAACAGATTAGCTGCTGGACCAGATAGCAACAACATAGCTCTCAACAGGTGTTAGATGACTGGGGGGGGGGGGGGTCAAAAAGGAGAGAACATTTACAACAGATCAATTCCTTGTACCATTAAGTGGGTACAATTTTCCATCCTTGACTATATTCCACTACCGAAATTGATGGTTAGAACAAATGAGCTTGAAATTGAAAGACAGACTGGTCGCACATTTTAAAATTTTTACAAGCTTAACAAATTTCATGTTATGGATCACGATTTCTGCATAAAAAAATGTGGAACACAATCAGTGCCCAAGATTTTGCAGGTATAAAACCATATTTTGTGATATACAAATGAAAACTATAGCACTTGGTGAATGCTTTACCTCATGATATATCCGAGCTGACATTCCCAGCCCACTTCACATACTGCACTTGGTTTAATATTGACACCAAACATCTTTGACACGGACAAGAAAACAGAGGAAATAGAAAACAAAACTATGTACATACCAATTTACATTTTATTAATGTCAAGGTACAGTTGTGATGCATTACATTAACCATCATCAATATAATACACAAAATTTACCATAAATTTGTTCATGTACAAAGTATGATACGGTTGCATGGAGTATTTAATTAATTATACATGTATCTATCATTTCAATGAACAAAATTTTCTAAGATCTAATACAAGATCCTGTAACAAATAAGTAATTAACTATAAAGTATCTAATGAACCTAGAGAACATAACTCATCAAAATTTGCTATGTGTTTAGAAAGAACAATAAATAATTTAAAACGTTTTTAACACACTTAAAGCAAACTGTGTTTTCAACTGAAAGGTGTTGGTCATGGTGCTTTTGATAGAGTGGGCATGCTAAAACCTTCATACTCCACCCATACAGTCATTACTATAGATGCAATCCCTGGAGATTAATTATAATGGGGTGGAGGAAATAAGACTGGAGTCCAATCTGACCAAAATCAATCTCCAACATTGTGGAGATCTGACTTTCACTGATAAAAAGGCATGTTCTGCTGAACTTTGAAATTCCACTTCCATTTTTTGTAGTAGCAAATCAAATTAAGTGTTATGTATCATGTTGATAACGGTCCGAAACAGACTTTTAGGGTATGTCGAGCACTGGATAACACCTTTCACATTCATAAATGTTAAAGCTGTAATATGATTGATTATTTAAAAGGGCAAGACCTTGTATGATGCTCATCAAACCTACTGCTTAAGCAAACCTAAATTTTAATGTGATTAAGAAAGAGTCATACATACGATAACATATGCCAAATACAGTTTTACCCATGCTATAGGTTGAACAAAATGCAAAAGAATTTTGTCTACAACAGATGCCATTTGGTAGGTGACTCCTATAGCTGATACTGTGAAAAATTATTTACTCATAATCTATCAAAGCAAAACAACAGCCCACCAAAAACAACATATATGACCCTTTTAGTGAAGCCCATCTTTTATTTAGGAAAGTTAAAAACTTTAACATTGATGTTAATCTAGGGTGTGGATGGATATCTGGAAGGACATACAGACCTGCACACAGATGCCAAAGTAAACACAAAGTCAAGCTTCAACCAAGATCGGCTCAGAAAAAAAAGGACTCCTCACAAATTTAGGTAAAAAAGGCATTGTTCTCTTTGAAAGGTGCTAACTTTTCTCTAACTTCCATAAATATATGCATGGTGTCTAACTAATTATGGGATAAATCTTATTTTTGTAAGAAACGGAATACTGCATTTAGCAGTGTCGAGCATGCACTCGACTGCATACAGCACTGACCCAAAAATACCCTCATGTAATGTGCTGCCATAATTAGTTTAAACAGTACAGATCTTGACCATGTTTTCTTTAAACATTTTGGGCAAGAAACTCCACCTCAAGCTCAAAACACCCAATTCAGATGTGACATTAAGGTGCATTTCATAATTGTAATTGACAGACTAGTGAAGGGAAACAAAGTAAAAATGTGATATTAAGGTGCATTTCATAATTGTAATTTGACAGATTTATAGAGGGAATCAAAGTAAAAATGTGATATTAAAGGTGCATTTCATAATTGTAATTTGACAGATTTATAGAGGGAATAAAAGTTTAAAAAAAGCTGGAAGTTATGTGTGCTTTTATTTTAATAAAAGTTAATTGGTTTTCAAAGCTTTTGGAATTTGAGGTTGAGTTTCTTGTAAAAAAAATTCTGTGAAAATGAGACAAGGCCACATAGTAATTAAACCTCTTGAGCAAAATATTTGAGTTCTGACTCAAAAATCAGAATTTTGTTTGATGACAACTTTATTATGAATATAGATTAAATTATCAAAATTTCAACATTAACTTAATACTCTCTGTACTACATTATTGCCAAATTTCAAGGTTATCAAGTGATGTTAAGTAGTGTTAATAATTTTGGTGCCTTGACTTGGTGTTTGGTTGCCTTAACACAGTTTTGTGATTACAGGGCCAGATCTGATGGCACATCATGCCACAGTAGATCTGGTTCTATGCTATAACCAGTTGATTACACAATATGCACTAGCAATACAGTATATGAACAATCTGTTCTTATTAATAGTTTCAGTTGAAACACCATCACTGTAATACAACACCTTAATTGGAACTATGCCAGAATCAACACAGTCTCCAAGACAATGTAAGAGTTATGTCCCTTTGCAACAGGTCAGCAGTCACTGGAAAAACAATGAATTAGTCCCACTGAGGTGTAAATTCAAAGGCATCAGAAAAATTTGAAATAAACAAAATATGCAAGAATTTTGTCCCAATTTACAGTAAACATAAAGTTTTATAAAACATTAAATTATGCTTATTTTAGCATATATTTGCTGAAATTGCTTCTAAATGTACATAATTTTTTTCACTGGTGACAGCTGACCTATTGCAAAGCTACATAACTCTTACATCTCAGGGAATGTGTAAACTGGTCCATTTATTCAAAGTTATTCATGATTTACCAATTTATGTGACAGCTGGATTAATCTGATATTATCAATGGAAAAAATATATAAGGGATTTAATAAACATAGCGTACGAGAGGGCAACTATCGATGAGTATAGTTCAACGTAATAAAAAAGATGAATACTACTATCAATATATATGTTGCTAAAATGTGGCATGGCAGTATTATGACTAATATTTACTTACATGCAGATACATAGTGTATTTTTATAATGCACTGTAAATGCCCCTCATCAACCCTTAATGGAACAATTGCAGTAGCATCAACAGTGTTACACAACAAAGTTAGTCTGATCAAGCCACCAAGATACTGTACATCAATCTCTCCCAGAATTCATATTGCTAAGTTACAATACTTCTGTTGTCATCTCAAAGAAAACAGTACCAGGCCTAGAATTTAATATAATTTTTTTTGTAGCCAGAAAGACTAGTAGGTTGAGAAATTACTAGTCCTGATGAATCTTCACTACTCCTTCTCACAAAATGCTGACTGGTTACAAATGAAACTTTACTAGCCATCAGACTATTAAATTATGACAACTACTAGTCCGACAGGAAATTTACTAATCTTGGGCTAGCTGACTTCTGCTAATTTTAAGCCCAGAGTACATGTATTTTACCAAAAGAATGTATATGACATCACAGTAAATAATATGGAATTAACTTTGCCCACACACGCACAAAAATGAATTCTCTCTGAACACTTGCTCCAACATCTAGAGTTCTTCATTAATTCAGCAATAACCTATGTTACTTTCAGACAATAAACAATGGAATTTATATTCAAAATTTACTGTGGATATGCAAAGGACCCCTTTCTCAGTAGTTTAATGTTCAGAAAATGTTTGACATATTTTTCACAAAGTGGTATAGTTGAACATAATTCTTGATAAAGTGCATTTTCTAATAACATATGGGAAAAATACAAAATGACATAAATTTCACACATGCATTACTTTTATCACTTTCCAAGATTCCTGAAAAGAATTCCGACATGGTGAATAAAGTAATGCAGCACATTTTAAAATGTTTGGAAGAGATTACATGCATATGAATCTTACACAAATCCTACACAATGACACACATACAAAAAGACTGTAAGAGTAAATTTTCATTTAATCTTTTTTTTTAAAAATTGTACACTTATGTTTGATGGCAGCACCAGAATGAATAATGACACAAAACAAGTAATGTACACAAAAAGAAAACTTCAACAAAGTTGACTAAACTGGCAAAAAAAACCAAAGTCTACCTGATAAACACAACAACACAAAGGTAATAATAAATAAAAAAAAGCTTGAAATAATCAAATAGAGAAGGATGGATTATTGTTTATATTGCCGAATTTTGATTTTCCACCAAACTAAAAAAGCCATCATTGTCAGAAAGTTCACAATCTTTAAGATTGATGTTGATCTCCTTGAGTTTTTTTTTTAGCTGACATTGAAAAGATATTACCATGGCTTGATGTCTACAAAAGTAATATGGAACTCTGTAAATACTGTCATATGTCTCACATATGTAATACATGGAAGATAAAATATAACGTCATTACTCTGTATATAATTGTGAACTATTTATCTGAAGCAATAGCGATAAATAATTGACAACTGAATTAATTGCACAAATCGAGTTAAACAATGCATCTCTGTACATAGTCATGTGATGACAGTTTTCATTTTTTTGTGGTGACAGCTATGACCTAAAACTCTCTCTATCGAATACAATAAAATAAGACCTGGCCCCATATTCATGAAACTTAACTTGAATGCACACTCAAACTCAAATTTGTGTAACAAGAAGGCCAAAGCATTCATGTCGACCCAATTGTCTCAATATTACTGTAAAACATTTCACCTGATCCCAACATCAAAAAGTTGAGTGAGCATGTCGCCGGGTTTCCGTTAAAAGACGTCCAAGTGCATTATTCACCTGACTTCTCCAGAATGTCCAGAATTCTACCACTGGATGGACTAGGGATTTTTCTTTTTTTTACCTGTATGTCCAAATAATAAACCCATGAATCCAACTATTGCATAATGCAACTTATCTTTGCCACTAGAGCCAGTTCATTGTGGTTTTAATTGATTTACAATACCAAAAAGAAAACAATACCAATTTATGTGTCATTTCCTCCTGCTCATAATTACCATGTCAACCTTGTATAGATACTGGTAGGGGAATAACTAAATCTACGATGTTAGTCATTGATTTAGGCATATCTTAGAAAACTGTCCATACAAAATATGTTTATTCCCAGCCCGCCTGCCTACAGCCGCTAGCATTCAAAGGGACCACAGCCAGCTCTTTCTTAAAGTACATGTGTACTGAATCTCAGAACTCGTAGTAGCAGTATTACTAATACTAAGTGCTGACAAATAAAGATGTATATTTTATAATCTCATTGTGTGGCAGGCTTCAAATGGTACAAACAACTGTTTAATCTTGCTGAGACCGATACCACTGAGACTGTTAAATACTGTACATACCATGTAAGTAAACCACATCAATTTTAAACAAGTAGATCTCAAGTGTAAATGGCTGTGTTGGTAATGGTCAGAAACTTACAAACTTAGAGACTTAATAAAGTTATGATGAAAAGATTAAACAGAGCTTGGAAAGTTGTCCTGAAACTAGCATATATATTCATAACAATGTATGTGCCAATATGTTTGAAGGCTGAATTAATTGGAAACTTTCATAGGTATCTCGTTTATGGTCTTGACTTGTAGATTTATCAATTGCAAAACTCTGTGTAAGTCTTTATAGTACATTATGTTCATTTATCAACTATACAACTCTGTAAGTCTTTATAGTACATTATGTTCATTTGTATTTAATGTTTATCAATAAAGTGATATTCTAAGTAGACCATAATCATAGGAAGTATGGTGCAATTGGTTTATGCTATACAATAACATTTTTAGTTTGGTGGTATGTTAAGGATAAGATTTGTTAAAAGCTTTCTAAATATTGTTAAAATGCATCTTTTATTATACATTTCTGAAATTTTTCTTTTCTTTTTTTGTAGTCGTAGACTAATGATCTATTTTTAATTAATCCTAATCTCTCTCTATAAACAAACGAACATACACAACTAAAAACCTAAACTTAAATACATTTGTATGTTTCTGGGTAAGTGCAATGATGAAAATTCCATGCTCGAGGTACATGACTTTCCAACCAAGAAGTCTAGGACTTTTCAAAATGAACAATATTTGGAACCCATATGTTACAGAATGAGCCGGCTTCATAATAATTCATCAAAATCTTGAAGAAATCCATCAAGTGGCTTAGGAACTATAAGCTAATTAAAAAACTTTAAGGAAAATTGTAACACATGTCTGCTATGATGTGATGAGTGAGCATGTTGGAGAATAAACTGTCTTAGCATCATATTGACTAATGCAAAATATGAAGAAATCCATCTGGAGGCATAAGAAATATAAGGAAATTAAAAAACTTTAACCAAAACCTGAACACAATTTGTTTACAACTTGTGATCTTGATTCCAAGATCACTGGAGAGAGTGAGCATGTCACAGAATGAGTTCCTTAGCTTCATAATGATTCATACCAAGAATGATGAGATGTATCATGATAATCTATCATGGGGTTCAGCAAATATTTGCAAATAAAAAGCTTCAACTAAAATAAAATGTGGGCTCAAAAAAAATTAATTTGTCAACTTTTCATGAAAGAAACTACACAAACTGGGAGTGTAGCATGAAGCATTATCACTGTTGTAAAATGAGCATGGTCTACCCAGTCCCACCCTTTGGTTTTGACAAAGGGTACAAGTTCCCCCCCAAACTATGATTACCAGTATTAGCAATATATGAAATGATGTAAATTTTGTTTTCAAATATAATGATTTTGTGCTTATTACTGAGCTTGAAAAAGACCACTGTGAAAATAGGAAAAAAGAAAGAAAATCAATAATGGCTGTTCCATTTAAACATACATGGTACCCAGGGAAGGCAGTTTTAAAAAAAATATATGCTAGGGTAGGGTACTCCGATTACTCAAGCAGTTCATATGAAAATGATACAAAATTATAAATCACATTTATGGGAGACTACTCCATGTTCAAAGTGCCTTCGATGGGTCCCACATATATTTTACTGGAATAGCTCTAAGGATCTTATTTTCCAAAAAAAGCATTTTTATGAATCCTTAATTAGAAATATTACTGACTCACTAAAATAAATCAACATTAATGCTATTTTCATTCTTGTTAAATTCAAATGATACTGATCACATATGAAATGCAGTTTCTGTAAAATCTGTTGATAAGTCTGTTTACTGTTAAATCATGGGAGTCAGTGTTACATGTATTTGACACAGATATAAAGCAGAGACTAATCCCTGCAGATTGTGTTCCAGTGTTAATTTAGATAAATTTTAACCCTTTAGACTTTTCTACTCAATAAGCCCATTCACAATCAGCTATCAAAAATTGTTTGAGTGTACACTCAAGTAGAGGAGTTTTGTGAATATGGGGTCTGGCAATCAATCAATCTGACTGGCCGCAGTATTTGACCCTCAAGGTGACTTATTTAGAAAAATTGGTTATTGTGACTTTTTCTTGATTACAGGCTAATATAAGGCACACTCTGCTGAACCTGGTAATAATTAGACACAGCAATATAAACAGTCATTGCTCAATTGCAAAAAGTAAATTACTAAGTGCTTGATCATGGTGGTTCATCTAGAAGTCAAGCGCTTACATGATCAGATTAAGCATTGTTAGTATTAATTAATGTTACAGGTTTTGTTATGTTCATGACAAATCAACTGTGCATTTTTTTTTGGCTCATTTTTAATGGGAGAGTGGGGCATTGAATTTAGGGGAATTTGTGCTTGTGCTTTGGCGACAATACTAACAAGATTCTAGTATATACAAAAATATTTACAAATTTTTTGAAACTTAGCAATATTCTCACTACAAACACCTCTGAGTGATGACTGTAATCCAAAATAATAAACAGTGAAATCATTAATAATATTTGTAACTAATGCCACAGAATTCAACTTCTGTATACAGCTATAGGTATTAAACACAGATCCTTTAGAAGTATCAATCTAGGACTGTTCTCTGCTTGGCATACCACTGCTGGATGCTGTGGCACTAGTGCTACTTGTAGTTGGCCGCAGTCTAT
Source organism: Margaritifera margaritifera (assembly GCA_029931535.1). NCBI lineage: Eukaryota > Metazoa > Mollusca > Bivalvia > Unionida > Margaritiferidae > Margaritifera > Margaritifera margaritifera. Next base: position 310,643 of record JAQPZY010001442.1, read on the forward strand.
GAAGACGAGTGAGTTCTTCTGCTTTCGTACTTGCATAATGGTGATACATCATTTTCACACCAGTCACCACTGAAAGTCTTAACCTCAGGTTGTAGCGAAACGAATTTTTCTTATTTTTTACAGCTCGTTTATATCTAACTTCCAAATCTTTTATCTTTTGGTCAAGTAGCACGATTTGTTGACATGCTTTCTCAAATTTGAGCTGGGCATCACTCAACTTCTCCTGTAAATGTGTATTATCCAATGCAGTGGAAGTTCCAACAGATCTATCTGTTGTTGAAGACATCTTGATTATACTTTTAAAGTAAATCGTGTTGACTCTCATACAGAATTCATGTCTCTTAACCTGCGTACAGTTCAAATAATCTCGTTACAGACTACAGGAGGAGTGTGCATTTCTACTATAGTATTCCAGACGCACATTGTTTCTTATCACAGAATTTAAGTCAAAATAAATAAAAATAAAGAATTTAACACTGTATTCGCTGTCTACTTGTATGTGTTGTGGCTAATGCAACTGAACACATCCAACTGGAGCCCTGCCCTTGATTGCTCGCTTGAAAATTCTGGAGTTCCCGTTATTAACCGAGCGGCGACATCATTATACTGTCTTTGAAGGGCATCCTGTCCACTTTGGACTAAGTATTTGTGCTTCAACTAATTTTCATTGTCTACATCACATTAAAACTAAATTTCTCCATATTTTTCAATACTTGTGTCATTATTTCTGATAAAAATCAGTTCTGTTGATTTTTCCTCTATAATGCGGAAGTGTTCGAATGCATATTAAATTTTCACCTATCATAAAGAAATGAAATCAAGTCACGGAATGTATCAATCGATAAAGCACAGATCCGGAACGGTATATTGAGAGAGAGAGAGAGAGAGAGAGAGAGAGAGAGAGAGAGAGAGAGAGAGAGAGAGAGAGAGAGAGAGAGAGAGAGTTTCCGACCAAAGCGTTCCAGCCCTCGGCTATGAAAATGTGGCAAGATTGTGGATATGTCAGTGCTCCAAGATGCAAATAGAAATTTGAATGAAGTTTATTTATATATTTTTTTCTTTTAAAAGTGAAGTAGACAGAGTATCAATTAGAAGTCAATATGGGAAAACACATTCCCATCTAGTGCATGGCTGGGTGGCCTTGAGCGCTGGTGCATCAGAGCTATGCACTGGGTGTTATTTTGCGTCGTGGGTTAGATTCCTGTTTGAAACAAATTATAACTCAAATATCAGGTGCGTTTTGGCGGTCTAATCAAACAAGCATATTCTGACTGAGATTTCAAGACCCAAAATATGTTCCTTTTTACGCACGAAAACAGCTTTGGTCAAACTAGATGGGAATGTTTTTTCCCATATTGATTTCTAATTGATACTCTGTCTACTTCACTTTTAAAAGAAAAAAAAAATTATACACCAATATTAAAGTCACCCGTCATTATTATTTCAAGATTTGCCACTGAAAGCTTTATATATCTGAAATATAGTAAATGTCCTTTCTGGACCACTTGTAAATTTTAAAATAATGAGATCTATTTGGCGCACAACGAACAAGATAAAAAAAAAAAAAGACCCGCAGCTAAATTCAAAATTCCAGAAGCGGCTTTGACTATCTACCCTGTATTACCATGTAGAGTTTGGGTACATGAACATTGCTGGACCACTTCTGTACTTCTTTCTGAGAACAAAAATGCCAACGACATCCTAGACCATTGCGATATTTTAAAAGTGGACCATAGTAGTTATTTGTGGGTATTGGAGGTCATACGGGAATTAACATTAACCCATATATTTACATGGGTGTGGTGATATGGGGTCATACGGAAAATCCTCTGTTAAAATGGTCCATAGGTTTAACATGAGAAAGGTATTATAGAGTAAAAAGTGTTTATAGGGTCAACAGTGTTTAAGTAGTAATATAATGTACTGTTTCTGTCCCTATCACTTGATTCTCATTTCATTTTGAACTCCACTTCGTTCTTGTTGTACGTCTACAGGTTTGCCAAGGGTCCAATATTGTCTTAACGTTGCATAAGCCGCTCCATATTGTCCAAAAACATGATCGAGCAAATCTTTCTTTACGGAAATAGCTAATTTGTTATTAAGTATGTTAAGCATACTTTTGTATTTATATAATGTAATAAAAATCTTTTAATATTTTAATCGGTCCCAGACCTGCTAAAAAGAACGCGGTAACAATTTTTATTGTAATTTCATCGGAATAGACGTTAACATATTTAACATTTGTTTGGATAACTTTTAGATTATTTATTTCATTATTAGCGTTCGTTAATTCATCACCAGGCAACTCTGTTAATAATCGTTCCATTTGTAAAATAATTTCCATAGCATCGAAGTAAAGATTATTTTATTTTTTAACATACTCTATAGATGGTTCTTACATTTCTGGCTCTAGTTTTTCATGACATTTATCCTTAAACATTTCCACTAGCAAATAATACAACGAAACCAAATAATTCGCGTTAAAAACTTCACTTTGGCCGTCAATTTCTGTTACGATATCTGATACAATTTCTGGTACATCTTCTTTATAAGCAGGCATGTCGTTCATATTTACGCCAAGTTTCCTTGTAATTACTTCCGCTAGTTTGCGTTGGTTTTCGTCTTCATGTTTTACTCCAACAGGTTGTAATCTATCATGAAAATCTTTTGTAAAATTTGGTGGATCTGGTCATATTCTTTTCAATATTCTTGCATCATCATATGGATCTTCAAGCTTCCATTTAATTTTTGTTTCGAAATCTTTTAATCCACCAAGTTCTTTTTCAAAATTTATTTTTTCGATGTCCAGTAATTTTTTAACAAGCTCTTCAATCCTTTCTGCAGCCGCCATTGCAGTATACACTTGTTGTTCAGCGAATGGATAAAATTTACTGTCGTATAATTTAGCCGCAGATATAAAATATGACGTTGCAAGTATGTGTAAATCATCAGGTATCTCATGTACATCTAATACTGTTTCCACATCATTAAAATCTAATCCTATTTCTTTGAAGAATCTTCTTTTAGCAAATTTTTCCTTAATTTTCGTATTCTTATTTAGTCCATACCTTTTTCGTGAATTATGCTCGTCAAGACGTTTTGCATTTTTTGTCTGTCTATTTCGTTCACCAGGTACAGAAAAATTCCTTTTGTTAATAACCTTAGATCTCAATATTAATAGCACCGTCTCATGCTTAAATTCTAGTATTATTTGGTGCAATAAATCTTCTAACATTTTTTTCGATTCTTCCACCGCTCTGTCAACATTAAAATTTACGAGAGCATCGTATTTGTAAATTTCATCACGTAATTGTTTACTTCTGATACCATATACTGAATAATAGTTAACTTCTTGCATATTATTAAAATCAATTGCACCACATATAATTTTTGTTTTTAGCAAATGCAATTTGTTTATATCTCCATCATCAGCTGGCGCATCAGGTTTTACCAGAGCAACTTCCGGGTTAAAAATTTTGTTGTAAAAATCACGACAAACATCTACGATTTCAGGCATTTTATTAAAATATGTCACACTAAATCATCTAGTTTAAACATCTGCCATCCGGACAGTCCCGGGTTGGGTCCTTCAGCTAAAGTACAATAAATTCGGTAATATTTGTATTTTGTTGTTGGAACCGGACTAAGCTCAACCTTAATTGGCGTAGAACCAACAAATCTATTACTCGTCGAATACAAAACATCATACGGAACAAAATTTCTCGCATTTGACGCACGCAAATCCCAATTGTACATGCACTTACCATTTTTTGGCCTGCCACGCAACATAAATTTTCATACGCAAATGGAAGACGGAAATTCGATTTGTATCCAAAAGTTTGTTGACATACCATTAGTTGCCCATTCATTACTAGGGTCTGTAACAGCTTGGTCCCATATGAAACAATACCAAGGATGTGAAATAGTACTGTAGACACTGCTCGCGGAAATAATATGTCCACTGCGGTTGCTGCTGTATGATGAAAGCATCGTATACAACCAACATTATTTTTTACTCGTTTTGTTCCGCCAGATACACTATCAACATATGCTTTATTTGGCAAATCGTTGGCTAATGTTGGAACAGCGCTTGATGTCACCTTATTGGCGCCCATGTTCAATCCGCCTTGCATAGCATCTCCATATCGATAAACCGCGTAATCTTTTAAAATTTCGTAGCTTACGACGTAAGTATCATCCGCAGGTACATCAAGATTTAGTCCATGAAGTATAAAACTGCCCATGTTTATCGAACCTTGCATTGTGGTACCAGCACGTGGAACATATATCGTCAATGCTGTGTCAAGCTGTACATAATTTATGGCGTCGCCAGTGTCAGGTGGCCAGGTTGTTGGTAATCCCGTAACCTTTCCTGTGGTTGTAAAGTTCAAAATACCTGTCATTGTATCTCCAGTTTTTGTAACCTTCGTGTTATTAACGTAATTAAGTTGCATCAGACTTACGGCCTGTGATGGGTTTCCTCCTGAAAATGGATATGTTGTTTCCAAATATGTTATCTTTTTACCTGCCATGTTAATGTTTCCTGTCATTGTCCCGCCAGACAAACTTAATTTTTTAAAATCTACTGTCTGTAATTGACCAAGACTTGTAGCTTGCGTATTATCAACACGGCCAGATGCATCTGGCGTTGGTGGATATGCTGTTTCCAGATTTATAACACTATAATTTTGCATATCATTATTTCCTTACATGACTCCACCAGTTATCGCCAATTTTGATACCTCAACATTTTGTAATTTTCCAAAACTTACAGCTTGTGTGTTATCAAGATTATTTGGTGGATATGTTGTTTCCAAATTTATTACTTTTTTGCTCTGCATATTTAAGTTGCCTGTCATCGAATCTCCAGATTTTTTGACGTATTTTGCCAGATCACCGCTTGCGGTTGTTATTTTAATCCCCGAACCGCCATTGCCAATTAAGGTTCCAAATTTTGTGTAAAAGCTCATTTTATTAAATACTCTAGACTAAATTTAATCTATAGTTAAAAAATAAATATGCCTGTAATAAATTTTGACACGGAGAATGTAATCAAGCATACTCATAATAATAATCTGCCAAATTGTCACGATTTGATGGTAGGACGAACTGGATCTGGCAAAACAAATATAAACAAAAAACAAAAAAAAAAATCTTTTACTAAACATGTTACTAAACGACAATTTTAATTACGATAAAATTTATATTTACACTGTAAATCCACAACAAGACATATACGCATTGTTAGTAGATTACAACGACAAGCTAAAAAACGAGCTCCATGCAAATAACGATACGTTTATAATAACAGAACCAGAAGATGTGATTCCGGTGAAAGAGCTTGATTATGTTGACAATAAAATTGTGTTATTTGACGACATCCCACTAGAGCATGCTGAAATTGACAAAATACAATTGTATTTTTCTTTGTCAAGAAATAAGAGATGCAATGCAATATTTCTCGCGCAAGGTTTTTTCAATATTGATCGATTTATCAGGCGCAATACCGGTTGCTTCATACTTTTCGATGGTCTGGACAATACTGACATTAAAAATATTGCCCGCGAACAACGTGGTGAAGTGTCAAAAGAAAAATTTGAGGAACTTTACTATCAAGCCAATTTGCATCTTCAAGAGATAAGATGTTTAGACAAGGACTGGACAAGTACATATAAATATTATCAAAACAAATTAATAATGAACGTGAAACGCGAGGTTCTAAAAAAGCTGATCGAGATCGACAAGCGCAATAAGGCGATTTATGATGAAGCTCATTTTGGCGAACAAAAGGCCTTTATCGAAAGTGCCAGGCAATTAGCGCCATTAACACAGGCTATTATTGGCAAGACGGATCCAACCGGAGAACCAATAAGTCTAAAGCATGTAATTGATGCATCACAGGACATAGCAATTGTCGCGCTAAAATCGACGCAAAAGGAAATAGTTGACAGACAAACTGAGCAAAATGCAATCTGAATAACATGCAAGAGATTTTGGCTGAGTAGCTTGGTCTGGAAGAACGTGCTTTAGAAAGAAGGACATCAAGAACGACGCCAGAACCAACTAGACCAGCATCTACAGAAGGAGCTACTGGTGGTGTTGACACAGGTGATATGACTGAACTTGAGATGGAAGAACGATTTCAAGACGAACGTTCTCAATTTCGTGGAAAGATGGCAAAATTTTTTGAAAAAGTACAACAAAATCCTACTGCAAAAGTTCAACTTCCTAAACCAGATGATTTGAAGGATATGGTAATTAGTCAGCTCAAAATTCTTGACGAGACATATGGAAGAATAACCAAATCGTGTGCGAATACAAATGCTGTAAAAATGATCAATCAGCTTTGAAAGATAAAGAAAAAATTAAAGATTTCAACCAACAACTAAAAAATTATATTAACTCGCGCGAGTCGAAAGTTGTTATCCTACAGCCGGGAAAACCACAGCCACAGCTACAGCCACTACCACAAGTGACAGAAGAAGAAATTGAAGCATTGCGTCAGATAGAAGAAGAAATCGAAGATGTATAAGAATTTGAAGAAGCTCCTGAAGATAAAACTGGCTATGGTGTAAAAATATTAACATTAAACAAACAAATGTTAGACAGATTACTTCTCTTAATTTCCGCAAAAGAAGCCGGAAATACTGGCGCTGAAATTGATAACGAAATTGTGGAAATATTAGACCAGCTGCGATCAGGAAACCTACTAACATCAGACGAGTACAGGGTACTTCATACCGATCTCGTTTAAGGAAGTACTTTTGTCTAACATATTTCTATAATGCAAGCAACACTATTATTCGACTGGTCTCAGACAGAGAACGATAGCGCCAATTTTACAGCTAGTTACACACCGCCAATTGTTCTTGATCCAAAAGAGAAATATGAAATCGGACTTATTTCTGCAACAATGTAAAACAGCATGTTCAACGTAAATTTTAACGTAAACGATGATTTTACATTTCAGTCTGGCGCTTGGATATCAGTAAGGATTCTACCTGGTGCATACAATGTATCCGATCTCAATACCGCGATTAAATCGCTAATAACATTCAATGGCGGAAACGAAGAAAAGCTTTCTCTAGAGCCAAACTACAGTACACTACGATCGAAAATGACATTAATGGGAAAAATGTTAGTCGATTTTAATAAAGCAACATCAATAGGCTCGTTATTGGGCTATGATAAAAAAAACAATACGGATCTAATGTAGCCCCATCCATTTCATACGAAGGAGAGAAACCTGTAAACATAACAGATGTTAATATTATTCTCATCAATTGTTCCATTGCAGAAGGATCGTAAACCGCAAAAGGATCAAGAGGACAGTCAATTTATAGCTTCTCTCCAGGTGTTCCTCCCCGATCGCTCATGCAAATTAATCCTCGACAAATTATGTATTATCCGATTAATATCAAACAGCAAATACGATCAATAATGATGACTCTAACAGATCAGAGCAATAGGCAACTTAATCTAAACAACGAGGTTGTAACATACTATTTGCATTTGCGTATGATAAAGTAAATGTGGCCAGAAGAACATCAACAAACAATAATCATTAATGCTCGCCAGAAGAACAATATTGTCCAACAATAATCAAATAATGATGCTTTCAAAAAGATAAATCTATCGCCAGAAAGTAATTGGCGGGAATATATTTAGCAGCATTTTTCAAAAATCGTGGAACATGGACCAGGACTCGCAACTAAACTAGCACCGGTAGCTGTTGATGCCGCGAAATCGTTTGCAACAGGGGCCTTATCTGCGGCTGGTATGCTGTTGGGTAGAAAATTGCGGACAAAATAAGAGGCCAGACGGGGATGCCGTCCGCGCCTACAAATCAGGAAATAAAGCAAGCAATCGCTGAAATAGCCCCAACTCCAGAGACAGCACGCGCAATGATTAAAACGACAAAAAATTGATATCGCCAAAAGGCGAATAGATACTAACTAATATGATAACAAAAACCCAACCACGACCCAAATTTGCAGCTTTCTAAGAACTTGTTGTCATTTACATCTTTTTGAAATTTTGTCTAAAGTATCTTAGTAACATGCCAACGATCAAAAATTACTTGGACCTTGGATAGCCATATCTATTTGATAATACAAACACAGAATTCGAGTACATCGAATATTTAGATTACAGCTCACATGACATGAACACACCAGGCCAACAAACAATAAATACACGAGACGAGGACATATTTCTTATACCGCATACAGGTTTTCTCAAAGTACGCGGACAGGTTGTAACAGCAGCTGGCGCTAATATTGATGCGGTAGAACCTATCACACTTCAGGGAATCAAACAATCGAGGACGTGGCAAAACATCTGCCTATAGCAAGTACAATAATGAACATTCTTTCATTCTCTGACGACTATTCTCGATCGACCGCAACAAATATGTTCTGGTTCAAGGACGGCCCAACAGAAAATCCAGACAATGTGGAATCTTTTGACACAATTTATCCAGTTGAAGGTGGCAATGACGGAGAAACCATCGCAAATATTAGACTAACAGTAAACACGGTGGCGGTAAAACTAGGCCAAGATCCTATTGACCCATTTAACCTTGTAGGATGCGTCGCAAAAATAAATTAAATTTGTCAGCGAATAGGTCTCGAAGAACTTGCTAGTGGGGCTGCGCATGATGTTGCAGCTGCAAAAGCACAGGAAATTTCAAAACTAACAAGAAATCCCAAATACAACGAAAGATTTTCCAAAAGAAGGGCCTTTTGCAATGCCAGTGCCCAAGTGACAATGGTCTTACCATTAAGGAGCGTATTTGGATTTTGTCGTGATGTTAATAAGGTGTTCAGAAGCATTAAACATACACTAATCCTAAACCGATCTGATGACAGAAATATTATATTTAGAGGAACAGAAGCTGGCCCCGCAAACGACTGCAGATTTAAAATTAATCATCTATCGCTATAGATGCCAAAAATCGTACCATCAATCGAGAAAACGTTAGAGCTAAAGGACTCGCTTGAAGCTTTTGAACGAAAAATTTATTTCGAACAAAATAAAATCTATCAGCAGTCGATAACCAATGCGGCAAGCTACAGTTGGCGAATAACGACCGCAGATTCTGAACAATTGCCTCGTCATATTTACGTCGTATTTCAAACAGTGGCCCCTGCAGATGGAGATCAGACGATTTATAAGCGCGTACGTGACAATCTCAATTTGACGAGAATTGTGGCTAGAATTAACTCGAGGCAATATCCAGAACGTGAACTCGCATGCGATTTTGATGATGGAGATAACTGAAATGTGTCGCTAGCATATTTGTCGTTGATGGAGGCAATGCAGAAATATCAGGACTGCGATACAGGGAGTCAAATATCAATCGAGGAGTTCAGAAACTTGTACCCAATATTTCATTTTGATGTGAGCAAGCATAGCGAACGATTGGCCGCATCTTCAGCTGATATTGAGGTGAACTGGACTCTTGAGGCCCCACCTGGAGGAAACTATTACGTCTACGCGCTAATAACATCTGACAGGTATCTCAAGCTTGACGCTGTGAAAGGACGAATGATTGTGCGGGTGTAATTTTTTAATCTAAATAATAATAATAGAATGTGCACTGTCCATGAAATAAATCTATCGCAAGGACAAATTAAAAAATTGTCATCTGCAGTTGGCAAACGAGCGCCAGTATCGATAAAGATCGATTACAAAGGGGTATCTCCTGTGAAATTAATGTTGACAAAATCTCAACAAAGTAAGTTTACCAAGGAAGGCCATTCTTTCTAAATTTATCCAAAGCGCAGGTTTCTGCAATGGCAAAACACGGCGGATTTATCGGGCCAGCACTTTCTGTACTTACTAGCACCATTTTACCAAAATTACTCCCAATCCTCGGGACACTTGGCATAGATGCTGCATCTAGCGCGATATCTGGCGCCACCAGTAAAGCTGTATTTGGACGTGGGATAAAAGTAATTTAAAATTTAATCTACAGATGTTTTATAAAATGATGCCAAAGAGGAGGAGAAGGACAACACCAAGCAGAACAACACGTGGAGGATTCATTCCAATAATAACACCAATTGGAAATTTACTTCGTTTAGACAGGTTTCGAGTAAAATGAAAAAAAAAATGTAATCTAAAATAATATTATAAATGCCTCAAAGAAAGAGAACAAGGGGAACAACGTTGCCTGCAAAAAAAAAAAAAGAACACGACGACCGCGAACAATACACGGCGGGTTCATAGGCCCACTATTAGCGGGACTCGCAGGCAGCTTCCAATAATTTTGGTAACAAAAATATTTTCTTACATGTCTAAGTAAATTATGTTAATTGTTAGTGCATGAAAAAATCCTTTGTCATGGTCTTTGACTTTAAACCTGATATAATGGATAGAAAATCACTTAAACTGTTTCAGATGCCAAAGATGTTGGGACAAGGCTTGACACTGCTAGGTACAAGGCGGATGTAAAGCCGCTAAACAATTTCAAAATTAATTACAAACTATCTAAAATAAATGGATTTGCTGGCGTTTTTTCCAAGGACCAATTGCCAAAAAAAAAAAAAAAAAAATACTTCATGCGTAATTCATATTCAAGATTTTAACGATGGCAATGACAAACATTGGATTGCAGTTTATGATAATAATTATTTTGACTCGTTTGGCTTGCCGACATCAGACGGTGTAAAAAAATTACATGCGGTCTGCTCGACCTGGTACTTTGATCAAATACAATTCATCTCAGATTCAACCAACTGGTACATCTGCATGTGGACATTATTGCATCATGTTCATCAAACAAATAGCGGAATTTGCTTGCAAATCCTGTAGATTTAGCAAGAGATCCGCGGGTAAAAAATAAAATGTATCGATTTTATAACGCAATTGGATGCGACACCAAGCACGAATAATGATATGATTGCAGTAAATTTAGTGTGACATTAATGTATAAATATGGCAACATACTGTTTGAAGTGTAAGACACGAACAGGTAATGTGGATGAAGAGACGGTAACGACAAAAAATAACAGACTAATGATGAAAAGTATTTGCGATGTATGTGGGAAAAGAAAAAGCTTGTTTCTTAAGAAGCAAGTTGGAGATGGACTAGTTGTTGTAAGGGCAGATTCTCCAGAATGTGAGCCAATATTGTCAAAAATATAATAATAAAATGTGCACCTGTGGAAAGGAGAGGGATTTTTGTATTGAGCATGATAAGATAGTCACTTATTGTAACAAAATGTAATCATCGTAAAGTAATTGGGGGCGCTCTAGATATTCACAAAATAATAGGAAAATTCCCACGGCCAAAAGGTGGATGGACACTTCCTGGACATAAGTATACTGGACCTTGGAACCCACTTCATGAGCAACTAGACGCAAACGAGAACCAAATACCTGGACAAGAACCTTACAATCAAGTTGACGCCATAGCAATGCGACATGACATTTGTTATCGCGATCATGAATGAAATAAACATGGTTGCGATCGTGTAATGTTAGACGACTTAAGCATGATGAAACCTAAAAAATTGCGATTTGTTCAAGGAATTATTGGATCAAAATACAAATTGGGGATCGGTGTGCGGCCGCCTTTTGTTTCTGAACAATCTACGGTTCTGGCGCGCGAATTGCACAGGCCCAAAAAAAAACCAAAAAGAAATTCTAAGAAGACGTGTTGTGGCAAATGCTGTGGACGATATATGGGTTGTAGATCTGGCTGATATGTCATCGATTTCAGAACATAATTATGGCAAGAAGTATCAGCTCAACGCGGTAGATATCTGTAGCGGATTCGCATTTAGTCTGCCAATCAATAATAAGATGGGTACAACAATTAGCATTGCTTTTAATCAAATAATTACCAATAGTGGAAGAAAGCCGAATAAAATATGGGTCGATCTTGGACCAGAATTTTATAACAAACAATTTGAAAGATGGTTAAAAAATCATGACATTCAAAAATATACAACAGGTAATGAGGGCAAAAAGCGTGAACGTTTTAATCGTACATTGAAGAATAAAATATACAAGCATTTTACAACAGAGAATAAAAACAATTACGTTGATAAATTGCAGGATATGGTATCCGAGTACAATAATATGAAACATAGAACGTTAAAAATGTTGCCAAATGAGACTGTTAATAACCCTATTTTAGCAAATGAAAACTTATATCGCAGGCATAAGTTTAAAGCTGGTGACAAAATACGAATTTCATTAGCAAAAAAAATATTTGAAAAATCAGCTACACCGAATTGGTCAGAAGAAGTATTTATTGTTGAGAAAGTATTAACAACAATACCAGTAACCTACAAATTGCGTAATCTAAACAACGATGAAATAACAGGAAGTTTTTACGAACAGGAAATGCAAAAGACAGATCAGGACGTATTTGTTATCTAACGGGTATTAAAAACGAAGGGCCAAAAAGTTTGTTCAAATGGCGAGGTTATAGTGATGTATTTAATTCATGGATCACAACTGTCAACATCGAGCCGTATGTTAAGGGTACACTCGTTTAACGAACTTTGTTCACAATATCATGACATATTCTTTCATACTTAATTTGTACACTTCTACACTTCACGGGTTTGCATAACGAGATCAAATAATTTTTCCGATCAACAGATAGTTCTGTCATCAAAGATTTTTTTTTAACAAATATAAAATCAAATTTAATATTTTTTTGTCGTCCTGGGATTGATATGTTCATAAAATGTATTAGCCGGTTATAGAAGGATTTATGTTCATCATCATTAAAATTAATTTTTTTTAATTTTTTTATTTGCAGATGGTATTTTACGTTGTATCTCCCTGTTTTACGTATTTTATGAGTAAAATCATTATCGAATACTTCTCCTTCATCTCTGTAGTTGGAAGTATATTCGGGTTCATGTTCTGATGCAACAGCTACGACATACTCGATATACGGTAATAATACTCGTTCAGAAGCGTAAAGTCTATTGATCATGGAGAGCATTTTAATATAATACCATTAATAACAAATGGACGATCCAAAGTGGATAATCAGATTCAATATTGTTGATAAAATAGATTTATACGACTAGATTAGGAGAATGTTTAATGATGTAAATAGAAAAATTTCATACGATTTTAAGATTACATACGGAAATGAAGATACTGTATTATTAAACGAGCAACAAAAATACCTGTTTCTAAGACACGGTGAAATTGTTGTATGTTATGACAAGGAAACGCTAATGAACTTTGCGCATAGTTGTTTGAAACGAAATGTATTACAACGAATATTGTATGACATTAAAGTATAAGATGAATAAAGAAATATGCAATGACAATTTAAAAAATGTTGTTAAAAATATGTTAAAAAATAAACTAAAACAAAAAACCGAGGACTGGTACAAATTAATGTCTGTCACCGTTGGTAGATCAGAAATAGCAACAATATTAGGTGTAAATCCGTACAAAAGGAAAATTTGTTAAATTTGAAGGATCTTTAGCGTGTTATTGGGGCAAATTGTTCGAGCCTGTAATAAACAAATATGTGGAAATCGATTTCGGGGAGCAAGTGCTAGGGAGCAACATTTGTGGGAAAACAGATTTCGGAATAAGATATTCAACAGATGGGTACATCGTTTATAAAATTGATGGTGATGATGTGTACAAGGTTTTATTGCTCGAGTTTAAGTGCCCAATGTTAAAGAGACCAAAAGAAGAGGTACCAGAACATTATTTGCCACAAGTATTATGCGGCCTGGAAGTGTCGCCAGTTGCAGTGCAAGGATTGTTTGTAGATGCATGCATCAGACGATGTTCAATTGTTGATTTCGATTTCACGAGCGATTACAACAAAACGCTTCATTTCGATAGAAATTACCTCGATAATAAGATTCCAGAGGCAATTGGAATAATTGGAGTATATCGCGATACGAAAAGTAAAAACGTCATTGATTTTGGTAATGTGGACAAGGATGATTTTATTTTGTTTGTTGAAAAAGCTGAGAAAAAGGAACTATTTGCAGCATCGGACTACATCGTGTTTAATGATGGAGAGGCGACAAGTACGAAAAAAATTACGATGAATTAATGGTTCTTTTAATAAAAAAAATGCCCCCCCCCCCAAAAAAAAAAAAAAAAATTGATCGGATTTCTATCTATAAAGTATTTGACGTTGTTTACAACATCATCGCGATATGGAGAAAAATTATCATAAAATTTTGGTCGATGCGGTTGAGACGTTAGAGAAAGAAATAAAAATGTTGGTGACTTAAAGATAAATAAAATTGATCTTCTGGTTAAATTTTTGGGAAAATGCGGATCTATAAATGTTTTCAGCCACTTTTTCGACTGATGAAAGATTAATATCGAAATATTTTGCAGCTGTATATACTGATCGAAATTCTATTTCTTCATCTGAATCTAAATTTATTGACAAAATAGGACGAGCTTGTAAGTTTTTACCACCCGCATTTCCTCGCATGACATTTTCCTGCTGTGTAATGGTTTCAAGATTTAATAGATTGTTGTTGGTTTTGTTTCCATCTTGATGATCAATAACAAAACCTAAAGTTATTATCCCACCTAATGTTTCAAAGACAAAGCGATGAGACCAATAAGATTAAATTTTTCCATTTATTTGAAACCCAATTGGTAAATAACCAGTTCTTTTGTCAACTGCATCAACAATTTTTTTTTTCATTTCTTATTGTTCCCTTTTCAGAAGCTTCGTAGTTATCAGATACGGGATGAGCTTGAAATTCTCTTTCAAGAAATAGATTATTAATCTTATTATCATTAATGCAGCCGTTTTTATACGCAGCACGCATGCCAGCTGGAATTGGTCCGTTGAAGGTTTCCCAAACGAAATTGTTTTACAAATAATTTCGTTATCGCATGTCCATCTTTTAATCCAACAGAAATAATTTTTTCCAAATTGGCCCGGCTTCCCCTTGATTACCGTCTCCGACGTTAAATTGACAACCATGCCAAGTTTATTCGCCACGTTATTTGTGTAAATTTTGTGTGTGATGAATTCGTCATCTGCAAATGTAATCAATTTTTCTTCCATGTTTATAATAATAATTTTTGTCTAATAGCTTGTTTTTAGCATTTGATTTTCGCGATGACAACAGTTTCTTAATTGAAGAAATAATATTACTTGTTTATTTATGCATTCGCTAAAGAAACTATCGAGAAATGTACTTCTTGTTCCAAAACAAACTGTGTTAGCGTTTGGTGGATTTGATAAAACTTTGAAAGTAGAAAATGAACTTGCTTTGAAAGATCTGAAATCAGAGGATTTATTTAAAATTTTGAATCCTGTTTTACGAAATGAACTTGAGGTTCATGGATCTATCAAATTAATTGTATAATTTCAAGTTTTATTGAGCAAAATAAATTTTTATGATGATTCAGCTCCAACAGAAGTAATTGCCGAACAATACATAACCTCCAGAAATAGAAAAATCTTAAAAGGAACAAATCTAAAAAAAGAAATTGATTTTATTTTTCAGGAAATTTGGAAAAAAAATAGAGGAGTATACCTCATCCGGATCAGGTTGGAAATTTGAAGCGATAAAATCAATACAATTTCATTTGATGAAGTATAATCCTTTGCGTGGATCTTCTTATGTTGAGATGCCTGACAAAATAAAAAATACAAAATGTGTGAGCAATGTGCAAAATAATGATAACAAATGCTTCAATGTGGGCAGTACTGTCCGCTATATTTCCCGTAGACAAACATCCTGAAAGAACATCAAGCTATCGCGCTTTTTCTAACACGTTAAAATTCGATGGTATTAAGTTTCCTGTTGAAGAACGACAGATTCCAAAATTTGAAAAACTTAAAAATTTGAGTATAAATGTGTTCGGGCTTGATGAAAAGGAAAATGTGTATCCAAGATTAATAAGCAAGTTTGCATCACAAAAGACAATAAATTTGTTGTTTTACAAAGAACACTATTGTTGGATCAAGAACTTTAATGGTTTTAGTTGGTGGACAATACAATAAAACAAAATCGAGAAAGTTTTTCTGTTATAGATGTCTTCAATGTTGTACAACAGAAAAAGTGTTAGAAAAGCATATTGAGTATTGTAAAGACGTCCAAGGAATAACTATGCCAAAAAAAGAAAATTCCGAACTTAAATTTATTAATTTTAAACATCAACTTCCAGCCCCATTTGTAATTTACGGTAATTTTGAAGCTATTTTGAAACCTGTAATTGTTGACATAAAGTGCGATCCTAATAAATCTTCCACGAGAAAAACGCAAGAGCATATCCCATGCGGAGCAGCTTATAAAGTTGTCTGCAAAGTAAAAAAAGAATATTCAAAGGAAATAAAACTATACTATAAATTGGCTTATTGAGAACCTGGTTGTAGAAGCTGAAGAAATAATGAAAATATTGAAACATGTGAAACCAATTCTACCATTGTCAGAAGAAGAAGAAAGAGATTTTATAACAGCAATTAATTGCCACATTTGTTGAACAATGTTAGGTATATATCGAGTAAAAGATCATTGTCATATAACAGGCAAATATAGAGGACCTGCACATAATAATTGTAATTTGCATTTTAAATATCCAGACTTTATACCCTTGATATTTCACAATCTAAAGGGGTATGATGGACATATAATCACAGAAGCTTTTGGTATATTTGATGAAAGTAAAATAAAATGTATTCCAAATTTTGAAAAGTATATGTCTATTTCTTTTGGCAAATTAAGATTTATTGATAGCGCTCAATTTATGTTGGCGTCGTTAGAAAATTTGGTAAAAGGTTGCAATATACTTAACAATCTAGAAGAAAACTTTGGAAAAAATCTCACCTTTTGAAATAAAAAGGAATTTATCCATATGAGTATATGAAGTTTAAACAAAGCAAGGGGCTAAAGGAATATATTGATTTTAAGACGAACAAGCGCGCATGTGCAACGACACATTTTGAAAAGACTTTTTTAAAATTATTTAATAATAGCGTGTTTGGCAAGAGTATGGAAAATATACGGAAAGAGTGAATATTGAAATAATAAACAATGTTGAACGAAGAAATAAGGTTATTAATGATGATTTATTTTTGAGTATGCGAATCTTTAACGAAAACTTGGTCGCGGTTCAAAAAAGAAAAACAAATTTAAAATTAATTAAACCAGTTTGTGTTGGAGCTGCAATATTGGACATATCCAAGACGTTAATGTACGAATTTCATTACGATTTTATAAAGAAAAATTGGTCTAATGCGGAACTATTATTTACTGATACTGACAGCTTGTGTTATAAGTTTCCCGGAGAAAACGATATTTATCAAAAATTTTATGAAAACAAAGAGCTGATGGATCTATCGGACCACCCTGAGAAATCTTGTTTTAGAAACAATGATAACAAGAAAGTTATTGGCAAATTTAAGGACGAAACCAATTTTGTACCAATAGTCGAATTTGTAGGTTTACGATCTAAAATGTATAGTATCAAACTTGATGATGGTGAAAGAAAGAGGAGAGCAAAAGGAATAAGAAAAATGTTGTAAAAAAATAATTAATTTCGACGATTATATTGACTCACTTGGTGAAACAAGAAATCACGTTGAAATGACAACATTGAGATCTCATTCACATAAGATAGAAACCAATATTGTTAATAAAGTTGGATTGTCTGATGATAAGAGATGTTGCGTAGATGGAATTAATACATTTGCATATGGGTACAATCCTGACAAGGAAGCTAAACCAGATTTTGATGAGATGATGAGAGAACTTGGTTTGTTATACATTTTATGTGACACATATGTATATACATTTTATGTGACATATATGTATATAAATTTTATGTAACACATATGTATACAATGGATAGAATAATGCAATTACTTGATGAGATAGAAGAAATAATTAATGAGATCGTAAAAACAAAACAAAAAATTAATGACCAGGTAAAAAAAATAGACAAATTTGTTTAAAAAAATGGAACAAATTAATAATGGAACAAAAAAAGTTGCCCAAAATATAACAGATACTTTGCTAACAAAAGTTGCGACAAAATCATCAGAAAATAAAATAAGAAACAAATATTGCACAGAAAATTTGATTATCACAGATAGTTCAGATTTGGATTCTTCTGACAGTGATGACAACAGTGCTTAAGTATGAAATTTTTTGTGGCATTTTTATAGAGGGGGGGGGGGGTCAGATTGAAGGTGGTTGTGATGATAATAGTGTTGATATTTATGTTAATAGTACTGTTGATATATTATAGTAGTAATATAATGTACGGGTTATGTCTCAGTCACTTGATTCTCATTTGATTTTTAACGAAACGGAACGGATCGGAGCCGTTTGCGAGCCCGAGCGAGCAATAAGGCGAGGAGAAGTAAAGTGGAGTTAAAAATCGAATGAGAATCAAGTGATTGGGACAGAACCCGTACATTATATTACTACTGTTTATAGGGTCAAACGGGAATGGTAATGTTACAATTTTGATCTACAATCCAACACGCCACATATACAATCCAGCACCCACTTTTTGATTACTATCCAAATACACCACATATACAATCCAGCACCCGATTGTTGACTACTCTCCAACAATGAAAAGGGTAGGAGTGTTTATACACAAACTCTATACTTACATACATACAAACGCACAAGAAGAGGGGTGGGGTGTAAAAGAAGGGGGATGAAATAGACACGCACCCTTACACACAAACATACAAGCATATACTATCACACACAAGGGTGGGGAGTGTTTATAGACACACTACTATACCCTTACATACAAACATCTATCACACAGAAGAGAACAAAATATTTTTTGGCAAATATGATTAGTATCTCTCTTTTCTAGAGATCTGGGTGACCCTGAAAAGGATCGTTTTGGTTTTGTCCTGGATCTATGATGTTTGTCTATATCCAGGACAATTACATCTCCCGGGATGGGCTCGGCAGCAAGGGCACATCTCATCCTTATAATCCTTGGATCGGCGGACGGAGAAAGTCAGCCTAAAAGGAGGCTCATTGGCCTCCTTCTCCCATTGTTTCTTCTCTTCTGGCATCCAATCTGGATGGCCCAATCTTTATCCAGTTGGCACCGAGGAGAGGAACGTCCCGTTCTCTCTTCTGAGGCTCCTTTCCTTTACCCTCTTCTCCTCCGCCTACGTAGCCTTGATCTTCAGCACTTCTTCATCCATCACCTCTTTGACAAACTATTTAGCAATTCCCAGAGAGGTGATTTTCCTCTTCAGATTTCTGGTGTGGGGATAACACCTGAATTCATCCACGCGGTCCAAGAAGTGCTGAACTCGTTCCATCAAGCTGATAGCTTCCATCAGCTTACTCACTGTACAATGCAGCTCTAACATTCTTGTTTTACACACGACGAACGATGAATAGATACCACTAGAGGCAGCCACAGGAAATGCCCCTGGAGGCAGCCTCAGAATACCCCTAGAGGTAGCCAGTTACAGAATGCAGCAAGCCGGAGGAGAAGCAAGTGGGAATGGGCTTTGACTACGTGGCGACTTCACCAGGGATTGCTGCACAATGACGGCTGGAATAGTCAGCCTGCCGAGGAGAAAGTATAGGAAAAACATCACTAAGCGCAGAAATCTCCAGCGGCAGACTGATCAAAATTGCCTGACTGTATGGGGTTTTCTGTTTGTTTTTTGAAAACCGCTTTCGATTATACTCTTTATATTACAAATTTGACTGTTTTCGAACCACCGTCAAAAACATAACCACGAGGTCGATACAAATGTGCGTGAATTATTTATACATTCATGGCGTTTCTTAGGGTCTCCGCTGCCGCTTTGCGATTCCGGTTGAGCCTCTCAGCCTCGTCCAGACATTATCAAATAGGTAATGTGCGGTGCACATATTAAAGCGTCGGATGGACTTGTCATCCATCTGACCAGAAATTAAGAAGTGTGCGGTGCACACACTTTAACCCACGAATAGCGTGCTTCGCACGCATTTGGGGTATTGACGTACGTGGCCAACTGGCCGAGAAATGTCATTGATTCAAATTCATTCATCATTTGGAATACAGAAGGAGACATAAATCCGACGGACCTAAAAGAAACCATTTTCAATTTTTTTAGATTGGTTTACACAAGAGTGACGGCGTGTTTATATACACACTACTATACCCACACAAACACACACTATACCTACACAAACACACATTTTATAAGGGTTAAGTTTTTGTGGGGAAAGACAAAGACGTACACAAACATACACAAGACATAAAACACAATTTTTTGGGCAATATAACTAGTATCTATCTTTACTAGCGTTTTGGATGGCGCAGAAAAGGGTCGTTGGGGTTTGGTGATCAGTCCTGAGTTTTTAACGCCTGGCAAGACGGCAACGTCTCACCATCGGCTTCACCACATCCCAGGGTCGTCGTTTTGTCAAGGAGAAGAAGAACTCCTCTGTGTCCATCTTACGCTCAAGTTCCTCTTGCTGTTGTTGTTGTTGTTGCTGCTGCTGTTGCTATTGTTGTTGTTGCCACGGCTGCTGCCTTTGTCTCTCCTCCCAGGCTTCTTTTTCTTTAATAACGTCCTCGCGCAGGATATCTTCTATTGTCCTGAGCCATTTTCAAGAAGATGGGCGTCTTCCTATCACTGATTTTCTGGATCAGGTGATGCCTGACCCGGTGCATGTGCACGATGGTTTCACCGAGTCTTGCAATCTCTGAGGTCATTTTTAGCGTTAGACGAGTCAACGATGGGCAACCAGACTTACTTATCTTGAATTTAGTTCGTGTACGGCCATTCGACCATTCACGAACATTTAATGGGCGCACCGCACCCTACTTAATTTCTCGTCAAGTGGGTTGCTGGGCTGCAAACCCACTTGACGCATTAATGCGTACACTGCACGCTATTTACACACCACTCCTTCACTGCATGGTTTCTCCACTATGAGGGTTCATTGAAGGCCCGATAGGGAGGGTTTGTACAATTAATTATACATGTACATATGAATAGAACCACGACGGTTACAGGATTACGGGTGTGCACACTGCGCACTACTTAATTGAATGTCTGGAGTTGCAGGATGCACGGACTCGGCAAAGGAGTCACGAAGCGGAACTAAGTACTGAAACGCCATGAACGTACATGATCAAATTCAGCCCAGTTAGCTAAGTTGGGCTGTCCCTAAAACCAATTATGTGCTAACCACATGTTTTAATTATGCCAATTCAATCAGTTCCAAATTTCTTTAATTATTTTGATCAATTGAGATGTAAAGTTTGTGTACATAATTATTAAAAAAATAATACCAATCCTTGAGTACAAGTTATTCATATCATTTTAGTATCACACACACACACACACATTATTTACTCAAGATTGTATTTTAGACGGTGGTTCGAAAATAGTAAAATTTGTGATTTAAAAGAATGTCATCAAAAGGGGTTCTCAAATATTTCGAAAGGAAAACCCCATACAGTCAGGCAATTTTGATCAGTCTGCGACTGGAGAGGTCCGGCGCTGTTCTACCAGGATTCTTTATCGGGCAGGCTGACTATTCCAGCCGTCATTGTGCAGCATCCCTGGCGAAGTCTTCCTCCTCCGGTTTTTGCTGCATTCTTCTTTTCATTCTGGCTAGGCGTAGAGTGGTCAACAGTTAAGTACGTTCCGCATTCCTCCTCTTGGCCCTTTTCCTTTATTTTTTGTTATATTTATGGGTCTGTCAAGCTTGTGAATAGAGTGGCCGGATTCCACCAGCTGGCTTTTTTCCCGGTACCTGGGTGGCTCCTTCTCTTCGCTTTCCTGGATGGCTGGCCTATTTAGTTGCCGCATTGTGCGGCGTGACCGGATGTTCTGTCTGGATGGCATGCCTCTCCTACTTCGCTGGATGGTACCGCCTACGCCTAACCTTATCCTAGGTGTCGCCTCGATGGCTTGGCGACAAATCCGCCATGCTGTTCCTCTTCTTCAGATGTTGTTGTCTTGACGGCTGGTTAATGACTGACGCTCTGACCTGAGTGAATGTCGTCCTGATGGTAACCAGACTGAACTGACTAATGAGGTATGTGAATGATGCAATGAAGTAATTGACGTGCTGTCAAAGTAAAACGTCGTTAGACTTCTTCGAGACTGGCTTATAACAAATGTGTACGGACTTGTGCATATTTTTTTTTTCGCTACTGATGGCATACAGTGCACGAATCAATTTGGCAGGAGGATGAGATTGAAAGAAAATCATGTTAAATACTGTTGGAAAGAACAGACGTGGTGGATGTCTTATAGTTCTTTTCAGAGAGGGGATGTGTAAATGACAGGACCTCCTTATTGACACCAATGGTGAAATAAACGAGTACGAAATTGCAAATAACTGGGAGTGGTGGGTTTTAAATCGATGAGTTAATACGCATGAGGTATTTGAGCGGCATCGTCGTATGCATAATTCAGTCAAGGGGTCCCTAACTGTTTGGCTAACACTTGCACGTGAGATTTTTTTCTTTTTTTTTTTGAACACAAGTTGTCAGGATTTTACATATTCCCCTTCAACTGACCTTGTGTATGGTGCATTACGTTAAATTATTTTGCATCCTGATCACATGTGTTGCCTTACTTAGACATAACACACACACACACACACACACGCACACGCACACACAGACACATACATTCCCAATTATTGTTCACAAAGACACACTCGCATACAAACCCCAAGCTGTTTTTAAATTGCCTGTTTGTTGTTGTTACTGTTGTTGTTTTGGTTTTTTTTTTTAAATCATTGCACATGAGATTTGTCTCTTGGACTTTTAAACAATACCACATAATGGGCATTGAGACTAATGGTACGATGTGCTTTATGTGTGTTGAAACAAATTTTGAGTAATGTAAATAATACTGGCATTAGGATGATGTTCTTTCGTGTAAAGTAAAGTTTAATTTCTTCTTCGTCTTCTCCTAATATGTCATCGAAAATGACAAGATATGTTTGACTCAATTCAGATACAATCCCATCGTCTTCGCGAGCAATGCCTTCTACAAACAAAATGGATTTTCTTTGACTTTCTTGGAGTAATGTGTAAGCCGATTGCCACTCTTTGTAACACCACACGATACGTTGAGGTGGACGATAAAAAAAATAGGTTTGACAAATTCGGTTTTGCCTGAACCACTCGGTCCGGCAATTAACATGTTAAAGGGTTGGTGAAGATACAAAGCCTCCGAACTTTGACGATCTAACATCTCCTCAATCACTTTGAGAACAGAGAAGGAAGAGGAAGATGCAGCCATGACTATGGTATTGAGAATTCTGAGATGATCATGAAAGACACAAGACATTTTATACATGGTATACACGTTTAATGTTTTTTTTTTCTTCAAAAAGTATCACATCAAACATATTTACATTTCAAGAATTAAAACACGAAAACACATAAGAGATAAATGGTTACCTACCTCAATGAGGCACTTAATTAAAACGACCCAAAGATGCTTAAAAGCTAGAGCGTGTACAACAATAGTCTCGATCAACGTGTGTCCCACGAAACCAACGTACACGCACTGGTGTTCTTCTCATAGTCTCTGTGGAATTCAGTGTCTCTAATTTCTCCGCGAAGGTCCTTTCTTCCTCATGCATTTCGATTTGCACGAAGGTACTCTCGTAGACTTGTACTATGTTTTACTCTGTCAGGTTCTTCTTCTACCACTATTTATAACAGAGAACTTCTTCTTTTCTTGGATGATTAGTGACACACAATATCTTTGGCATAGTGAGCCATTTATTGTATCCAAGCAACGAAGCCAATACTTTTTCCAGTCACGTACATCTCTCTTGGCGTAAATGTGTTGGTGGGACCCATTAGCTATACACACTTCTTGGTAAGTATAAAGTGTGGATAAAGTTTGACAAATGTCTTCTTCACACGGAGGTACACAACATGTTTTCACCACTATTCTCAACACTTTTAACACAACTTGTCTTTCGTGCACCGATAAAGAATGGATGGTGTCATGTCTTTGTTGCATGTACTTTTCATAAATAGTGTACAAAGAATTTTCTGTTAAACGAAATCCGAGAAAAATAGTCACTAACACACACACAGACACACAAAACGACGTCCAAGGCTCAATGGAATCGTAGAAGGTGGAAATAGTTCTTGTAAAAGTGTGTGGGAATCCTCAAAGTTCTGAACGCTGTCATTGGCTTCTTTCCAAGGAATTTGTTGCAACACTGAAGACAACAGTCTCGGCATGGTAAGCTTTTATATTAGTCCTTGGAGGCAATGTCGTCTTTCTTTTTGATTCAATAGTGACATAATTGCCAAATACAATCTGGTGGTAAAGGATATCCGAGATGTTCAATGATTACCTCACAACACATCACACATCGTGAAGAAAAGTTTCGTCTTGCGGTGACAATATTTTTAAAAATCTTAATTATTCCTGTATATTCTTAACCTTTTCCTGGACTTCGTTCCATGGAATTCTGCGTATCACTCTTACATTGTAGGCATAAATCTTGGCATCTGAAAATCTTTAAGTAAGCAGGTAGTCTTTGAATGTCTGAACATTTGAATATCTTGACACCAATCAGTAGTTCTATAGTATTTAAATACCAATGGTTAAAACGTTTATGCCGTAAAGGATGTAATTGTTTTTCGCTTTTCGCTTGAATCTGGACAAACTGCGTTATCTTAGCTAAAGAGGCAAACTACAAATGTCCTCTTCTAAAGTATCCGACATATTATTACTTTGGACCGACTAAAGGAAGGTAGTGACAGCGCGGAGACCATATTGCAAGTTCCAGGTTATATGAGTCTTTATACTCCCATTCGTAAAGTTTCACACCACAGCTGAAACACTGTACTCTATTTCCTTCTATCAAGTAGACATAGCCGGATCCGGATCTGGCTAAAGCTTTGGGAGTAGATCCTTTTGGATATTTATACCATTTATCTTTGAACGTCTGGAATCGACTTTCAAAGTCACAATAACCAGGCACAACCACATGAAATCTGTATTTTTCCTTGAGGGTACATCTCGTTGTGCTAGTAGTGGTATCCACAGTGAGTTTGCCAGTGCACGGTGGATGAAATCCGTAGGTAGATACACGCTTAGCATCACTTTCGCTAGTAAAGCAGAAAAGTCGTGCTGCATCGCTTTCGCTAGTAGAGCGGTAAGGGACACGAACGACATCGATTTCGATGGTAGTAGTAGAGAGTGGCAAGGTAGTGCTGCATCGCTGATGTCGTAGAGTACGGCATCATTCTCATCGTAAGGCACAGCTTCGCGATTGAGTTCATGATCAAACCTAGAGTCCACAGTAGGCCCCTCACTAGCTTGCTGTGTCGAGTTCGCCAGTATCGGTGCCATTGTACTAGCGGCAACATTAAACTTGGAGTTCATGAGTTCATAGTGAGTTCCTCACTCGGTTGCTGTGTGGAATTCATTTTTCTCGGTAGTCAACGTTTATATTCACAACGAAGTGTTGAGATTAAAACGTGCCCCTTTTTTATACAGGAGAACGGTACTGTTCGCACGGTGGAAACACCAAAGAAAGGTAACAACAGCTTGGAGACCATCTGGCATGCTGCAGGATAGCTGAATCTTTATGGTTCATACGGATTGTTACACCACAATTCAAACACTGTACTTCGCTTCTCTGCCATTACGGTAGCATATCGATGGCAGTCCCCGTAACGTTGGATGTCCTCTTCGCTCCAAGTGTCGTCGGTAGGATCTAAAATCCATTCGGCAAAATTGGGAAGAGTGTGAGATCCCCGAAATATTTGTTCACGTCCTCCTGGAATCTTACTACAATGGGCACAGTGACATTATACAGGTTCTTGTATACTCTTCTCACATGCCAGATGAGCTACGCAGAAATTTAATATGTGAATACCCGTCTTTTGGGTACATTCAAAGTAAAAAAAGATCAAATCCACTTGTCTCTTCTTGTGCTGGTCTAACTTGATGTCTTCCTCCTCGTGTTCATTGTCATTATTTTTGTATGTAGCATTTATGTTCAAAGTCCACGATTTGGTCACAAAAACAGCATCTTTTCTTTCCGAGACAAGCGTGTTTCTTTGGGTTTTTGGTTCTATAAGATATCCACACATGGAGCACAATCTCAATAATTCACAAGCATTCTTCTATTGTTGAACTTGTTTGATGCGATTGTGTTCGTAACATGTGGGGCTGACAAAGGTTCGCCTGCAAGAAGAGCAATGAATGCGTTCTTTTCGTTCAGGAATGCATGGTTTGGAGACTAAATAGCCCCGACATCTATCTCCACAATGAAAGTGTCTTTATCCTTCTGGTAAAGCCTTGGTCGCGGTTCTGGCAATTGTATTGGTATCCTAACTAGAAATCCTGTGATACTAGTAATAGCATCGAAATGCTCTCAATGATGATACACATGAATGTATTTTCCATCTGGAAAAGCGAGTACTCGAAACACCAGAGCTCCGCAAACCACTTGAGAATACTCTTTCAACGTATATCGGGGTGCCAAGACGTCTTGACGTTTTTCCATTTTAGGAATACCACACACGGTCTCTTTGGAAATATCTGCTTGCTGTAAATGAAGTTCTGCTTCTCTTCGTTGTTTGGTTCTGTTTCTGTGCAATTTTCGAATGATCTCCTGTTCTCTTTTCAGTTATGCGATCATGCTTCTCGGCATACGTTCCACCCACGACGATGGCACGGGCTAAGCACAATTGATCCGGTGAGTTGTTAATTGGACGATACTGCGTTTGGTACTGTAAATCTTGTCCAACAATAACACTTTGCGTGGTCCGCTACCTCTAGGTGGTGAAACGTGGGTCATGTGAAGAGTGGCTTTTCCATCGGTCATGTTAAACTCGTCATTGGATTGTTGAACGTGTTCAATTTCGTCGATAATTTTTGACGGTGTTGACTCTGCCGGTGTACTAAACTCAATCCAAATAGGAGACAACAAACTGTCGTTTCAATGTCTCTATCAATGAACCCCACAAATCTGTAATGAAACCCGATGCATTCTCGGGTGGCACTTCAGAATTGAATTCTTTAAATTTCACCATGTAGGTGTAAGACGTGGTTCTGAATTTTCTGGAAGTCACTCATTGCGTCTCTTAAATGTGTAAACAATTTTCTGGAGCTACTGAACGACTCTCTTTTTGGTGGCTCTGGATTCTCTTGGTCTTGTGACAGAAGTTGAGGGTGTTGGTTCTGCCTCACGCATGTCATCTTCAAAATCACTGGCATGCACTCGGGCTAACACTTCAGTTACGTATGAGGCGACACCAAAGTCGTCGACGTAGCCTCTTGTTTTCTTCATACTTCTCGCTGGAATATTGTGATCTTTTCATCTGGATTCTGATTTTGACTAAGTGTTGCACACACTCGTTCCCTATATATAGAGAGAGCTTCTCACTCTAAGAGAGTATAATTCATTCAACTTTCAGACTAGGAAGAAGAAGATTAAAGAGTCAAAATAAATCGCCCTTCTCGTTAGATTTACAACAACAAATGCAACAAAGCAATACAACCCCAGAAGACAGTGAAGAGGAAGAAACCATACCAGTGAAGAAATTCAAAAAAAAAAAAGATACAGACAGTAAAGAAAGAAAATGGTCTTTTGTGATGTGTTATGAAATTTTCATTGTAATTCAAAAGAGAATATACCAAAGAAAACGTAAGTGTTTCTTTGTCTTGATTTTTTATAATATGGATAAGATACCTAAACACACTCACACACGCACACCATCAAATCATGGGGAAAGGATTTAAGTTTTAATTGATTTGGCAATCCTTGAGTAGTATTTTTTTTCTAAGAGATATAGGGGACCCCTGAAAAGGACCGTTGGCGTTTTTTGAAAATAAAAACTTATGGACTCGACATCATCAGCTTTAACTGTCATAATCCCTTTTCACGACCATGTCCTACTCTTCCGCCTGTAGCCTCTGATGCTGCTTTGGTAGTGGTAGTAGTAACTGCTGCTACTGGTGGTAGCATCTCAGTGGTGGTGAGAGTGGATGCAGCGATAGAGGGTTTATAAATCTTAGCACGTGAAGGTCTCTTTCTTTTGGGTTAAGCAAAAGAAATCTGATACATTTGTCTCAGATACTTTAACTCCGCCAAAATGTCTTGTAGCAGATTCGGCGTTTTTTGTTTCTTTTTTTTCACTCCCTTCGTTCTGTCCTTCACAATTCAAAATGTTTTTCTTCCCTTCTTCTCGTTTTCTTTTTTCGCTTCTTGCTGTTGTTGAAGATATCCTTCTTCTGCTTCTTTCTGTCGCTGCAAAAATTCTCCAATTCTTCCTTCTGTCTTTTTCTGAAATCATCCACCAATGGTTATGGATGGAGAAGAAGGTGAAGGTAGTACTACTGTCGCAGGCAAACATTCTTGCAGAGACGACAGAAAATCTGCCAAAGTTAAATTAAATTCATCCTCTTCAGGAAGAATAATGCTGGTTACAGCTGCATTAGTGGTCGTATTCGTCGCTCGATCACTCCCAGTATACGTGGTCAATGCAGCAGGCGCACCCCAATACATTGTCTTCATTATTGTCTGAATTTTGTAACGCGCGTTGGGATTGGTGGAACATTTCAATCCATTTTGACACGGTCTGAGGCTATATACAAGCGCATTCTCCTACGGTTTCACCAGTTCTCAAGACAACTCAAGCGAGATGTGGACAAGCGTAGAGTCATCAACCATCGTATCAGGCATGCTCTTGAACCCGACCTACCCCATGTATGTGAAGGGATCGTTGGCCATCACCAAGTTTATAGACACGGCTTTCTGGAAAAGAAGAATTGATGTGGAGAGGCAAGGGTGCCTGAAGAGCGTCTAACTCCACGGACCCGCCGTGCGACGAAGTTTGAGAAGAAGAAGACCAGTGAAGCGATGCCACTTATATTAGCTGCATTTGGTTAGTAAACTCCAAAAGCCCTTTTCAGGGCCACCCAGATAATTAGAAAGGGGAGATACTAAATCTTATTTGCCAAAAATGTGTGTTGTTTGTGTATGTATGTGTTTGTTTGTGTATGTCTTTCACAAAAACTCCAACTTAAAATCCCCTTTCTCTCTTCTGTGTGATAGTATGAAAGGGTATAGTAGTATGTCTATAACACTTCCTACTATGTTTGAATGTTTGTGTGTAAGAGTGTGTGTCTATTTCATCCCCCTTCTTTTACATCGTACCCCTATTCCCGTGTGATAGTGAGTTTGTATGTATGTAAGTATAACGTGTGTATATAAAACACTCCGACCCTTTTTGTTGGGTTGTAGGTGGGTATGTTCGGATAGTGTAGACGATGTTTGTTTGAATTGCAAATCAATATTTTAACATTACCATTCCCTTTTGTGCCCCATACCAGCCACCGCATGTTAATTCCTCTTGTGCCCCCAAAACTAAACAAATTTTGGGTCACAACGGAAATGGCCATGTTCCAATTTAATATAGGATTTCGCACTTTGCCTCATACCAGCCTCCACATGTAAACATATGGACCATTTTATCATCGGATTCCCCTTGTGCCCCATACCAACCCCTGCATGTTAACCTGCGACGTAATGTTCATTCCCCTTGTGTGCTCCCAATACGCCCATACAATTACTAACGTTTTTCTGAAATTAAAATCGACATTTAAGAAGTTATTGTGTAAATAAGAGTTGACTTTATTGGTAGAATATACAATTATTTCTGGAGGTTAACACTTAAAACTAATGTCAGAATCAGGTGTTGCTATCCAGAGTTTACGGTGATTTAAACCAAAAAACCCCAGTATTTTATCCAATAGAAGTCAGCAGGAATTTGTGGAGTAGTCCAGTCAATCCATCCATCTATGTCGGAGTCAAAAAAGCACACAATCACGTGCTAATTAACGCAAATTCAATTTCTTGCTATATATTTGTTACATAAACTGATTTTCCAACACTAGACACCGTATGGATTTTTTTTTTCATTCATAGCATATGCAAGTCAGCCTTTTTTATAAGAGTTAATTTAAGCAGTAATTCCATTGAAAAATTCATTTGTAATATCACATTATATCCACATGTCGCAAGGCAACCAATCTATCAGAGCGTAAGATAACTAGAAAGTATATATTTTAATCTGAACTTCATAAATCAATAGCTTGAAAAGTGAAAGCGACATAAGAACCTGTCATGACTTGATGTATAATGTACGTTATTTGTGGATACAATACTTTTTTGCACAAAAAATGAGGTGAATGGCATTTTACTAATATTGCACTAACAAAATAATGGAATAAAATACAAATGAATTATGCTGCAAACGAATAGCAAAGACAATATGTCCTCGCATCAAATGTTGCACACTGTTATGCATATTTAATCTATGATGTGTGTAGTACTTTAGATTCTGGTCACTAGTAAACAGAATGTTAACTAGCATTTGAGTTCAAGGCCAGTCGTGTTGACAGTTAGTTTTTTTCTCCATTGTATTGCTTTACATCCTGTTGAGATAGGTCAAGTGAAAATGTGTATCAATAGGGATTTGGTAAACAAATAATTAATTACTGTTTTAGATCAGTCTGTGGGAATCCACTTGTGATCATATTTTACATTGTGCCTTTGAAATCAGATATAATTCGAGAGGTATTATTGATTTAATATATATTCATTTTGGAATTACTAAAGTGCTCATTGACTTTTGCATTAATACATTACTTTCGACTTTTGTGAACTCATTCAAAGACATTCTGGATTGTATCATTGTGTTATATCAGGACATTCAAGACTATTGGATCTCATTCGGAACATTCTATTTTTATGAACTTGTAATTAGGACATTTAGGATTATTTGGAATTTGATTCACAGTATTGTAAGTATCGTTTTAATTTCACTTTGTATTATAGGGAAATAAAATGCCTGTTGATTTTTCTTATATTGTTGGTTTCATTTTCTTTATGTCACAATTTGGTTTAAGACCTAGAGTCGTAACAACCCACAAAATTGAATTCACTAGTTAATAAGCTAAACAAAAGACAATAATGAAGTGACTTGTGATTCATGAAAGGTAAGAGTAGGTTATGAAATTGCCTCCTATTGATCTGGAAAACAAATTGTTTATATTCCAAACAATTTATTTCAGGAGTAAACATAACTAATATTCTCAACAATTTATTCAAGGGAAGAAATGTGTGTGTTATCGGAGGTTGCATAGATAGTATAAATGAAGATTTTTTACCATTTGGATTACTCTCTTTCATTCGCAGGTCGGTGTCATTTTTCTTTATGAGCTATTTCATTGCAGCAAAGTAAATGCGACACGTACGCAATTTGTCTGTTTTATATGACATGTCTTCCTGTCAAAGAAGGAATTCTGCAAAGTTATTTCATTCTGGGAATATAAATTTTCGTGATTTTCAAAGGCAGTCATTTTGTTTATGAATACGAAATTCACAGAAAGTGGAACCTCAAGAATGAAGGTGATTTCACAAAAAACCACCGATAAAGACGTTCTCACCTTACCAGGTGTAATACTATAGGACTCTGTATATACCTACATTTACACGTGGCAAAGTAGAAGAAATAGAATATTATGAAGAATAGCAATTTAATTTATTAGAACATAATGCCATCTGTTATACTACTACTACTACTAATAATAATAATAATCATACCTTTTGCCAAAGCTATCGATGCACCCTTCGCACAGAATATTTGAAATTAATGAAGTTAAGGCAATTTAACGATATGAATGAATAATCTGAATGGCATAATATTTGGATGTTCTATGTGTTTAGATGTAATGGTTCGTAAACAATAAAAATAAGAAAAAATATTGCTAATTTTAAAATAAAAAATATACAGTTAAGCGTGGTCTAGCGACCACCTACATATAGTGACCACCGACACAGAGAGACAACCATGTCCACTAGATATTTCACATGTTTTGCCAGTATCTAGCGACTACCTGGTCAGCGCAATCAACGATCACGTTCTTTTTGTCCCCTGTACACCCATATATAGTGTATAGCGACTGATGAACACTAAATCTCACATGTGAATGTCTGCTTTACACTTTATCTTACATATTTTCGTTCTCATTTTTTTCTAATTTGTTGTTTTTGTTTTCTACTATATTTCCTTGTACCCTTCCAACTAACTATATGTGTCCATCTCTCTCTCTCTCTCTCTCTCTCTCTCTCTCTCTCTCTCTCTCTCTCTCTCTCTCATAATTATAAATAATTATAAATCTATGCCTCTTGATTTCCCTGAAAGCCACTAACATGACTCTTACCTGTATATGAAGACCACTTGTCTATAAATGCCGCTTTTAAGTCGTCCCTTGAGCGATCTTTATACACAGGTTTGACCGTGTAACACAAAATTGACCCCCAGAAGTACGAAGCTAAGGAAATCTGTGATAATAGCTATATTTGTGTATGTATATATATATATATATATATATATATATATATATATATATATATATATATATATATATATATATATCATAGTGAGATTAAGTGGTATCAACACTATGGCGATATCACTTCCTGAACTACATCCTTTCTTCATTTAGTAGGAAACATATCTGCTACTATGAATGTTATATTTCGATATTTGGGCAAAATTAATTTTCTTCTTCTTCCCTGTCCCTCCACTCTTTGTCTTTATTTCCTCCATAATGCCTAACACATCTTAAAATATGCCAACATATGCATTTATGTAAATAATGATTAGGTACCATAAAGACATGCCAACATATACATTTATGTAAATAATGATTAGGTACCATAAAGACATGCCAACATATACATTTATGTAAATAATGATTAGGTACCATGAAGACATGCCAACATATACATTTATGTAAATAATGGTCAGGTACCATAAAGACATGCCAACATATACATTTATGTAAATAATGATCAGGTACCATAAAGACATGCCAACATATACATTTATGTAAATAATGATTTGGTACCATAAAGACATGCCAACATATACATTTATGTAAATAATGATTAGATACCATAAAGATATGCCAACATATACATTTATGTAAATAATGATTATGTACCATAAAGACATGCCAACATATACATTTATGTAAATAATGATTTGGTACCATAAAGACATGCCAACATATACATTTATGTAAATAATGATTAGGTACCATAAAGACATGCCAACATATACATTTATGTAAATAATGATTTGGTACCATAAAGACATGCCAACATATACATTTATGTAAATAATGATTTGGTACCATAAAGACATGCCAACATATACATTTATGTAAATAATGATTAGGTACCATAAAGACATGCCAAAATACAAAATGCAAACAATAAAAAGTCGGTTTTAAGTATTAGCTTATTTGAAATAGGTTCCACATGAATCATGCAAATTGCCATTGACTGAACTTACTTGACCTGTTCCTATTCGATGTTCGGTGTCACCCAGAACGGTTACCCTCTTCAACAAATGGTAACAGTTTGTAGAGCAAAACTCCGATTAAGTATGAAAGTAAAAGTTGTTTAGACAGCGATTTAGCTCATCACGCTCATTGTCACGTTTCCAAACGACGGACTACTACTGCTACAACTACAACTACAACTACTATTACTACTACTACTACTAATAATAATAATAACTTTATTTTCTGAGGATAATACATTTGGTTCTGAATCAATCAACCAATCTTACTTGTAGTCCTTAATCGGGAATGTACAGTATATGAGTGTTGATTCCATGCCACAAATAAGTAAATAAGCGACTATCGAAATTTGTGTGCACCGTTTGTTATCAAATAAGACTGCAAGCTTGCCAAGGCTACATAGTTCACGTTTGAAGGAAGGAGGAAAAATAAATAAATAAATAAGCGAACTCCTAATACATAAACTAAAAATCATTACAAACTTTTGTTTGGAGATGTTAGTCTCAGAAGTGTTTCGGATCCAACTGCTTTGCAATGATTCTACGCCTACCCCAATAAGGTACACTGTAACAATCAGTGTGAACAAAACGTATGAAAACTGTCATAACATTTTAAAAAATACACAATTTTGACAAAAATGATACCTCAAAGATCCGGTAAGATCCAGTACAATATATGTATTGGCACATTACTCGCAATGTTGCTTTCTACGCATTTAAGAGCTCCAAAGGTCAGAGGTGATTCGGAGTAAAACAGTCTTCCTATAGAAGGAATTTTGACAGTTAAATGTGTAAATAATGCAGATCTTAGATATGTGATATAAAAGTTTATGTCTACTGTAAATTGAGACCGAATAGATTCTTGCATTTGTTTCTTAAAGAAATTTTTCATGATAGTTATGAATGAACACCCCAATGAGCATAATGTAATTCTACGCTGAATGCAAGGAACATCACTCCATCATTCGTACAAAGTGGCAATAGGTTTATTGGAAAGATTGTTTATATATATTGGTCAGTAATGATGGAGTCCTTTCAGTTAAATTACCGTAATGATTAATTAGGTGCTTTAAAAAAATTGATCTTGAATATTAGTTTTGTCTTTTAATGTGCGTGTGTGTATATATATGTGTGTGTGTGTGTGTTCTTTCATTTAACACATAAAATATCGTATGAAAAATCGTATTATATACTGGTACAGAAATATAATACAATATTTCGACAAGTTTTATACCATATATTATGATTTTACTTTATATCGAAGCCATGACGTGCTGGTTTTATTACATAAACGTACATATTCTTATTTTGCAACTATTGTTACGTCAGTAGGGGACAATGTGTTTTGCATATCATTTACAGTATGTTTAATGATTCCCTATTGTTTAAGATCAATGAACTAATGATGGTTTTAGTTTTTGATTTTGATGGTTTAAAGGCACTTTTAAGATACTATTGGTTATATCATGCTGAGGAAATGGAACCTAAATGTCTTCCCCAAGGTGTGGCTTACAATAAATGATGGGACGCCAACAGCCACTATACTTATAGGTAACATTTTATTTATTATGTACGTCTTAAGGAACATTTTTTAAATTCTCTCTTTTATTCTCCATAAAATAAAGTAGTTATGCAGATTTGTTTACATGTCTGGCAAATAAATATATTTCACGCAAACCGTTAATGGCAAAAATATAGGTGAACAGTAACGTTATAATGGATAGAAAGTTTTGCTACTAATGCGGACTATGTGTGTACGTACGTCCACCCACTTTTGACCTTGTTCCTCTCAACTTATGTAGCTATAGCCTGCAACTTATATGTCAATCATTTCAATATTTCGTTGCGTAAAATTACAGAAAATGAAGGATTTAAATTTTTAATTTATAGATCTTACGTATGCAAATATGCAATCAAAATCACAATAACTCTTTCATAAATATCAGAAGCAAAAGTATAGATATAGGAATTTTCCATTAATAAATCTTTCCATATTATTTGGTGTTACACTAAATGTGTCTACATTTAAATGCAGATTTAATTTTAAAAAATATCATAGATATTTTCTACCTAGAGAAATAGCTGAAAACATCAGGAGTGATCGAGAGCTGCGTCTATGCTTCCTGTTGTCACAACAACAACCGGTGTGTTGGCACGGTGACTTCATCTGCTTTCAAACTCGAGTAATCCTCTTTGGAAATGTTTCTACCATAAATTAAGTCTATATTTTAGAGGTATTACAAATTAGATGACCTTGAGTTGCAGCGATAATTACCGCCAATTACAGCCAATGATTTATTGCAGTATAGGCAGACGTGATCTTGATGAATAGGGATCCATCTGGCGTGACAAAGTCGGCTCAAACCATGTATGAGCCAAAAATTTTCAGTATGTCAGCGATCGATTGGAACCTTTCAAGGGAATCATGTGAATCTATGGTCTGCAGTTTAAGATTGAAATCTGAGGAAATTCTTCTAATTACAATGAACGTGAACATAATGTTTAAGAATTTTTCTCAAAAAAATATTATCAATGTTATTTAATAGGTAATGGACTACATTTCGTAACACACACACACACACACACACACACACACACACACACATATATATATATATATATATATATATATATATTAGTGAGTTAGTAGATTCCATATTCTTGGATGATATATCTCAGTAAACCATCTTTGTTGCACAACTCGGTGTTCATTCAACATACATCATAAATCATTAACCTGTGAGTGTTTTCAATGAAGTGATTATGGTGGTGTTATGCCACTGCGAACACGGTTGTTACTCTTTGATGATCATAATGGTGTTTATGGTAACGTTTCAAAATTCCTTCCTATTCTATAGACGAAATTCAGGTGCTAGAGCACGGAAAGTTGATTTGATTTGATTTGACTCGACTTTCTTTGATGATGCCCCCCTCCACCTTCGTGGTATGAAGTCTAACTTAAAAAAAATAATTGCTACAAATTTTCAAACACTTAATTCGTTAACCATTACATGCTAATTATGCCAGTTATACCACTGTTTTCCCATCCAGCGTATCTCTCTAAAATGGATTATCTGCCCTATGTACTATCATTAAGTATGATGTCTGCGAGGATTACCCATTTCTAATGATGTGCCTTAAAAATATAACTTAAAGCACGCCACAAATGGTATTACTTTAGAATTCTGTATTTAGGCACTACAGTAAATAATCTTTGAAAAATCTCAGATAAAACAGAGGATCAAATCATATTTTATCATCTCATTTGTAGCAATTGCTATGGTATTTTATAAATGTCTTTTCCCCTGCGTCATTCAATTATTGAGGATTCACAAACAAGGTAAAGGTCCTAGCAGTTTAGTTCATACACAAGTACTTGCCCCTGCTTTACTCCAAAGTAATATTTATCTTACATGGTCTAAACGAAAAGTGTCATAGACATGTTTGTTTTTAATGTTTTGGGTTTATATATACAAAAATGAGAATTTTTGCTTATGTTTCTTTTTTTTTATAAATCATATTGTAGCAGAAAAGCTTTGTTGGGACTCTTTTCGATTCACCGCATACATATACAAATGCTATCAAAAAAATCTTTACTTAAAGGTGTCATCATAATTCAACAAATAACCTGCATTGGTAAAATAATGCGCCAATTAGTTTAGTTACACAACTATGGCATATGACAGCTTGGTTGACTGTTGTTGCCACTTTTCAACAGCTTCATTATATTTATAAACAAAAATTGCAGTAAAATTTTAAAAATCGTCTGCACAAAAATTCAGATGCATGCAAGAAGATCTTACAGAAGATAGGCTCGTATCTGTCATTCTCTGAAACAAGTGACAAACTTTGTTAAAGTGATAACGACAGACGCTCAGCGGACCACTTCGAGAAAAGTTCAAATAGATTGTAGATTTGGATGGCACTTTTTCCGATCTAATGAGTATGCCAACTTTTCACAGCACTTAGCAATTTATTTCTTATGTTTGCAGAATCCATTGACATAAATGCTTTATTTTACCAATGTAAAACAAAATTTCACATATATCAAAAAGAATATCACACATGTAAAAAAAATAACTTCATTTCACCTTTGTGAAATAAAATTTTACATATGTTAAAATCTTTGTCACATTCGTGTAAAGAATTATACATAATGTGAAAAAAATGATTTACATTACAAGTGTGAAAGAGGAATTCACATTCGCGAAAAAGAACTTTACACATGTCAAAAAGAATTTAACAAATAAACCTTTGTTCACGTACGTAAATCATTTTTCACATATGTTAAACATTTGTCACAGGAAACACGAAAATACACGGTAAAATAACGAAAGGGTCGGCAAGTCCACCATGTCCGCCATTTTGCACTGAATTCAAGCACGATATGCTGCACATCACCACGCCGGAAAACTTTGTAAACAAATCTTACAGAAAACGACAACACAGAACTGTAGAGTTTATAATAAATCCAGAGCTCGACACTAACCTCCTGCCAGGTTGACTAACCATTCTTAAAGCTAAATCTTTATTCAAGCACATGCACCACCTATAGAGTGACGGAAATTGCTTTCATTCAGAAAATTCGGCTTTCACCCACATGGATAAATAATAAACTGGGCATACGTCTTAGTGTATAAACTGATATATGAATTTTGTATTCATAGTAATGAGGTATTGCAGTTATATCTGTTAAAAATATTTAACGTTATGTTTAATACACGATTTTTTCCTAAAAGTTGGTCTAACGGAATCATTATCCCTGTTCTTAAAAAGAAGTCAGGAAATGAGGTTGAAAAATATAGAGGCACCACTCTAATAAGTATATCAGGTAAACTTTTTTCACGTATTCTAAACAAAAGACTTGTGGAGCGGACAGAGAATTATCAAGTTTATATTGAAGCGTATGCAGGTTTCAGAGAAAATATGTCTACTGTGGATGACATTTATATCTTGCATTTCTTAATTACCTTTGCCTAAATCAGGTAGAAAACTATAACGCGCTTTTGTTGGTTTTCCCCAGGCCTTTGATTATGTTTTAAGAGATATACTATGGTATAAACTACTGAAATTAGGGATCACAGGTCAAGATTTTAATATTACACATTCTATGTATGAAAATGTTAAAAGTAGAGTTAGATATAACATTTATTTGTCTGACGAATTTATGTGTGTAACTGGAATACACCAAGGTGAATGTTTATCATCGTTTTTATTTGTTATTTTTAAAATTTATTGTGAAGAGGAAGTTTCACAAAATGAGGTTGCAAGGATATATTGAATTATAAGGAAATTGTTGCTGATTCATTAGGCCGATGATATAGCAATGTTCTACGAAACAAAATCGTTTTGATAATCTTGGCAATTGCTGTGATAAATGACACCTAAACGTAAGTACAAACTAGACAAACACTATAGTATTTGTAAGGGGATGAAGTATTCCAGATAGTGATAAAGGTTTGGAACTAGAAATAGTCAATACGCTTGTTTTTCTTGGCATTATTTTACCTTGGGTGGTGCATTTAATGAAGCACAACAAACACTCGCTGGTCAGAACATCTACAGCTATTGTTTCTATGCAAAAATTCTTGTCTCAATTTGGTGATATATTTTCCAAAGTGGTATGTAAATTTTTCTCAGCAATAGTTGTGAAGAGAGTACACTTAAAAGTATTAGGAGTGAGGAATTGTACCTAGAATGATTTTATTGATGGTGAATTGGGGATAATGTCTCTACGGACAAATAGGTACTTCCATATTTTGAAAATGTGTATATATATATATATATATATATATATATATATATATATATATATATATATATATATATATATATATATAGTCTATATTACAATTATCCTGTGAAGAAATTGTGGACATTTTATTAAATTATTAAATGATCTAGAACTTGAACAAGTTTGGATGAATTAATCTATTTGCAATACAAATGTATTTTATCACTTGCCAAACAAATTGTAGCTGACCACTTTGTTCATAACTTGCAATTCAACGATAGAGAAATGCTCAAGATCTAGGTTATATGCAAATTTGTGTCCGGAGTTCAAATAAAAAGAATGTTTAAATTTGGTTAAAATATAAAACTTCGAAAGCCTATTTAAAAACTGAGAATATCATCACATAATTTGCATATAGAAACTGGTAGATGGAACACACCACATCCTACTTCTATGTAACATAGATTTGGGGGGGGGGGGGGTTGTAATGTACTTGAAGATGAATATTACTTTCACATCGATTGTAAAAGCTAGATCGTCAATTTTGGTTTAGGCCAAGTAATGTACAAATTGACTGAATAATTAAATTGACAGTATAGTTATGTTTAACGAAATCTGGGAAATTTTATACTCAAAGCATTTATCTTAAGGTCTGATTTAATAAATAATAGGTAATATAACCGATAATATGTTACAGATATATATTAAAATTTTTAGTAACGATATATATTGTTGAATCATGTACATTTATCTGAAAATTTAATTGTCTTACTGCATGTACAAAAAATCCTTTTTCTAAATGCAGATGAAACTTTTTTTCTCCATTGAATACTGTAGATGCAGATCTATAATGATGTATATACATTTCATATATGCATTTCTAGATTTCTATATTTGTGTGCCACCATCCAATTCTATGTATAGTATATTGTTCATTGTGTACTTGCCATGACTAATTGGCTGTATGCAATAAACTTCACTTCTTATTAAATATGGTGAACATAGAACAAACCTCTCATTTGTACACGTGGGAGAAATATCAATCATCTTAATTATGTTTATTATAATTGATTCTAGTATTTTATATCTGCCCTACTTTTAATACCGGAAGTATACATATTGATACGTCGACATATAAAATTTCACATGACAGTGATGATTTATGAGTAATCCTGCATTAGCAAACATTAGTAATACTTCAAATGGCATACCTTCTTGGCATATTGATCAATATTGATGCAAACTGTAGGCCAAAGAGCCCATACCTTCTCAAAACAGTTGTTTGACTACTGAGTAGGGGTCAGGAATTTTGTAGCTGGAGTGGCTGGAGCTGAATTCTTACGTCAGTAGCCAGCATTATAATAATGTAGTCCGTCACCGTTACAAAAAACAAGAGCAGAGAGGGAGAAGTAAATCTTTTATATTAAGTATATGTGGTCACGAACATACATAAACGATGTGTAGCACTTTTATTGCACAACTTACATCTTTATTTGCGCCATAACGTCACGTTATATTAATTACGTCACAGATATCACAAAGCGACATCACACCTAGACACATCATGTAACAGCATCATTAAATAACGCAAAGCTTTTGCAGGTATGTAATAAAAAACATCATCACTAAGAGAATATTTATTGAAAACAAAAGGTTCAGTGGGTCTTACTCAAATAACATTGAAAGGCCATAAATATTGACAAATGGACGCAATCAATTAAAAAGTTACATACAACAGGCTTTAGCTTCTTTTATTTCATGTTAATTTATCAGATTTTATAAGCATACATCCTGAACTCTAATACTATAAGAGGATACGAATTCATGTATTCGTATCAAAGTAGACAAAGAGAAGTTAGTGAAAATAAGTTGAAGCGAAATATACGTAATATATACTTCAAAGTTTATGCTGCGAAATTTAATACAACCCCTTCCTATTAGATGATCACACCACGATGAACATTGACAGACAGATTTAATGATGACACAATGAACATTGCCAGATAGACTTGATGATCACACGATGCACATTGCCAGAGAAATTTGATGGTCACACGATGAACATTGTCAGACAGATTTCTATGTTCATATGCGTGTCAAGAACTTCATAAAACATAACTGTACTATGGATTTTGATATAATGTTAGACACGTAAGTATGGCCACAGTCATTCATGGTTCGTGACGGGTTTTCCTGGGCATGATTATCACAGTGTCCAGCTGAATACAGTAGTATCTACTTGACTTCTCGTGCTGTATTGCTGGCAATAAAAGCTATTTTCAATGTTGATAGTTTTTAAATTTATTCTTTACAAATTTATTAATAAAGAATTTTATTCTTTCACTGCCTTGTTTTTCTTCCTGGTTTTTTTTTTCTTCTTTGCTTTAGGTATACTTGAAGTCATTGACTGAAAATGTTAATTGCGAAATATTGAAATATTTAG
Organism: Margaritifera margaritifera; assembly: GCA_029931535.1. Classification (NCBI taxonomy): domain Eukaryota; kingdom Metazoa; phylum Mollusca; class Bivalvia; order Unionida; family Margaritiferidae; genus Margaritifera; species Margaritifera margaritifera. Next base: position 352,165 of record JAQPZY010001442.1, read on the forward strand.
AAAAGCAAGATGCATTCATTTACAAACCACAAATCTAACACTTCCTTAAACCATTACACTTCTATCAATTAAGCAATCAATTAAACTATCAATTAGTCAATTAATCAATTAATCTATCTATCCATATATCCACCAAGCCATTCACCCAACCTCACACACACACACACACACACACACACACACACACACACACACACACATATATATATATATATATATATATATATATATATATATATATATATATATATATATGAATGAAAACCTGTGGATTGTGTTACCTCGGAACTAATTTACGTCTGCTCATTTTCAATATGATTGCATGTTGGTACCAGATAATATGCACAAATGCGTATGAACACAGTTATGAATAATGCAAATTGAGGAACAACGTGAATAAGGAGATTTCTAAAGAACATGGAAAATCAAGATTCCTAATAGGTTATACATGTATTTACTATCACAACATTTGTCAGGTGTTGCAAGCTTTTGACACGTCAAGATTTACATAGAAATATTATTAAGAGCCTACAATATTGATGAATAATTAGTTTTCTGTCTTTCTACTCATCAAAGAATAAGAACGCACATGTTTTCGGTATTCTAAAAGCCGACTATCACACATTTCATGTAAATACAAAATTGCTAATTTCAATAACACTGTTCTTCTTTGAAAAGAGAATCCGCCATTTCAGAGATGACTTTCCAGGCAGACAGGACATCCTCCGATGTAGTTTGGGAGGCGCAGACAGCAAAACGCAGGAAATATTTGCCCTTTGCCCTGGAGGGCAGCATGTGTATCCTACGGTCATTTATTGCCTTCAACAGTCTCTCGTTCACTTCATCTGATCTCTGTGATAATAGCATAAAGAATACGTAATATAAAAATATATGGTAAAATGTACATGTAAATGCGAAATATAAGATGATGGATTTTGGTAGTCTGGCGTGACAAAGACAGGAAGTACTTGCTCTTTACTATACTTTACTTTGCTCATTGTACTATGAGTATAATTCTGTCATTATTTAGCAGTCTTCCATTTCATCAGAACAATATGGCGACTTTTTTATTTTCTTTTTCTTTTTTCTTTTTGCATAATTTCTGTTAGTAGCCCCAGAGTAGAGTAAGATGTAGTAAAGCAGTGTTTGAAATGCTTGATATCGAGCATTAAATGCTGATTCATTCCCAAATTATAATTTATTTCTTTGAATATTATCAGTTTTCTCAAGAATAGCGACCATGACGTAGCATATTACCCAGGAATAGGAATTTTCCTGAAAACTTGGCGTCATGGTTGTGATGAAATTAGTGTGTAAATATATGCATTTGATCAACAACATATGGGAGTATCAGGAGGAGAATAAAATAATTAGAAATAAAACTTTTATATTTCATGTCCACTTATATATATGTCATAATTAAAACAAAGTACATTTGTGTTTGATGTTTTCATTCCAGCTTGTATCGTGTAAATTATTTACGAAGTTAAAAACAGTACAAAGATTATGACAATCCAAACGTATATTATCGTTCTTAAAATTACAAATCGTAGTTCTTTCAACAACAACAACAACAACAACAAAATATTATAAGATGGGAAGAGGATTAGGATTTCTCTGGAATGGGACAAATCCAATCTTGTACTTCCCAAATCAGCTCAATGGCATCAAACAATTGGAATCTGTTCCGACATAATTGTCTGGGATAGTGTGTTTCAAACGCTCAGAACTTTGTCTCCAACGTAACAGTGGCAAGGATTGGTACAAAAAAGTCCGAAAAAAATATAGAGGGTTTCTGCAAAATTGAAAGGGATAAGAAGTGTGTAAAATGTAACATAAAATAATATGCAATGTACAATATGCACAACAAAAAAGATATAAAGCATACATGAAACGAATAATCGTGAAACAGTTCTCCAGTTTTCGAGGGTAACTTAGTCACTAATTTTCAATAAAGGCTGTGCAAGTAATGTGCCATTAGGGAAATAGAATGTAGTCTACATGCGGCTTAAGATATTTAAAAGTTAGACTAATACTTGAATATAAAGCATATCCTATGAAAATGAGCTACATTGTTTATTGCGCAGAAAACAATATGATTTCCCTTAATTTACTGAGTCAATTTCATTTAAATAAACATAAGTTTGATCCTCGGGTATTTTATAATGGCCAGAAACAATTGTCACTTGATGACATCTGGGACATTATTATTTGACTCGGTTTGGCATTTTCAGGAAAGGATGCTGCAGTAAGTAGTCATCACTATAATATCAGAAATAATTCGCTAGCTGCTCAAAATTTGTCAGGTCACTTTGACAAATTTTGCATCATAATCAGTCTTTGTCTCGCTAAGTTACCAAATCGGATGAACAGATCCGAAGAACATATTGGAAAATTACAACATTTGGATTCTTTCTATTCAAAATATGATTTCTTCAGTATAGCTGATATTAACCGAAACTTAAGAACATGTATTATAGGGTTAATGAAACATGGATTAATAACCAAATGATAACCTTTTGACTAATTTTAACGCCGCAAAGGGCAAATATGTGCAACAAATTGAATGCGGCCGCCACTTACTTCCTTTTATGTACCATCGACCCTTGATCTCTCTTTTTGAGTAATTTGGAGGAAATTCTACTGATACATTGACCAGTCTAACAAAATTCCATGAGACACTCAAGCCATCTGGCGACATATAAAAGTGCTGGATGAGTTCCATTTGTCTTTCATTACAAAATTTGCTGTTTGGAAATGCTTAAATGGGATATTAACAAAATGAGCAAGATCAATAAGGATATAAGGTAGGATGCTTGAGACGGGAAAAGATATATTGAATCTGTTGTATAGTTCAAAATTGTACAAAAGGTCATGAATATAAGCAGGTAAATAGGCCCGACATTTAAAATTACTCCGTCAAGACGAATGTGCATAAGAACGTCTGTCGTGTGCAACAAACCTTAAATCTAAAACAAACCAGCCCCAAGGTCACTTCACCAAACAATTCATATCTTTCATCAGCCAGCACCAGGTTCTTGAATTCATGTGCAAGTCTCACTTCCTATTAAACAGATGGTAGAAAATGGAACTTTGACCAATGGTCAAATTAACTATATTTAAAGCATTAGTGGACTATTACTAGCCAGACATGACAATAGAGTCTCTATATGCTTGTTTAAACAATAATTTGAATGTAAGTTTAAGGAAACAATGTTTCATATAACTTTGATCGATTAGTATTAGAGTTAAGCACAGTGTTTGAGTACTAAATACAAGATCTTGATATTTTTTGGCAAAGTTACCAATTTTACAGCAAACTGAATATATTGATGTTGAAGCCTTCTCAATGAATATTTTCGAAAAGATCTCAAAATAGGACCGCCAATATCTTCTAGCGAACAAAATAGAGGGTAGCGTAATATATATATATATATATATATATATATATATATATATATATATATATATATATATATATATATATATATATATATATGGAGATTACTTGCTTACGATTTTGCGTAATATATATATATATATATATATATATATATATATATATATATATATATATATATATATATGGAGATTGCTTGAGATTTTTCATACATATTTAAGTTTTAACTTTACTAGATGAGAACTCGAATGAGTAAACAAAAGTAGGAATATAATTCTTGTAAATTAAAGAAGATGTGAATATTTGATTTTCTACAAACCTACAAGTGCCTCTGACTTACAAAAAGAAAATATCAGAGTCACAGGCTCTTACCTTTCTGATGTATTCATGTAGACCCTTTTGGCCATATAGACGCAAAACATACCAAAATTTCAGAGATCGAAACCTTCTTCCGAGCGGTATATGCCAGTGCTAAAAAGAAAAGCAATATGTAAAATGTAAGGGGAAAAACATCATAATGAACCAAGCGTTAGAAAACAACAACAAGAGACTTTGCTACTTTCATTTAGACATTACTAAGTGGGGACAAATACACCTGTGCTCAATCATATACAGGAAGAAATAAAATTAACAATAACAACACCTCCGCGAATACACATGTCAATCAGATCAATTTCATAATAACTTCAAATAGCTCACTGATTTCCATTATTCCTCTGACATTTGGTCGTCATCAGATACAACGCCAACTCTTTTCTTCGTGAGAATTTGTTTAATGTTACAAATACTTTAATTTAACTTGTTATATTTGTATACTTTAAACTATATTTTGTGGCAATCATTTGGTGCGGAAACGAATATCTTTGCTGTTTTTCTGTGTAATGATACAAACATAAACTCTGAAAGAAATATAACAGTAAATACATAGACTGGGAATATTTGGAATGTAGTCGGTAAGTCCTGGTGGGAATGTTTTTTATGACTGGTAATGCAACTGTGGTTATAGGGTTATGAAGAAGGCTACAGATCAAGAATAGTCAAAATGTAACAGACGTTACAGTTAGCTAGACGGTGACATAATGCATTCTGTACACGATGGATCTTCATGCAGTGTAGCTAATAAATGCCCTACCAGAATGTGTGAAGTTTACGTGGAAGGATGACTCAGATTTATGCATGCCATGAGGAAGAAAGTTACAAGTTTCAGCCAAGGAGTATACTGTCCACACTGAAGAAGAAAGTGTGTCCTAGATATACTGTGCCAAAATACCGGGTTTAGATGGGTAGATGGTATCGATCGAAAATATGCTACGTTGGTGGAGCTATAGACGCGTGCTTACCCTGTAATCCGGCATGATTTGACCCTGTTTTTCATGCTTGAGATATAAAGATCAACACTGAAAGCATCACTGATTAGTGTGCTATCTTTTACCCTATAAGTACAAAACATAGTAAGCAAATAACACGCGGATTATAATCCCTTGTTGTGTTTCGAATGTACTGCTGTATGTAAGAAAATACTTCATAATCAATGTAAAAGGTGAACTTAAAACTGAAAGAAGAAAAAAAGGCCTTAAATAAGGGCTGAGTATTCGAAAACATGTTTCCATACAACCAATTTGATTGTTAAGAATATTTAGTTAAGTTTCACCATAATTATCAACATTTTTCCTAAGGAACACAAAACAACAAAAAAAAAACACGTTCTTACAGACTAGGTCCAATTTAAAGTTATGAGTAGTGTCATAACACCTGCATGCTGACTTTATGAAGTTAGTGCTTCAAGTTTCCAAAAAATTGTACAAATTTAAATTAACAAGAAAAAAGTTGAGACATTATATAAAAAAAATTTTAAAAAAGGGAACATTCTTGGATGGTTACGTATAAAAAGTTTCCTCGGTTTAATCAATCAGTTTCATATTTTTAAAATCTTTCCTAAAAAGACAAAATTAAAGCTCCATAACTTTAAACGTATGACAATAAACATCACCGTTTAGAAAGTAAAACAAAAACTGAAGGTAGCGGAACTAGACTGGTTCTTTAATTCTGATTTACTTCCTAAATAAAAGCTAGAACGTAGTTCCGGTCCAACAATTTTTACAGAATCAGTCTAAGGAAAATGACACAGTAAATGATGACTGATAGTCATTGTGAAACTGTAAAAAAAAATCGACATGCAGTGGATCGTACTAAGTTAGCTTATGCAAGTAATTACGTTGCGAATAGAATGTTTACCCTATCTAAGCCAGAGATATCTTTCTTTTTATTCAGATATATCTCTTGTACAAAAATATCTCAGAGAAACGTTGATGATGGACGTTTTTTTGGCATATATTAAAAAGTGTATGCACAGGCTTATATCAGCAATTTAGTGGGAACGGTATATTTTAGATGGTATAATATTCGCAATAAATTACAGTTTGTGACATATAAGTTATTTGACCGTTTTAGACAACAGCGGCAAGTCAAATTAAGTGAGAAGGCACTGTCATTTTAACATTGTTTAACAGTAATCATGGGCCATACCTTTGTACAGAAGAGAACGATCGCGACTCAAAAGATTTCCTTGCCTACAAGGTAATGCAGTTTCTATTTACTGATTTAGGTCACAACACATTTATTCTTCTTGTTGACAGCATTACTCATGTCGGAACATTATGTTCTAGCATCGCATGTCACGATGGGAAATTTGATATTTGTACATGTGAAACTACAAGCATATAGTTTTCTTATGTGAAAAATACAAGAATAGACAAATGCAAGAAATATGTTGCCAAAAATGTTTATATTCGACTATTTAGAGTACAATACAGTAAGCAATCAAGAATAAAATCATAACTGGTAGTCACAGCAAAAGTCACATTTTTCTTTCGTTTATGAAGCCGAGGTATCTCATTTGTAAAACGTCGAGTCTTGGGTTCGATTCCAGGCCAGAGCAGCCCCGGTCGGCTGCCTCGGTTTCTACTTGGGAAAGGCACTTAACTCCCATTTTCGACATGATATAGCCATTAATGTGTTAAATGTGCCGTTAAAACAAAAATAAATAAATAGGTAAATAAAATAACACAATATTCTTCATTCAGCAAGAAAACGGTATTATAAACTTTCTGAGATTTTTAACTGTAAATAATTCGCCGACTGTCACACGATCTAGTCTGCTGGTGGTAATATTAGCAACTAAAATGCCAATCCTGCCACCAGTCCGTTGGATTGGCTCTCTTTTTTATTTTAAGCGGTATTTACTGATCCACCTAATCATTCTCGCAATGACCGTACTGATTAATGATGTTAGGGTTTGACAAATGCAGCTACGTACTCACCACATAGTGAAACAATCAAAGTTGACCTGCAGCCATTTATGAGGATTGAAGTTGAAAGACATGGCATACTGAAAATAGAGAACATGGTTCTTAAATGACCATGACAAAAAAGTTTCATATAATTGATTCAGATAAAACTAAAATGCAAAAGATGAATGTTCTACCTCTATGGTTCGTGTTTCTTTTGGACAGTTAACGAATGAAAACTCTAATCATATATTCAAAGAAAATGTGCAAGTTGCAATATTAGTTCATACTGTACTTGCGTTCCAAAGGGATATGCATGTACTACGAAAATGTATTGACCTAATGCAAGTAGAATTCATTGCAGTTTGAAAATGACTCCATGTATATAGCATCCTCTTGAATATGAACATGACTCCAGCTATATAGCATCCTCTTCAGTATCAACATGACTCCATGTATATAGCATCCACTCCAGTATCAATATGACTCCATGTATATAGCATCCTCTTTAGTATTAACATGATTCCATGTATACAGCATCTTCGTCAGTATCAATATGATTCCAGGTATATAGTATCCTCTCCAGTATCAACATGACTCCAGGTATATAGCATTCTCTTCAGAATGAACATGGCTCCAGGTATGTAGCATCCTCTCCAGTATCAACATGACTCCAGGTATATAGCATCCTCTTCAGTACGAACATGACTCCAGGTATATAGCATCCTCTCCAGTATCAACATGACTCCTGGTATAAAGCATCCTCTTCAGTATTAACATGACTCCAGGTATACAGCATCATCCTGATGCAACAAATCATAGATTCCAGCAGTCTATCCAGTTTTAAGTGTGTATATAAGTGACCCTAAACTCTGATTATTAATACCGCTATTTTCCCTAGTAAGAATTTTCAAATGTTGGCTTAAGTATCATCATACTATCACAACCAAAACAGGTAATAAAACGATCTATAGCAAACAAGTAAACAAAAACTAGCATGTAATAGGTTCTACTACTTACTTCCACGCCATTGACCAGCGGTCTAAACTCAGGACAAATGAAAGCACTTCCAGCGTACGCTGCATCAACGTGTAGCCAGAGGCCCTCCTTCTCGCCTAACAACGAAAATTAGCTAATAGAATCATAATTCACGTGGGCCCACATTCCAACTTCCAACAAAGTTGCGTGTTTGCGGTAAATATCACCACAATAGTACAAAATTAATTTAATAAGCATAACCTGGATGAAGTCTACCCCAATTTTAGAACTAAAACTGAAGTAAAGAGATTAAAAAACCTGATACTGCCTTTTTCATTTAAAAAAATTCACATAATTTGTAATGTTTTGGGGTATTTTTGTGTAAGTTTTGGGTTCAGTTTTACAATCACCATGGCAATTATGTTGAAATAAATTACGGATGATTTTGAAAATTACTGAAATGTTTAATAAAGAGAAACAAATTCGACATATATTCTCATTAACTTTGAAATGTTTATTTCTAATAACCAGTGGAATGAATTGTAAGAGAACTACAAGCCTAGGTGTACACAAAAAATCCAAAAAGAATTGAGTATCTCTAGAAAAAGGTGAAGAAAGCATTATAGTGAACATTATAAAGTTCGCTGGATTGATAAACACCGAAGATAAATGTTACAGTTTTAAAAAGTCACCGTAGAGGCGATGTTTTATTCAAATTATCAAGATTGTATTAACCATATGGGACCTACTATACAAATTTGTGAACAATGAACAAATTTTCTTCGACAGTACATGAATAGGGTCCTTACGTGGATTTGTAAATCATGAGTTAAGAAAGTCCCATAGGGACCATACACTGCTTGTTTTATGCAAATAATACCCGCAACACGAGGGAAGAGCTTGACCTCGAGATTCTAAATTCTTTCAGGAGTTCTCGGGAAAACGGTTTAACAAATCAATCCGTGTATAATGGCTGCTCTTACTTGGAACATAAATTATATACTAAATACCTGCAAATGAAGTTTCTGAACACGACAAAAACTGTATTCAAGCAGCACGGGCATCGATACGGTGTTTTAAGGTATGAGAGGAAGTTTCAATTAATTAAAATTTTTGGAAATAATCTTTTTAAATCGAGATTTCCTCGATAATTTTGTGAGAAGGACAGATATATGGTAGTTATAAATTAAAATATAATTCCCCCATCCCTCGGGCAAGTGGCCTTGAGATTAACTTACATATGGGTCCTAAATCAAAAAGATTGTAAAAGGCACAAGACGGCGTGGTCCCCAGGGTTGCACAGACTTTCAAATATAAAGCACAGTTTTAAAGTTTAATGGCTATTTGATTAAACAATTTCTTAACATATAAATTATTATCTTAGAATTAAGAAAAGAAAAAATTGAATCTTATATTTTCCTTGAAAATCGATTTTTTTTTCTTATCCATCATATGTCTTCAAATGAGAAGGGCTATGCTAAAAGATGGAAGTTTTTTTTCATGAAGGCGGTCTCTATATTAAAACGGAGGAGCACAGTATAAGCAAATTACAGACCACTCTGAATGAAAATAGATATATGAACATTTAGGCAATATGAATTTCTGAAATGCATATAAATATTATTGTATTCAAAAACTGTATGCGGTATTATTTGAAAGGGGGATGTTTTTGTTTGTTTTTTCGTGGGGTAGATGGGGTAAAAAAAGTATGATCAAGAAAGCAAAGAAAACATTTGCAATAAAGACAGCTTGATTACAGAAAACATTTATCAATTCATTTTCATTCCAGATCTGCATTAAACCAATTATCCTCTTTATGGAGAAGTCTCTCGGGGTGTCTACTGTTTTGGTTCCTCAAATTTGATATATATTTCAAGACAATTATTTGCTCTTACCCCCTTACGAAAAACAAATAAATAAATTGAATAGTGTACTTTGCAAGAACTCACAAATCTCACAAATAAATAAATTGAATTGTGTACTTTGCAAGTACTCACAAATAAATAAATTCAATAGTGTACTTTGCAAGAACTCACAAATAAATAAATTGAATTGTGTACTTTGCAAGAACTCACAAATAAATAAATTGAATTGTGTATTTTACAAGCTCTCACAAATAAATAAATTTAATTGTGTACTACTTTGCAAACACTTACAAATATAAGTATAATACCTGTGGCTTTGTCACTGTCTATGGCTTGCTGGAGGGTGTGTCCATTAAGCGCACATTTGTCGTCTGTTTCCAGCGTCCGCATTTTGATGGCGGCAATCAGTCCAGCGCGCTCCACGGACGAGTGAGCCTGCAAGGGTATTAAGGGTTACTTATAGTAATTTAGAGACTGAATGCACGAATTCATTTTTTGTGGTTATGTGCAATCAATAATTTTTTTTTTTTAAACAGAGAGCAACACACTAAATCATTTATCTTTTATGTTCAAACATAATGCCCTGGAAACCAATAGACAAAAATATGACAAACCATGGACGAGAAGCACGCATGTTATAGAGTGCTATACTTACATGACCTCGTCCCTATTATATGAGGCCATCTCTCTAATAAATATAAATGTGGACGAAACCTATAAGCGTAGGTGTTTCTGGTAAAATTTTGTATGTTTTGAAGTTATTAAAAGTGTATAAAGTTGAATAATCATTTATCAGCAAATTTCCCTTTCCAACAGTGGTTCTAGGGTGGGGGTAGGGTATGTTTGTCACTTTATATTTCCAACGCCGATCAATGACTCAGAGATTGCTGTAATTTCTAACGAAGATTATGGTATATACCTAGAGTTGATTGAAACTATATCTTCTTATGTATGCTAATTATATATTCTAATGAAGGAGTCCAGTGAATAAATATTGTTTAAAATGAAAATTGGCCGCTAAAGTTTGCAAAACCAAGGTTTGAGTTTTTTGATTGGGGAGAGAATTTAACTCCATCAAAACTGTCAATCATTTAAAATATATGGGAATCCTTCTCACAAAAAGGTATTAAATGCATTTTTTTTTCATTTGAAAAACAATACTATGTACATATGTAAATTTTGATGTCAAATGTATTTTAGGACTTTTGATAAGCTAGTTAAACTAATTTTATCATGAGAGAAGAAAGATACACCAAGAGCATTAACAATATCCTTTAATCGATTTAAGTTAAGATTGTTTTGTTAAGCAAACGCTAAATGTAAGATAAGATAATAATTCTATATTTTTGGTCCATAGATAGATAAAATACATATGTGATGGAAGAAAACATATAAAATACAAATTTTAAAAGATTTTAATAAACCATATCTTATCAGTATTAAAACATGATGTATGTACAATCGTTGTTCTTACAACTTGTTATAATAGATGAATCATATCATTTTTATTCCAAATAGACAAAAATATATTATTCTCACTGTGTCATATTCTTGTCTGCATAAAACAACACATTTTCTTAATAGTTCTTTAAATCTTAAAACATATTTATTTATAAACATACAAGTATCACTGATCCATCCTAATCACAAATAATAACCATTACTATAACAAATCACTAGTTTTATTTTCATACATTTACTAACTTTCAAATTAAAGGGTGCACAATACATATTATAACAAATTTATTTAAATAATTTAAACCGGACTTACAAAAAAACGATATTTATGTTTACGTAGGAGCGTGTTAACTGAAACAACCGCAGTGTCTTATCATATGATCATCAGATAAACTTGATTTCACGACATGACCAAAATGTCTCGTTATATGACCATCGAATAAATTTGATTTTATGACATGACCCAAAATAGATATGGATAACGACATTCTAAGATGTTTAACATAAATATATATGTTTGGAACTTATATTACTTTAAATTTTGTATATATATATATATATATATATATATATATATATATATATATATATATATATATATATATATATATATATAATAGATAGTCCTAATGCAATTACAAAATCTTCACATTGTTAACAGTGTTAACAGCTTCCCAATAAAGGCGGACTTAACAGCGACATATCATCATCGAAACTAAAGTTTTATAGGGAAAAAAATCATTTTGGAGATAACATTAATCATATATATATATATATATATATATATATATATATATATATATATATATATATAAAGTAAGAATGGCAAAAGAACACCTGTATGTCACCAATGGTTACATGAAAACCATCAGATACTACACTTACCCAACGCACAGTACTAGTACAACTGTTTGTCATTCAGGTAAAGAGTATGTACAATATATAGATGGATCGACAGATAAATGACTTTCAATTTACTTTTTTAAAAGTTTCCAGGAGTTAACTTTGCCATAAACATTACTGACATAAAAAAAACAAACACAAAAGGGACTACCATGCATTAGAAGGTAATTAATATTTTCCTTCTGTTGCGTGATGTTTCTTCAACCTAAACTGATTGTTTCAAATTACATCTTTGTAGTACAATATATTCATGCACTTTGGAAATAATTTGTGGTTAAGGCTATAGGTATATAATTAGTTTTATCCGTAATATTGCCAGTTTTACTTTTAAACAGGGTAACACATTTATCTTTTGTGAAAATAGTCTGCTATAAAATGGTGGACAAATAAAATTAAATAAAATCATTATAAAGAAAATGTTGTCTTTTATCAGAAAATGTTGGGTTCTCTGCATATACAAAATCGGTTCGTGAAGAGTTACTTCCCTTTAGATAGCTATGGCCTATTAAATGTAGGACATTGAGGCAGGTTTAATGAAAACTCACACCAGAATTACGTGCTAATGAAACATAGCTCTTATCTGGGTCGTTACAAACACTTTTAAGTAAAAATACAAAATCATTTTTCAAGATTTTAACTTTAACTTTTTTGGCCGATGTAATTATTAATAGAATTTGGTAGCTTATTATGTTTAATTTCATTCCAACATTCTTTCTGAAACACATTATGAGTTTTGACTTAAATATATGTGGTAATGGCAGTGGACAAATTGCAGTAAGGATTTGATTTTATTCTTAAAATAGATAATTAAATATTGATTTTTTAAATGTTTTTTTGTTTGTTTTTGTTTTCTAAATTTTTTGTTTTGTTTTTTATTTTATTTTTTTGGGGGGTGGGGTGGGGGCAGGGGACATAACATTGGTAATATAGTATTTCAGAATCTTCAGGTCCAGAATACGTTACAACCCAATTTAGCCTACAAAATTAGCTTGTAATTTTGAAGATAGAGAAATGTAGATTTGCACTGGAGCGACTGAAAGATTATGTACATTGTTTGGTCAAATAATCAGCGACTGAAAACTTCTGTACATTGTTTGATCATGTAATCAGAGACTGAAAGCTTCTATACATTGCTTGGTCAAATAATCAGCGATTGAAAGCTTCTGCACATTGTTTTGTCATGTAATCAGCGAATGAAAGCGTCTGTGCTTTGTTTGGCCATATAATCAGCGACTGAAAGCTTATAAAAATTGTTTGGTCATATAATCAGCGATTGAAAGCTTCTGTACATTGTTTGGTCATGTAATCAGCGACTGAAAGTTTCTGTGCATTCTTTGGTCATGTAAGCAGCGACTGAAAGCTTCTGTGCATTCTTTGGTCATATATTCAGCGATTGAAAGCTTCTATACATTCTATGGTCATATAATCAGCGACTGAAAGCTTCTATACATTGTTTGGTCATGTAATCAGCGACTGAAAGCTTCTGTACATTGTTTGGTTACCGAAAACGTCTGAACATTGTTTGGTCATATAATCGACGACTGGAAGCTTCTGTACATTGTTTGTTCATATAATCAGCGACTGAAAGCTTATAAAGATTGTTTGTTTATATAATCAACGAATGAATGCTTCTGTACATAGTTTGATCGTGTAATCAGCGACTTAAAGCTTCTGTACTTTGTTTGGTCATATAATCAGCGACTGAAAGCTTCTGTACATTTTTTGGTCATATAATCAGCGACTGAAAGCTTCTGTACATTGCGTGGTCATATAATCAGCGACTGAAAGCGTCTGTACATTGCGTGGTCATGTAAGCAGTGACTAAAAGCGTCTGTACATTGTTTGGTCAGATAATCAGCGACTGAAAGCTTATTAAGATTGTTTGGTCATATGATCAGCGATTGAATGCTTCTGTACATTATTTGGTTGGGTAATCAGCGACTGAGAGGTTCTGTTCGTTGTTGGGTTATATAATAAGCGATTGAAAGCTTCTGTACATTGTTTGGTTATGTAATCAGCGACTGAACGCTTCTGTACATTGTTTGGTCATGTAATCAGCGTCTGAAAGCTGCTATACATTGTTTGGTCATGTAATCATCGACTGAAAGCTTCTGTGGATTCTTTGGTCATATATTCAGCGCTTGAAAGCTTCTGTACATTGTTGGATCATATAATCAGCGATTGAAAGCTTTTATACATTGTTTGGTCATATAATCAGCGACTGAAAGCTTCTATACATTGCGTGGTCATATAATCAGCGACTGAAAGCTTCTGCGCATCGTTTGGTCATTTGGTGAGCGACTGAAAGCTTCTGTACATTGTTTGGTCATGTAATCAGAGACTGAAAGCTTCTGTATATTGTTTGGTCATGTAATCAGCGACTGAAAGCTTCTGTTCGTTGTTTGGATATATAATCAGCGACTGAAAAATTATAAAGATTGTTTGGTCATATAATCAGCGATTGAAAGCTTCTGTACATTGTTTGGTCATGTAATCAGTGGCTGAAAGCTTCTGTACATTGTTTGGTCATATAATCAGCGATTTAAAGCTTCTGTACATTGTTCGGTCATTTAATCAGAGACTAAAAACTTCTGTTCGTTTTTTGATCATATAATCAGCGACTGAAAGCTTCTATGCATCATTTGGTCATGTAATCGGCGACTGAAAGCTTCTGTACATTGTTTGGTCATTGCAAGCTTCTATACATTGTTTGGTTATATAATCAACGGCTTAAAGCTTCTGTACATTTTTGGTGATATAATCAGCTATTGAAAGCTTCTGTACATTTTTTGGTCATGTAATAAGCGACTGAAAGCTTCTGTACATTGTTTGATCATGTAGTCAGCGACTGAAAGCTTCTCTACATTGTTTGGTCATATAATCAGCGACTGAAAGCTTCAATACATTGTTTGGTCATATAATCGGCGATTGAAAGCTTCTGTACATTGTTTAGTCATATCATCAGCGATTAAATGCTTCTGTACATTATTTGGTTATCTAATCAGCGATTTAAAGTTTCTGTACATTGTTTGGTCATGTAATCAGCGATTGAAAGCTTCTATACTTTGTTTGTTCATATAATCAGCGACTGAAAACTTCTGTACATTGTTTGATCACTGAAAGCATCTGTACATTGTTTGGTCATGTAATCAACGGCTGAAAGCTTCTGTACATTGTTTGGTCATATAATCAGCGATTGAAAGCTTCTCTACATTGTTTGGTCATATATTCAGCGACTGAAAACTTCTATACATTTGTTTGGGCATGTATTCAACGACTGAAAGCTTCTGTACATTGTTTAGTCACCGAAAGCTGCTGTACATTGTTTGGTCATGTAATCAACGGATGAAAGCTTCTGTACATTGTTTGGTGATATAATCATCGAATAAATACTTCTATACATTGTTTGGTGGTATAATCAGCGACGGGAAAAAGCTTTTGTACATTGTTTCGTCATATATTCAACGACTGAATGCTTCTGTACATTGTTTCATCATGTAATCAGCGACTGAAAGCTTCTGTACATTGTTTGGTCATGTACTCAGCGACTGAAAACTTCTGTTCATTGTTTGGTCGTGTAATTAGCGACTGAAAGCTTCTGATTGTTGTTTGGTCATATAATCAGCGACTGAAAGCTAATGAAGATTGATTGGTCATATAATCAGCGATTGAAAGCTTCTGTACATTGTTTGGTCATGTAATCAGCGACTGAAAGCTTCTGTTCGTTGTTTGGTCATATAATGAACGATTGAAAGCTTCTATACATTGTTTGGTCATGTAATCAATGCCTGAAAGCTTCTGCACATTGTTTGGTCATATAGTCAACGACTGAAAGCTTCTGTACATTGTTTGGTCATGTAATCAGCGACTGAAAGCTTCTGTTCGTTGTTTGGTTATATAATGAACGATTGAAAGCTTCTATACATTGTTTGGGCATGTAATCAACGACTGAAAGCTTCTGTACATTGTTTGGTCACTGAAAGCTTCTGTACATTATTTTGTCATGTAGTCAGCGACTTAAAGCTTCTGTACATTGTTTGGTCATATAATCAGAGACTGAAATCTTCTGTACATTGTTTAGTCGTGTAATCAGCGACTGAAAGCTTCTGTACATAGTTTGGTCATATAATCAGCGACTGAAAGCGTCTGTACATTGTTTGGTCACTAAAAGCTTCTATAGATTGTTTGGTCATGTAATCAAGGACTGAAAGCTTCTTTTAGTTCTTTGGTGATATAATCATTGACTAAAAGCTTCTTTACATTGTTTGGTAATATAATCAGCGACGGAAAAGATCTTCTGTACATTTTTTGGTCATATAATCAGCGACTGAAAGCTTCTCTACATTGTGTAGTCGTATATTAAGCGACTGAAGGCTTCTATACTTTGCGAGGTCATATAATCAGCGACTGAAAGCTTCTGTACATTGTTTGGTCTTATAATCAACGACTTAAAGCATGTGTACATTGTTTGGTCAGATAATCAGCGACTGAAAGCTTATAAAGATTGTAAGCTTATAAAGATTGTTTGGTCATATAATCAGCGATTGAATGCTTCTTTACTTTGTTTGATCAGGTAATCAGAGACTGAAAGCTTCTGTACATTGTTTGGTCATATAATCAACGACTGAAATCGTCTATACATTGCGTGGTCATATAATCAGCGACTGAAAGCGTCTGTACATCGTTTGGTCATATAATCAGCGACTGAAAGCTTATAAAGATTGTTGTGTCATATAATCAGCGATTGAATGCTTCTGCACTTTGTTTGATCAGGTAATCAGCGACTGAAAGCTTCTGTTCATTGTTTGGTCATATAATCAGCGACTGAAAGCTTCTGTACATTGTTTGGTTATGTAATCATCGACTGAAAGCTTCTGTATATTGTTTGGTCATGTAATCAGCGACTGAAAGCTTCTATATATTGTTTGGTCGTGTAATCAGCATCTGAAATCTCCTATACATTGTTTAGTCATGTAATCAGCGACTGAAAGCTTCTGTACATTGTTTGGTCACTGAAAGCTTCTGTACATTGTTTGGTTATGTAATCAACAGCTGAAAGCTTCTGTATATTGATTGGTTATCTAATGAGCGATTAAAAGCATCGCGACATTGTTTGGTCACATAATCAGCGACTGAAAGCTTCTATACATTGTTTGGTCATGTTATCAGCGACTCAAAGCTTCCATACATTGTTTGGTCACAGAATGCTTCTGTACATTGTTTGGTCATGTAATCAACGACTGAAAGCTTCCGTACACTGTTTGGTCACCGAAAGCTTTTGTACATTGTTTGGTCCTGTAATCAGCGGCTGAAAGCATCTGTACATTGTTTGGTCATATAAACAGAGACTGAAAGCTTCTGTACATTGTTCGGTGATATAATCAGCGACGGAAAAAAAGCTTTTGTACATCGTTTGGTCATATAATCAACGTTTGAAAGCTTCTGTACATTGTTTGATCATATAATCAGCGATTGAAAGCTTCTATACATTGCGTGGTCATATAATCAGCGACTGAAAGATTCTGTACATTGTTTGGTCATGTAATCAGCGACTGAAAGCTTTTGTACATAGTGTGGTCACGTAATCAGCGACTGAAAGCTTGTGCTCATTGTTTGGTCATGTAATCAGCGACTGAAAGCTTCTGTTCGTTCTTTGGTCATATAATCAGCGACTGAAAGCTTATAAAGATTGTTTGGTCATATAATCAGCGATTGAAAGCTTCTGTACATTATTTGATCATGTAATCAGCGACTGAAAGCTTTTGAACATTGTTTAGTCATATAATGTGCGATTGAAAAACTTCTTTACATTGTTTAGTCATGTAATCAACGGCTGAAAGCTTCTGTACATTTTTTGGTGATATGATCATCGACTGAAAGCTTCTGTACATTGTTTGGTCATATAATCAGCGACTGAAATCATATATACATTACGTGGCCATATAATCAGCTATTGAAAGCTTCTGTACATTGTTGGTCATGTAATCAGCGACTGAAAGCTTCTGTAAATTGTTTGGTCATATAATCAGCAACTGAAAGCATATATACATTGCGTGGCTATATAATCAGCGATTGAAAGCTTCTGTACATTGTTTGGTCATGTAATCAGCGACTGAAAGTTTCTGTACATTGTTTGATCATATAATCTGCGACTGAAAGCTTGTAAAGATTGTTTGGTTATATAATCAGCGATTGAATGCTTCTGTACATTGTTTGGTCATGTAATCAGCGACTGAAAGCTTGTGCACATTGTTTGGTCATATAATCAGCGATTGAAAGCTTCTTCACATTGTTTGGTCATATAATCAAGGACTGAAAGCTTCTGTACTTTGTTTGATCATTTAATCAGCGACTGAAAGCTTCCGTACATTGTTTGATCATGTAATCAGTGACTGAACGCTTCTGTACACTGTTTGGTCATATAATCAGCGACTGAAAGTTTCTATGCATTGTTTGGTCATGTAATCAGCGACTGAAAGCGTCTGTACATTGTTTGGTCACTAAAAGCTTCTGTAGATTGTTTGGTCATGTAATGAGCGACTGACAGCTTCTGTTCGTTCTTTGGTGATATAATCATCGACTAAAATCTTCTATACATTGTTTTGTGATATAATCAGCGACGGAAAAGATCTTCTGTACATTGTTTGGTCATGTAATCAGCGACTGAAAGCTTCTGTATATTGTTTGGTCATATAATCATCGACTGAAATCTTGTAAAGGTTGTTTGGTTAGATAATCAGCGTTTAAATGCTTATGTACATTGTTTGGTCATGTAGTCAGCGACTGAAAGCTTTTGTACATTGTTTGGTCATATAATCAGCGACTGAAAGCTTCTGTACATTGTTTGGTCATGTAATCAACGGCTGAAAGCTTCTGTACATTGTTTGGTGATATAATCATCGACTGAAAGCTTGCATACATTGTTTGGTCATATAATCAGCGACTGAAAGCTTCTGCACATTGTTTGGTCATGTAATCAGCGACATATGGTCGAGTAGATACACGTATGATTTAACGACTGTGTCTTATTTTTGCAATTACGTTACATTTGTATGTGTCCCTTTTATAATTAATTAATGAAAAGTATATCAAGTCATTCTTTTATGTTAAACGAAACATGATGGGATCAATTATTCTGCAGGAGAGTACACAAATTTTGAGAAATGTAGCTTTTTTGTTATAATGCATTAGAAAAAGGTCACAATTCATAACATGAGATTTACATTTTATCCACCGTATTGTGTTAGGTTTAAAATCGGTATACTTCCTATATTATTGTTACTTTATCTTCCTGTAAGCATCGCATCTTATGACCCTTGCATCATACACAAAGGACAGTTGGTCTTTTGTATGCATAAATGGCTATGATCTAGGTTTTATGCCTGATCTCTGGTATACAACAGAGTTTCTAAAGGGCGCACGTGTACACACACTCTCATACACACGCATACTTCTTTGGGTATATTAGATCCATTGGTGAAAAACTTCTGCTGTGATGGCCAGAGTGGACATCGACCTCTTCTAGCTTACGACTCACTGGTGCGGTCACCTTTAATCTAAAATAATGTCTCCAAATTATCTTCTTAGACGAGAATTGTAACGTGCAAATCAAACGCTGAAAAACAAAACCAAGAACTTGAAGCGAGTGCCGAGTGAATATTCATTTCTGACCCAAGAGTAAGCGTGTTTTGAAAGGACGATCTATGCAGTAAATACAAAGCTTGACTTTCATTATGTGTGACATTATCATGTTTTTTTATCGTTCGATTGCTTAAAACAATTGATAGGTCACAAGATCTGCGACATGCCATTAGAAAGGAAATTATACAAATCCCGTTTGTTGAAAACTCTGCCGTATTGAATTTCAATGGTTTCTACATTTTCCGTTCAATTTGTCCGCTAAATTCTGCTTTATACGTATGCTAATCCCCAATGCAAGCGTCCGTAACTTATCCAATGTATTGATATGAAATATATCTACATTATTAGTAGTAGTAACTTCTAAACATTCTACATATAGAATGTACACATAAGGAATATATCTACATTAATAACAGTAGCTACATATAGAATGCATTCATAAGAATATATCTACATTAATAACAGTTGCTACATATAGAATGTACACATAAGGAATATATCTACATTAATAACAGTAGCTACATATAGAATGTACACATAAGGAATATATCTACATTAATAACAGTAGCTACTTCTGCAGATTCTACATAGAATTTAGATTTAAAGAACAATGACAAACTTGATTCGACATGTTGGCTACAAACTTGATTCGACATGTAGGCTACAAGCCTGATCAGACATGTAGGCTACAAACCTGATTCGACATGTAGGCTACAAACCTGATTCGACATGTAGGCTACAAACCTGTTCCGACATGTAGGCTACAAACCTGATCCGACATGTAGGCTACAAATCTGGACATGATCACGCCATCTTCCATGTCAGCCTTATCCTTCCTCACTTTGTGGAGAAAATTGGTTCTGGCCGACAACAGGGCTACCAAGGTGGCCTCACTAGCTGTGCCTTGAAATACAATGTAGATTATAAAGAGAATTGATGGATCGCTAAAGCAGAGATAGCTCCGCTTACTTATTAACATAGTAAATGAGGTAAAAAATCAAAGTTTTTATAGACGAAATAAAACTTACTTTCAAAGAAAAATAAATCTTATAAGTTTCACTTTTTGAAGTTACGACTACTGGACATTCTATATGTTATAATGGGATAACCATCAAAGTATTGGAGCTGTTCCGACAAGCGCAGCAGCAAGTTTTCATCCTGGCTGTGATTACGTAGCACTTACACTGAGCCCATTGTTAGTTGCAATGTGTTTACGTTTGATTAATAGATGGACAGAGTTAGAGATCTATCAGTTCACCACAGAAGGCATATGTGTAACATGAACATGATGGATCCCAATTCTGGAAAATTTACTCCTGAAAACGCCTTATGAAACAGAATCCCACATACAATCAAGCCACCTAGCGACAGACGAACTTGATAGGCGAGTTCCATTCTGAAATTGTTCACTGGACGTGATTTGAACTATTTCAAACTTTACAACGCTTGTTGCATGTTACCCTCAAGACTTTAATACGATCAGATAAGAAAATACAATCCACATTAACTTGTTTTGTTTTGTTTGATAAGTTGCCCTGTATAGTGACATATTCGGGTATCTTTTTCAAAAATTTATTTCATCTTGATTGATTTTGCCAAAGCTTGAATAACGCAGTGAACAAAAAAAAAACTAACTCAGCAAACACAGAAAAACGACATCTATTACACTAGAGTCTGATTTCAATTATAATGTGATCACGTCCTTTTATGGCTACGAAAGACCTATCATACACTGTATTGAAAGATGTACGAAATGCTCGTTCCACCAAGCGTTAGTTTTACAAATTTAAAGGAATACTTTGACAGGAAAGAGCAAAACAGAGCCAAAGATCTCATGTAAGTAGCGTCCATAATTCTGGATATATTTTATCTGGAAGTTTCTTCGAGTAAATCTTTAATCTCAGTTCTATAACGTTAAATGAATTCGTTGCCGGATGTCTGATTGGATTGCTATTATTTTACCTGTCTTGGTGTTCTTCGTCAGAATTCAGTCTGTGTTTCTTTCTAGGTGTGCACATCTTTGTACGTGTCTGTGTTTGTGTATGTTTTGATTGAGAAGAAAGGAAAGACAGAAAGACAAACTCACCCAAGTGAAGCCAATGCAACCAATAGCAGCAGACAAAATGTCCGCCAAAATAGCTGGAAATGAGTTCGCCGTCGGAAAGTAGGCATTGAAATGAGGACTATGCCAGTGGGTTACCTGAAATTATTGATTTAAATAAAAATATGGTTTTCTTGTCTAAATGTGTTTTTTAATGAATCAAGGCAAAATATCAAATGTTGCACTCGACTGCCAGCAGCGTAGAGTGAAAAGTGTACAACATAAACTGCCGAAGATTTATTTTTAATTCTACCAAATTATTTCCGGGGGCAACTGATTAAAATGTGTCCATGAATGTTTGTTCTACTCTGTAATATTGCGATTAGTTGCCTATATTATCACGTCACCATTCACGAAAGAAATAGAGTTAATATGATGGTATAGGTGAGAATGGTAACATCTTAGAGTAACCTGCATCTGCATGTGCTGCAGGGGCTGCAGTTGCTAGTACAGCAACAACAACAACAATAATAAAAACAATAATAGCAACAACGACGACGACAATAACTACCTGCAGCTGGAGCATCGCAACTGCATCAACAACTGATACTATTCAACTGGTAATGCCAGCACGACAAGCAGCAACAGCATCACCACTACCACCACAACTACTGCTACTAATAATATGAATAACTCCACCACCATCGCTACCACTGCTACTACTACTACAACCAACACCACTACTACCCCGACCATCGTCACCACGGCATGTCTGCTGCTATTGTTGTTTCCTCTGCTGCCATTACTATTTCTACCTACTGTTTCAACCTAGTTCGCAAATTGTCTAAAAAGTGAAGAAGGAAAAGAAAAAAGAAAGTGAGGAGATTAAAAGAAAGAGAGATATCGATGATATTTTACAAATGTATGATGGTACACTGTGACGATACAGATTTAAACATGAGCAACCTATCTTGAGTTACATACCCCGGGCATGATGGCTCTCTCGATATCTTTGAACAGATCATCCCAGGCGTCGGGTGACTCAGGGGCGTAGTCTGGTATCAGTTGACGAAGGTATCCGGGCTGAACATCCGGGTAAGGCTGGCGGGTGCGGATATTTTCCAGATAGTTGGCCACATAGTCGATCATCTCCCGTCCGCGTCGTCTGAACTCCTCGGCGTCCATATTTCTTTTTACAAGGAAATCTGAGTAAAACTACATATATCGTATATACAGATACACACTGCATGAAGGATGAATGGGTGGATAGATTACTTGGTGAAAAATTAAATATTTGTATAATCTTGCTCAAAATACTAATGACAATATAGAATTTTGTCACACTCCAGGCAGAGATAGATGATAATATACCACTTTATTTTTTAAATTGTATACATTTGAGTTGTTTTTTTCGCGCTAAAAAAAAAAACGGCATTAAAAGAAGAAAATTGAGAAATATTAGGAGTTCGTCAAATCTTATCAGCAGTATCGTGGGATGATCTATACTCTAATGGGATCCCATGTTAAACATATTCTAAATTTTTTTAGACAAATGGCATTTTAACATTAGGCCGCTATTTTGAAATGTATGTTTGTAACATTGTAGCATTATTTGTTGGTCTGCACTTTAAATGAAATGCCATACGTTTCACAGGATGAATCTGTCTGCTTTGTTCTATTTAGGCGGGAAATGTGAGTTTGTATGCCCTCTAAATAAAATGCCTTATTATGTCATAGGTTTCACAGGCGGAGTTTGTCTATTTATTCTGTTTAGGCGGGAAATGTGAGTTTGTATGCCCTCTTTTGACCCTGTTTAACATGGGACTGCCGTTAGAGGCTCGATCGTCCCACTATACTACTCCCAAATCTCTGATCCGTAACAAATAATGGGGACAACCATATGATCATACAGATGTAATGACACTTTAATAGCAACTTAATAGCAACTGATGAACTTATAATTAACTTTATCAGAGTAAATCATGTTTTCTCCGCTTGTTGGGATAATGTTTCTTATGCTTTTAGCAAGACAGACAGAACGTAAAATACAAACCCAGATATGTATAAAAGGACATTGTGTCTACCTGTTCATTTCAATACAACAATTTCTCGTATGACCGTTATGCTCCACCCCACATAAAAACAACAATTTTATTTTCATTCTGTATTTTACTGAAAATATATTATTTGCCTCTTTAAATTCACAACTGTATCCAAAATATTGATCACATTATCAGCAAATTAAAATTGTAATATATTTGGATTATTTCCATCAATATAAATACCTGTACATGTACCTGCTTTGAGTAGTTCAATAAACTTATTAGCAACATTATAAACAAGAAAGGGCTGAGCATGCATCCCTGTCTGGTACCAGTCAAACATTTCAAATACTCTAACAGTCATTCTTGAGTTTTTACGCGTGATTTAAGTTGACTATACGTTGCTTCAAGAACTTAATCAGTTTTCTGCTAACACCGATATCTTTTATCAAAACATAGAAAAGGAGGTCATGTTTGAATGCAGTCGGAAGTCTTTGAAAAAGCACATAAAATGTAATAGAAACGGTCATGTTTTAATGCAGTCGGAAGCCTTTGGAAAAGCACATAAAATGTAATAGAAACATCCTTTCTGTCGGATTGTATTTTTTTTGTATAGCAGCAATATAATGAGAAACAGTTATCTATTGTAAAATACTTTCGTCTATATCCAGCTTGTTGTTCATACAATTTCTCTTCAACAATGGCCCATTGTAGCGCTCGTTTATTCAGTACTTTTGTAAAATTAAAAAATAAATGACTAAATACTTAGGTATCACGGATTCAGAATTCAAACCTCGGTAAATCAGAAATTAGGGCGTTGCAAAATTTATCCCCAAACAAATTTTTTATAATAAAAAGGCAGATAAGGGAAATGCAACCGTTGTCATGGACTGATGTTGGAAGCGGAGCGATAATTAAATAAATTGGAATATTATCAGCCTGTCTGTCTCCAAAACCAGTTTATCGTGATACAGTATTGGAAGTCAGACGCAAACTTGGGAAATCACCTGAAGGTGTTTTTTGTTGGATAAAAGGGAAATCGACTAATTGGTTGTGAATAATTTAGCTAGTTTTATCTTCTTCCGAAAATTCACAATCTATGGAAACCTGGACTATACCAAGGAAAGTTCCGCCACGTAGTCCGATTGTTTCACATTGTTCAAGTAAGAATGAGCTTACATGAATATATTTTTATTTAAACTCTTTGGCTCAGAAACAGTTTTTATATGTTAAAGATACAAATGATTTTCTGGAAAAACCAAGTAAAATTAAAGTTTATTTTCAAAAAGGTACAGATATGGCTAAGAAGGTTACTACATCTTATGCACACATTTATGTAGCTGAATGGGAGAAAAAAATATTTGCATAGACCCAAAAGCTACTAGTTTTCTGTGTTTGGTTTATTGATGATATTTTTTTTAATTTGAGCCCATTCAAAAGAAGAACTAAAAGAGTTTCTTAACTGGATGAATAACAACTATTCATCCATTAAAAAACCCCATAAAATTAATAAAGAAAGTGTAGACTTCTTTGATCTAACAAGTAATATACAATGGAAATAACTTTGCAAACGGAGATCGTCTGTATACTAGGTTATATTTCAAGAAACCTGACACATCAATCGCTACATAAAAAGTTTTTTTTATTATTATTATTTTATTGTATTTTTATTTGTTTGTTCACGGCATATATTCAGGACAATTGTAAAATCCCAAATACTGAGGTTCCGCCTGATTTGCAACAATGAACAAGACTTTCACGACGCTTGTGCAATGCTTTTCGCATGATTACGAGAATCAGGGAAGTTCGGAAAATGAAATCTGAGGCATTTAGAAGATTACATTTTCGCAGCAAAGTGCAAGAAATAATTCCGTTCATTGTTCATTTCAATAGAAGTTCAGCCTCTGCATCGAAGTATCCTAGAGAACATTTTAGTGATATGGAACAACTTTCCCGAATCATTTGGAACATGCACTTCGGTTGCAGCTTACAAACAAAAAATAAGAACATAAAGGACTTTTTTATAGTACGATCCAAACTACCTGGTATCTACCAACACTCGGTCATGCGCTTTCCCCATCAAAGAAGATAAATAGATAGATCGGATGCTTTTGCTTTTGACCCATTTATTGTACCTTCGGGTTTATTTGTGACTACAAGAATACCAGATTTATAATGTCTTTTTTGTTGTTGTTTTTGTCATATGTTGTATAATAAAATGTCAAACAATGCTAGAAATATCATTGTTATAAGAAGCTCTAAGAATACTTTGTAAACAAATTATCGTGTGACTATTTCGACTTAAATATAAATGCCTCCCGGTAATATTTTTTAACATTGATCTTGATGGCTTGCGTGATAGTTTTTCAATTATGATTGTACTCTTTCTTCTTATTTCAATTGCAGCAAAGGTTGAAAGAATATTGTAAATAGACATTTAAGGTTGCAACTTTTGTCAAGAGGGCACATTACGAGGAGATTAAGAACTGTACAAGTTGTGCTTTTACACGTGAAACTTCAAAATTAAAAGAGCACTTATTTTCATTTCTGTGCCATTTGAATGTTTCATAAAACTAATGTTATTAGTACGAATTAATTTTTAGACCTTTTGAATATGGACGTTCAGATCTCAAGAAAATCGCCCAGGTTATCAAGAAGGCTTAATAGACAATATGTCGCGCTCTTCCGATCCTGAACACTTTGCTTATCGAATAGCAGCTAATGTTTTGTATAACTTGTGTCACTTTTACTGTAGATTTCATTTAAACTTTGACGTGTGTACTCGGCGAGTTAGAACTGTATATTTTTATATGCATTTAGTAATATGGGCAAAAAGTAAAATAAAACAATCAATAAGCATACCGTTTACAATATCCAGAAGAAGCTAAGAGCGTTTGAGATGACGTCACCACCTCACCAGTGATATGATCCGGCATGCCTTTCTAATATTTCCAAAATGTGAAAAATTGTGTTGGTAGGGTGATTCATTGTCTCCGTTTCTCTTTGCCTTGAGTGCCATTATAATGCCTGTGATAATAACTAATAACATGAACACTTCTGGTAATAAAATACGATATATTAACAGCTTCAAAAAGTACCTAAGAATTACTGCACTAGACAGTTCATACCTTCGAGACATTTTGGGAAATATTAAAAAATTTCCATTTTGTTACCCTGTCTCTATTTTACTTCAGCATTTTTGTAACGTAATTCCAAAAGCTACTTCTTAAATCTTGAAACTTTGTATATCCGTTATTTGATTTTTGCAATTTTGATATTCTATTAACTATACTGCATTTCGAATGACGCCACACACTGTATTTCCATAGAAGCTGATGTTTGTTTTCTACCGAATGACACAACATAGTGCATATCCCTACTAGTTGATGTATGTGTTCTCTGAAATCAGACCATACAAATGTCAAAGCATCTATGACACTAAAGTAGGCATCGAAAGAAAGTAGTGGAAAGGAGGGAGAAGAAATATTGTTCAATATTTATAAGAACTGTGTACTAAATAATGCTCCAATGTCAAATGTAAGATCAATATCAAATCAGCACTTGAGGACCAATACATATTTATTATAATTAAACATTAAAAGACAGTGAGAAATTGTAACATTACAAATAAGGAGACATTGCAAAATGCAAATTTACTTCACCAAAGTTACGAACAACAGTGTTAGACAACCTTTAGAAAAACTAGAGTTTTTAGCAATGGGTGCATTGCAAATGACCCTCTTGCTTCAACTTGCTCTGGAGGGCTTTAAACAGAGGAACTTTGTGAATACAATTTTTTTTTTCCGAAACAAATGGGACATAACTCTATAAAACAAAATATGCTGGCAAACAAAAAGGTAAGAGTTGAATAATGTGAAGCTCAGCAAGACATATCTTTTGAAATTCAACGATTTTCTGCTATTGCAAATATGATCAAAGTTTGAAAAAAGACAATATTCCATCGAGTAATGATATTATATCCTTATCAATAAATTCATGGGAAATAGATGGCTGAAAACAAAACTTATCCAAGATGTCATCAAAATAAAGTTGCACACCTAATTCAGTTGATATCTTACATTCATTGGTAAAGTTATGATGTGTAAACCAGTCTAGCGGGACGAAATATCATGGATAATAACTCTCCCATAACAGGACGTTTACAGCTGGAAATGAAACTAATCTGAGGTCTCATTAATATAAAGAGAATAACAAATTTGGTTGAAATCGAACAATTTTTGAGAAGGTTAAGCC
The DNA here is from genome assembly GCA_029931535.1 of Margaritifera margaritifera. Classification (NCBI taxonomy): domain Eukaryota; kingdom Metazoa; phylum Mollusca; class Bivalvia; order Unionida; family Margaritiferidae; genus Margaritifera; species Margaritifera margaritifera. Next base: position 380,034 of record JAQPZY010001442.1, read on the forward strand.
GCGGAAGCCAACGTTTAGGAGGAATAGCAATCAGGGTCCATAACGTCGCTAAATGACGCAGTGGAATGCTGAAAAGCATAAAACCAGCAATAAAGTTAAACTGCAGAAATCAACATTAAAACAAGCAATCAGGGTCGATGAATCATCAAAATGAACACATGAAATGCTGGAAATCAAACTCGTTTAAGGTCTCATCAATATAAGGCTACATGCCAAATTTGGTAGAAATCCAATAAGTGCTGCTCTTATTACTTGACTGTCGATCACTGTTTACTTTCAGTATAGTGACTATTTAAACGTGTACCATTTCTGTGATCGATTATGGTGAAATTCATTTCTGCGCTATTCCAAATGTTTCAGACTTAAAACAATTTAGAAAATAGCCCTTGTTATGCAATAGGGAATGAACTACCTTTCCACACTGTTTATTATTTCTGTGGTAGGAAAAAAGATACTTTAAGTCAAATTGAAACACACAAGTAGTAATGGGGGGGGGGTACTGGGGGTCTAGGGGGTCTCCTATGTTAAACAGGGTCAAAAATGTATAGGGTCTAGGGGAATTTAACATGGAGGGGGCACTTGGGGGTCATACGAGAATTGAACATGGAAAGGGCACTTATGGGTCATACGAGAAAGAGGAACAGGCGTGAAGCACTTGGGGGGGCATACACACACACACACACACACACACACACACATACACAAAACAAATGGCAATCATGGAAAATTAATCTTTTCTTGAAAAATGGGTGGTTCTGAAAAGGGCCGTTGGAGTTTTTTGGTTTAACAGAGAAGACATCTCCTGGAGCGTCTTCTTCTTCTGAGAGTGCGTCGGATTTCCGGACCGTAGATGAGTACCCGCTTCAAACATCCTTGACGTTCCATTAAAATCCTTCGTTTCCAGATAGCGGTCTCGGTTATTTATGTAATAGCCCATGAGGATTTGACATACATCGTGAATTCCCTGTTGAAAAGAATTCCCGAGACGATGGTAGATGATTCTACGTTAGTCCACATCTTTTTCTTCTGCAGTGGTCTTGGAGAAAACCGATGAAGCTTTATGAGACAAGCGGTGGTATATATACCCTATGAGCGGATCGAAATGGATTGAAATGAACTACCAATCTAAGCGCGCGTTACAAGTGGGTAGGTTTTTCTTTGGACAGCCTAATGGAGAACGAAAAGACCACTATGTATTGAAGTGAGCCTGCAACCACCAATGCCGTAGTGAACTTCCAACCGGAAGATTTTAATTTAGATTTCGTGGATTTTTTGTCTTCTCAAGAATTTGTACCTGAAACTACCACGACTGCTGCTATATCACCAGCCTCTTTGCCTGTCATGGATGATTTCAAAAAGAAGCAAAAAGAAGAACTGGAAAAATTTGTACAGTGACAGAGAGAAGCCGAAGAAGTTTTTCTTCAGCAAGAAGAGGAAAGAAGAAAACAACAAGAAGAACTAAGAAAGTTAGAAGAGGAGAAGAATGAAGAACCGAAAGAAGAGAGAGAGGAAAACAAAACGGTGAGTCTACTACAAGACATTTTAGCGGAGTTAAAACATCTGAGAAACCTGTATCAGTATTCTTTAACTCAGCCTAAGAGAAAAAGACCATCACGAGCCAAACATGCTAAGCCCATCACGACTACTAGTGAGATGCTACCACCACCATCACCATCATCATTCACTACTACTACTACTACCAGCAGGAGGAGGAGGAATAGGAGTGGGTCGTGGAAAGGGATTGAGACAGTTGAAGTTGATCATGTCCAGTCCATAAGTTTGTTTAACAAACAAACACCCCAACGGCCCTTTTCAGGGCCACCCAGATCTCTAGAAAAGATCATCATTCAATTTGCCAAAAAAATCAAGTAAAACTTTAAACCGATTCCTTGGTTTTGTGTAAGAGTGAGTGCGTGCGTGCGTGCATCCATACTCTAAAAAAAACACAACAACACTTACTTTTTTCCATTCCTTGTCTATTCTCTTTTTTTACAAAATAATTCACCATTAACATAACACCACACTCAAAAAAGTTCATCGTTCACTGTTTGTCTCTCTTTTTCTTGAATTTCTTCACAGGGATCAATGGTTTTTTTTCTTCCTCACTGTCTTCCAGTCGTCTAGCTTTCTTGCTTTTCTTGACGAGGGGGATAGGTTCTTCTTCTTCTGGGGCTGAAGATCCCTCTGCTTCCTCTGTCTCTCTCTCTCTCTCTCTCTCTCTCTCTCTCTCTCTCTCTCTCTCTCTCTCTCTCTCTCTCTCTCTCTCTCTCTCTCTCTCTGGTAGGTTCTCTTGTTTCTGAGGACACTCGGAAGACCAATGTCCTCTCTCTTGACAATGATAACAGGTATCATTCCCTTTGTCTCTCTTTTCTTTTCTTTGACGTTGTGGACATTCTGGAGCCTAATGTCTTTTCTCTTGGCAGATATAGCAAGTATCTTGACTTTTATCTCGAGAGGTAGAGGAGGAGTAGTCATTAGTCTTACTGGTATACTTTCGAAGGACTGTCTGCAAATCTCTGACCAGAAAGACAATCTGTCTTCTTGACTCTTCCATCTTCACAGTTTGAAAGTGCAATCACGAATAGTGATTCTGAGGGTAGGAAGGTCTCTCTTTATATAGTCTCCCTGTGTGAAACTGAATCAGATTCAAATCAGACATCAAGATGAAAAGATCACGCAATTTCAATAAGAAAACAGAAGAAGAAACGAAGAGACGGCGACGAAGACTTTCCGTCCCGCCTGAAACACCACTCGCTGAACTGCTAGCACAAGTCCATGCTAGCGATTTCGAAGAAGAGATGAGTGAGCATGAAACTGTACCTTCTACCCAACCCAAAAAAAACACTACCAACCCTGACCAAGAATGTCCTACCGTGGCTCCCGAAAATTACTATCGGATTCGAGAGACGCAAAAAATAACCTCTAGAAAATTTAGAACCACGGCATACACTCACACCGTCCACTTTAAAGACTTCAAGTCCGAAGTGCCTCCCGAGAAAGCTGCAGGGTTCATTACCGATTTGTGGGGTTCTGTGTTACAGAACTTGAAACGACAATGCGGAGCCAAAGAGGACGATCGATTGAGACTGTCCATCCATCACGACAGTTTGAAGTCGCCTGTCTGGATCGAGTTCAGCGCCCCGGCAGAATTAACACCAGCCAAAGTCATGACCAAAATCGAACACGTTCAACAATCCAACGAAGAGTTTTCCATCACGGATGGAAAGGCCACACTTCACATGACTCACGTATCCCCTCCGCGAGGGAGCGGACGAAGCAGCAAAGTGTTACTGGTGGACGACCTTCGCAGTACCAAACGCAGTGTCGTCCAAATCGACAATTCTCAAGACCCGATGTCTTGGCTCAGGCCATCGTGGTGGGGCGAACGTATGCCGACAAGTACGAGGCCGCAGAATGGAAAAGAGCCTGGGAGAACATTCGACAATCGGACAGAGCCAAACAACGAAACGAAGCAGAACTCCTGTTACGACAAGCAGGCATTCCTAAAGAGACCGTGAGTGGCATTTCTCATATGCAACAACTTCAAGACGTCTTGACTCCTAACTACACTTTGAAAGTACACCCTCAAGAAGTGCGCGGAGATCTTCTGTTTCGAGGGGCCGATTTCGCGGAGGGAAAATACATTCATATCTATCACCACCAAGAACATTTCGATGCCATCACCAGTATCACAGGATTTTTAGGATACTCTTACTACTGCGAGAAATGTGAGAAAGGATTTAACAGTCGTGAGAAACATATTCATTGCGGAGAGCGATTTCGGGGCTGTTTAGCGGTCAAGCCATGCCTTCCTGAACAACACGTGCATTGTGCGACGTTTCGTCGAATCTTTGTCAGTCCCTCTTGTTACGAACAGCATCGTAGGACACAAGGTCACCAGCAGAAAAGCGCTTGCGACTTATTGAAATTGTGCTCCACTTATGGACACCTGATTCGAACCAACGACCCCAAGGCACACGTTTGTACTGGAAAGAAAAGATGTCGCATTTGCAAGCAGATGGTGGACTTTGATCATCAATGTTTCATTCAAAAGTACGACAATACACTGAAGAAAGAATTAAAGACGGATCAGAAGAAGAACCAAGTGGATTTCATCTTTTTTTTTTGATTTTTGAATGTATGCAAGAAACGGGCATTCACATCCCCAATTTCTGCGTCGCTCATCGGGCTTGTGAGAAGTGCATCCAAGAACCTATCCACGTTCACTGTCCTCATTGTCGTAGGATTCCAGGAGGACGTGAAAAAATCTTTCGTGGTCCTAACACTCTGTCCGAGTTTGCTGAATGGATTTTAGACCCTACCGACGACACTTGGAGCGAAGAGGACATTCAACGTTACGGAGACTGTCATCGTTATGCGACCGTCATGGCTCACAATTTCTCGGGATACGATGGACAGTTTTTGTTAAAATATTATTCGCAACAAGGTACCGAATGCCCCATGGTCACCATGAACGGAGCCAAACTCATCTACATGCAAGTGAAACAAGTGCAATTCAAAGATTCCATGAGTTATTTGGCCATGACTTTGAGTCGAATGCCTAAAACATTTGGCATGACAGAAATGGCCAAAGGATATTTTCCCCACTTTCTCAATACGGAAGCCAATCAAGACGCCGTACTACCGCATTTACCTGACGTCGACTATTACGATCCTGACGGAATGCACCCCGAACACCGAGAAGCCTTTCACGCTTGGTACCGCGCTCACCAGTTAGAACCGTTTGACTTCCAAGAAGAAATGTTAAAGTACTGTCGATCCGATGTGGACATTTTGCGCCGTTGCTGTGGAAAGTTTGGCCAGTTACTTCTAGATCACGGAGAAGTCGATCCTTTGAAGGAAGCGTGCACCCTACCCTAAGCCTGTACCTTAGTGTACACCAAAAACTTCATGCCCGAGAACGAACTAGCCATCATAGACTCCAACACGTCTCTCTTCGCCAGTCGTCAATACTCGGGCAAAGCTTTGCGTTGACTCCATTACTTGAGCCAAAAAGAAGACAAATGAATACAACATGCCAGAAACGGAGGGGGAGAAAAGAAGATCGGATCTTATTCCGTGGATGGTTGGGATTTAGAAAACCCGCACACGGTGTACGAATTTCAGGGCTGTTTGTTTCACGTATGCCCTACCTGTTTTCCTAAACGAGACCTGAAAAGTCCTTTTTCAGATTCCACCGTGGAAGAGTTGTACGAACGTAGTTACCAACGATGACTAAAGTTAGAAAGTCAAGGATACCAAGTGGTAGAAATGTGGGAGCACGAGTACGATCGACGTTTCAAAACCGATCCTGAATTTAGGTTCAGATACAAGTGAAACGTAAAGTACAGTTACATCTTTTACATCTTTTACGACATGCACGTTTTAACCATTGGTATCTGAATGCTATAAGAAGTTTAATTGAAACTGTTCAAATGGTCAAAAATTTGAAACTGTTCAAATGGTCAAAAATTGATCAAATAAAAAATTGGGCTTGTAAGGAATTGAATGGCAACACCTACCATGTGGGAGTGATACACAAAATTTCATGGAACGAACTGGAGGAAAAAAAAGTGACCAATTTACAGGAATACCAAAAACGTTTACAGGAAGTGTCACCTCCAGACGAAATGTCTTTATGTCGTCTGAGCTGTAAGGTCATCACTGAACATCTTGGAAAGCCTTTACCCACCGATTCCATTTGGCAAGTGTATGACTATTTCGTCACCAAGAAAGTCGTGCCTGTGAAATGACTAGTTTAGAGGAGCGTATTCGTGGCTTGCCTTTGAAGCTGCGAGAACGTATTTACAGAGAGTTTGTCAAGATACAAGTGAAACGCAAACTCAGATTCATTCCTCGATTTGCGCACTATCGCGACTTCCACCGTATAAGAAGTCTGATTCTGGGGAGAAACTATCACAGGTATTGCGTAGAAAACAAAAGAGAGTCACTTCTTTCCACGTCGGATACTTTACAAGAACACATTCGTGGTTTGCCTTTGGAGCTGCGAGAACGTATTTACAGAGAGTTTGTCCAGATACAAGTGAAACGCAAACTCAAAGTCATAACTCGATTTTTAAACCATTGCTACTTCCAAAGTATAAGAAGACTGATTCTGCGGAGAAACTATCGCAGGCACCTTGGAGTAGACTTTCACAAAAGATACCGACTTGGGGAACCTGGATATAAAAACCCACCATGCCAGATCAGTTGTCTTCACTCGTGAAACGTATTCCGTGGAAGGAAGTCAACGATCGTGTTCAGACCTTAGAGGATTATAAACACTTGATACAAGAACTGTTTCCATTGAATTTTGGACGCTATGCCGTGTGTGTCTTTGTGACTGCATTTCTTGCATTTCGTTTTCCAGGACATTCGTTGTGGACTATTTTGGAGGAACAGTGTTGTTGTTGGTGGACTAACCAAAACCATGACCATTCATGCTTTATCGGCACACGAAAAACAAATTGTGCTCAAAGTGTTGAGACTGGTGATGAACACGAGTTGTGTGCCTCCATGTGAAGACGACATTTGTCAAACTTTATCTACCCTTCACACGTTACAAGAAGTGTGCATCGCTAGTTGGTTACATCAACAACTTTACGATTAGAAAGATGTACGTGACTGGAAAAGTATTGGTTTCGATGCTTGGCTACAAGAAGTGGCACAGTTTGCCAAAGACCTGGCACGTCACTAAGTTTCCAAGACCCAAAGTGAACCGCTTGAAATCCAAGTCAAAAATGACTTTAGAAACAGTCATGGAAGAACCTGACATAAAGAAAGACCACACTATCGTCCACATGGAAAACCTCAAAAACACACCCCCTTTCCGTCAGTGACATTTCATTCTTCTACCACCAGAACAGAGACCAGAATACCACCAGTGCGTTTGCATTCCATTCGTGGGACAGTGTTTTGTTCTTGTTGTACATTGACTTGTTTATACAGAACTTTGATTCTTTTAGTGGCAGCCTTAATACTGTACCTCACCATTTTTGCGGTATGCATTTTTGTCCTTCATGACTTGTAAAATATATTTTTGTTTTTTGTTGGTTGTTTTACAAAACAATAAACGTGTATGAAGCGTATAAAATGTCTTGTGTCTTTTGTCTTCTTCTCAATTTTCCTCCTACCTGAGTCATGGCTACATCTTCTTCCTCTGCCTCTTCTTCTGTGGTCAAAGTGATCGACGAAAAGTTAGATCGTCCCAGTTGGGAAGCTTTGTAACTGCTCCATCCTTTTAACATGTTGATTGCTGGACCGAGTGGTTCAGGCAAAACCGAATTTGTCAAACGTTTGATCGAACACAAATCTCATCTGTTCGATCGTCCTCCTCAACGCATCGTGTGGTGTTACAAAGAGTGGCAATCGTCTTACACCTTACTTCGTGAAAGTCAAGGAGAGGCCATTTCGTTTGTGGAAGGCATTCCTCACAAAGACGATGGGATCGTGTCTGACGTGAGTCAAACACATCTGGTCATCTTCGACGACATGTTAGGAGAAGACGAAGAAGAAATTAAACTTTGGTTTACACGAAAAGGACATCATCAGAATGCCAGCATCATTTACATTACTCAAAATTTATTTCAACAAAGTAAAGCCCATTGAACCATCAGTCTCAACGCTTATTACGTGGTCTTGTTTAAAAGCCCCAGAGACAAATCTCAAGTGCAAGTGTTAGCCAAACAGTTAGGCACTCCTTGGCTGCATTATGCGTACGGCGATGCCACTCAAACGCCTCATGCGTATTTACTCATCGACTTAAAACCTACCACTCCCGACTATTTGAGATTTCATACTCAATCGTTTCACCATTGGTGTCAAGAAGGAGGTCCCGTCATTTACACGTCCCCTTCAGCCACTCTCTGAAAAAACTATAAAAACATGCACTGCGTCATTTCTGTCTCACAGTCTTCGAGATGACTTTCTTTCAAGCTCATCCTTCTGCCAAATTGATTCGTGCCTTGTATGGCATCAGTCGCGAAAAAAATGCACAAGTCCGTGCCCGTTTGTTAGAAGCTAGTCTCAAAGAAGTGTTACGATGGTTTACTTTGACGGCACGTCAATTCCTGCAAGGCATCATTCACATCCCTCATCAAACTCAACGTTTTTTTCAAAACATACAGGGGCGTTGTCACAACTAGCCGATCCTAGAATCGATCCACGCACTAAAAAACAAATCATTTTAACCCCTGGAGGTAGTGATTCTTTAGGAGGGGTCATGATTCGTTCACTTTTGAAATGGGATCCTAATGCCCAAGCCAAAAAAACAAAAACCAAAAAGAAAAGCCCTAAGAAGAAAATCCCTAAGAAGAAAAGCCCTGAAAAGAAAGCCCCCAAGAAAAAGAAAAGTCCTGCCAAGAAAGCACCCACCACAGCGAGCAGCAAGAGAGGTACTGCTGCAAGGACGCTAACGTACACCCGCAGGCCACCACGACAGACAGCAGTGACGAGGTCTCCTTCTCTTCCTGCGTCCACTTCTTCTTCACCTACCTTCGTCATGATGCCTGCCAATCCGGACTTAAGATCCGTGTTTCCTAATTTGATGCAAAAATGGAAACCCATTTCGAAAGTCACCACTTCGGGACCCTCCACTTCGGCTGATTTGGCCGCGGCCGCGGCCACTAAAAAAGTACCGTCCCCTAAAGCCAAAGTCCAAGAGAGAACCGGCATGTTACAAAGTTTAGTGGATTTATCCAAAGAAGAACTGAGACGATTTAGTCCGTTGAAAACACATCAACGTCGAGTGATGCCTGTCATGAAGATGGTACGTCGTGCAGACAATCAGTGGAGTCGTGTTCCAGTATAAAATAGAAGTGTGACCTGCCAGAGACCTCAGACTTCCTCCTGACCTCTAAGATGAAACCCAAACGTGCACACCACTACCAAAAAAAGAAAAGCAAAACCAAAAAAAAAGGACTTCCACCTCGCTTGGCTAAACATTGGGACGTCTTGTCTGTCTTTACCAAATCCAATCCTCCCATGCGAAAACAACTCATTCAAACAGCCCCAAAAGAAATCATCGATACCGTGTGCGAATGTTGTTTGAACGTGTTGAAAGGAACGATACCTTTGTCCAAGATACAGAAACAGAAATTAGGCAAACATAGGAACGTTCTTCGCCAAATGGTCAAAAAGAAAATACCTCTCCAGCAAAAGAAAAAAATGTTGGTGCAACGAGGAGGATTTCTACCTATGCTGATAGGACCGTTGTTAAAAATAGCGACTCCTTTGTTAGGAACGTTTGCTGGACCGCTTTTAGGAGGAGTCATGCGATAAAAGGACGGGAAGAAAAAAGAAGATAAAAAGGACACCCTTCTCTGGAAAGATCACACACTTGTACCTTTGGATGAAATGGAAGGACGAAAACTTACTTTAGTTCCTTACAAACGATGGATGGAATTCCATCGTTGGAACGAACAACGGATACCTCATTTACCTCCCAATCCCAATCTCAACGAGATGTCACGGTTACAACAAGAATTACAAGCGCTGATGGATCGAAGCGATTTGTCAGAAACAGAAAAATCGCAACGGTACGGTCAACTCTTACAACGTCTGCAACTCTTTCATCAGAAAGCCGTAGACGAAACAGCTCCACCCACTCTGAGAGATTTCAAAGCCCTGATGAAAAATCAACCGAAACCCGCCACCACCACTAAAACAGACACTGCCACGGGGATGACAGAAGAAGATGTCGAGCCTAGAGAAGTGTTTCAAACTCCGTCTGCTGGTATCTCTAGTAAAATTGCCGCGGCCTTGCTGACACCCTCACCTACCCCTCATCGAGAAAAAATGAAAGATTGGGTTCATAAGAGGATGTCCACTCCTTCTTCAGCAGAAGAAAAAAAGAAAGAAAGCAAGACTGAAGTGAAAAAAGACACCACCATAACCAAGAAGAAACCTGCCATCACTCCTTCTTCACTACCCACTCCTGTGGCTCGTCGAACGCGTCAAGCCACTTCGTCCAAACCTCATGGTACCCAAAGTAGTAGCATCGAACAGTGGGTGACTTATTGAGAAGTCCCATCATGGAGAAACTTTTAGCCACCATTTACTACAATCCTGGCCATGCTGCTGGTTACGGAGGAGTTCAAAAACTGTATCAAGCTGCTAAAAGTAAATTGAAAAGTGTACGTTTGCCAGAAGTACGACGATGGTTACAAGAACAATCGACGTACACGTTACACAAAACCATTCGACGTGTTTTCCAAATTCGCTTGGGTCGTGCCTTTGACATCTAAAAGCAGTACCGAATTGGTACGTGCCTTAAAACTGGTGTTGAAACAAAGTGGTCGTCACCCTTTGCGATGGCAAACCGACAAAGGCACCGAATTTCTAAACCAAGCTTTTCAAAAAGAATTGAAACAAAGACACATTCATTTTTTTACCACCGAAAATCCTGAAACCAAAGCGAGTGTAGTGGAACATTTTCAAAGAACTTTGAAAGAACGCATGTGGAAATATTTTACACATCAACACACTCTCAAGTACGTCGACGTGTTACCCCGTTTGGTCAAAGCGTACAATCAATCGTACCATCGAAGCATCGGATGTCCCCCCGAAGAGGTCACCCCTGAAAACGAAGTGACAGTGTTTGATCGATTGTTTGGTACACCTAAATGGAGACCCCAGAAGAAGAAAACCCTGGGGTTGAAGACGGGAGATTTGGTTCGCATCGGAAAAACCAAATGCACTATTGACAAAGGTTATTTACCCAACTGGACCACCGAATTGTTTCGTGTCACTGGACCCGTGCGTGGACGTCTATAAATTGGAAGACATGCACGGTGAAGTGCTCAAAGGAACATTTTACTTGCCTGAGTTACAACAAGTGACCAAAAAAGAAGACGACTTGTACGACATCGAAAGCATTCTTTAACGAAGAACACGCAAAGTGGCTAAACGTCGAGTGGAAGAAGTCAAAGTACGTTGGAAAGAATATCCTCCTAGTTTTGATTCTTGGATTACCGCTTCCCAAGTCGTTGACTATAAAAAGAAGAAGTAACCCAACATGCCATTCAACACAACCACGACCTCGACTCCTTCGCAGAGTTCTTCTCTTCAAGAATTACATAAACAACCGCTCTGGGTGTAGTGCGGAGAACGTGTGCCTAAAAATCAAATCGTATTTTTCTGCCAAATCTTTGTGGTGTATTGTGTCATCGGAGCAGCTATTGCCAATTTGAGTTTGCAACAAGGGGACAAACAATTGTGGACCATTTTACTCAGCAGTTGCATCGATTATCTTCTACCTAGTCCCTCTTTGAAATTTACGACGGACAGTCACAACAACCACAACCACAGCCAGCACAACGGTACGGCCAATGCCAGTCCACCTTCTTCCAGTCACCATAACACCACTCCTCTTTTGGAACCATTTGAACATCATTCTCCTGTCCTCTCGAGTGACTCCTCGGAGACCAAAACCTTAGAACTATTATGAATAACCAATTTTATTTAACTTTACCGAGTGACAGTTCCATGGATGTGTTTCCCAACAACAAATTATGTTGTTTCACGACCAAATTACCTCAGGCCATCCAACTGGTTTGCGAAGCTCATTGGGAAGTGGCTTTGGTAGAAATCATTCATCCTACGCAAATCCAAAACATCGACGAAGGTCAAAACAAATTCACCGTGGAAATCTTGAACGAGCAAGTGCAAAAACACTTGGACAAAAATGATCCTGAAATTTGGGATTCATTGAAAAGGGTAGTAGATAATCCTACTCTCTTTGGGTACTATAACATGAGTATTCCTGTGGGGTATTATTTTAGTGCTCAACATTTGGTGGACACAATTGCAACCATCTTCGAAGCCCAATTTGGCAATGCCTTACAGAGTGTCAAGAAATGGCTAGAGATCAGTTACCATCCTGTGGCACGCCGTTTCGTCTTGCGATTTTTGAAAGGGTTAGGGGAGGACCCAATCAACGACAAACAAGACAAAGGCTTACGCGTGCAGGACAGAAAACCCTTATCCATCGAATTTTCTCCTGGGTTGTATGCTATTTTGGGTGGAAATAAAAAGTATACTAATCGAACAGTCGCAAGCAACGCAGATTTCGGAGATGCTTTTAAAACCCCTATCGAATTGAACGTTGGACTGAATTTAATGTTTGTGTACTCCGATGTGGTGGAGTACAACGTGGTGGGAAACACAGCCGCTCCGTTACTGAGAGTCATTCCTTTCAAAGCAGATTCTGCTGTTTGTGCGTACGAAGAAGGTGGTGGAAACACGTATCACGTTCACCGTGAATTTGTACATCCTCATTATCTTCCAGTCAGTAAATCGTATTTTAACAGTGTCAACATTAGTATAAAAGGAGATTTGGGACAAAGTGTTCCATTCATTGACAAAGGAAAGTCACGGCGAAACTACATTTTCGAAAAAGGTTCTCCAGCGAATTGTAACATCCACAAAAAAAAATGTATCCGGTGTACCGAGGAGTGGCTCGACAACGAGGACACGGTTTAGGAGATATGTTAAAATCGGCTTTTCGGACGGTAACCCTTATTTTAAAACCTATGGTGACTCGAGGATTGCATGCCTTAAAAGATGCCGCTTTGACGCAAGGAAAAGAATTTCTGCAAAACATCCTCATCGACAAACAAAATCCCAAAGAAGCCTTTATGAGAGCAGGCAAAAATGTGTTTGATGCACACTGGCAAAGATCTTTTGGGTCTCCGAGAGAGTCCTATAAATTCACTTCACGCTTCTGGCCCTGGCATTACTTCTTCCTCCACTTCACAGCAAGGACAGGGCAGAAAGAGACGACGTCGACACCCCTTCAGAGTTCATAAAACGCACGGTGGTGTTCCAAAAATGAATAAGAAAAGAAGAACAGTCAGAGAATTAGACGTGTTTGATTACTAAGCCTTTGAAAATGATGCACCGAGATTCTTGTGAATGTACCAAGTCAGAACTGGATGTGTTTACCATGCCTCCCACCATGATGACGATGCAAGAATCCCAATGGGTGGAATTTCATCCTGTATCGTCTTTGACGGATTCAGCTCCTATCGAATTTGAAATCAAAGGACAAACCGAAGATTACATTGATCTGAATAACAGTTACTTGTACTTGAAACTCAAAGTGATCAAAACGGCGGACAGTAGCCTTCCTGTGGGCGATGCCCGAGTGGCTCCCGTCAATAATTTCATGCATTCCTTGTTCAGCGAAGTAGATTTGTACTTGAATAACAAACTGGTCAGCAGCAGTATGGATACTTACCCTTACCGTGCTTACTTGGAAAATCTCTTGACGTACGGAAAAGAAGCCAAGAACACTCATCTGGATGCTTCCGTGGTCTGGAAACCTGACACCTTGGATGCCTTCAACGACACAGCGGTGCCAGAAGATAACAATCCTCACAATGTGGGATTTAACGACCGTCGAAAGAAAATCAGACGTAGTTTAGAACTGATGGATCGTTTGCATTTGGACATGTGGTTGCAAGACAAGTATTTGTTGAATGGAGTGGATGTACGCCTGAGACTGAATCGCAGTAGTTCCGTCTTCCATTTGATGGCTCATGCCAACGAGTGGAAAACCATCATCGAAGAAGCCAGACTTTACGTGCGCCGTGTGGAAGTCTTACCTAAAGTGGCCAACGACATCAGTCAAACGTTGAGCAGAACCACTGCCAAGTATCCTGTGCGACGAGTGGAAGGGAAAACATTTACCATTGCCAGTGGACTCCGATCCAAAGTCGAAGATCACGTCTTCCAAGGACAGCTTCCCAAACGTTTGCTGATTGGCATCGTCAGAAATTCAGCCCTCAACAGAACCCACAATCAAAATCCGTTCGAGTTTCACCATATTGACGTCTCCAAGATAGAAGTCAGTCGAGATGGCAAGACATTGTGTACCAGACCTTTTGAACCTAAATTTGTCAACGACCATAAAAATTACTTACGATCTTACCTGAGCCTGTTTGAAGCCACGGGACAGTTAGGCACCAACACCAGCCACGGCATTTCGTACGACGATTATGCAGGAGGATATGCGTTGTGGGGATTTGATTTCACTCCTGACCAAGGCAGCCACGAAGGACATTTCCACCCTATAAAATCAGGCCAACTTCGTATGGAACTTCAGTTTGCAGAACCTCTACCTCACACGGTGAACGTCGTCTTGTATGCAGAATTTGATAATACTCTAGAGATCAACAGTTTGAGAAAAGTGATTCTAGACTATTAGAAGAAAAAGAAAAAAGATGCAACACGAAGAACCTATGGAGATAGATGATGAGGGATTTTGTGAAGCACAGCAGCAGTCTCAAACCACCAGTGATGACGAGGTGATTCATTCAGAACCCCAAAAAGAAGAAGAAGAGAAAAATAGTGTTCCCAAGTTTACTGGATTTATGGCTTGTCGATGGCCTGAACAAGAAAAACATTTAGTCTCCTGTTATGTGAAGGAATTGTCTGAAAGAATTAACACCCTGACCCGAGAACATTGTCATGGATGTCAAATCGATCATCCCAGTCAGAAACAACACGACCAATGTTTGATGATGACGGCCGAAGAAAAATTGGATGAATATTTGGAGGAGGCCTGGACTCAGATCTCGGAAGAAAAGGTGTTGGGAAAATGGTATAAAGACTTGCATGATTCTTCTTGACCTCCACTCACTCCTCTGGAGATCAAACGCATCGAAGCTCTCTTGCAACAGAGTACAGAGACTATCCGCCGTGATTATTCATGGAATTACTTGACAGATCAATTCAAGTTTAAACTCAAGTGTGAATTGATGACTTATTATTTCCTGTGAAGAAAAAAATGGATACCTGGCAACTTCATTACCTGTTGACTCGCAGTTCCTACACTTCTTCTTGAAATCCTGTGGTGTGTGCTAAAGATGAACTACCCCATCGCAAACCTAAAGCCGTTCATGCCTATGCCATCAATACCGACGACAGTCATCGACCAGGAACCCATTGGGTAGCCTTGTACTTTCCCAACGATCACAGTGTGGAATATTTTGATTCTTACGGATTACCTCCTTTGGAAGACGACATCATCGACTTTATGAGAAGAAATGCCGTCTCCACTCGATTCAATAATGTCCGATTACAAGGATCGGATTCTATGGTGTGTGGACAATATTGTGTACATTTTCGTCATCAACGCAGTCTCGGACATTCCTTAGAACATTTAGTGACTTGTTTTGATAGAGAGTATGCTCAAAACGATGCTAAAGTAGAACGATGGTTTTGTGAACATTATGGTTATCTCTTGTCTTTAGCTCAGAAACGTAGTGTGCATCAAAATGATGTAGAACAGTGGAAGTTCAGTTTGCCTTCCCAACGTTGTCAACCCTGTAAATACGTTCATGTTTAATCTTGTTGGTTGTTTGCATTTTTATGTTTAGAGAAGCTTCTTGTTGATTAAAAAAATGTTGATTTTTTGAAAAAAAATGGTGTTGTGTGGTTTATTGAATTTGAAAAAAAAAATGAAAATGTATAGACTCTATCTCTTTTTCTATCGATCTGAGGTCACCAACTCTTTTCCCTTCACTATCGATCTGAACCATGTTTTTCATCGAGTCCGCGCTTCCAGCATATAAAGCGGTGCGTTGGCCAGTGCAGTCACTCTCGTTGACTCGTCAAGATCTCAACAACCACACTTCAAGATAAGCAAGTTGAATGAAGCCATGGTGAACATGCAGAGGGTGATGCATCATTTGCTTCAGAACAACCCGGAGAGAAAGACAATGATCTTCCTACAAATGGCTCATGATCTGGTGGAAGAAGTCATGAGGGAAGAAATCATCAGGGACAGAACGGAATGGGAGGAGAGACAAAGACTGTAGCAGCAGCAACAGCAAAGACAACAATAACAGCAGCTACAACAACAACAACTCTTGCAGTCGATGAAACTACCAGACGGAGAAGTCACCTGTAAGATGGATTGTGATGAGTTTGATTTCTCTTTCACCAGAAAGAGAGCTTGTCCTACAGCCACGAGACCAGTGGCGAAACGTGGCCGCCCTGCTGCGGCTGCCGCTTCTGCTGCTGCTACTAGAAGTTGAAAAACATAACTTCTTAACCCCAACGGCCCTTTTCAGGGCCACACAGATCTCTAGAAAGGATAACCGCTCTTACATTGCCTAAAATAGTTTTTGTGTTTGTATGTTTGTGTGTTTTGTCTTTTCCCATTCCAAAAAATTCCCTTTCCCAAAAATATGTTTGTATAAAGTATGTGCTTGTGGTGTTTGTTTGTGTGTTGGATAAAAAATAAAAAAGCATTGTGTTTGTGGTGTGTGTTGGATAAATAAAAAATGGATTGTGTGTTTGAGGTGTGTGTTGGATAAAAAAATAAAAATAAAAAAATTTTATGTAGGGTTGTGTGTTTGTGTTTGATAAAAAAAAATAAAAAATTGTATGTGTGGTGTGTGTTTATGTTTTGATAAAAAAAAATTGAAAAGGTGTTTCTTTTAGGTCCGCGTACTGGGTCTGTGTTTTTGGGGTAAGGGGTGATGGAGTGCAGAATCCGCGAAGCATAGAATGACGTCATAGGGATGAAGTCAGACGCGGGTAGTGTGAGTAATGTTTTTAGGTGTAAGGGATGTTTTCCTTCACGTCCGCGCTTCTAGCATATAAAGTGACGCCTTCCCCGAGTTAAACTACCCCGTTCACTTGTCAAAATGAACAAGACCGAAATAACAAGGCAAATTAGAGTGCATTTAGAGGTGGCGTGGTACCTTCTCCATGAAGTGGAGAAGATGGAGGAGGAGGAGAGGGAAAAGAAAGAACCGATCAGGCCCCACCAGATGATGGCGGAGGATTGGGAGCCTGAAGCAACCCATCCTCCGTCGGCCTTCACAGCTCCAAGGAAAGTGAGTAAAAAAACATGGAGTGGGAGCTGTCCTGCTTGTCGGGCCAGACCAGGGAGATGCCCACACCTCTAGATGCACCAAACAAAACCCAACGGCCCTTTTCAGGGACATCCATTTACCAAGAAAAGATTAATTTTCATGATTGCCATGTATGTGTTTGTATAGAGTGTGTTTGTGTGTTTGATAAAAAAAATAAAAAATAAAAAATGGATTGTGTGTTTGTGTGTTTTGATTTTAAAAAATTTAAAAAAAGGATGGTGTGGTATTGTTTGTGTGTTGGATAAATTTTTTATCTTTGGAAAAGGGATGTTTTCCTTCACGTCCGTGCTTCTAGCATATAAAGCGGCGCCTTCCGCAGTCGCACCATTCACACTTCACTCAACAAGAAGCATGAATGCAGTAGAATTATTGCAGGAAGCCTGAGATGTGATGGTGGGTGTAGAGTCTTTGGTGGAAAGAATGGAATGTTGGTGGAGATAACCTGCCACCAAGCCATACGTCACCAGCCAAATAGCCGCTCTGACCTCAGCAAGGAGGCTGTTGAAGGATGTCTTGGTGGAGGAATCCCCCAAAACCTCCTTAACCCCTTGTCGTGTGGGGTTCATTAAAACGAGTCTAGACTTACTGGATGGGGTGGAGTATTTTCTTCACCAAGTCCAGGAAGATTGGTGGATCTATCCACCCCCCAGTAGTGTCAGGCTCGAACAAGTGAACCTCCACATCGCCAAGTTATTATTAAAAAAAAGTTTTGGAGAAGGAAGTGGCCCACATTAAGACCTTGTGGGCTCTAGAAAGAAGCAAAAAGGAGCAGGCCAAGAAAGATAAGGAATTCCAACGCCTGAACTTGAACTGGATGAAAATCCAGGACAAGTTCAGACGAATGGGACATCCCGATTGGCTGCCGGATTCTTCACCACCACTCCAAAAGAAGAAAAAAAAGACCAACACCCTCCTAGGCTTCCTGACTCAATGTTGGAGAAAATAAAAAACTCCAACGGATCTTTTCAGGGCCACCCATTTTTCAAGAAAAGATTAATTTTCCATGATTGCCATTTATTGTGTGTGTGTGTGTGTGTGTGTGTGTGTGTGTGTGTGTGTGCGTGTATGACCCCCAAGTGCTTCACGCCTGTTCCTCTTTCTCGTATGACCCCCAAGTGCCCTCTCCATGTTCAATTCTCGTATGACCCCCAAGTGCCCCCTCCATGTTAAATTCCCCTAGACCCTATACATTTCTGACCCTGTTTAACATAGGAGACCCCTAGACCCCCCAGTACCCCCATTACTACTCACACACACACACACATACACACACACACACACATATATATATATATATATATATATATATATATATATATATATATATATATATATATATATATATATATATATATATATATATATATTCACACTTTAAATAACCTTAAATCACGCATGTCCTATATTACATAGCCGCTGTAGTTGTGGAAGTAGTTGTGCACAAGATTCTTTGCTTAAGGGGACAGCAATCACCTGAGCGTCTGTTCAATGTAGGCTGTCTTCAGCATTAGGTATATATATATATATATATATATATATATATATATATATATATATATATATATATATATATATATATATATATATATATATATATATACACGATAATATTATTTATTCGTATTTAAAAATTATGTTAATGTTATCAAGCATTGTCCTGTAGAGTCCAGGGAGCATGGATAGCACTTTTCCCTCTGTTTGGTGTATATTTGTAATTATATATATATATATATTTATTTATATATATTTTATTTATTTCTTTTTTCCGATGAATTAGTGAGGGTAGTGTGATGGTGTGATGCAACCACGATGGTGTGATACAAACGAACACGGTTGTTAGTCTTTATAGTAGCATTTCAATATTCTTTCCTATTATATGAGATTCATGGGTTAGAGCATACATGTTGTAGTTTAGCATGCAGAATTTAAAATACGAGTTTACCATTAGAAAGTTTCAGTTTACAGATATCTGTTTGGTTGCTGTTTTTCTTTCCTTTTCTATACTTCTTTTTTTTAAATTTATTTATTTATTTTTTTTGGAGTGGTTGGAGTTGGGGGGTTACAAATTACATTTTTAAGTGTAAATATTGTACATATAGTGGCATAAAGAGTTGATTTGTTTTGATATCACTTGACTTCCCATGATTATGAACCCCCTTCCCCGCGTGGCATGAAGTCTAACTTAAAAGCACAAAAATATGCTCAAATTTTAAAACACTTACGGTAATTTGTTAACAATTACTTGCTAACACCAGTTATAACACTATTTGCCTGCCAGTCTCTCTCTCTCTCTCTCTCTCTCTCTCTCTCTCTCTCTCTCTCTCTCTCTCTCTCTCAAATGGATTATCTTCCCTATGTACTATCATTAAATATGCTGTTTCCGAGGATCACCCATTTCTGATAATGTGCCTTAAATATATTCATTGAAGCAAACCAAAGACTATATTAGTTTAGAATTCTGTATTTAAGCACTACAGTCAATAATCTTTAAAAAATCTAGAATAAAGCAAAGAACTAAATCATATTCTATGAACTCAATTGCAGCAATTTGCTGTGGGGTTTGTTTTTTTGTTTTTTTTTGGGGGGGGGGGTGTTTTGTTTTGTTTTGTTTTGTTTTTGTTTTTCGTGCCTTATCCCCTGTTTCATTCAATCTATGAGGATTCACTAAAAAGGTAAAAATCTTACCAATTTAGTTCATACACTAAAGTTCTTGCCCCTCCTTTACTTCAAAGCACTATTTATATTACATGGTCCAAACGAAAAGTGTCATAGACATGTTCGTTTTAAATATCGTAGGTTTATATATGCACAAATTTAGAATTTTTGTTTAAATTATTTTATAAGCACATTGTAACAGAAAAGCTGAGTTAGACCTCTTCTGATTTACTGCATACATATCCAAACATTATGAAAAAATCTGTACTTAAAAGTTTCATCATAATTCAACAAATAACCTGCATTGGTAAAATAAAGAATTATTTTAGACCCTATGATGTGGCATATGACAGCTTGGATGGCTGTTTAGGCACTAGAATATGGAATATCACAGCTTGGGTGACTGTTTAGGCACTAGAATATGACATATATGACGACTTGTATGACTGTGTTTTTGCCACTTTTCAACAACAGCTTCATAATATTTATGAACAAAAATTGCAGTAAAATTTCAAAAAGGTAACTTTCTACATTCATGTACACGTAAGAAGATCTTACAGAAGATAGGCTCGTATCTCTCATTTCCTGAAACAAGTGACGAAGTGTGTAATAGTGATACCGACTGACTTTCTGCGAACCATTTCGAGAAAAATTCAAAGCGATTGTAGATTTGGATAGCGGATTTTTGAACCAATGGGTATACCAATGCTTTGACAAAAACAAAATTTGCAGCACCTAACAATTTATTTCTGATATTTGCCAAATCTTTTGACATAAATGTTTTATTTTTCCCATGTAAAAGAGAATATAACATATGTGAAAGAGAATTTTACATATAGGAAAAAGAATTTCACATATGTATAAAAATAACTTTATTTCACATTTGTGAAAAGAATTATAAATAATGTAAAATATATTACTTACTTTACACGTATAGGAAAGGATTTCACATATGTGAAAAGAATTGTATACATGTCAAAAAGAATGTAACATACATAAATAAGCCTTTATTCACATATGTAAAATTGTTTTAGCATGTGTCTAACAGTTCTTCCATATATTTTAAATAGTATTTCATATATGTGAAAGCATGAATTAATTCAAAAGTGCCTTGTCACAGGAAGCACGTAATACCACGGTAAAATAAAGACATAGTCGGCAAATCCGCCATTTTGCACTTTATTCAAGCATGACATGCTCCACATAGCCGTTGGAAATTTTGTAAACAAATCTTGCAGCAAATGTCAATACAGAGCTGTAGATTTTAAAAAGAATCTGAAGCTTGACACTAACCTCCTGTCAAGCCAACTAACCGTTCTTAAAGCGAAATCTTTATTCAAACACATGCATCAACTATAGAGTGACGGAAATTGTCTTTCATTCAGAAACCTCGGCTTTCGCCCACTTTAATAAATAATAGACTGGGTGTAATTTCAGTGTATAAACCGATATATAACTTTTTGATTGACGGTAATCATCTATTGCAGTCACATTTGTTAAAAATATTCAAGGTTATTTGTAATGCACGGTATTTTTTCCTAAAAGCTGGTCAATAAAGGACTCAGTTAATGAGGTTGAAAACTATACATGCACCACTCTGATAAGTGTATTAGGGTAAACTTTTCACACGTATTCTAAACAAGAGACTTGTGGGGTTGACACAGAATTATCAGGTTTATATTAAAATTCATTTTAGTTTTAGAGACGATATGTCTACTGCGGATAACATGTTTTTACTAATTTCTTCATTCAGGTAAAAAATAATATTGCCCGACTGTTGATTTTACAAAAGCCTTTGATTATGTTTTATGAGATATGCTACGGTACAAAATACTAAAATTAGGGATTAGGGGACACAATTTTAATATTACACATTCTATGTATGAAAATGTTAAACGTAGAGTTAGATATAATAATACTTTGTATGAGAAATTTATGTGTGTAACTGGAATGCGCCAAGGTGAATGCTTATCGCCGATTTTATTTGCTATGTTTATAATTGATTTTGAAGAGGAAGAGGAAGTTTTACACAATGAGTTTGGAAGAATATACTGAAATAAACTGACAATTGTTCCTGATTTTTTTGGTCGATGATATAGCAATGTTCTCCGAAACAAAAGAAGATTTATAAAATATTTTGGATATTCTTGAAAACTATTGTGATAAATGACACCTAAATGAAAATACAAAGAATAAAAAATTATAGTATTTCCAAAAGGACGGAAGCATTCCAGATAGTGATAAAGGTCTGGAACTAGAAACAGTCAATATATTTGTTTTTCTTTGAGTTGCTTTTCCTCGAGTGTTGTATTTAATAAAATCACAGCAAACACTTGCTGGACATGCCTCTACAGCTATTGTTTCTATGCACAAATTCTTATATAAATTCGGTGATATATCTCCCAAAGTGGTATGTAAATTATTTTGATATTCTCGTTGTCCCAATTTTAAATTATGGCACCGAAGTATGGAGATTTATTTCAACAAATGCTATCAAGAGAATACACATAATATTTTGTAAACAAGTAATAAGAGTGAGGAATTGTAGCCAAAATGATTTTATAGATGGTGAATTGGGGAGAATGCCTTTACGGACAAATAGGTACTACCGTATTTTGAAGTATTCGATCAAACTTATATGTGTTAATAATATAAAATATATTTTAATTGTCTATAGTTCAGTGTTTTTTGATCTGGAAAGTTATCCTTTGAAGAAAATTTGAGCATTTTTGGTACGACAAGTATTAAATGATCTAGGACATGGAGAAGCTTAGATGAACCAATACAAATGTAGTTTTATTACTTGCAAACAACTTCTAGCTGACTACTTTGTTCAGAACTTAAATTTCAAGGATACAGAAATCATCAAGATCTAGGTTATATGTAAATGTGTGTCTGGAGTTCGGATATAAAAAATATTTAAATTTGGATACAATTCAAAAACTCCGAAATCCTGTTTAAAAATTGAGAATATAATCATATAATTTGCATTTATAAACTATTAGATGGAATAGACCACATCATATTGAACACAGACTGTGTCCTTTTTGTAATGTACTCGAAGATGAATATCACTTTGTCATCGATTGTGAAAGTTAAATCGTCAATTTAGGGTTAGGCTAAGAAATGGTCAAATTGATTGAATAATTAAATTTTCAGTATAGTTATGTTATATGCAGTTCATATATGCATTTATAGATTTCTAGGTTTTTGCCACTATCCAATTCTATTTATATTATAATGTTAAAAAATTGTGTACTTGCCATTGCCAATTGGCTATATGCAATAAACATAACTTCTTATTATATAAAGCGAACAAAGAACCAATCTCTAAATTTATCATTGTGGGCGAAAGCCCAGTCATCAGAATTTTGTTTCTTATAATTGATTATAATTTTTATATCAGCACTACTATTAAATACCGGAAGTTTAAATATCGATACGCCGACTCGTTAGATTTCACAGGAAGGTGATGATTTCTGAGTAATCGTGCATTAGCAAACATTACTGATACTTCATATGGCATACATTCTTGGCATATTGATCAATATTGATGCAAACTGAGAGCCCATACCTTCTCAAAACGTTGTTAGACTATTGAGTAGAAGTCAGGAATTTTGCATCTGGAGTTGAATTCTTACGTCTGTAGCCAACACCATAATAATGTAGTCAGTCACCGTTATGCTGACGGTTAATAAAATAATAGCAGAGAGGGAGAATAACATCACGTCATAAAAATTACGTCACATATCGCAAAGCAACAGCACACCTAGACACATAATGAAACAACATCATTAAGTAACGCAAAGACTTTGCAGTTATATTATAAATAACATATTCTCTCATTCTCATTTAATATTTGATTTACGAAATCATAATACCATATGCAACTCAATGGAAACAGGTCGTGTAATCTAACAGTGTTGAACACATTTATTAAATTTCTTAAGAAATGAACACTCGTGTAATCTTTACCTTTTTACTAGTCACGTGACCTTCAAATTTTCGAGGCATGAGAACATTCGAACGTGAACTAGATTGCACAGACTCATAGCCAATTTTAAACAATATGCTTCAGTAGATACCAACATTCTTAAAGTCCACCTTCCCTGGAAGTGGTTCCATACTCGTATTGGCTTACAATGCAAATGGCATACGATCTCAGATGGTGTAATAACTTGCTATATAAGCCATTTTTAAGTGACCATTTTAGGGCGGCTACCATACACTCTTTCTATATGCTCGACGCAATTCTGATTGAAATGATTCATGTATTGCCTAATGGCTAGAGTATAATGTATAAAATGTTCATACTAGGAGAATATTTATTAAAAACAAAAGGTTCAGTGAATCTTACGTAAGAAACATTGAAAATGCCTTAAATATTGACAAATAGATGCAATCAAACTTATTTCATTTTATTAATGTTATTTTAACAGATGTTATAAGCATAAACCCCGAACCCTAATACTATATCATTAGCCTGTATCATTAAGTATCAAGATTTCTTTAGAAACGTATAATCCCATTATGTACTGTACAACACGTACATTTCGCGTACTAATCTTTTCTTTCGCGTAAATTCGAGAGACGCTTCTATCAAGAATTCAGATACTTAGCAATGTTTTTATTCCCCGGAGATCTGCTACAATATTATGGCTTCATAATTGATAGGAATTATGGCACAGCGTGATCGCGATGAAGGTCAAAAAGATATGGGAGTTGTGACGGTTTTTGATAAATATAATTCAAAAGTTTGAACGCTAAGGTGTCACAAGTCAGTTGTCATAATATCATATGAGATGGATTTTACGTTATTACAGGGAAAGATTCGAACCACCGGTCACGTGACCATGTTACGTAGTGTATGAAAGAATTGAATAAGTAATTCTCCATCAGAGGATGCGAATGCATGTATTCGTATCAAAGTCAACAGAAAAGTTGGTGAAAATAGGTCGAAGTGAAATATATGTACAATAAACTACAAAATTGTCGCTGCGAAATTCAATACAATCCCTTCCTTGATGATCACACAATTAACATTGTCAGAAAGATTTGATGATCACAAGATGAACATTGTCAGACACATTTGATGATCAAAGACAAATTTCTGTGTTCAAATGAGTGACAAGAACATCATAAAACATGATTGCAATATGGATTTTGATATCACGTTATACACACAAATATGGCCATAGTCATTCATGGTTCGTGACAAGTTTTCCTGGACATCACAGTGTACAGCTGAATACAATAGTATCTACATGACTTCTCGTGCTGTTTTGCGGGCAATAAATGCTCTTTCTAATGTTGATAGTTGTTTAATGTATTCTTTCATTTCTTCTTTTTTATTCCTGCATTTTTTTTACATTTCCTCTTTGCTGAAGGTATACTTCAAGTCATTGTCTCAGAACGCAAATAGAGAAATATTTAGATATTTAGAGAGGCAAAATGCATGCATTTTTCAAACCACAAATCTAACACTTCCTCAAATCACTCCACTTCTATAAATTAAACAAACAATAAAAAAATTAATTGGTTAATCAATCAATTAATCTATCTATTCATCTATCCACTCAGCCACCCACCCACTCATCTATCTGTATATATGTATGTATATATATATATATATATATATATATATATATATATATATATATATATATATATATATATATATATATATCATGGGAACAACGTCAAGATGGAGATTTCTAAAGAACATGAAAAATCAAGATTCCTAACAAATTATACATGTATTTACTATCAAAACATTTGTTAGGTGTTGCAAGCTTTTGACACGTCATGATTTACATAGATATATTATTAAGAGCCTACAATATTGATGAATAATTAGTTTTATGTCTTTGTACTCATCAAAGCAATACGAACGCACATCTTTTCGGTACTCTAAGTGCCGATTATCACACATTTCATGTAAATAAATAATTTTAATTTCAATAACACTGTTCTACTTTGAGAAGAGAATCTGCCATTTCAGAGATGATATTCCAGGCAAACTGGGCATCCTCCGATGTAGTTTGGGAGGCGCAGACAGCAAAACGCAGGAAGTATTTGCCCTTTGCCCTTGAGGGCACCAGGTGTATCCTACGGTCATCATTTATTGCCTTCAGCAGTCTCTCGTTCACTTCATCGGATCTCTGTGATAACAGCATAAAATATACGTAATATATAAATACATATTAGCCTGTACATGTAAATGTGAAAAATAAGATGATGGATTTTGGTAGTCTGGCATGACAAAGACAGGAAATACTTGCTTTTTACTATGCTATACTTTCATCTTGGTACTATGTGTATCATGCGGCCATTATTTAGCAGTCTTCCATTCATCTCATCAGAACAATATGGCCATTTTTTTTTAAAAAACATTTTTTGACATTATTTCTGTTAGAAGCCCCACAGCAGAGCAAGATGTTGTAAAGCAGCGTTTGAAATGCTTATTATCGAGCTCTAAATGCTGAGGCATTCCGAAATTAAAATTTTTTTTTGTGTGACTATTATTAGTTTTCTCAAGCATAACGACCTTGACACAGCATATTACCCAAGTATATGAATTTGACTGAAAACGTGACGTCATAGTTGTGATCAAATTCACGTATATATACATACATTTGATCAAGAACATATGTGAACAAAAGGAGGAGAATAAAATAATTGAAAATAAAACTTTTATACTTCATGCCACTCATATATATATATATATATATATATATATATATATATATATATATATATATAATTAAAATAAAGTACATTTATGTTTGATGACTTCATTCCAGTTTCTATCATGCAAATTATTTACGAAGTTAAATACAATACAAAAGATTATGTCAATCCAAATGTATAATATCGTTCTTAAAATTACAAATCGTAGTTCTTTCAAAAAAAAAAAAAAAGTTTCCAAGATGGGAAGAGGGTTAGGATTTTTCTGTAATGGGGCAAATCCAATCTTGTACTTCTCAAATCAGCTAAATGGGATCAAACAATTGGAATTTATTCTGACATAATTGTCTGGTATAGTGTGTTTCAAACGCTCAGAACTTTGTCTCCGACGTAACAGTGGCAAGGATTGGTACAATAAAGGTGGGAAAAAATGCAGAGGGTTTCTGCAAAATTGAAAGGGATAAGAAGTGTGTAAAATGTAACATAAAATAATATGCAATGTACAATATGCACAACAAAAACGATATAAAGCATAACTGAAACTACAAATCGTGAAACAGTTCTCTTGTTTTCAAGGGTAATGTAGTCACTAATTTCCAACAAAGGCTGTGCAAATAATGTACCATTAGGGAAACAGAATGTAGTCACTAATTTCCAATAAAGGCTGTGCAAGTAATGCACCATTAGGGAAACAGAATGTAGTCACTAATTTCCAATAAAGGCTGTGCAAGTAATGTGCCATTAGGGAAATAGAATGTAGTCACTAATTTCCAATAAAGGCTGTGCAAGTAATGTACCATTAGGGAAACAGAATGTAGTCACTAATTTCCAATAAAGGCTGTGCAAGTAATGTGCCATTAGGGAAACAGAATGTAGTCACTAATTTCCAATAAAGGCTGTGCAAGTAATGTGCCATTAGGGAAACATAATGTAGTCACTAATCTCCAATAAAGGCTGTGCAAGTAATGTGCCATTAGGAAATAGAATGTAGTCTACATGCGGCTTAAGATATTTAAAAGTTAGACTAATACTTGAATATAAAGCATATCCTATGAAAATGAGCTACATTGTTTATTGCGCAGAAAACAATTTGATTTCCTTTTTTACTGAATCAATTTTATTTAAATAAACATAAGCTCGATCCTCGGGTATTTTATGATGGCCAGAAAACGTTGTCTCTCGAGCACATCTGGGACATTATTATTTGACTGGGTTTAGCATTTTCAGGCTGTAGGCATTACTATAATATCAGAAATGATCCGCTAGCTGCTCAAAATTCCTCAGATCACTTTGACAAATTTTGCATCATAATTAGTCTTTGTCTTGCTAAGTTAACAAATCGAAAGAACATATCCGAAGAACATATTGGAAAGTTAAAACATTTGGATTCTTTCTGTTCAGAATGTGATTTTCTCAGTATAGCTGATGCTAACCGAATCTTAAGAACATATATTGGGGGTTCATGAAACATGGATTAAGAACTAAATGATATCGTTTGACCAATTTTAACGTCACAAAGAGCAACTATGTCTAGCGAATGGAATGCAGCCGCTTCTTACTTCCCTAGATTGATTATGTACTATCGATCCTTGATCTATCTTTTTGAGTAATTTTGCTCATGAGGAAACCGTACTGATACATTGACCAGTTTAACAAATTGCATGAGACACTCAAGCCATCTGGCGACATATAAAAGTGCTGGATGAGTTCCATTTGTCTTTCATTACAAAATTTGCTGTTTGGAAATGCTTAAATGGGATACTAAAAAAATAAACAAGATTAATAATGATATAAGGTAGGATGCTTGAGACGGAAAAAGATATATTGAATCTGTTGCAAAGATAAAACTTGTACAAAAGGTCATGAATATAAGCAGGTAGACACGTTCGACATTTAAAATTACTCCGTCAAGACAAAAGTGTATATGAACGTCTGTCATGTGCAACAAACCTTCAATCTAAAACAAACCAGCCCCAAGGTCACTTCACCAAACAACTCATATCTTTCATCAGCCAGCACCAGGTTCTTGAATTCATGTGCAAGTCTCACGTCCTGCCAAACAGATGGTAGAAAATTGAACTTTTGACCAATGGTCAAATTAACTACATGTAAATGGAATGCATTCGTGGAATATTACTAGAAGACATGACAATCGAGTCTCTATATGCTTGTTTAAACAATAATTTTAATGTAAGTATAAGGTTAAAATGTTTCATATAACTTTGATCGATTAGTATTAGCGTTAAGCACAGCCTTTGAGTACTAACATTTTGTCATTTTTTGGCACAGTTACCAATTATACAGAAAACCCAATCTATTGATGTTGAAGCCTTCACAACGAATACTTTCGAAAAGATCTCAAAATAGGACCGGCAATATTTCCTAGGGAGCAAAATATAGGGTACCGAGCGAATCAGACACCTGCATGAGGTCGGGCTGGAAGTCCCTTGTTTTCCCCTATTTCCAAGGACTTCCCGACAACATTAGTTGTCGACTGGAAGTTCTCATAATGCGCCCTGACTATGATAGCTACAATTTTTCTCTAATCAATCAATAAATGACCACAATATCACAACTACAACTTCACATTTGCATGGCTTTTCCTTGTTAGCATTGCCGTGGCATGAAGCATACATAACACAATTCAAACACCCAATGCAGGGAAATACTAAAACGGCATCAATAGAATCTTGTCTCTATTTATTTTTAGGTACAGATAGGATAAGCTCTAAATATAATTCTTTACTAACATTTCACTTGTCATTATTAACCAATGATGGACCACCAAACCCGTATATTCTCATTTCTAGACCGGTTAAAAGTTGTTCTTACGAAACCAGTTCATGTCACTGCCAAGTCTCTTAACAACTCTAAGTATGACGTCTGTTCCTAGAAATTGGCTAATTACTCGGGCTGGGAAACATTTTTCCAACACCGACTTCCCACAATCAAACAACTAATCACTAAAATCTAACGAACCTACAAATAGAGACATCAATACAAATGGAACATACACAAATTTATTACAATATATATATATGGAGATTGCTTGCGATTTTTCATACATATTTAAGCTTTAACTTTACTAGATGAGAACTCGAATGAGTAAACAAAAGTAGAAATATAATTCTTGCAAATCAAACAAGATGTGAGTATTTGATTTTCTACAAACTTACAAGCACCTCTGACTTAACAAAAAGTAAAAGATCAGAGTCACAGGCTCTTACCTTTCTGATGTATTCTTGTAGACCTTTCTGGCCAAATAGACGCAAAACAAACCAAAGTTTCAGAGATCGAAACCTTCTTCCAAGCGGTATATGCCAGTGCTAAAAAGAAAAGCACTATGTAAAATGTAAGGGGAAAAACTCATAATGGAACAAGCGTTAGAAAACAACAAGAAGAGATTTTGCTACTTTCATTTAGATATTACTAAGTGGGGACAAATAACCTGCGCTCAATCATATACCGGATGAAATAAAATTATATATATATATATATATATATATATATATATATATATATATACCGAAATAAAATTAACAATAACTACACCTCTGCGAATTCACATGTCAATCAGAGTAATTTCATAATATCTTCAAATAGCGGACTGATTTAAACTGATTTAAATTATTTCTCTGACATTTGGCCGTCGTCAGACACAACGCCAACTCTTCTTTTTCATTAACATTTTTTTAGTGTTAGAAATACTTTAATTTAACTTGCTATATTTGTATACTTTAAACTATATTTTGGGCCAATCATTTGGTGCGGAAACGAATATCTTTGCTGTTTCTGTGTAATGATACGAACATAAACTCTGAAACAAATATAGCAGTAGATACATAGACTTGGAATATTTGGAAAGTAGTCAGTAAGTCATGGTGGGAATGTTTTTGATGGATGATAATGCAGCTGTGGTTATATGGTTATGAAGTAGGCTACGGATCAAGAATAGTCAAAATGGCATGGTATAACAAACGTTACAGTTAGCTAGACGATGAAATAGTGCATTCTGTAACACGATGGATCTGCATACAGTGTAGCTAATAAATGCCCTACTAGAATCTGTGAAGTTTACGTAGAAAGATGACTTAAATGTATGTATGCCACAAGGAAGCAAGTTACGAGTTACAGCCAAGTAGTATACTGTCCACACTGAAGAAGAAAGTGTGCCCTAGATATACTGTGTCAAAATACAGAGCTTAGATGAGTAGATGAGATCGATCGAAAATATGATACGTTGGTGGAGCTATAGACGCATGCTTACCCTGTAATCGGGCATGATTTGACCCTGTTTTTCATGCTTGAGGTATAAAGGATCAACACTGAAAGCATCACTGATTAGTGTGCTATCTTTTACCCTGTAAGTATAAAACATAGTAAGCAAATAACACGGGGATCATAATCCCTTTTTGTGTTTCGAATGTACTGCCGTATGTAAGAAAATGCTTCATAAATCACTGTAAAAGGTGGACTTAAAAATGAAAGAAGAAAAAAAGACCTTGAACAAGGGCTGAGTATTCGAAAACATGTTTCCATACAACTAATTTGATTGTTAAGAATATTTAGGTAAGTTTCACCATAATTATCAACATTTTTCCTAAGAAGAAAAAAACAAGAAAAAAACGTTCTTACAGGCTAGGTCTAATTTAAAGTTATGATTAGTGCCATACCCACCTGCATGCTGACTTTATGAATTATTGCTTCATGTTTCCAAAATTGTAACAAAATTTAAATTAACAAGAAATAAGTTGAGACATTATATAAAAAAAATTCAAAAACAAAATGAACATTCTTGGATGGTTTATGTATAAAAAAAATAAGTTTCCTCGGTTAAATTATCAGTTTCATATTTTTTAAATAAGCCAAAATTAAAGCTCCATACATTTAAACGTGTGACAATAAACCGTTTAGAAAGTAAAACAAAAACTGAAGGTAGCGCAACTAGACTGGTTCTTTATTTCTGATTTACTTCCTAAATGAAAGTTAGAACTTAGTTCCGGTTTAGCCATTTTTACAGAATCAGTCTAAGAAAAATGACAGTAAAATGGGGACCGATAGTCATTGTAAAACTGTAAAAAAAATCGACATGCAGTGGATCGTACTAAGTTAGCTTATGCAAGTAATTACTTTGCGAATAGAATGTTTACCCTATCTAAGCCAGTCATATCTTGCTTTTTATCCAGATATACCCCTTGTGCAAAAATATCTCAGGGAAACGCTAATGGTGGGCTTTTTTGGCATATTTTAAAAAGAGTATGCACAGGCTTACAGAAGTAATTTAGGGGAACTGTATGTTTTAGTCGGTATAATATTAGCAATAACTTACAGTTTTTGACATATAAATTATTTGACCGTTTTCGACAACAGCGGCAAGTCAAATTAAGTGAGAAGGCACAGGCAGTTTAGCATTGTTTACAGTAATCATGGGCCATACCTTTGTACAGAAGAGAACTATCGCGAGTCAAAAGATTTCCTTGCTAACAAGGTAATGCAGTTTGTGTGAAAAATACAAGAATAGATAAATGCAAGAAATATTTCGCCAAATATTTTTATATTCGACTATTAGGAGTACAATACGGTAAGCAATCAAGAATAAAATCATATCTGGTAGTCCCAGCAAAAGTCACATTTCTCCTTCATTCATGAAGCAGAGGTATCTCAGTTGTAGAGCGTCGGACTCGTAATTCAAGAGTCTTGGGTTCGATTCCCGCCCAGATCAGCCTCGGTCGGTTTGTCTCAGTTTCCCCTTGGGAAAGGCACTTAACTCCCATTTTCTACCTGATATAGCCAATAATGTGTTAAAAGTGCCGTTACAACAAAAATAAATAAATAGATAAATAAAATAACAACAAATTCTTAAATCAGCAAGAAAACGGTATTGTAAACTTTTTGAGATTTTTAACTGTAAATAATTCGCTCGACTGTCACACGATCTAGTCTGCCGATGGTAATATTAGCAAGTAAAAAGCTAATCCTGCTACCAGTCCGTTGGACTGGCTCTTTTTTCGTTATTTTAAGTGGTATTCACTTGAGGGTGAAACGATTCACGATACACATCCTACATTATCGATACATTATCGATTCTCAGTTTAAAGAATAAAAAGTCAAATTACTAATAATTATTCATGACTGCTGAAGATTAAAGTAACTTATATAGGGTAGATATCGTTTTGTATCGATTCTTCACCTCTTGCATAGATACGTGTATCGATATGGCAAAAGTATCGATGCACCGATATATCGATGAATCGTTTCACCCCTATATTTACTGGTCCAGTTAATCATTTTCGTAATGACCCTACTGATTAATGATGTCAGGGTTTGATAAATGCAGCTACATACTCACCACATAGTGGAACAATCAAAGTTGACCTGCAGCCATTTATGAGGATTGAAGTTGAAAGACATGGCATACTGAAAATAGAGAATACGGTTCTTAAACTACAGTGACAAAAAAGTTTCATATTATTGATTCAGATAAAACTACCACGCAAAAGATGAATGTTCTACTTCAATGGTTCGTGTTTCTTTTGGACAGTTAACGAATGAAAACTCTAATTATATATTCAAAGAAAATATGCAAGTTACAGTATTAATACATACTGTACTTGCGTTCCAAAGGGATATGCACGTACCACGAAAATGTATTGACCTAATCCAAGTAGCATTCTCTTCAGCATGTACATGACTCCATGTATATATCATTCTCTTCAGTATCAACATGACTCCATTTATATAGCATTCTCTTCAGTATCAACATGATTCCATGTATATATCATTCTCTTCAGTATCAACATGACTCCATTTATATAGCATTCTCTTCAGTATCAACATGACTAAATGTATATAGCATTCTCTTCAGTATCAACATGATTCCAGGTATATATCATTCTCTTCAGTATCAACATGACTCCATTTATATAGCATTCTCTTCAGTATCAACATGACTCCATGTATATAGCATCCTCTTCAGTATCAACATGACTCCATGTATATAGCATCCTCTTCAGTATCAACATGACTCCATGTATATAGCATCCTCTTCAGTATCAACATGACTCCATGTATATAGCATCCTCTTCAGTATCAACATGATTCCAGGTATATAGCATCCTCTTCAGTATCAACATGACTCCATGTATATAGCATCCTCTTCAGTATCAACATGACTCCATGTATATAGCATCCTCTTCAGTATCAACATGACTCCATGTATATAGCATCCTCTTCAGTATCAACATGATTCCAGGTATATAGCGTCCTCCTGATGCAACGGTTTATCCAGTTTTAAGTGTATATAAGTGACCTTAAACTCTGATTATTAATACCGATATTTTCCCTCGTAAGAATTTTCCAATGTTGAGTTATTGTTCTTCAAGACTTAAGTATCAATTATACTATCACTACCCAAACAGGTAAGAAAACAATCGATAGAAAACAAGTAAACAAAACACAGCATGTAATAGGTTTTACTACTTACTTCCACGCCATTGAGGAGAGGTCTAAACTCAGGACAAATGAAAGCACTTCCAGCGTACGCTGCATCAACGTGTAGCCAGAGGCCCTCCTTCTCGCCTAACAACGAAAATTAACTAATAGAATCATAATTCATGTGGGCGCACATTCCAACTTCCAACAAAGTTGCGTGTTTGCGGCAAACATCATCACAATAGTACAAAATTAATTAATTTAATAAGCATAACCTGGATGAAGTCTTTCAGTATGACTACGCCAATCTTAGAACCCAAACTGAAGTAACTTAAGTAAAGAGATTGAAAAACCTAATTCTGCATTTTTAATTTAAAAAATCACATACTATGTAATGTCTTTGGGTATTTTCGTGTAATTTTTGGCTCACTTGTACAATCATCATGGCAATTATGTTGAAATAAATTACAGATGATTTTGAAAATTACTGAAATGTTTAATAAAGAGAAACAAATTTGCCATATATTCTCATGCACTTTGAAATGTTTATTTCTAATAACCAGTGGAATGAATTTTAAGTCAGCTACAAGCCTATGTGTACACAACAAATCCCAAAAGAATTGAATATCTCCAGAAAAATGTGAAGAAAGCGTTACAGTGAATATTATAAGTGAGCTGGATTGATAAACACTGAAGACAAATGTTACAGTTTTAAAAAGTCACCGTAGAGGCGATATTTTATTCAAACTCTCAAGATTGTATTAACCATATGGAACCTTCTATAAACAATTGGTGAACACTGAAGAAATTTCCTTCGACAGTGCATGAAAAGGATCCTTACAAGGATTTGTACATCAGGATTTAGGAAAGTCACATAGGGACCATACACTGCTTACTTTATGCAAATAATACCCGCAACACCAGGGAAGAGTTTGACCTCGAGATTCTGAAGTCTTTCTCGGGAAAACGGTTTAACAAAGCAAACCGTGTATAATGGTTATTCTTACTTGGAACATAAATTATTTATTAAATACCTGCAAAAAGACGTTTTTGAACACGATAAAAACTGTATTCAAGCAGCACGTGCATTGTCACGGTGCTTAAAGGTATGAGAGGAAGTTTCAATTAATTAACATTTTTGAAAATAATCTTTTAAAATTATTATCGAGATTTCCTCGACAATTTTATGAGAGGGACTGTTATATGGTAGTTATAAATTAAAATATAATTCCCTCATTCCTCGGGCAAGTAGTCTTGAGCTTAACTTACATATGGGCCCTATCTCAAGAAGACTGTCAAAGGCACAAGACGGCGTGGTCCCCAGGGTTGCACAGACCTTTAAATAGAAAGCAGAGTTTTAAAGTTTTATAACTATTTGATTTAAATTTTTCTTAACATATAAATTATTATCTTAAAAACAAGAAAAGAAAACAAAATTAAACCTTAAATTTGCCTTGAAAATCGATTTTTTTTCTTATCCATCATATGTCTTCAAATGAGAAGGGCTGTGCTAAAAGATGGAATGGAAGTTTTTTCACAAAGGTGGTCTTTATATCAAAATGAAGGAGCACAGTATACGCAAATTTCAGGCCACTCTGAATTAAAATAGATATATGAAATTTAGGCAATGTAAATTTCTGAATTGCATATAAATAGTATCGTATTCAAAAACTGTTTGCGGCAGTATTTTTAAGGGGGATGTTTTTTTTGTTTTTTTGTTTGGGTTTTCTTTTTCGGGGGGGGGGGGTATTATCATCAAGAAACCAAAGAAAATATTTGCATTAAAGACAGCTGACTTGATTACAGAAAACATTAATCAATTCATTTTCCTTCCAGATTCTGCATTGCACCAATTATTCTCTTTATAGAGAAGTCTCTCGGGGTGTCTACTGTTTTAGGTTCCTCGGGGTGTCTACTGTTTTAGTTTCCTCAAATTTAATATATATTTCAAGAATACTGTTTAAGGTTCCTCAAATTTGATATATATTTCAAGTCTACTGTTTTAGGTTCCTCAAATCTGATATATATTTCAAGACTACTGTTTTAGGTTCCTCAAATTTGATATATATTTCAAGACTACTGTTTAAGGTTCCTCAAATTGATATATATTTCAAGACTAATGTTTAGGTTCCTCAAATTGATATATATTTCAAGACTACTGTTAAGGTTCCTCAAATTTGATATATATTTCAAGACTACTGTTTAAGGTTCCTAAAATTTGATATATATTTCAAGACTACTGTTTAAGGTTCCTAAAATTTGATATATATTTCAAGACTACTGTTTAAGGTTCCTCAAATTGATATATATTTCAAGACTACTGTTAAGGTTCCTAAAATTTGATATATATTTCAAGACTACTGTTTAAGGTTCCTAAAATTTGATATATATTTCAAGACTAATGTTAAGGTTCCTCAAAATTGATATATATTTCAAGACTAATGTTAAGGTTCCTCAAATTGATATATATTTCAAAACGGGTATTTGCCATTACCCCCTTGAGAAAAGACAAAATAAATAAATTTAATTGTGTACTTTGCAAGTACTCACAAATAAATAAATTGAATTGTGTACTTTGCAAGTACTCACAAATAAATTAATTGAATTGTGTACTTTGCAAGTACTCACAAATAAATAAATTGAATGTGTACTTTGCTATTACTCACAAATAAATAAAATGAATTGTGTACTTTGCAAGTACTCACAAATAAATATATTGAATTGTGTACTTTACAAGTACTCACAAATATAGGTATAAGACCTTTGGCCTTGTCGCTGTCTATGGCTTCCTGGAGGGTGTGTCCACGGAGCGCACATTTGTCGTCTGTTTCCAGCGTCCGCATTTTGACGGCGGCAATCAGTCCCGCGCGCTCGACCGACGAGTGAGCCTGCAAGAGTGTTATGAGAAACTTACAGTAATTTAGAGACTGAATGCACGATTTCAATTTTTATTGCTATGTGCAATCCTAAAAATGCTGAAAAAATATTAGAACTTAGTCAAATACTGAATATGAAAGCAACAAATAACCAGAGAGCAACACACTAAATCATTTACGATCTTTTATGTTCAAACATAATGCCCTGGAAACCAATAGACAAAAATGTGACTAGACAAGGACGAGAAGCATGCATGTTATAGAGTGTTATACTTACATGACCTCGTCCCTATCATATGGGGCCATCACTCTATTAAATATGAATGTGGACGAAACCTAAAAGAGTAGGTATTTCTGGTAAAATTGTTGATTGTTTTGAAGCCTTGTCAAAACAAAATGTAAAAGTGTATAAAGTTGAATAATCATTTATCAGAAACTTTCCCTTTGCAATAGGGGTTCTAGGGTGGAGGTGATGGTATATTTGTCACTTTATATTTGCAACGCAGGTCAATGACTCAAGGATTGCTGTAATTTCCAATCAAGATTACGGTATATGCCTAGATTTGATTAAAAAATATATCTTCTTATGTATGCTGATTATATACTCTAATGACGGAGTCCAATGGTGATGTCTAACAGGGTATGAATACATTGCATAAATATTGTTTAAAATTGAAATTGACTGCTAAAGTTTGTAAAACCAAGGTTTTAGTTTTTTTGATTGGGGATAGAATTCAGTTCCATCAAAATGATATCATGGAAACGAACAATTAGAAACTGTCAATCATTTAAAATATACGGGAATCGTTCTCACAACAAGGGATTAAAGGCATGTTTTCATTTGATAAACAATGTTATGTACATATATAAATATTGATCTCAAATGCATTTTAAAACTTTTGATAAGCTAGTTGAACCAATTTTATCATGAAAGAAGAAAGAAAAACCAAGAACATTAATAATATCCTTTAAGCGATTTAAGTTAAGATGGTTTTGTTAAGCAAACGCTAAATGTAAGATAAGATAATAATTCTTTATTTTTGGTCCATAGATAGATAAAATACATATACATGAAAAGAAATATGTGATGTAAGAAAAGACATAAAATACAAACTTTAAAAGACTTTAATAAACCATATATTATCAGTATTAAAACCAGTATGTATGTACAATCGTTGTTCTTTCAGTATTAAAACCAATATGTATGTACAATCGTTGTTCTTTCAGTACTAAAACCAATATGTATGTACAATCGTTGTTCTTTCAGTATTAAAACCAATATGTATGTACAATCGTTGTTCTATCAGTATTAAAACCAGTATGTATGTACAATCGTTGTTCTATCAGTATTAAAACCAGTATGTATGCACAATCGTTGTTCTATCAGTATTAAAACCAGTATGTATGTACAATCGTTGTTCTATCAGTATTAAAACCAGTATGTATGTACAATCGTTGTTCTATCAGTATTAAAACCAATATGTATGTACAATCGTTATTCTATCAGTATTAAAACCAATATGTATGTACAATCCTTGTTCTTTCAGTATTAAAACCAATATGTATGTACAATCGTTGTTCTATCAGTATTAAAACCAATATGTATGTACAATCTTTGTTCTTTCAGTATTAAAACCAATATGTATGTACAATCCTTGTTCTATCAGTATTAAAACCAATATGTATGTACAATCGTTGTTCTATCAGTATTAAAACCAATATGTATGTACAATCGTTGTTCCTTCAAGTTGTTATAATAAATGAATTCATTATTCCAAATAGACAAGAATATATTTTTCTCACTGTGTAATATTCTTGGCTGCATGAAAAACACATTTTCTTAATAGTTCTTCAAATCTGAAAACATATTTATTTATAAACATAAAAGTTTCACTGATCCATCCTAATCACAAATAGCCACTATTACTATAACAAATCACTAGTTTTCTTTTCATAAATTTACTAACTTTCGACTTAAAGAGTACACAGTACATATTATAACAAAATGATTTCAATAATTTAAACTGGACTTTCAACAAAATGATATTTATATTTACGTAGGAGCTTGTTAACTCAAAAAACTGGTGTCTCATCATATGACATGACCCAAATGTCTCATCATATCACCATCTGATAAATTTGATTTTACGACATGACCCAAATGTCTCATCATATGGTCATCAGATAAATTTGATTTTACGACATGCCCCAAATGTCTCATCATATGGTCATCAGATAAATTTGATTTTATGACATGACCCAAATGTCTCATCATATGGTCATCAGATAAATTTGATTTTATGACATGACCCAAATGTCTCATCATATGGTCATCAGATAAATTTGATTTTACTACATGACCCACAATAGGTATGGATAACTACATACTAAGATGTTTACCATATATATACATGTTTGAAACTTATATAACTTTCAAGACCATATATACAGATTTTGTATACATAGTCATTTTGCAATTGCAAAATCTTCACATTGTTAACAGCTTCCCAATAAAGAAGGAATTAACAGCGACATATCATCATCGAAACTAAAACTTTTTAGAGAAATTCAATTTGGAGATAACAGTAATTATATATATATATATATATATATATATATATATATATATATATATATATATATATATATATATATATATATATAAGAATGGCAAAAGAACACCTGTCTGTCTGTCATCACTGGTTAGATGAAAACACTTAGATACTATACTTACCCAACACACTTGTACTAGTTCAACTGTTTGTCATTCAGGTAACTTGAGTATGAACAATATAGAGATCGATTGACATATAAATGAATTTCAATTTACTTTTTTTCAAGTTTCCAGTAGTTAATTTTGCCAGAAATCTTACTGGCATCAAGAAAAAACACAAGAAGGGACTACTATGCATTTGAAAGTAATTAATATTTTGCTTCTGTTGCGTGATGTTTCTTCAACTTAAACTGATTGTCTGAAATTACATCTTTGTAGTACAATATATTCAACTACTTTGGAAATAATTTGTGGTTAAGGCAATAGGTCTATATAATTTGTGGTTAAGGCTATAAGTCTATATAATTTGTGGTTAAGGCTATAGGTCTATATAATTTGTGGTTAAGGCTATAGGTATATATAATTTGTGCTTAAGGCTATAGGTCTATATAATTTGTGGTTAAGGCTATAGGTCTATATAATTTGTGGTTAAGGCTATAGGTCTATATAATTTGTGGTTAAGGCTATAGGTCTATATAATTTGTGCTTAAGGCTATAAGTCTATATAATTTGTGGTTAAGGCTATAGGTCTATATAATTTGTGGTTAAGGCTATAGGTATATATAATTTGTGGTTAAGGCTATAGGTCTATATAATTTGTGACTAAGGCTATAGGTCTATATAATTTGTGGTTAAAGCTATAGGTCTATATAATTTGTGGTTAAGGCTATAGGTATATATAATTTGTGCTTAAGGCTATAGGTCTATATAATTTGTGGTTAAGGCTATAGGTCTATATAATTTGTGGTTAAGGCTATAGGTATATATAATTTGTGGTTAAAGCTATAGGTCTATATAATTTGTGGTTAAAGCTATAGGTATATATAATTTGTGGTTAAGGCTATAGGTATATATAATTTGTGGTTAAGGCTATAGGTCTATATAATTTGTGGTTAAAGCTATAAGTCTATATAATTTGTGGTTAAGGCTATAGGTCTATATAATTTGTGGTTAAAGCTATAGGTATATATAATTTGTGGTTAAGGCTATAGGTATATATAATTTGTGGTTAAGGCTATAGGTCTATATAATTTGTGGTTAAAGCTATAGGTCTATATAATTTGTGGTTAAAGCTATAGGTCTATATAATTTGTGGTTAAAGCTATAGGTCTATATAATTTGTGGTTAAAGCTATAGGTCTATATAATTTGTGGTTAAAGCTATAGGTCTATATAATTTGTGGTTAAAGCTATAGGTATATATAATTTGTGGTTAAAGCTATAGGTCTATATAATTTGTGGTTAAAGCTATAGGTCTATATAATTTGTGGTTAAAGCTATAGGTCTATATAATTTGTGGTTAAAGCTATAGGTCTATATAATTTGTGGTTAAAGCTATAGGTCTATATAATTTGTGGTTAAAGCTATAGGTCTATATAATTTGTGGTTAAAGCTATAGGTCTATATAATTTGTGGTTAAAGCTATAGGTCTATATAATTTGTGGTTAAAGCTATAGGTCTATATAATTTGTGGTTAAAGCTATAGGTCTATATAATTTGTGGTTAAAGCTATAGGTCTATAATTATTTTTATCCGTAATATTACCAGTTTTACTTTTTAACAGGGAACAAATTTTTCTTTTGTGAAACAGTCTGCTATAAAATGGTGGTCAAATAAAATTAAATAAAATCATTATAAAGAAAATTTTGTATTTTATCAGAAAATGTTGGGTGCTCGTCATATACAAAATCTGTTCGTGAACGGTTACTTCCCTTTAGATTAGCTATGGCATATTCAATGTAGGACACTGAGACAGGTTTAATAAAACACATAAGAATTACATGCTAATAAAACATGGCTATTATCTGGATCCTAACAAATACTTTTAAGTAAAGTTTCAAAATCATTTTTCAACAATTTAACTTATACTTTTTTGGCCCATGTACCCATCAATATAATTTGGTAGCGTTTTATGTTAGTTATCTTGTTTAATTTCATTCCAAAATTCTTTCTTGTGCACATTATGAGTTTTGGATTTAAATATGTGTGGGAATGGCAGTGGAAAAATTGCATTAAGGATTTGATTTTATCCTTAAAATAGAGAATTAAATATTATTGTTCTTAAAATTTTTTATTAATTTTATTTATTTTTATTTTATTTTATTTTATTTATTTATTTATTTTTTTTTTATTTTTTTTTTTTTTTTGGGGGGGGGGGGCAGGGACAGCGGGCATAATGTAGGTTTTCTAATATTTCAGAATCTTGAGGACCAGAAATACATTACTACACAATTTAGTCTACAAAATTAGCTTGTGATATTGAAGATACAGAAATGTAGGTTTGCACTTGAGCGACTGAAAGCTTCTGTACATCGTTTGGCCATATAATCAGCGACATATGGTTGAGTGTATAAACCTATGAATGAACGACTGTGTCATATTTCTGCAATTACGTTACATTCGTATGTGCCCCTTTTATGATGAATTAATGGAAAGTATATCAAGTCATTCTTTTATGTTAGACCAAACATAATGTGATCAATTATTCTGCTAACATCAGAGTACACACATTTTGACAAATGTAGCTATTTTGTTATAATGCATTAGAAAAAGGTCACAATTCATAGCATGAGATTTACATTTTATCCACCGTATTGTGTTATGTTTACTATCGGTATACTTCCTATATTATTGTCATTTAATCTTCCTGTAATTATCTCATCTTATCACCCTTACATCTTACACAAAGGACAGTTGGCCCTTTCTGCGCATAAATGGTTATGATTCGGGTTTTATAACTTATTTCTAGTAGACAGCAGTCTCTAAGGGGCACACTTGTACACACACACACACACACACACACACACACACACACACACACGGATACTTCTTTGGGTATATTAGATCGATTGGGAGATATCGTGTAGTAGTGAAGAACTGCTGTTGTGATTGCCTGTGTGGACATCGACCTCTTCTAGGTTACGACTCACTGGTGCGGTCGTCTTTAATCTAAAAAAAAGTCTGACTGTTCCGATTTAATCGTGCGAGTCTGATGTCTCCAATTATCTTGCTAGACGGGAATTGTAGTGTGCGTTACAATAGACGACCCGATTTACGTGCACTATACGTGTGACAAATCAAACGCTGAAAAACAAAACCGAGAATTTGAAGCGAGTGCTGAGTGAATATTCCTTTCTGACCCAAGAGTAAGCGTGTTTTGAAAGGGCGATCTTTGCAGTAAATACAAACCTTGCCTTTCATTATTTTTTATGTTTAGAACTCATTTGAAAAATAAACTCGCAATTATGTGTGAAATTATCATGTTTTTATCGTCCGATTGCTTACAAAAATTGATAGGCCACACGATCTGCGACATGCCATTAGGGAAGAAATAATAAAAATCCCGTTTGTTGAAAACTCTGCCGTATTGAATTTTAATGGTTTCTACATTTTCCGTTCAATTTGTCCGTTAAATCC
This sequence comes from Margaritifera margaritifera, assembly GCA_029931535.1. NCBI lineage: Eukaryota > Metazoa > Mollusca > Bivalvia > Unionida > Margaritiferidae > Margaritifera > Margaritifera margaritifera. Next base: position 422,758 of record JAQPZY010001442.1, read on the forward strand.
CACTTCATACGTATGCTAATCCCCAATGCAAGCGTCAGTAACTTATCGAATGTATTGATATGGAATATATCCACATGATAGTAGTAGTAACTTCTACAGATTCTATTTATAGAATGTATTGATAAGGAATATATCTACATTATCAGTAGTAGTAACTTGTACAGATTCTATTTATAGAATGTATTGATATGGAATATATCTACATTATCAGTAGTAGTAACTTGTACAGATTCTATTTATAGAATGTATTGATATGGAATATATCTACATTATCAGTAGTAGTAACTTGTACAGATTCTATTTATAGAATGTATTGATATGGAATATATCTACATTATCAGTACTAGTAACTTGTACAGATTCTATTTATAGAATGTATTGATATGGAATATATCTACATTATCAGTAGTAGTAACTTGTACAGATTCTATTTATAGAATGTATTGATATGGAATATATCTACATTATCAGTACTAGTAGCTTGTACAGATTCTATTTATAGAATGTATTGATATGGAATATATCTACATTATCAGTACTAGTAACTTGTACAGATTCTATTTATAGAATGTATTGATATGGAATATATCTACATTATCAGTAGTAGTAACTTGTACAGATTCTATTTATAGAATGTATTGATATGGAATATATCTACATTATCAGTACTAGTAGCTTGTACAGATTCTATTTATAGAATGTATTGATATGGAATATATCTACATTATCAGTACTAGTAACTTGTACAGATTCTATTTATAGAATGTATTGATATGGAATATATCTACATTATCAGTAGTAGTAACTTGTACAGATTCTATTTATAGAATGTATTTATATGGAATATATCTACATGATAGTAGTAGTAACTTCTACAGATTCTATTTATAGAATGTATTGATATGGAATATATCTACATTATCAGTACTAGAAACTTCTACCGATTCTATTTATAGAATGTATTGATATGGAATATATCTATATTATCAGTACTAGTAAATTCTACAGATTCTATTTATAGAATGTATTGATATGGAATATATCTACATGATAGTAGTAGTAACTTCTACAGATTCTATTTATAGAATGTATTTATATGGAATATATCTACATTATCAGTACTAGAAACTTCTACCGATTCTATTTATAGAATGCATTGATATGGAATATATCTACATTATCAGTACTAGTAACTTCTACCGATTCTATTTATAGAATGTATTGATATGGAATATATCTACATTATCAGTACTAGTAAATTCTACAGATTCTATTTTTATAGAATGTATTGATATGGAATATATCTACATGATAGTAGTAGTAACTTCTACAGATTCTATTTATAGAATGTATTTATATGGAATATATCTACATTATCAGTACTAGAAACTTCTACCGATTCTATTTATAGAATGTATTGATATGGAATATATCTATATTATCAGTAGTAGTAGTAACTTCTACAGATTCTATTTATAGAATGTATTCATACGGAATATATCTACATTATTAACAGTAGCTACTTCTGCAGATTCTACATGGAATTTAGATTTCAAGAGCAATAAAAATAAATGATCCGACATGTTGGCTACAAACCTGATCCGACATGTAGGCTACAAACTTGGACATGATCACGCCATCTTCCATGTCAGCATTATCCTTCCGCACTTGGTGGAGAAACTTGGTTCTGGCCGACAACAGTGCTACCAAGGTGGCCTCACTAGCTGTGCCCTGAAATAGAATGTAGATTATAAAGAGAATTGATGGATCGCTAACGCAGAGATAGCTCCGCTTACTTATAAGCATGGCAAATGAGGTAAAAATCAGTTTTTATTATCGAACTAAAACTTCCTTTCAAAGAAAAATAAATCTTCAGAATACATTGAAAGTTTCACGATAATTGGACAGGATATTTTGAAGTAATGATTACTTGACTTTCTATATGTTATAATGGGATAACCATCAAGGTTTTGGAGCTGTTCCGACAAGAGCAGCAACATGTTTTCATCCAGGCTGTGATTAAATAGCAATTATACTGAGCCAATTGTTAGTTGCAATGTGTTTACGTTTAATTAATAGGTGGACAGAGTTAGAGATCCATCAGTTCACCAATGCATTACTCCAACTGAAGGCCTACGTGTACCATGAACCTTTTGGATTCCAATTCTGGAAAAGTTACTCCTGAAAAAGCCTTATGAAACAGATTCCCACATACAATCACGCCATCTAGCGACAGACTAACTTGATAGGCAAGTTCCATTCTGAAATGGTTCACTGGACGTGATTTGAACTATTTCAAACTTGATGATGATTACTGCATGTTACCCTCTAGACTTTAATACGATCAGATAAGGGAATACAATCCACATTAATTGTTGTGTTTTGTTTGATAAGCTGCCCTGTACACTGACATATTAGGGTGTCTTTTTCATAAATTTATTTCATCTTGATTGATTTTGCCAAAGCTTGATTAACTGAGTGAACAAACAAACAAAATATGTAGCCAACTAAGCAAACATAGAAAAATGACTTCTATTACAATAGAGTCTGATTTCAATTATGATGTGATCACATCCGTTTATGGCTACGAAAGACCTATCATACACTCTGTAGAAAGATGTACGCCTGAAAATAGGTGGCAGCTAAATATTTACAAGGACAATATCCAATATATACCATTCTGTTAAACTTCAAGCAGGCTTATCAGTATTTTATTATGTACTTTCTTCTCCAAATTTTGAATTGCAAATAAAAACTTTCAACAAGCACCTTATTTGGAAGTCCTTTCTATTTCTACTGGTAAATATTGCAATTCAATATCACACCTTTCTTTAAGATATATGTTGGTATATATCCTATTTGTATATGGAAAATCCCACCCATCCACGCCTCTAAAATCTGACTGACGGTGCTTTGGGGAGGTTTCTATTCTCTGGGAAATATCTCCAGGAAACTTTCTATCTCATATTTTACATATCTTTTCTCCACAAACCCTACATATGTTGATTCAAAAACTCGATTGGAAAGTCTTTTCTGTGTTTTATAATTATAAATAATCTCCTTTGAAATCAATTGTATCCTTCCTCCCTTCGCCTGGGAAATTAAAGCTGGTTGTTTTGTGTTAAACTGTCCCCATTAGAAATATTATTATATACCTTGACCTTAATTATTAGCATTTTGTCTTGCAATGGAAAGCAACACAGTGAGAGTTACTTAACGTCTTTAAACAGTATCTCTCTCTCTATCTCTCTCTCTCTCTCTCTCTCTCTATCTCTCTCTCTTCTCTCTCTCTCTCTCTCTCTCTGAACTTTTCAACATATTGCCTTCATGTTGGGTACTTGAAACAACTATTTAGGTTTTTAATCTCTAAGGCTTATAGAGAATTTCCTAAAGACATTGTACCGAAGAAACCTCCCACTCATTGTTTGGCGATTCAGCACAATAACCTGCATAGAAAGGTTTACATTTTCCCCATCCAATCAAAAACTCTCTTATTTCACATATATGAACCTTCATCCGCTTTTCTCCCTACATCATCATGGAAACCGTATCACAAGCAATCGCATTTTCTCTCAAAAAATCAAAAACTCTTACGTCATACCAGTGTCCCTCCTATGCCAGATAACTGAAAAAGCTCCAGTGGTCAACGAAAGGTTCCACGTTGATATTCTTGCCTATATGACTCTTTCCAGTGCGTCTGGAAAACTCAGCATCAAGATCGATATGGCAGATCTTAAATTATCTCTAACAAACTAGACACTCTCTTTCATCTTACTTCCCTTTCCTTGTTTACCTGCATGATTAACTCTTCTTTCTTCTCCGCGAATAAGTAGTACTACCAAATTGGAAAGTTGCTCTACGTGTTATTAGGCAATCTATACACAACACAACATACTTTCTTTTGTTCCGAGTAGGCGGGAAAGAAAAAACTAATTTGATGTGGCATAGAGATACGTTGAGGCATTCAGGTCAAGATGTATTCATGCACAATATATCAAATGTTTTCTTTCCCCGAATATAGGGACAAAACTCGAATGTAGTTTCACATCTATTGCATAACCCCTCTTTTACGCTGTCCAAATATTGTCCGTCAATCAGTGTGAATGGAGTTGAAAACATACCTGTATAACTCCTCCCCCTTTTCCGCCAGAGCATGAAAGAAACTCTGGTGGGAGGTCCAACATCTTCCCCAGCCAATCAAGAGTAACCACCTCCAGCTCTGTGCAAGCAGGGCTTGATGCCTGAAAAATTCGTAAGAAGAATCCCCGGGAATGTTTTAGAGAACATGAATTCTTTTTGTATTTAGATACAATTACCCTATGGTTCGAAGGGCTGAGGTAACGTCTCGTGGACACTACAGTATACACAAAGACTTTTTTTTAAGGCGGCACCCTTCCAATCGATTCTTTAGCCCTTTTTATATGTTGCGTTTTTGCGTGTCAAAAGTGAATTCCTCTCGAATTTTGAAAAAAGTACCGTATTATTAGCTTAATGTTTTCGATCAGCAACATAGTTTATATTCTGTAAGTAATGTAACAAAAATCGTGTTGGTCCTCCACCTTTCGATATAAGCCCCCCCCCCTTCTATTTTTATAGGGAAATATAAATGCTAAACGTAGAGAGAAAGTCTTTTGCCAAAATGGAGGTTTAAATACTACCGTCATATATCGTCTACTGGATCGTCTAAAATTATGTATCCCCCTCTCTGTTGAATCTGATAGAATCCTTAACATCACTTGGACTTTCCAGTCAGACGCTTGAGAAAGTAAAATAAAAAATATATAAAAAAAATAAAAAAAGTGGCAGCAATTGTGGGATTGCACAAAAATTTAGTTAATGTGGGTGATGCAACGGTAAATGGCGACGGCGGTATGGCTGTTCCTCTCTCTCTCTCTCTCTCTGTTTCTATATTGTATCATGTGAACGAAAGTAATTCTCAAAATGTCCTATATGGCGTTGAATTACAACCGAAGGTTTTTTTTTTTTTTTTTTTTTTTGGGGGGGGGGGGGTAACCGTATATAACGCGCAGCGAACTGTGCACACAGTAATGACCTAAAGCTTCTGTCACATGAAAGAATGAACAGCGTAGGCCCCGCTTTGCCAGCGCATTATTCGACGGCACATGTGGATCTTTGCTGTTAGTAGTAAAGGGGGGGGGGTACTGGGGGTCAATGGGGTCTCCTATGTTAAACAGGGTTAAAAATTTATAGGGTCTAGGGGAATTTAACATGGGACACTTTTGGCACATACGAGAAAGAGGAACAGGTGTGGGGCACTTGGGGGTCATACACACACACACACACACAAACACACACTTGGGGGTCATACACACACACACACACACACACACACTTGGGGGTCATACACACACACCAATATTTTTTTGAAAGGCAATAATGAAAAATAATCTTTTCTTGAAAAATGGGTGGCCCTGAAAAGGGCCGTTGTTTTTTTTTTTTGGTTTAACAGAGAAGATATCTCCTGGAGGGTCTTCTTTTTCTGAGACTTCTACGGACTTCTGGTCCGTAGAGGAGCACCCTCTTCAAACATCCTTGTCTTTCGATATAAATACGTCTCTTCCAGATAGAGGTCTCTATTATTTTCGTGATGGCCTATGAAGCTCGAACATACATGGGGAATTCTGGGTCAAACAACATCCTCGAGACGATCGTAGATGACTCGACACTAGTCCACATTTTTCTTCTTTGGGAGTGGTCTTGGAGAAAAGAACCGGTGAAGCTTTATGAGACAAGCGGTGGTATATATACCCTAAGAGTGGATTGAAATGAATCGAAATGAACTATCAATCCAAACGCGCGTTACAAGTGGGTCGGTTTTTCTTCCAATGGGAAGAGAGCGGGGGTGTGACGTCATTTTGGGTATAAAGGCATCACAGCGTTCGTAGGGTTTTACCTTGAGCAGCCGAATGGAGATCGCAAAGACTACTATGTATTGGAGTGAGCCTGCGACGACGACCAATGCCGTAGTGAACTTCCAACCGGAAGATTTTAATTTAGATTTTGTAGATTTTTTGTCTTCTTCTCAAGAAGTTATGCCTGAAACTACAACAACTGCTGCTATACCAGCCTCTTTGCTGCCTGTCATGGATGATTTTAAAAAGAAGAACTGGAAATTTTTTTAAAGCGGCAGAGAGAAGCCGAAGAAGTGTTTCTTCAGCAAGAAGAGGAAAGAAGAAAACAAGAAGAAGAACTAAGAAAGTTAGAAGAGGAGAAGTGTGAAGGACAGAAGGAAAACAAAACGGTGAGTGTGTTACAAGACATTTTATCAGAGTTAAACCATCTGAGAAAGCTGTATGAGTATTCTTTAACTCAACCTAAGAGAAAGAGACCATCACGGGCCAAAAATGCGAAGCCCATCACTAGTGAGATGCTACCACCACCACCACCACCATTCACTACTACTACTACTACCACCAAAGCAGCAGCAGAAGCAGGAGGAGGAATAGGAGTGGGTCGTGGAAAAGGATTGCGACAGTTGAAGTTAATTATGTCCAGTCCATAAGTTTGTTTAACAAACAAGCAAACACCCCAACGGTCCTTTTCAGGGCCACCCAGATCTCTAGAAAAGATGATCATTTCAATTTTGCCAAATCAAGTAAAACTTTAAATCCCATTCCTTGGTTTTATGTAAGAGTGAGTGCGTGCGTGCGTCCATACTCTAAAAAAACAAAAACACACTTACTTTTTTTTCCATTCTGGTCTATTCTCTTTTTTTACAATGAACATAACACCACACTAAAAAAAAGTTCATTGTTCACTCTCTGTCTCTCTTGTTCTTCTTGAATTTTTTCACAGGGATCAAGGGTTCTTTTTCTTTCTCACTGTCTTCCAGTCGTCTAGCTTTCTTGCTTTTCTTGACGACGGGGATAGGTTCTTCTTCTTCTTCTGGGACTGAAGATCCCTCTGCTTCCTCCCTTTTTGGTAGGTTCTCTTGTTTCTGAGGACACTCGGAAGACCAATGTCCTTTTTCTTCACAATGATAACAGGTATCTTTCCCTTCATCTCTCTTTTCTTTTTCTTGACGTTGTGGACATTCTGGAGCCCAATGTCCTTTCTCTTGACAGATATAGCAAGTATCTTGACTTTTATCTCGAGAGGTAGAGGAGGAGTAGTCCTTTGTCTTACTGGTATACTTTCCAAGGACTCTCTGTAAAATTATGATAGCCACAGACGTCTGTTGTGCTAAATCTCTGACCAGAAGGGCAAGCTTTTCTGACTTCTTCTCTTCCATCTTCACTGTTTGAAAGTGGAATCACGAATAGTGATTCTGAGGATAGGAAGGTCTCTCTATATATAGGGAGAGACTCCGTGTTAAACTTATGACAATTAAAACATACACCCCTTAACTCCAACAAAAAAAGGGTAGGAATATTATGGACACACTACTAAACCCTGATATACAACCATACTATACAATCACGCACACGTAGGCAAAGGTAGGTGTACTTATGGGCACACTACTATGAGTATTACTCGTGTTACGGTGAAGTAATAATTATGGGGGATTTTAATGCCAGATACAGAGAATCACCATCATCATGGTGTACATGGTATAAATGTAACGTGTTCACGGCTTTTGTTGAAAACAATGATTTGATACCATTGAACAAGTCAAATTTAAATAAAGGACTGAATTATACGTTCGAGCCATGCAGATCAACTCTTGACTATATAATTGTTAACAGAAGAATGCTAGATAGGGTCGTTGATTGTGAGGTTTTTACAAATCACGATACGTGCATAGCCTCAGACCATCATGTTGTATGCAGCACCCTTACGTTTGCAGCAGCAAGGTATTGTAACTCTCGTGTTCCTATATTTCCATCTCCATCTTGGTCTAAATGCGGAGATGAGAAACTAATAGCTTACCAACTGGAAGTAGATAGACTATTAAAGGCAGATTGTGAATCGACCCCGCAATCACCCCAATCAACCCAAGAAATAGAAAACATTAATAGTAAATTAATTTCTGTAATGAGAGATGTAGCTTTTCAGGTCGTACCGTCGAAAAAGTTTAATCCTCACACAAAGCCATATTGGTCGCCAGAAGTTAAGAAAGCTCATAGCAAAGCTCGTTACTTTCGGAAAAAGTGGATAGAAAATGGAAGGCCACGAGGGCTTGTCCATGAATCTTACAAGCAATATAAAACTGCTAAAAGGGAATTTAGAAATACCCAAGAATATGCGATACAGGCTCATGAAGAAGATATTTTTAAAGACTTAGATGAAGCAGCCGAATTAGACGTGAGGCTTTTTTGGAAGTTGTACAACAGACAACGTAACAAGAGCAAATATTCCAAATGTTGTTTTGAATTAAAATATGACGGTGAATTAGCGACTGCGCCGGATGAAATATCTCGACTGTTTGCTAAATATTTTACTAAATTGTACACTCAATCTAGAGACATATTTGTAAATCATGAACTAACGGACGAGTTCTGTATTGATGAACCTATCTTTAAAGTAAAATTTAGCTTTCAAGAAATAGCCTCTGTCATAAAACAGCTCAAACTTAGGAAAGCCCCGGGCATTGATGGTATTCAAAATGAGCATTTACGCTACGGGGGAAGAAGACTGACAGAATTCATTACAATGCTTTTCAACGGGGTAATAGAAAAGTGTTACATACCGTGTGACTGGAAAGTAGGGTTAATTGTGCCCATATTTAAAGGAGGAGGGAAATCTAAAACGGACCCTGACAATTACAGAGCTATTTCCCTGCTGCCTGTATTATATAAACTATTTGAAAAGTGCTTATTCAATAGATTAACTGCATGGTGTAATAGCACTATATATAATTTCCCTAATACTGAACAACAGGGGTTTCAAAAGGGACTGAGTAGTATAACAGCATCTTTCAATCTACACGAAGCTGTTTTTTCCACTTTAGAACTAGGATCAAGAGTGTTTGCTGCTTTCTTAGATATTAAAAAGGCGTTTGACACTGTGAATCACGACGGACTTTTCTAAAACTCAGAAATCTGGGCATTCAAGGAAAGATTTTACATGTATTAAAGGAATCATACACAAATATTCAAAGCATTGTCCTGATGAACGAGTCAAAATCCGAACCTTTTCCAATAGAACGGGGTATTCGACAGGGAGGTGTTTTATCAACTTTTTTATATCTTGTTTATATTAATAACCTTTTACAAGAATTACATCAGTCAAAATTAGGGCTACTTGTTGGGTCAACTCCGTCTGGAAATCCAGCATTAGCCGATGATATAACTCTGCTCGCAAACACACCAATCCATTTGCAAAAAATGCTTGATATATGTAACAGATACTCACTAACATGGAACTTCACCTTCAACGTTAGTAAAAGCTGTGTATTAGTTTTTAATCAGAATAAGCAAACAACATGTGAGGAGTTTAACTGGAAAATAGGCAATCATACTATACCTATTTTAAGTGAAACCGAGCATGTTGGAATTCCTGTGTGTTCCAATATGAAATGCTTGACTAAAGTAGACAGATCTTGTACTAAAGGCAGAAAATCATTTTATTCTCTTGTAGGGGTTGACACAAATGAAGCTAGACCCAATCCTCTTACCTACGTCAGCTTGTACCAAAAAATTGTGATACCATCAGCCCTTTATGGTTGTGAAGTTTGGTCGAATATCAGACTCAAAGACTTGAGAAAGCTCGATGTATTTCAGCATCATTGTACCAAAATTCTGCAAGGCTTTCCTCAAAACACGCGGTCAGGAATGAGCGAAAGTTTACAGGGGATAAAGAGAATTATATCAGAAATTGATAAAAGGAAACTGAACTTTCTTCGTAAATTATGCCATCTTCCAGAAAATGTAACAACTAAAAGAATATTTTTATTCAGACTATATCTATATCTTTCTAGAAAAGATGTTACAGAACAAAAAGGCTTTATTCCAGATATATGTAGCATTTTGCAGAAATATAATATTTATGAATTTATTGAAATTTTTGTCAGAGACAAAATTTTTCCAGGAAGAATACAGTGGAAACAAATTATAAAACATGCTACTCACAAATATGAAAACGAGCGCTTTACAAACTTGTGCCATACTGACATTTCCTACAAAAGATTCAAAAATGTTCATACTTCTATAAAACCCTCAATTCTATGGCAAACTCCAAAAACAACAAGAGAGTTACAGTTAATTACATCCCTTGCAAATGTTCTGATAACTGTTCCAAATAATACTATGCAAGTTTGTAAACACTGCACTTACTCTTACACAGATGTGATAATCCATGCATTTATTTCCTGTCAGAGCACTGTGCGACAACGAGACATATTTTGGACACATATTATAAATAACTTTGACATTCGTCTTGGCGTGTACCTTCATAATATATCAGATGAAGAATTTATTCAACATCTCCTTGGTAGAGAATTTCCCAACGGTATCGGCCTAGACGAGCCTGAAATACTGAGAAATTTTATAATGTCTGCCTCAGTATTTTCTGCAACTGTAATTCATGAATTCTTTTCATGGTAATAAGATCGATTTTCAGATTATCAAGATTTGGAATTATGTGATCGTTGAAATCTTGATAATCATGTCTTCATGCATGCTTTTATATATATATATATATATATATATATATATATATATATATATATATATATTACAAATACAATATTATTTTCTGTAAAATAATGATGATGTGTACGATAATTAAGCATTGAAGGATTGCGCAAGAGTGCACCATACTTTTGATAAGTATAGTGTCCTCATATAAGAATCCTCATAGGGAAAATCCACAGATTTCTCTCATGTATACCTCTGTTAATTGTATATAACTAATTCAATTAATTTCAATATTGTTTCATTGTTTTCTTTTTCATTTGTATGCATCCTTATCTCTGAAAAGAGGAAATAAAGATTGATGATGATGATGAAGACAAGGGTAAATTCTGTGATAGAAATGTTCATTGGCAAAATTGTTTTCATTCATCGGTTTTAAAAAAGTCGTGTTACAATTCTTGTCGAATGACTGCAGTAGCATTTGTTGTATGCCTCCCAAATATTTAAGATATGTTATGTTTTTTTGCTGCACACGCCTTGCGGCTACAAACAATGTTACAACATTTCCCAAAACCGAAGACGGGAGAACAGTAAAAACACGTCTTGTTCGATCGGCAGTCTAAAATGGACCAACTGAAAATAGGGCATACATTGTTACAGTTTTACTGAACGCATGTTTGGGCTCAAGAATGAGAGTGTAGAATAGGACGGGTTATAGAGTGCAGAATTGGATGGTTCATACTCGAGTCATTCTTACACCGTAAAGCTATGTGCTTGTTTTTTTTGGTTTCCTTCGGAAAACGGTAGAGCTAGAATTTTTTTTCGTGACACATTGCAGTGCCAAAATAGGAACAAAGCTAAGATACCTGACATGCACAAGAACAACTAAACTCAAGATTTTATATAATGGAACGATTGACCTATGGAATAAAAATCGTTGTACAATTTGTAAGGGTTGCAAGTTTTTGAAAAATTTACAAAACTAACGTCACATTTCACATAATCATTGTGACTACTGCCAACATTTGTGGAGAGGCATCTTAAAAACGGGAACAGATACCATGATCATTTCAATCGAAATCATTGTATAAGAAACTTAGTGTGTGTTTGTGAAACAGAGAGAATTGACATTACGACGGAGAGAGAGAGAGAGAGAGAGAGAGAGAGAGAGAGAGAGAGAGAGAGAGAGAGAGAGAGAGAGAGAGAGAGAATATTTTATTCCTACTTTTACAAATATCACGACACTTACGTTTTTTATGGTATATTTTCCGTAAGAAATTTCAAAAAACACATTCCATTTTTAAAAAAATCACATCGATAGGAAAAAATCCTCTTTTTTACGGTAAAATATCACAAGATTGAATTGGAGACAGAGTCTACTAAAATCCTTCTTTTTGAAAACTGTAAGGGTGCAAATTTCTGTCGAACTATAAAGAGAACATTAATTTGGACAGAGAACAATTAATTAGATTTATGAGGACAGGGTGCGCATTAAATCAATATGCTGCAAGGATTTTAAGGTCTGTGTTGTGAGAGGATCCGATTTTTAATTAAGCATTCGTTTATTTAACAGTCAGAGAAACTGGAAGGGAAAAGGTTAACTCAATCTTTGTATCCAAAATGTCATAGTTGAGGTTGTCCAGAATCAGTTATTTGGAAATCTAGAGGGTCAGGATGACCGCAAATTTTGGCGCCTATTGATAAAAGGCGGTAGATATATTTAATCCTGATTGGCTACGCTAAATAAGGGGCGTGTTTCACACACGAAATTTCATAGTTTTAATATGCCACATCGCAAAATTTAGTCAGTCTAATCTCCTGCAAGAGGAAGATATTTTTGGCTCCGAGATTGAATTTGCAAGAAATTATCTCGTAAAACAATTATCCAAGGGACTGGATGTCTGGAAAGTTGACGGACACAATTCTGGCGGTAGAAGCGAGCAAGGCTTGAAAGCACAAGGTATTTGCGTCAATCTCATGTAATTCGTTGATGCCAATATAATTATTTGCCTGAATTTATTTACTTATATTTGCATGAATTTATTTGTATAAATTCCTATATCAATTTTCTTGATATGAGTATAACTGTGTTTGAGTTCATTATCTGAATTCGTACAATGATCTTCTTATATATAAGTTTGACAGATTGTTTGAATTTGTTGTCTTGAGTGTTATAGGAATCATGTATTCTAAGAATTTCATGCATTACTTTAGTTGATATGAGTATGAGAATCCGTGTGAATTCACCGATCTTAGATGATTTCATGTATGATAAAAACTTAAGTGCGTATCGACTGAAATTAACGTTGTTAAGCCATGAAGTGAGATTTCATGGACGCTAAAGACTCGAATGTGTGTATTCGCTGAAATTAACGTGGTTAAGCCATGTAATGAATTTCATTCATTCATTTGTATAATCGAGAACGGAACTGTTATGTCTCGGGTGATGTTAATTTGAGTCAGCGATGAAATAGCCGTTAGGAAATACATTAATCGTATGAAACTAGGTTTGTTTGTTTATGGCCTGCCGTGTTTGGCTTGACCAGATAGCCTTTGGTATCTGTTTGACTTCCGATAAGATGATATCTGACATAACGAGAGTGGAGTAATGATCTATTCCCAATAGGATATCTGACAGAAGATTTAGGTTGCTTCTCTGTTTATTTTGAAAGGGGAAATAGCTCCACTGACGTAATCCACTGACGTATCCACTTACCTACGTATCTACATACCTACGTATCCACCTACCCACACAAAGTTTGAGGGCCGACAGAGGCGAGATAGTGAGAGTGAGAAGAAAAGCGAAGGAACAAATTGAACAGCACGGTGAAGCTGGAGTGAACAGGAGATAAGCAGGTTATGAAGTTGTACAAGGCAATAACTTCGATTGTTCACTCGATTCTATGAGGAATTAATTCTATCATTTAAACAGATCGGCTATTTATATAAGTATATTTGTGTTTAAAATTCGGTGAATGATTTATTTCAAAAGAGAAGTGTATCTTCCTAATGTAATGCATTATCACAGTTTGTTTATGTAATTGATTAAATTGTTATATTTCATGTACGGGGGCTCGTGTTATTCTGTTCTATATATCTGCTCAGATCTCTATTCATTCCATCTATAAGTTTCACAATTTATATTATTATTTACTCGATCCGGGCAATAACACCGAGGTCGATCATCCTCTAGATAACGATAACCACAACCACCCCCACCACCACGCCACAAAAACGTAGATGTAAACTTCTCACAAAATATTACATCCAAACGTTCCGTGATGTATTTTAACTCAAGGCTGATACAATTTCCATTGATCACAAATTATACGATGGGGTTGTGCATTAGCTGTTATTAATCAAATAGACTAACGGTCAGGCACAGAAAAAAACACGTCTATTCTTCTCACTGTGTCAATAGCAACTGAGGGCAATTCAAAGCGAACGCGGTAAGAAAATATTTGTAGCCAATGAAATTACTTATAATGACTGACGAAGTGTTTTGTTATAGATTCCAGACAGGCAGTGTGGCAAAATAATGCCAATGGTCTGGCTTTTTACGATTGCGGTGCATACAGACTAGAGGGAATTTGCAATCATGTTAAGAATTCGTGTCCTGTAACATTTTTTCTCGCCATGCTAAATACTGAACTGCAACATTATTGGCTCGGGTTTTGAAACTGAAAAAAAAAAAGTTGTTACTGAGTCATTTTTGACATACACACACACACATAGGTAGAAAGAGAGAGAGAGAGAGAGAGAGAGAGAGAGAGAGAGAGAGAGAGAGAGAGAGAGAGAGAGAGAGAGAGAGAGAGAGAGAGAGAGAGAGAGAGAGAGAGAAGGGCTACACTATTTAGGGGTCGTATTTTTCAAACTAGTGAATTTGGAGGCTTATATGAAGTTACGATTTCTGGTACAGTTACAAGTTTGTGTGTTTGGAAAATGGCAAAAACACCGGATAGACATTTGTGTCGTGACACATGTAAAGTTGAGAGTCTGTGCTAGTTTCAAAAACCACAAATCAATAACTGCATCTTCAAAGAATCAACATAGAACGAACTCCAACAACAGCAATAATAACTTTATTACCAAACCAAACTAAATCTAAATTGCAAGCAAGGTAACAAATACATCACTCCTTGATCTCATGCTACAACCATTCCTAACCTGGTATAGAACAACACCAAAATTCCGATATAGTTTTCAATCACGTCCGCGCAAAAACTGATTTCAATCCTACATGAAGCACTAAGCTACAGACAGAGCATTCCACCCAAATTTCGATATAGTTTTCAATCACGTCCGATCAAAAATTAATTTCAATCCATTTACACGCCACAAGATATACATACAACTCAGAACCGATTATAGATATAGTTTTTCAATTACCTCTCCACAATTACAATTTTGAATCCATTCCAAAATTTATTCTCAATCATTATTAGAAATAAATTATAACCCACAAAGAGTTTGTTAAAAAAATTTATTTTTATTTTTTATAAAACACAAACACACACCACACAACCATTTTAAAAAAGTTTTTATTTTTTATTTGTTATCAAACACAAACACACACCACACAACCCTTTTTTATTTTTTATTTGTTATCAAACACAAACACACACCACACAACCATTTTTTTATTTTTTAATCAAACACAAATTTTTTTATTTTTTTTTATTTTTTATCAAACACAAACACAGCCTACATACAAATTTTTTTTAAAAAAAAAACACAACCACACACCACACAACCATTTTAAAAAAGTTTTAATTTTTTTTTATCAAACACAAACACACACCACACAACCATTTTTTTTATTTTTTATTTTTTAATCAAACACAAACACACCACACAACCATTTTTAAAAAAAAATTATTTTTATTTTTCATTAAACACAACCTACATACAATTTTTTATTTTTTATTTTTTAATCAAACACAAACACACCACACAACCATTTTTAAAAAAAATTATTTTTATATTTTATCAAACACAACCTACATACATTTTTTATTTTTTATTTTTTAAAAACACAAACATAATCTATACAAACACACCACACAACCATTTTTTAGAAGGGAAAGTTATTTTTTTTATTTTTTTATTTTTTAAAAACACAAACACACTCTATACAAATACACACCACACAACCATTTTTTAGTAGGGAAAGTTATTTTTTTTTTTTTTTTTTTTTTTAAAAAAAAACACAAACACACTCTATACAAACACACACCACACTTACATTTGTTTGAAGGCTAAGTTATTTTTTTTTTAATTTATTTTTTTTTTTTGAGTGGGAAGATAAAGACAAAGACAAACACACAAACACACAAACAAACAAACACCAAATTTTTTAGGCAATCTGAGAGTGCTTATCTTTTCTAGAGATCTGGATGGCCCTGAAAAGGGATGTTGGGTAAGAAGTTGTGTTTAACTTCTAGTAGCAGTAGCCGCAGCAGCAGGTTGGCCACGTTTTGCCACTGGTCTCATGGCTGTAGGACAAGCTCTCTTTCTGGTGAAAGAGAAGGCAAACTCACCACAATCCATTCTGCAACTGACTTCTCCGTCTGGTTGTGCTACTGCTGCTGCTGCTGCTGCAAGAGTTGTTGCTGTAGCTGCTGTTGTTGTCTTTGGTGTTGCTGCTGCACTCTATGTCTCTCCTCCCATTCCGTTCTGTCCCTGATGATTTCTTCTCTTAGGATTTCTTTCACCAGATCTTGAGCCATTTGCAAAAAGATCATCGTCTTCTTTGTTTAGCTAACACTTGCACTTGAGATTTGTCTCTGAAGCTTTTTAAACAAGATCACGTAATGAGCGTTGAGACTGACGGTCTGATGGGCTTTACTTTGTTGAAATAAATTTTGAGTAATGTAAATGATGCTGGCATTACGATGATGGCCTTTTCGTGTAAACCAAAGTTTTATTTCTTCTTCGTCTTCTCCTAACATGTCGTCGAAGATGACCAGATGTGTTTGACTCACGTCAGACACGATCCCATCGTCTTCGTGAGGAATGCCTTCCATAAACGAAATGGTCTCTCCTTGACTTTCACGAAGTAAGGTGTAAGACGATTGCCACTCTTTGTAACACCGCACGATGCGTTGAGGTGGATGATCAAAGAGATGAGATTTGTGTTCGATCAAACGCTTGACAAATTCGGTTTTGCCTGAACAACTGGGTCCCGCAATCAACATGTTAAAGGGATGGCGCAGATACAAAGCTTCCCAACTTTGACGATCTAACTTTTCGTCGATCACTTTGACCACAGAAGAAGCAGAAGAGGCAGACGAGGCAGAGGAAGAAGAAGATGCAGCCATGACTGAGGTACGAAGACTTTTTAGTAGAAGACAAAAGACACAAGACATTTTATACGTTTCATACACGTTTATTTTTATTTATTTTTTTCAAAAAATGTCAACACAACAAATAAAAACATATTTACAAGTCATGAAGCAGAAAAACATATTTACAAGTCATGAAACACAAAAACACATCAAGCAAAAAATGTCACTTTTAACTTTGATTTAAAGTTCACTTGTCTTCTTCACACAGAGGTACACCACTCATGTTCATCACTACTCTCAACACTTTGAGCACAATTTGTCTTTCGTGTGCCGATAAAGCGTGAATGGTCATGGTTTTTGTTCCATCTACCGTTCATTAATAATCTATAACCAACACCGGTCCTCCAAAATAGTTCACAACGAATGTCCTAGAAAACGAAATCCAAGAAATGTAGTCACGAAGACACACGGCATAGCGTCCAAAATTCAATGGAAACAGTTCCTGTATCAAGTGTTTATAATCCTCTATGGTCTGAACACGATCTTTGACTTCCTTCCACGGAATACGTTTCACAAGTGAAGACAATGGTCCTGGCATGGTCAGCTACCTCTTGTGTCCAAGCGTTGAATCCAAGACTTTTCCAGTCACGTACATCTTTTCAGTAGTAAATCTGTGGGTGTATCCAACATGCTATACCCACTTCTTGGTAAGCACGAAGAGTAGATCAAGTGCAACGGCTGTCTTCTTCACTTGGAAGTGAAACCTGTGTCATGTGAATAGTCACTTTTCCATCAATGATGTCAAATTTTTCTCTCGTGGATTGAGCGTCTTGAATTTTGTCCAAGAGTTTGGAAGAAGTTAATTCTGCCGGTGTACTAAAGCCGAGCCACACAGGAGATTTCAAACTGTGGTGAGACATCGATAGACTCAAGCGATCTTTCAGTTCCTCCAACAATGAGTCAAATAAGTCCGTAATGAAACCGGCTGCTTTCTGTACTGGAACTTCAGACGTGAAGTCTTTAAATTACGTATAAGCGGTGGTTCTAAATTTTCTTGAAGTCACTTTGTTAGTCTCTCGAATGCGATAATAATCTTTAGGGACGACTAAATCATTTTCCTTCTTGGACGAACTTTGCTCTGTCAGTATTGTGGAGACAGAGGTAGATGATGTTGGATATGGGGTTTTTCTCTGTGTGAAATACATCTTTCTAGGTCGACGTCTGTATTTGCAATGAATGGTTAGGCTTGGAAGGGGTCCCTTTTTTATACTGAAGATCGGCGTGTCCGTACGGCAAAGTGGTGTGGTCTGGAAGTCTCACTCGTTTCTGGTACACAATTTGGTACACTTTTTGTAAAGGGTGAGTGACGATTTGGTGATTAGGTAACCGTACGATCTTGTGAGGTTCTAACGTTTGCACTCGAAAGTCTTCCACTTGTCCAGACAGCAAAGCATTTTTTAAAACCTCAAAATTGACCACTTGGCTGGTTTGATAGTTTAGGGTCAATCCTTTGACTTTGCATTGGGTGTGAAATTGGCCTTCTTGGTCTCGGTATCGGTAACCGTAATTTTTAGGGCCACCGCTGGCAAAACTCAGGATGGTGTCTTGAGGGTGCTCGTCCGTCCAGGCTCCTAAACGATTTCCTTGGATGGTAGGGTGTAGGCAACCGGGGCGATGAATGTACATACAACTATCGGTATCAAAGTACAGGACACGATCTCCCAAGACTTCTAAAGCTTCGTCGTACAACTTCAGGCGAGCATGAGCGGTCACGTAAGCTGCAATGACCATGTTGCTAAAATGGTCGGGCTTTACAAACTTGCTTTCTTCTTCGAAATTGACTAAGATCAAATCACGTGTCTGACTAGTACACTTTTGTTGTCCACCAGTTGAAAGTACTTATAGGGATCGGTCAAGTATTCCGTCTTGGGTAAGATCGTACGTTGTGCCATTTTTCCCCACAAGCAATTGAGCATGACTTTGGCAAACGATCTTCTTCCCTCGTTTTTTTCTACGTCTTCCAAAGTGATCCCTTCGATGTCACGGTACTCTTCTTTGAATCGAACTTGGTCTTCGGGAGTCTGACACCACCAGGGATAGCCGTTGGCTTCTTCTTTGAGTTTTAAAAATTGGTTGACGTACCCCGAGAAAATGCCTGGATTCGAGGCGTCGTCCTTTTGGTATTGTGCTGTGGTTGGAAAGTGCCAGATTTCGTACACTTTCAACAAACGGTATCCCCGATCCAGTGCCCAAAACAATTCGGCGCTGACCCACGTTCCTGTCAAAGCGCGTTATTCCTCCGTGTGGTGACAGGGGTGATCTTGGTTGCACGTTTCGGCACACGTACGGAATAAAGGAAACATCAGTTTTCCTTGGCAATGATGAGGTAAGATAGGATGGTACAAGTCGGTCGGGGGTAAGACTTTGCATTACGAATGTGTTCCACGTCGATGTGTTCTGTCAAGATTTCAGGGTGTCCGGTTGGAAATTGAGCATATTTGCACACCCAAGGATACAACGAACACAGGTCGATGTACTTGATTTCTTCTCCTCTTGATTCGTCTACGTCGTACAGCAAGCGAGTGGCATTGGTTCGTCCTCCAAACAAACTGTGGCGTGGATCCAAAGGTTCGATGGTGGTCACATCGTAACTTTCGTCAATGCTCCTAAATTCAGGATCGGTTTTCAAACGGCGATCGTACTCGTGCTCCCACATTTCTACCACTTGGTATCCTTGACTTTCTAAGTTGAGTCTTCGTTGGTAAGTGTGTTCGTACAACTGTTCCATGGTGGAAGCTGAAAAAGGACTTTTCAGGTCTCGTTGAGGAAAACAGGTAGGGCACCCTGAAATTCGTTCACCGTGTGCGGGTTTTCTAAATCCCAACCATCCACGGAATAAGATCCAATCTTCTTTTCTCCTCCTCCGTTTCTGGCATGTTGTATCCTTTTGTCTCCTTTTTGGCTCAAGTAATGGAGCCAACGCAAAGCTTTGGCCGAGTATTGACGACTGGTAAAGAGAGACGTGTTGGAGTCTGTGATGGCTAGTTCGTTCTCGGGCATGAAGTTTTTGGTGTACACTAAGGCACATGCTTTAGGTAGGGTGGACGCTTCTTTCAAAGGATCGATGTCTCCGTGATCTAGAAATAACTGTCGAAACTTTCCACAGCAACGGCGCAAAATGTCCACATCAGATCGACAGTACTTGAGCATTTCTTCTTGGAAGTCAAACGGTTCTGACTGGTGAGCGTGGTACCAAGCGTGAAAGGCTTCTCGGTGTTCGGGGCGCATTCCGTCGGGGTCGTAACAGTCCACGTCAGGCAAATGCGGTAGCACGGCGTGTTGATTGGTTTCCGTATTGCAGAAGTGGGGAAAATAGCCTTTGGCCATTTCTGTCATGCCAAATGTTTTTGGCATTCGACTCAAAGGCATGGCTAAATAACTCATGGAATCTTTGAACTGCACTTGTCCCACTTTCATGTAGATGAGTTTGGCTCTGTTCATGGTGACTTGGGGGCGTTCGGTACCTTGTTGCGAATAATATCTTAACAAAAACTGTCCATCGTATACCGAGAAATTGTGAGCTATGACGGTCGCATAGCGATGACAGTCTCCGTAACGTTGAATGTCCTCTTCGCTCCAAGTATCGTCGATGGGGTCTAAAATCCATTCAACAAACTCGGGCAAAGTGTTAGGACCACGAAAGATTTTTTCACGTCCTCCTGGAATCCTACTACAATGAGGACAGTGAAAATGGATAGGTTCTTGGATGCACTTCTCACAAGCCCGATGAGCGACGCAGAAATTAGGGATGTGAATGCCCGTTTCTTGCATGCATTCAAAATCAAAAAAGATGAAATCCACTTGGTTCTTGTTCTGATCCGTCTTTAATTCTTTCTTCAGTGTATTGTCATACTTTTGCATGAAACATTGATGATCATAATTCACCATCTGCTTGCAAATGCGACATCTTTTCTTACCGGTACAAGTGTGTCTCTTAGGGTCGTTGGTTTCAATCAGGTTTCCATACGTGGAACAAAATTTCAATAAGTCGCAAGCACATTTGTGTTGGTGTCCTTGTGTCCTACGATGTTGTTCGTAACAAGAGGGACTGACAATGGTTCGTCGACACGTCGCACAATGGACGTGTTGTTCAGGAAAGCATGGCTTGGCCGCTAAACAGCCCCGACATCTCTCACCGCAATGAATGTGTCGTTCTCGACTATTAACTCCTTTGTCGCATTTCTCGCAGTAGTAAGAGTATCCCAGAAATCCGGTGATACTGGTGATGGCATCGAAATGTTCTTGGTGGTGATAGATGTGAATGTATTTTCCTTCGGGGAAATCGGGTCCTCGAAACAGTAGATCTCCGCGCACTTCTTGAGGGTGTACTTTCAAAGTGTAGCCAGGAGCCAAGACGTCTTGAAGTTGTTGTATTTGAGAAATACCACACACGGTCTCTTTGGGGAAGCCTGCTTGTCGTAACAGGAGTTCTGCTTCGTTTCGTTGTTTGGTTCTGTCCGATTGTCGAATGTTTTCCCATGCTCTTTTCCATTCTGCGCTCTCGTTCTTGTTGGCATTCGTTCGCCCCACTACGATGGCCCGAGCCAAGCACATCTGGTCTTGTGCATTGTCGATTTGGACGACACTGCGTTTGGTACTGCGAAGGTCGTCCACCAGTAACGCTTTTCTACTTCGTCCGCTCCCTCGAGGAGTGGAGACGTGAGTCATGTGAAGTGTGGCCTTTCCATCGGTGATGGTAAACTTTTCGTTGGATTGTTGAACGTGTTATATTTTGGTCATGACTTTGGCTGGTGTTAATTCTGCCGTGGTGCTGAACTCGATCCAGACAGGTGACTTCAAACTGTCGTGATGAATAGCCAGTCTCAATCGATCGTTCTCTTTGGCTCCGTATTGTCGTTTCAAGTTCTGTAACACAGATCCCCACAAATCGGTAATGAACCCGGCAGCTTTCTCGGGAGGCACTTCGGACTTGAAGTCTTTAAAGTGAACCGTGTAAGTGTATGCCGTGGTTCTAAATTTTCTAGAGGTCACTTTTTGCGTCTCTCGAATCCGATAGTAATTTTCGGGAGCCACGGTAGGACTTTCTTGGTCAAGGGTAGTGGTGGTGGGGGTTTTTTGGGGTTGGGTAGAAGTTTTTGTTTCAGGCTCACTCATCTCTTCTTCGAAATCGCTAGCATGGACTTGGGCTAGCAGTTCAGCGAGTGGTGTTTCAGGCGGTACGGAAAGTCTCTGTCGTCGTGGCCTCTTCGTTTCTTCTTCAGTTTTCTCATAGATTGAGCGTGATCTTTTCATCTTGATGTCCAGCTTGGATCTGATGGAGTTTTACATAGACTCTCTCCCTATATATACCACCTGTCTCTACCTATGATTGTGATAATGGCTTGCTTGACTTAAAATTTTGCCAAAATGGAAATGTCTAGAAGCAATAGAAACCTATGTGACTTTCAACTTTACATTTGTCACGACACAAATGTCTATCCGATGTTTTTGCCATTTTCCAAACACACAAACTTGTAACTGTACCAGAAATAGTAACTTCACACAAGTCAAAAATGACTCAGTGACAATTTTTTTTTTCAGTTTCAAAACCCGAGCCAATAATGTTGCAGTTCAGTATTTAGCGTGGCGAGAAAAAATGTTACAGGACACGAATTCTTAACATGATTGCAAATTCCCTCTAGTCTGTCTGCACCGCAATCGTAAAAAGCCAGACCATTGGCATTATTTTGCCACACTGCCTGTCTGGAATCTATAACAAAACACTTCGTCAGTCATTATAAGTAATTTCATTGGCTACAAATATTTTCTTACCGCGTTCGCTGCCCTCAGTTGCTACTGACACAGTGAGAAGAATAGACGTGTTTTTTCTGTGCCTGACCGTTAGTCTCTTTACAAAATAAAAGCTAACGCACAACCCCATCGTATAATTTGTGATCAATGGAAATTGCATCAGTCTTGAGTTAAAATACATCACGGAACGTTTGGATGTAATATTTTGTGAGAATTTTACATCTACGTTTTCAAAAAGAAAGGATTTTAGTAGACTCTGTCTCCAATTCAATCTTGTGATATTTTACCGTAAAAAAAGAGGATTTTTTCCTATCGATGTGATTTTTTAAAAAATGGAATGTGTTTTTTGAACTTTCTTACGGAAAATATACCATAAAAAACGTAAGTGTCGTGATATTTGTAAAAGTAGGAATAAAATACTCTCTCTCTCTCTCTCTCTCTCTCTCTCCGTCGTAATGTCAATTCTCTCTGTTTCACAAACACACACTAAGTTTCTTATACAATGATTTCGATTGAAATGATCATGGTATCTGTTCCCGTTTTTAAGATGCCTCTCCACAAATGTTGGCAGTAGTCACAATGATTATGTGAAATGTGACGTTAGTTTTGTAAATTTTTCAAAAACTTGCACCCCTTACAAATTGTACAACGATTTTTATTCCATAGGTCAATCGTTCCATTATATAAAATCTTGAGTTTAGTTGTTCTTGTGCATGTCAGGTATCTTAGCTTTGTTCCTATTTTGGCACTGCAATGTGTCACGAAAAAAATTCTAGATCTACCGTTTTCCGAAGGAAACCAAAAAAAAACAAGCACATAGCTTTACGGTGTAAGAATGACTCGAGTATGAACCATCCAATTCTACACTCTATAACCCGTCCTATTCTACACTCTCATTCTTGAGCCCAAACATGCGTTCAGTAAAACTGTAACAATGTATGCCCTATTTTCAGTTGGTCCATTTTAGACTGCCGATCGAACAAGACGTGTTTTTACTGTTCTCCCGTCTTCGGTTTTGGGAAATGTTGTAACATTGTTTGTAGCCGCAAGGCGTGTGCAGCAAAAAAACATAACATATCTTAAATATTTGGGAGGCATACAACAAATGCTACTGCAGTCATTCGACAAGAATTGTAACACGACTTTTTTAAAACCGATGAATGAAAACAATTTTGCCAATGAACATTTATATCACAGAATTTACCCTTGTCTTCAGAAACTCAAAGAAAGGGTAACCTTCTCTCTGTTTGAGGCAAACCACAGGTTTTTTGGAAATTATTACTACGTTCATTTGACAATATTTCATTGTGTACACTGCTCACAGTAGCTAAAGACGTTCGCGTGGCGAGGTCAATCAGTACGAAACGGTGTGTATGCAGGGTAGTAAACTTTAGCCACTACTAGCTTTTAGTAAGTCAATGTATTGAAATTAATGTTTATCTTTGATATCGTATAAGAATGTTCAAGTGATGCTACTTTCTGTGCACTATGCTCACAGTAGAAAGTCAAAAAACTCCACGAGTCAGGATAAAGGTTAATAAAAAAAGTGGTTTTGTGAACATTATGGTTATCTATTTTCGTTAGCTCAGAAAAGTAGTGACCATTGATGGTAAAATGACACTGCCAAAGGATTGGAGCTCTAGTCTTACGTTACAACGTTGTCAACCTTGAATCATTGCCAATATTTTTATGTTTGTGTATGACTTTGTCTATGTTGTACACTAAAACTTAAAACCCCTTCTCTTGTGATAGTTATGTTTGTGTGAGGGTATAGTAGTGTGCCCATAAGTACACCTACCTTTGCCTATGTGTGCGTGATTGTATAGTATGGTTGTATATCAGGGTTTAGTAGTGTGTCCATAACACTCCTACCCTTTTTTTGTTGGAGTTAAGGGGTGTATGTTTTAATTGTCATAAGTTTAACACGGAGTCTCTCCCTATATATAGAGAGACCTTCCTATCCTCAGAATCACTATTCGTGATTCCACTTTCAAACAGTGAAGATGGAAGAGAAGAAGTCAGAAAAGCTTGCCCTTCTGGTCAGAGATTTAGCACAACAGACGTCTGTGGCTATCATAATTTTACAGAGAGTCCTTGGAAAGTATACCAGTAAGACAAAGGACTACTCCTCCTCTACCTCTCGAGATAAAAGTCAAGATACTTGCTATATCTGTCAAGAGAAAGGACATTGGGCTCCAGAATGTCCACAACGTCAAGAAAAAGAAAAGAGAGATAAAGGGAAAGATACCTGTTATCATTGTAAAGAAAAAGGACATTGGTCTTCCGAGTGTCCTCAGAAACAAGAGAACCTACCAAAAAGGGAGGAAGCAGAGGGATCTTCAGTCCCAGAAGAAGAAGAAGAACCTATCCCCGTCGTCAAGAAAAGCAAGAAAGCTAGACGACTGGAAGACAGTGAGAAAGAAAAAGAACCCTTGATCCCTGTGAAAAAATTCAAGAAGAACAAGAGAGACAGAGAGTGAACAATGAACTTTTTTTTAGTGTGGTGTTATGTTCATTGTAAAAAAAGAGAATAGACCAGAATGGAAAAAAAGTAAGTGTATTTGTGTTTTTTTAGAGTATGGACGCACGCACGCACTCACTCTTACATAAAACCAAGGAATGGGATTTAAAGTTTTACTTGATTTGGCAAAATTGAAATGATCATCTTTTCTTGAGATCTGGGTGGCCCTGAAAAGGACCGTTGGGGTGTTTGTTTGTTTGTTAAACAAACTTATGGACTGGACATAATTAACTTCAACTGTCGCAATCCTTTTCCACGACCCACTCCTATTCCTCCTCCTGCTTCTGCTGCTGCTTTGGTGGTAGTAGTAGTAGTAGTGAATGGTGGTGGTGGTGGTGGTAGCATCTCACTAGTGATGGGCTTCGCATTTTTGGCCCGTGATGGTCTCTTTCTCTTAGGTTGAGTTAAAGAATACTCATACAGCTTTCTCAGATGGTTTAACTCTGATAAAATGTCTTGTAACACACTCACCGTTTTGTTTTCCTTCTGTCCTTCACACTTCTCCTCTTCTAACTTTCTTAGTTCTTCTTCTTGTTTTCTTCTTTCCTCTTCTTGCTGAAGAAACACTTCTTCGGCTTCTCTCTGCCGCTTTAACAAATTTTCCAGTTCTTCTTTTTAAAATCATCCATGACAGGCAGCAAAGAGGCTGGTATAGCAGCAGTTGTTGTAGTTTCAGGCATAACTTCTTGAGAAGAAGACAAAAAATCTACAAAATCTAAATTAAAATCTTCTGGTTGGAAGTTCACTACGGCATTGGTCGTCGTCGCAGGCTCACTCCAATACATAGTAGTCTTTGCGATCTCCATTCGGCTGCTCAAGGTAAAACCCTACGAACGCTGTGATGCCTTTATACCCAAAATGACGTCACACCCCCGCTCTCTTCCCATTGGAAGAAAAACCGACCCACTAGTAACGCGCGTTTGGATTGATAGTTCATTTCGATTCATTTCAATCCACTCTTAGGGTATATATACCACCGCTTGTCTCATAAAGCTTCACCGGTTTTTTTCTCCAAGACCACTCCCAAAGAAGAAAAATGTGGACTAGTGTCGAGTCATCTACGATCGTCTCGAGGATGTTGTTTGACCCAGAATTCCCCATGTATGTTCGAGCTTCATAGGCCATCACGAAAATAATAGAGACCTCTATCTGGAAGAGACGTATTTATATCGAAAGACAAGGATGTTTGAAGAGGGTGCTCCTCTACGGACCAGAAGTCCATAGAAGTCTCAGAAAAAGAAGACCCTCCAGGAGATATCTTCTCTGTTAAACCAAAAAAAAGAAAACCAACGGCCCTTTTCAGGGCC
Source organism: Margaritifera margaritifera (assembly GCA_029931535.1). Taxonomy (NCBI): domain Eukaryota; kingdom Metazoa; phylum Mollusca; class Bivalvia; order Unionida; family Margaritiferidae; genus Margaritifera; species Margaritifera margaritifera. Next base: position 449,219 of record JAQPZY010001442.1, read on the forward strand.
ACCCATTTTTCAAGAAAAGATTATTTTTCATTATTGCCTTTCAAAATAATATTGGTGTGTGTGTATGACCCCCAAGTGTGTGTGTGTGTGTGTGTGTGTGTGTGTGTGTGTGTGTGTGTGTGTGTGTGTGACCCCCAAGTGTGTGTTTGTGTGTGTGTGTGTGTGTGTGTGTGTGTGTGTGTGTGTGTGTGTGTGTGTGTGTGACCCAGAAGTGCCCCACACCGGTTCCTCTTTCTCGTATGTGCCAAAAGTGTCCCATGTTAAATTCCCCTAGACCCTATAAATTTTTGACCCTGTTTAACTGAATCGATCGTCCTCTTTGGCTCCGCATTGTCGTTTCAAGTTCTGTAACACAGAACCCCACAAATCGGTAATGAACCCGGCAGCTTTCTCGAGAGGTACTTCGGACTTGAAGTCTTTGAAGTGAACCGTGTGAGTGTAGGCTGTGATTTTAAATTTTCGAGAGGTTATTTTTTGCGTCTCTCGAATGCGATAGTAATTTTCAGGATCCACGGTAGCAGGTCTTTTTTGGTCAGAGGTGTTGGTGATGGTGGTGGCTTTTGTTTTGGGTGGGTTAGAAGGTGGTAAGGTTTCAGGTTCACTCATCTCTTCTTCGAAATCGCTAGCATGGACTTGAGCTAGCAGTTCAGCCAGCGGTGTTTCAGGCGGCACGGAAAATCTTTGTCGTCGTGGCCTCTTCGTTTCTTCTTCTTCTGTTTTCTCATACATTTGGCGTGATCTTTTCATCTTGAAGTCTGATTTGAATCTGATTCAGTTTCACACAGGAGACTATATATAGAGAGACCTTCTTACCTTCAGAATCAGTCTTTGTGATTGAACTTTCCAACTGTAAAGATGGAAGAGTCAAGAAGGTGTATTCCAATTAATGATTCTGCCAAATACTATAAAGCTATAGAAGACCGCAAGTTTCAAAACTACTCCGCTCGATGCCACAAGAAAAGAAATTTTTATTGGGATTATCTAAGCATAGGAACAGCAAAGAGAGATAAAAGTCAAGATACTTGTTATATCTGTCAAGAGAAAGGACATTGGGCTCCAGAATGTCCACAACGTCATCAAAGAAAAGAAAAGAGAGACAAAAGTCAAGATACTTGCTATATCTGCCAAGAGAAAGGACATTGGGCTCCAGAATGTCCACAACGTCAAAACCAAAAGAGAGACAAAACAAAAGATATCTGTTATCATTGTAAAGGACCAGGACATTGGTCTTCGGAGTGTCCTCAAAAACAAGAAAACCTACCAGAGAGGGAGGAAGCCGAAGGATCTTCAACCCTAGAAGAAGAAGTAGAACATATCGTCAAAAAAAGCAAGAAAGCTAGACGACTGGAAAACAGTGAGAATGAAGAAGAAGAAGAACCCTTGATCCCTGTGAAGAAATTCAAGAAGAACAAGAGAGACAGACAGTGAGCAATGAACTTTTTTTGGAGTGTTATGTGATGTTCATGGTGAATTATTTTGTAAAAAAAAAAAATGAGAATAGACCAGAATGGAAAAAAAGTAAGTGTTTTATGTTATTTTAGAGTATGGATGCACTCACGCACTCACTCACTATTACACAAAAAATCCAAGGAATGGGGATTTTTTAAGTTTTACTTGATTTTTTTTTGTTGGCAAAATTGATTTTTTTTCTAGATAAATGGCTGGCCCTGAAAAGGACCGTTGGGGTGTTTGTTTGTTTTTGTTAAAACAAACTTATGGGCTCGACATGATGAGCTTCAATTGTCGCAATCCTTTTTCACGATCCAGTCCCATTCCTGCTGCTGCTGATTTGCTGGTAGTAGTAGTAGTAGTGACTGGTGGTGGTGGTGGTAGCATCTTACTAGTCGTCGTGACGGGTTTCGCATGTTTAGCCCGTGATGGTCTCTTTCTCTTAGGCTGAGTTAAAGAATATTCATATAACTTTCTTAGATGCTTTAACTTACGTAAAATGTCTTGGAATAGTAGACTCGCCGTTTAATCTTCCTCGCTCTCTTCTTTCTGTCCTTCACTCTTCTCCTCTTCTAACTTTCTTAGTTCTTCTTCTCGTTTTCTCCTTTCCTCTTCTTGTTGAAGAAACACTTCTTCCGCTTCTTTCTGTCGCTGAACAAATTTTTCCATTTCTTCTTGTTGCTTCTTTTTAAAATCCTCCATGACCGGCAGCAAAGAGGGAAGTGGTACAGCAGCAGTCGTAGTGATTTCAGGCTCAAATTCTTGAGACAGAAAATCTAAATTAAAATCTTCCGGTTGGAAGTTCAACACACCATTCGTTGCAGGCTCACTCCAATACATTGTATTTCCGGTCTCCGTCATACTTAGGCTGTCCAAAAAGTAAAATCCCTACGAACGCTGTGATGCCTTTATACCCCAAATGACGTCACACCCCTACTCTCTTTCCATTGGAAGAAAAACCGACCCGCTTGTAACGCTTGTTTTGATTGGTGGTTGATTTCGATTCATTTCAATCCGATAGTAGGGTATATATACGACCCCTTGTCTCGTAGAGCTTCACCGGTTTTTTTTCTTCTCCAAGACCACTCCCGAAGAAACAAGATGTGGACTAGCGTCGAGTCATCCAGTATCATCTCGGGGATGTTGTTCGACCCAGCATTCCCCATGTATGTCAAAGCCTCATGGGCTATTACTAAAATCACAGAGACCGCCATCTGGAAACGTCGCATCTATATTGAACGACAAGGATGTTTAAAGCGTGTCTTGATGTACGGTCCGGAAGTTCGTAGAAGTCTCCGAAAAAGAAGACCCTCCAGGAAATGTGTATGCTAAAAAAAAAAAAACCAACGGCCCTTTTCAGGGCCACCCATTTTTCAAGAAAAGATTAATTTTTTCCATCATTGCCTATATGCCCTATGTTTTTTCTTTTTCCGTTGGTACCCCAAGTGCCCCCAATGCTAAATTCCCGTTGGTACCCAGACTGCCCCCGCCATGTTAAATTCCCGTTGGTACCCAGAGTGCCCCCGCCATGTTAAATTCCCGTTGGTACCCAGAGTGCCCCCGCCATGCTAAATTCCCGTTGTTACCCCAAGTGCCCCCAGTACCTCAATACCCCCCACTAACTACTGCTGTTTGCAGTTGGAAGCGCGCTATATACAAGCAAATGAGATATTCCTCTTCCATTGATTCTAGACAAAATGTGAAGTAACCACTCTGTTTTAGGAAACAGACGAATTAAGTGGAAGCACAAAGCTGAGATGGAAATAACTTGACTTCTTTTAAATGACATTAACAACAATTATATTCATGAATGTAACAAAAGTTTTTTGAAGTCGGCATTTATTGACATTAATCCTTTCCCTGAATTTAACTGTTTAGTCGATTGACGTCGACATTTTATTGGTCTCTCTTTCTCACGACAAGAAAAAAAATACATTGCTATGTTTTATATTATTGTTACTGACAAGGTGTGCAGTGTATGGTGTGAGAGCTGTCATCGATTGTGATTGTCTCAAATGAATACGCATTACGTGATATATTTATCACTTTTCAGGCAGCCACGGGGGTGGCTAACGTTAAAATTTGGTGTTAAAAATGTTTGCAAGTCAGTCAGGTACAGGGGTGGAGTGTGGATACATTATCATACAGTCGGGGTGGGGTGCGGATGAATTATTATACAGATGGGGTGGGTGTGGATAAATTATTATACAGGCAGACACATGCAAGACACCGGATTCCGCTGAACACTTTGTTTTGCATACCCATTTTATTTTATTGTATTTGCTGGATTATTATTATTATTATTATTATTATTATTATTATTATTTACGATCTGGCAGATAGACCTAAGAACTATGGTCGCCTGCCACGGGGCACCTATTGCAAATTACCACATTATACATGTGCATTTCGGATGTCATGACAAAAGTGTCATCCTCTCCTTTTTGTGTAAACCATTTATCTGAGATAAAAGATTGTATTTGAAGAATTCGTTCTTTAAACCCACACTTTGCATGTGAAAACCGCCTGTCCACAAGACCCAAAGCCCATCACATATCACTTGTTTTTTTGTTTTTTTGTTGTTTTTTTTTTTTTTTTTTTTTTTGGGGGGGGGGGGTCATAATGCTGGCAAATACAAATCTACGTTAGGAATATAAAAATAACCCTATAATTGATCCTTCAGACCAAACCTGGCTTGTATTGCTCACAGGGTATGCATGCATACCTAAAGGGTAGAACAAAATGAGCTTGATAGGACAGCCCAACTGGCAGAGCTGAAGTCCCAAATCCCACCCTCTCCTGGATTCAGAGCTGATCCCGTTCATTGATTTGCTAATTTGTTTTTTTTACACACCACAGGGTCATCTGGGCTGGGAGACGTTGGAGAAAATGGAGTAAGCAAACAAGATACCCTTCTCGCATCGTCTCCTCTCAATGTAGACTTTATTGTCGGCACAGTGGTACATGTAGATGTATATTTTCGCCTAACAGTTTAGGAATCAACAGTGTAACGGAAGGCCAATCAGTATGTAAGTATGGAGGAACTTTTTACGGCAGATATGCACAATAGTGGCTACATGGTGCCTACTAAAGGTAAAAAAAAAATTTTAAAATTTTTTTTGAAAAAAACAGATAGAGGGCAACACAATTATATGTTTCTTATTCCATCTCTGGGGCGATATTTATTATTTAAGAGATTACAAGAATTAGCCCGTGATTTCATTTTCCTGTACATATGCAATGTGGCTAGAAAAGTCAGTTAATATCAATTAACAAATAGCTATTAACGACTATCTAGTACTATAAATAGAATCACTGATGCTTACTCAACCCACACACATCAACTGTCTAATAATGATATTACAGGCCCAAAAAGGGCACACTTAACAATAGTAGAAACTGATATCTCTTATACTGATCTGTAACTAATGCAAGATAAATCAATGGATTCGATGAAAGAAGTACAAGGATATACGTTGCGACAAAACACGACATTAATGCCTAATGAATGCCGTAAAGAGACTAATAGATCAGCATCAAATGTTCGATGAAATGGATGACGAAACTAAGTAGGTGTTGCTAATATAATAAGATAGGTTCATTTACATTTACACGGTTTGTGCAGTCCTTCTTTCGAAACGGACTGGAAGGAGATTGCAAATAGGAGTAAAAATAGAATCTAACTGACAGTCAGTAACATTTATGTGTGTGTGTTTATATGAGAGAGAGAGAGAGAGAGAGAGAAAATTTGTCAAGGTAAGGAAAAAATACCGTAAAACCCATACAGTTATGGGAATGTCTAATTCTGTCCACTATGAACAGGTGTCCTCTGTTCCAAACTGATAAAGTAGACGATTATAGAAAAACATATTATGAAAAAAGTCCTTTACGGACGTTTTTCGTCGAAATCAGGCCTGTACTTCATACAATGTTTCGAGTGAAAGATTTTTACTAAATGCTCAGTTATTAAAAATGATCGTTCCACCAAGCGTTAGCCTTACAAATTTAAAGGAATAATTTAACAGTAAAGAGCAGAACAGAACCAAAGATCTCATGTAAGTATCGTCGATAATTCTGTTTATATTTTATCTCGAAGTTTCTTCGAGTAAATCTTTAATCTCAGTTCTATAACGTTAAATGAGTTCATTGCCGGATGTCTGATTGGATTCTTATTATTTTACCTGTCTTAGTGTTCGTCGTCAGAATTCAGTCTGTGTTTCTTTCTATGTGTGCACCTCTTTTGTACATCTCTGCGTGTGTGTGTGTGTATGTTTTGAGTGAGAAGAAAGGAAAGACAGAAGGACAAACTCACCCAAGTGAAGCCAATGCAACCAATAGCAGCAGACAAAATGTCCGCCAAAATAGCTGGAAATGAGTTCGCCGTTGGAAAGTAGGCATGGAAATGAGGACTATGCCAGTGGGTTACCTGAAATTATTGATTTAAATAAAAACATGGTTTTCTTGTCTAACTGTGCTTTTTAATAAATCAAGGAAAAATATCAAATGTTGCACTCGACTGCGAGCAGCGTAGAGCGAAAAGTGTACAACATAACCTGCCGAAGATTTATTTTTAATTCTACCAAATTATTTCCTGGGGCATCTGACTAAAATGTGTCCATGAAAGTTTGTTCTACTCTGTAATATTGCGATTATTTGCCTATATTATCGCGTCACCATGGACGAAAGAAATAGTGTTTATGTCATGGTATTGATGAGAAAGGTAACATCTTCGAATAGCCTGCATGTACATATGCTGCAGCGGCTGCAGTTGCTAGTACAGCAACAGCAGCAGCAACAAGAACAATAATAACAATAACAACAACAACAACAACAACAACAACAGCAGCAACAACGACGACGACAATAACTACTGATAACTGACACAATTCTACTGGTAATGCCAGCAAGACAAGCAGCAACAGCATCACCACTACCACCACAACTACTGCTACTAATAATATGAATAACTCCACCACCATCGCTACCACTGCTACTACTACTACAACCAACACCACTACTACCCCGACCATCGTCACCACGGCATGTCTGCTGCTATTGTTGTTTCCTCTGCTGCCATTACTATTTCTACCTACTGTTTCAACCTAGTTCGCAAATTGTCTAAAAAGCGAAGAAGGAAAAGAAAAAAGAAAGTGAGGAGAGGAAAAGAAAGAGAGATATCGATGATATTTTACAAATGTATGATGGTACACTGTTACGATACAGATTTAAACATGAGCAACCTATCTTGAGTTACATACCCCAGGCATGATGACTCTCTCGATATCTTTGAACAGATCATCCCAGGCGTCGGGTGACTCAGGGGCGTAGTCTGGTATCAGCTGACGAAGGTACCCTGGCTGAACATCCGGGTAAGGCTGGCGCGTGCGGATATTTTCCAGATAGTTGGCCACATAGTCGATCATCTCCCGTCCGCGTCGTCTGAACTCCTCGGCATCCATATTTCTTTTAAATTCTGTTGGCACTGTACAAAATTGCCACCAAATATTCTACAAGGAAATCTGAGTAAAACTACATAAATCGTATATACAGATACACACTGCATATAGGATGAATGGGTGGATGGATTACTTGGTGCAAAATTAAATATTTGTATAATCTTGCACAAAATACTAATGACAATATAGAATTTTGTCACACTCCAGTCAGAGATAGAAGATAACACATTCCTTTATTTTTTAAACGGCATTAAAAGAAGAAAATTTATAAATATTAGGAGTTCGTCAAATCTTATCAGTACTATAGTGGGACGATCTAGCCTCTAACGGGAGCCCATGTTAAACATGGTCTAAAATGTTTGGGACAAACGGGATTTTAATTATAGACCGCCATTTTGAAATGTATGTTTATAACAGTGTAGCATTATGTTTCGGTCTGCACTTTAACTGAAATGCCGTATTACGTCATACGTTTCACAGGATGAATCTGTCTGCTTTGTTCTATTTAGGCAGGAGATGTGAGTTTGTATGCCCTCTAAATAAAATGCCTTATTATGTCATAGGTTTCACAGGAGGAGTTTGTCTATTTATTCTGTTTAGGCGGGAAATTAGAGTTTGTATGCCCTCTTTTGACCCTGTTTAATATGGGACTGCCGTTAGAGGCTCGATCGTCCCACTATACTACTCCCAAATCTCTGATCCGTAACAAATAATGGGGACAACCATATGATCATACAAATGTAATGACACTTTAATAGCAACTTAATAGCAACTGATGAACTTATAATTAACTTTATCAGAGTAAATCATGTTTTCTCCGCTTGTTGGGATAATGTTTCTTATGCTTAACGCAAGACAGACAGAATGTAAAATACAAACCCAGATATGCATAAAAGGACATTGTGTCTACCTGTTCATTTCAGTACAACCATTTCTCGTATGACCGTTATGCTCCACCCCACATAAAAACAACAATTTTATTTTCATTCTGTATTTTACTGAAAATAGATTATTTGCCTCTTTAAATTCACAACTGTATCCAAAATATTGATCACAATATCAGCGAATTAAAGTTGTAATATATTTGAATTATTTCTATTAATATAAATACCTCTACATTTACCTGCTTCGAGTAGTTCAATAAACTCATTTGCAACATTATAAACAAGAAAGGGCTGAGCATGCATCCCTGCCTGTACCAATCAAACATTTCAAATACTCTAACAGTCATTCTTGAGTTTTTACGCGTCATTTAAGCTGACTATACGTTGCTTTAAGAACTTAATCAGTTTTCTGCTAACACCGATATCTTTTATCATAGAAAAGGAGGTCATGTTTGAATGCAGTCGGAAGCCTTTGGAAAGCACATAAAATGTAATAGAAACGTCCTTTCTGTCGGATTGTGGAAAGCACACATAAAATGTAATAGAAAAGTCCTTTCTGTCGGATTGTGGAAAGCACATAAAATGTAATAAAAAACGTCCTTTATGTCGGATTGTGGAAAGCACATAAAGTGTAATAAAAACGTACTTTCTGTCGGATTGTGGAAAGCACATAAAATGTAATAAAAATGTCCTTTATGTCGGATTGTGGAAAGCACATAAAATGTAATCAAAACGTCCTTTACGTCAGATTGTGGAAAGCTCATAAAATGTAATAAAAACGTCCTTTCTGTCGGATTGTGGAAAGCACATAGAATGTAATAAAAACGTCCTTTATGTCGGATTGTGGAAAGCACATAAAATGTAATAGAAACGTCCTTTCTGTAGGATTGTGGAAAGCACATAAAATGTAATAAAAACGTCCTTTCTGTCGGATTGTGGAAAGCACATAAAATGTAATAAAAACGTCATTTTTGTCGGATTGTGGAAAGCACATAAAATGTAATAGAAACGTCCTTTCTGTCGGATTGTGGAAAGCACATAAAATGTAATAGAAACGTCCTTTATGTCGGATTGCATATTTTTGTATTGCAGCAATATAATCTATTGTAAAATACTTTCGTTTATATCCAGCTTGTTGTTCATACTATTTCTCTTCAACAATGGCCCATTGTACCGCTCATTTATTCAGTACTTTTGTAAAATTAAAAAATAAATAAATAAATTCCTATATCATTTAACATTGATATTCCTCTATAGTTCTCATGATTATCTTTACTATCTTCTTTGTGTAAATGATGCCTGTAATTTCACATGTCTCTGATAGGAAAGGACAATGGTCCAATATGTGACTGAAGAGTTTTTTGTAAACACCTTGAACATCTAAACATTGCTGGATCTATAATCACGAAAGCTGTTGCTCAAGTTTGTCTTATAAAATAAATACCATTTTTCTCTGTTAAACATAGTTCTACTCTCTTCTTTTATTTGTGGTTGTTTTTTTTTTTTTTTTTTTTGTTTTTTTTTTTCCTCTCTCTCTCTCTCTCTCTCATACACACAGACACACACACGCAGAATCACATAGATAAATAGTTAGCTATACACAGTCGCTGCAATTGATTAAGTTATTGCAATACAAGACTCCAGATTTCCACACACGTACACACACCTAAAAAAAATGATTTCAGTAGAGTGACTTTTCCTCAACCTCAACATAGTACTACTGCCAATTAAGTGAGAAAGTACTTACGTACGTGTGTGTTTCCTCTCACTGATGTGTCCAGCCTGAAATTGAGCCTCAGATTGACCGTCGTGACTTCAGTTGCTTTAGTCAGATATTTGCCTGGACTTGATGCTTATTTCGATTCAATTTGAAATTCCAATCTAAGAAATGTTAGTTCTCGTTATAATCACAGCCCGGTCAATAGAAATAACAGCTTTAGTCATAGCGGGCCTTATTCATAATATTTGCATTATCGATATTCAAACTGTACTTCCATTACATCAATATGTTCTGTAGCTTTTCGACTAACGAGTCGACACCAATAGTTGCCAACGCGATCTCTCACTCTAGGAATAAACGTCAGACATCCTGTTAACAATAAATCAATAATTCAACTATGTCACCCGCGCCGTCTCTCTCTCTCTCTCTCTCTCTCTCTCTCTCTCTCTCTCTCTCTCTCTGACACACACACACACATAAACACATGCATATATACACACTTACCCACCCACCGATCTCCATTTACAGTTACATGGAGAAAAATTCATCTACTTGCGTACATACTTGTGTCCACCTGTTTTGTCTGACAGTAATTTAAGTACGTGACCTTTATCTGCCCCACGTGTCTTTAAAAAGTATTTTCATCTCTTTCATTTTTTCATGAAAAATTCCCCTTCTTTAAAATGGGTCTCTCTCTCTCTCTCTCTCTCTCTCTCTCTCTCTCTCTCTCTCTCTCTCTCTCTCTCTCTCTCTCTCTCTCTCTCTCTCTCAACTTTGCCTTCGTTGTTGTTGGTATTATTATTATTATTACATCTAGCATAATTGATCACGTGGAAAGGATTTCTCTTACGGATATCTCGGGCCTGGTTCCATTCATAATTATTAGACTTTATTTATTTCATTCTTATGTGTTTATTGATCGTTATTTTCTTCTGATTCTTCAACTTTTTTCATACTGATTAATTGGGACATACCTTATTTCGAGTCCTGTCTTCTTTACAGATATCATGCTTTGGGCGGGTGTGTGGGTATGCACAGGCCCGCCGACAGAAATTCCGGGCCCCTGGGCAGAGCAGTCAAGGGCCGCAAAACTACTTTAATTTTTTTGTATATAAAAACCTGTGTACAGTTTTGCATATTAAACCTGTAGTAATCTACCATAACTTAGACTCTTGCAAGGAACAAATTTTAATATTTACTGCAAAGATTAATTTATTTTTTATAACTGAGTTGACGGCGGGCCACTAGAAATCGTCCGGCACCTTGGCAATTGCTCCCCGCCCCCCCCCCCCCCCGGCGGCGGGGCGAGGTGGGGCTTGATATTGGGGCTTTAAAAGGCATGGGATGTATGAAACCACCAATTTATTCGAAAAAAGCCAGAGCATCCTTTATTATATCTGGTTTATTAGATAAGGGCATTGGGGGCATTTTTTCTTTCTTGAAGTAAAATAGCACTTCCTAATAAGACTTTCTTTCTCCTCTTCATAAAAAAACAACAAATAATAGACTAAAAGAATGGTGTACCCGACAAATACGATGTAAAGAGAACACTGTGCCTGACAAATCGGACTGTCTTCGTTGAGTTAATACAAGAGAAAGGTTGAATATAAGAGGATTATGCCGTACCAAGCACGTACGATGTAAAGACAACAGTGTACCTGACAAAAATATATTGTATCGATGATATAATGTCCCCTTTTAGCTTTCTATGCATGTGTAGTTATGAGGTCAAATTGTGTAAAACAACCTTTTTAAAACAAAACGCGTATTCTAAAAGGAAAATAATAATTCGCTTCAAATAATTGATCTTATCTGCTCCTTGAATTTTCAAGTGTCTGCGCAGATACATTATAAACTTTAGCTGTTTTTGATTGGACGGGGGGTAGACTTCAAAGTTGTGTGCAATTATTTATTTTGAATGTTGGCAGCTAAAATCAGGGGCAATACGAGCAAAAGAAAGTTTTGAAAACATGGTGTAGTTAGATTTATCCAGTGATCATAATTACTTTAGCAAAAGTACGCAAAAATCCCATAGGTAAACAGATACATCAGACCGCACTGTATCGCATGTCCGAAATTTCAAGTGACCGCCGACTAGTCCTATCGAGTTATCTCTAAATGGAATAGTCTCATTGAACAGTATTATTAACTATCGGTACAAGTAGGTAAAAGCGATCACATATACTTTTTGTATATATACCTTCATGGAATTTAATGGGTGTGTTCACATTTTAAATCACCACAGGCAGTAGATGTATGTAGGTACAAGTGGCATACACGTACTTTACATGCTCCGTTGAATATTTGCATTGTTTGTATTTACATGTAGTATATTTTCCTAGGCACTGTTGTGATTATGGTCATGAAACTTAGTGTGTGCATTCACCTTTATTAGGTATTACTACACGAATAAGGTTCCTTATATATTTCCTTCTTTTTGCAATATTTTTGGTGAAAATCTAATGCATTAGTTACAAGTTCAGATGCATCAAGACTGTCTTACTAATGTTAGTCAATAAACTGGATACAATACATACAAAAATCAGTATAGGTTATGTTACATGATCAAAAAATAGTTGCATTGAATGAAATTCCTATAAATGTTAGTATAAGTCACATTTCCAGAAGCGACCGAATCACACCTGTTTGCCGTGTCATCCTACGGAAAACCATGAATGGATATCATATTTTCTGTTCAGACTTTAGTACTACTCTCTTTTTAATGCAAATAATATTGTTCAATGGTAAGCAAATCTCCAGGTAACATCAGAGATGTATCGTGAAAGAAGTATTGAATCAATTAAGCCGTCCGGCGTTTTCTGACAGACAGTGCAACACTATAATGACACCAAAATAATCAAACAGGTGAAAGAATAACAATTCCATCCAAGCCGGACTCGAACCCGTGAGGTGAGCGAGTAACGGAAACTCGTCTAGTTCTCATGCACCAACGTCCTATATTGACACACACACACACACACACTAATACAACACTAACTGGGTTTTGTTTAGTGTTTTAAGGTACAGTGGCACAAGTAGGTTATTTAGTGTTTTAAGGTACAGTGGCACAAGTAGGTTATTTAGTGTTTTAAGGTACAGTGGCACAAGTAGGTTATTTAGTGTTTTAAGGTACAGTGGCACAAGTAGGTTATTTAGTGTTTTAAGGTACAGTGGCACAAGTAGGTTATTTAGTGTTTTAAGGTACAGTGGCACAAGTAGGTTATTTAGTGTTTTAAGGTACAGTGGCACAAGTAGGTTATTTAGTGTTTTAAGGCACAGTGGCACAAGTAGTTTATTTAGTGTTTTAAGGCACAGTGGCACAAGTAGTTTATTTAGTGTTTTAAGGTACAGTGGCACAAGTAGGTTATTTAGTGTTTTAAGGCACAGAGGCACAAGTAGGTTATTTAGTGTTTTAAGGTGCAGTGGCACAAGTAGGTTATTTAGTGTTTTAAGGTGCAGTGGCACAAGTAGGTTATTTAGTGTTTTAAGGCACAGTGGCACAAGTAGGTTATTTAGTGTTTTAAGGTACAGTGGCACAAGTAGGTTATTTAGTGTTTTAAGGTACAGTGGCACAAGTAGGTTATTTAGTGTTTTAAGGTACAGTGGCACAAGTAGGTTATTTAGTGTTTTAAGGTACAGTGGCACAAGTAGGTTATTTAGTGTTTTAAGGTACAGTGGCACAAGTAGGTTATTTAGTGTTTTAAGGTACAGTGGCACAAGTAGGTTATTTAGTGTTTTAAGGTACAGTGGCACAAGTAGGTTATTTAGTGTTTTAAGGTACAGTGGCACAAGTAGGTTATTTAGTGTTTTAAGGCACAGTGGCACAAGTAGGTTATTTAGTGTTTTAAGGTACAGTGGCACAAGTAGTTTATTTAGTGTTTTAAGGCACAGTGGCACAAGTAGTTTATTTAGTGTTTTAAGGTACAGTGGCACAAGTAGGTTATTTAGTGTTTTAAGGCACAGAGGCACAAGTAGGTTATTTAGTGTTTTAAGGTACAGTGGCACAAGTAGGTTATTTAGTGTTTTAAGGTGCAGTGGCACAAGTAGGTTATTTAGTGTTTTAAGGCACAGAGGCACAAGTAGGTTATTTAGTGTTTTAAGGTACAGTGGCATAAGTAGGTTATTTAGTGTTTTAAGGTACAGTGGCACAAGTAGGTTATTTAGTGTTTTAAGGTACAGTGGCACAAGTAGGTTATTTAGTGTTTTAAGGCACAGTGGCACAAGTAGGTTATTTAGTGTTCTAAGGCACAGTGGCACAAGTAGGTTATTTAGTGTTTTAAGGCACAGTGGCACAAGTAGGTTATTTAGTGTTTTAAGGTACAGTGGCACAAGTAGGTTATTTAGTGTTTTAAGGAACAGAGGCACAAGTAGGTTATTTAGTGTTTTAAGGTACAGTGGCACAAGTAGGTTATTTAGTGTTTTAAGGTACAGTGGCACAGTGGCACAAGTAGGTTATTTAGTGTTTTAAGGCACAGTGGCACAAGTAGTTTATTTAGTGTTTTAAGGCACAGAGGCACAAGTAGGTTATTTAGTGTTTTAAGGTACAGTGGCACAAGTAGGTTATTTAGTGTTTTAAGGCACAGTGGCACAAGTAGGTTATTTAGTGTTTTAAGGCACAGTGGCACAGGTAGGTTATTTAGTGTTTTAAGGTACAGTGGCACAAGTAGGTTATTTAGTGTTTTAAGGTACAGTGGCACAAGTAGGTTATTTAGTGCAGTGGCAACTGAAGTAAAATACCCTGCCGAAGAACAGGGTAGCCACTGTAACCGATCCGGGTTGATTTGATGGCAGGATTCGAACCTGCGCCCTTTTCATTGCTAGTCCAGCACCCTAATCACTGAGTCACTGCGGCTACTGTCTCCATTCCTGGTCTCTTATGACATGCAGGAGGGCGCACCGAGCCTGTTCTACATCCCTGATGTCTCGGGGGGGGGGGGGGGGGGTTACACATAAAAATAAAGATAAGATCAATTATTTAAAGTTTATCGTGCCTGATGATGACAAAAATTATTATTATTATTATTATTATTATTATTATTATTATTATTATTATTATTATTATTGTTGTTGTTGTTGTTGTTGTTGATGTTGTTGTTGTTGTTGTTGTGTCTACTTTGCCATAAGGAAATCAAACATATCGTTTTTGTTACTTACCTTACCGTCATACTGCGAGAATGATACAGGTTTGACTTGTCCGATTCCGACTATCACAAAATACGCCAAAATAAAAAATAAATGACATTCTTACCTATTCACAGTGCACCTAAGATATACAGCCCTGTCTTAATGATCGTTAAGAAGATACATTATCTGGACCCTGGCTTCTTCATCTGAATTTGTGTGCATTATTCTCAGTCTCGTACTTATATTTTTTTTTTTTTTTTTTTTTTGATTACATTTGCATATGATTTGCATGCCACTAAATGAGCAGGGACAGGTACCGAGATAAGACTTATTTTGACATATGACCAGGAACAGCGTTTACAGCTGAAAAACACTAAACAGTTTCATATATATTGGCTATACGTTATCTCCGTGTTTTTTCCCTCATTATTTACAGTAGTGTCAGGAATGTACGATTTCATGCCGTATATACAAGGGGATGATTCAAGTGCAGAAACGCAAATGTTGCTAACCTGGATCTAGATGATTAAGTTCTGTTTTAATAACGAATGGATTCACAGGTGCGAGGGTCAAAGTTCGACCCAGATTGTAGCCGTATATGATCGTACAGATTTACGAAAACTATTTTATTTCCATCAATCAATATATCTACCATCATCATCACATTTTATTCTCTGGATAAAAAAAATTCAAAAATTATTTGTAAAAAGAATGGCGACACGAGCACTACCGGGTATTACTAGATTTATAGCTAAAACATACCGAAAACCCCATTCAGTGTCCCAATGTTTTTCAATCTCCGCAGTACTATGTGTTTCTTTTAAATACAGAGGAGCCTCGTTAATCCGGCTCTGTTTATCCGGAAACTCGCTATCAGGACAGAGTTAAACTGGAACGGATTTCCTAAACGTTAATTTGCTCCGTTAATCAAGAAACCCGCGTTCCGGATCCGGAAATCAAAATCGGGGACCAAAGTGTAAAATTACTATAAAACTTGCCTCGATAATCCTGAAATAATCTCTCTGATTGGTCAAATTCTAGTGGCACGTTAAAGTTATAAATTGATCACGTGATCATGTGTGTGGAAAAACTTCAAGTAGCGTGACCGTATTGTAACCAGCGATTGTATAAACAATGTCTGTTTTAGCTAGTCGCCAACGGGTGTGTTAATAATTAAATAAACACACTGGGATCAAATCGTCCACAGTTTTTGACGTAACATATGGTTAATAAATTAAGTGTGTCATTTAGTCTCTTTGTTGTTTACCAATTGTATGTAACAATCACAGTTTGTTGACGGCTGAACAAATAAAGTTGATTGACTTAAGCTGTGGACAGTATAAGGCTTCATTTCAGAATAAAGGGAGACGTCAATTATCGACTCATTAGCAGCTTTAACAGTTGTAAAATACGACTTATAAAAATGACTGAATTGTATTAGTTTACAATTACGCATTTAACTGCGAGATATCAGTTTGTATTCATTGTACTTTTATAGTATTATGGCTATCAAATACATCTACATGTACAGTAAATGTATATGTAAAATAAAAACGTGCATGATTCAATTATCCGGAAAACTCATTAATCCGGAAATATTCACTGGGAACGAAGGTGTCCGGATTAACGAGGCTCCTCTGTATATAATGGATGCCTTTTTTTTTTTTTTTTGTTTAGCCCTGCGGAAAGTATCTTTTCTTTTTAAACTAGAACTGTATAAGTCCCTTACATTCATTGATAAAATTTTAATTTGATTATTCATAATTTAATATTACAATTAGAACTTCAACACAAGTCGAATGTAAAATGACACAAATATTGGAGAACACCGTAATCTGCTGAGATACATGATATAAACATGCAAGTTCAAATACACACACAAATACACATCAAAAAAATTAAAAACTATAGTAGTGTAATGATTTGCCATGACCACTTGGGTGATGATAATCCCAATTTGAAAGATCATAAGCATACAGAGTGTCAGATGGGCACATATAAGTATCAACTACTATACAACAATGTGAGTACGATTTGTACAAACCATAATCTATGATCAGCAAATGCATGGATGTACACATACAAATACTAGGGACTGAAAGTTTATTATTGGATATTCCTCTAAGAAGTAATAGCCTAATATTTCATTGACCACTTTGAAGTAGAAGCTTTTCCGTGCCTGCATAAAATATTTTTTTTTATAATAATAACAATAGTAAAAATAGCAATAATGATGATAACATCATCAACACCATTAATAATCAGGTATTATTAATTGTCACCATCATCACCATCACATTCACAGTCACTATTATTGTTGTCCGTTAGAGACAATATATAGATAATCGTTAATACATTAAGCATTGTTCCCCTCAGGCAGCAAATAGCCTGAATAAGTGAATAAATTACTTTTGTAATTATTAGCCAATCCCTATAGCTGAACTGTGATCCTGAGGATTAAGTTGTTTTACAGTTATATAACCTTCAAATCAATTACAGCTAAGCAGACTGAACAATATAAAACCAATTAAAGCAGACAAAATCCTCACTAATACAAATCATATTATCCAATTACAGGGTGAAATTACAAAGACATGTTAGGAACATAAGGGATAATGAGGACTCTAACTTGAACTCAATTATTATTCTGGATATAGAAAACCTGTATGAATATTTGGTAACTAAACTTTTAGTTACTGATTGGATTATTTATTTCTTGTGTCAAACCAGCAAGTTTCATACTTATTTTGATACTAAAGAAATATCGTAATATTTCTAATATCTGCGAAGGTTATTTACTAATACTTTACGTACTGAAAGGAATATACAAACCTCGGCACCGTCTTCACAAATGTATGCAATAATGGACACATACCATGGTTTTCAACCCTTATTTGAAGGCGAAAAGAAAAAGATATTGAATTATATTCTTAAATCATATAAAAACACAAGATTTATCTTATGGATTTTGAATTAATCACAACATAAATCTCTTCAAAAAGGTAAAATCTAAGCCTTCTGTCTGCTTTTGTTTTGGCATAGACTCGGCGATTAAAGTACCCGGCAGATTCTATTATAGAGTTCTTTGAAAGCCTGTTGATGAGACCCATGTTTAGTTGGGTAACATCTTCAGTCAGTCTTATTCAAAGTGTTTCTGTCAGCTTCCTTTTGTCCTTTACAAGGGCTATTTTGGATTCAAAATTTCAAGTTTCATGATTATTGGTTTTGTACACCTGTTGGACCGGGAATTCTTTAGACAGCAAGTATGTTTCTCTGGTTCATGTGTTTACCTGTAGCTGCTTTCACTACCTGAGCAATTTTGGTTCTCAGATTTTCATTTTTATATCTCAGGCATATCAAGTACTTTCACACTGTGTTTCCTGGAATATTGTTCATTTTGATTTGCCTTCTGCGTTGCCTCATTTGCCCGATGTATTGCTGTATTGAGGTCCTCTTTCAAATTTATATTTTCAGTTTTGTATTTTCTAGATTTTCTTTTAATTGTTCATTTTTATAACCAAGTGACTCTAGTCTTTCTTACAAGCCTGTGATCCTATTTGTTATTTCCTGATCAAATTCTCTTTTCAACTCCGTTTTCATTTTTCCACCCCACCTAATTCCTCTGTTGTTACCAGTAAATTAATGTCTTCTTTTGTAACGGCCCCTTTCAGAGTCAGTTTAATGTCTTGCAGATACCTCTGAATCTGACTAACAACATTATGTTCCTCATTGTCAATAATTAAATCTTCCAAGTCCTGTGTTGCGCTGGATTGGGAATTAGTGTTGGACCTGGTTTGGGGTTTTGCACTTTCTTTCTTTTGACCCTGCATACTCGTATTGAAGGTGGTCTTAACTGTATTCTTGGTGTTACTCATGGTATTAACATTAGAGTTGCAATGCAATTTACATAATTATTTGCTCAACAGAGGTCATTGGATTAGGCTACTCATAATCTGAGCATATGAATGTCCAAAGGACAATAATGCAATGGAGTAACCTCACATTTGGCAGATTAGGTCCTAAAATATCATATAAATATTGTCCAGTGTTTATCCTTGCAATTCTAAAGTAAGATTTTCCTTTTATATTGCATATTCCACATAAATTTTGAGAAGATATATCCAACTAAGAAACAGTCACATACTGATATTTCCAATCTAAATCACATCACATTGTAATCCATAGAAAAACACCAACACTTGAGAGAGATCGACACTAGCTTGTTGCTCTTGCGGCCATCTTGACTCAAACAAGATGTCAGAACATGTTGTTATTATGTTGGTGATCGAATGTGACTGGATATGCTAAGAATAAAGTGTAGTAGTTTGAATTACGATTTATATTCGAATCTAACCAGAAATATTGCTTCTGCTCTGAAATACAGACAGCAAAACACTTTCTTCTAGACTGTCCAAAATACTCCAATCTAAGAGATCACATATTATACCCACCCCCTTTTGCTCTAACAATTGAAACTGTATTATTTTACAACCCTATGTTCTCTATAGAAAATAACGCGCAAATATTAATGTCTGTACAAAATGTCATTAGGATGACTAAAAGATCTAAGTGATTTAACTCACAACCTTTTGAGTGATCTTTATTTAGTTCTCATTCTTCGTTTTGTGTTGTGTATGTGAGTGTATTTGTATTTTTCCTTTGTAACGACTTGTACCAGCATCCAGGATTATGATGTTATATATTTGGTTTGTGTATGTGTGTGTATTTATACTTTTCCTTTGTAACCACTTGTACCAGCGTCAAGAGTTTTGATGTTATATTTTTGGTTACTGTTGGAGAGACAGTGCTCAAATAAGCTCACTCTTTCTACTGAATCCCAAAGAATAATATGTCTGTAATTGCATTTGACTTGTTTCTGAAAATAAATATGGTTTAAAACATATATGTTACTAGTCTGTGTAAAAGTTATCTTAGTTTTAAAAAATTTATTGAAATGTACTATTCACGTAATTAGCTCAAAATGCATAAAAAATAAAGGGAAGTGGTTCCTCTCCACTGTATCTACTCTCAGTAAAACTTGAAGAATATGGTTAGGAGTTGTGTGTGCTGCACTTGTCTAATCATTTAAAAGGGTTTTTTTTGTTTTGTTTTGTTTTGTTTTTCCTCAAAAAAGGAAATTTGAACATTGTGATTTGAAACTTAACAACCTCAACATATATCAGTGATACAACAGCTGATTTGAAACTTAAAAACCTCAAAATATATCAGTGACACAATAGGTGATTTGAAACTTAACAACCTCAGAATATATCAGTGACACAACAGGTGATTTGAAACTTAACAACCTCAGAATATATCAGTGACACAACAGGTGATTTGAAACTTAACAACCTCAAAATATATCAGTGACACAACAGGTGATTTTAAACTTAACAACCTCAGAATATATCAGTGCATAATAGGTGATTTTTAACTTAACAATCTCAAAATATATCAGTGATAAAATAGGTGACTTAAAATTAAAAAAAAAAGATGATTAAAGATGATCTTCTGCACATGTACGACATGTTTTCCTGCTTCCGAGCATTGACTATATATTATGTTATCGAGCAATCAAAACTAATCTACCTTTAATAAAGCTTCATTCTTATTTTCTCGGGACAAGTTAGGAATCTTATTTATATATGTCTCTAGTATAATGTTCGTGAGGTCGATGGAAGAGTTTGTATTCTGCGGTCGTTCGTTTGTGCGTAAAGTGTATATCCCTTGAATTGTCACTTGGGACACATTGCTTAGTCTGTTAATTAATGTTTCTAAAGACATTTACGCGTTATGTACACATGTCGACGCTTTCCAGTATATAATAATCTCATTATATTACCTCGCTATATTGGTACTTCATCTTCAGGGAAAGAGACTGAAGTGTACGACAACTAGTCATTCAAATGTTAACTGCACCTTATTTATCATTTAACAGTAGCCTTTATTAGTGTCATGAGGTCTCGTATAATAAAAATCGTTCGAAGCACTGTTGAGTAACACTCAGCAACTTTAAATAGAAACCTAATGTAATAATGCAAGGTCCTTGATGTTGTGTGATAAATAGACGATATTACACTTGATCATTTAATGTGAAATTTATGAAACGAATTGAATAATATTGTATGTCACAAACTGTTTGTAGCAAGTAGAATATGGTATTATTCAAAGGCTACATTATCGTTGATCGGAATATAACATAAATCTGTAATAGAAAGTGGACATGTGGACTAATATAATGACAAAGTTTATCATCGAGTTCAGGAGAGAGGTACCCTCACTCAGGAATTCTCTGATCTCACATCAAATTTCACAAAGAAATTTTTGCTTTAAGACATTTATTTACAAATTATTTCTGTTCAGTTGCACCATACTCACTTCCTCGTCGCTATAACCTGGACTCAGTTCTCAGATCGATTAATCTGAAAACTTCACATACGTCAAATTTCGACAGAAGTAAATGTACATGAATTAAGCAGAGCGCGTGTGCAGTCACGTATGTAGGCTTGCAACAGCATAAAATCAGTAATAATAATAATAATAATAATAAATTCTTAAAATAAAGTGTATTTCTCCAACTTCGAATACGGTGGTGTATTACCAAGAGTAAAAGAGAAAAAAATTCGTTATCTTTTTGAAATAATGATAACAATTATCAAAAGAGCGAAAATAATTTTTTTTTTATTTCGAAAAGTGTTTTGAATTAACGAAATCATTTTTGTTATATCGACACCAATCTTTGTTAGTTTGAAAAGATACTTTCTAAAATAACGAAATTTATTTCGTTATTTAGAAAACAAAATCGTTATTTCGAAAAGATCTTTTTGAAAAAAAAAAAAAAACCTTTTGGTTTATTTTCTTTTTTTTCAAAAAATCTGTTCGAAATAACGATTTTTTTTCTTTGTTATTTCTAGAGATTTATTTTCGAATTAAAAAAAATACGTTCGGTATTTCGATTTTTGCGTTTTTCCAAAAAGATATTTTTAAACAACAAAAACTTTTCGTTAAATCGAAAACGTATTTTTCGAAATAACGAAAATATTTTCGAAGAAACGAAAATATTTTTATTATTTCGAAAAGTATGCTGTGGAATTAACCAAAATATCTTTTTGAAATAACGTAAATATTTTCGTTAAATCCAAAACATACTTTTCAAAAAACGAAAATCTTTTCAAAATAACGAAAATATTTTATCTATTTCGAAAAAAATTCGTTATTTCGAAAAGATCTTTATGCGAGATTGAAAATGTGTCTTTTTGATTAATTCCAAAATATACTTTCCGAAACAAAGAAAATATTTGTTCTCTTACTGTCAGCAATACGCCGCCGTACTTCGAAAGGTTACAATGCCAAAATAAGTTTTTAAAGCCTACATACCGAAATACACACGCGGGCTGTGCACTTCCTTTATATCGACTTTGGGCTAGTTTTCAGAAAAGGTGCATGGCCACAACGCGCTTTATGCCGGGTATAGTTGGCTAGCGATCGTTTTCCGCGGTCTAATTATTACGTTGTCCACATCATTCAGCTAATATGTCCAACTGTTACTGAATCTCGTTTTACGGCGTAAACTTTTTCGTTTATTATCTGACAAAACATAATATGCCAAAATATGATTAGGACGACCACTATGAACTTCTCAAAAAGGTCCCAACATAGCAAAATATCAGGTCCTAACAGGATAAAATATCATAGCGTCGCTGATCAGGTCCTAACATGACAAAATATCACAGGGTCGCTGATCAGGTCATAGCCTGTGTACAGTCGTCGATATATGTTTGCTTTGCCAATATATTCTTTTCTTTTTATTCTCCCGCTGATAATCCGTTGAAAATGGATTATCATTAATTAATGGCGCCCTATTGAGATTGTTACGATGTCCACGCCTGCGGACATGTGAGGTGTTTTCCGTGATGATTAATGTCATTAATAGCCAATTTACACATGACGTTGACCTTATCCATAAAGAGGCAAGGATGCGGTCTATTTCTGGACAACTTGATCAGAGTTATCGAACGTGAAAGTAGCCCATTGAATCCTAGGGGTAAAGCAGAGGGCACTGCGCTCAATTTTCGCACGTGCAATGGCCGTCATTCTCGAGAACTAAAACGGACTGTAACACAGGTTAATCAGGTCCCAACATGACAAAATAGCATAGTGCCGCTGATCAGGTCCCAAGATGACAAAATAGCATAGTGCCGCTGATCAGGTCCCAACATGACAAAATAGCATAGTGCCGCTGATCAGGTCCCAACATGACAAAATAGCATAGTGCCGCTGATCAGGTCCCACTTTCATAAAATCGTCTTAACCTTGAGTAAATACGCATCTCAAAATGTTTATGCTAATTATTTGTTTTTGTAAACTACAGTAAGGTAGTTGCATTATACCTACGATTTAAGAAGAGCTGGTAGATTTGAGACTTTACATTGCGATCAGTGGCGTAACTATCGCCCCTGCTTCCCCCCGCAATGCGGGGGGGGGGGGGAGGCGCAAGGAGGGGGTAAAATCCAGCTTTACATTAATTTCATGGAGGCCTACTCTAAATGTTTGCGGGGGGAGGGGGGTACAATTTGAACTTACGCCACTAATTAGAATGCTGGCTTGAAATCAGACTTTATTAACACTATACAGAGTGAGTGACAAATTTTGAGTTATGTACGTACTCAAGCTAAGACCATTTATGAAAACCGGGCCAGATAAATTCTTGAACATTTCCAGATTTTGCAGATACGCTAAGTCTATTAACCACGTCCTTCTATGCTATTTGTAACAAGTCCATACTCTCTGATTTACACATAGCTGATCAAATCTATAATACTTAACATCAGGAGCGGAGCAGTTGTGAGTCGGTTTAAAGTGTCCAACTCTCGCGACCGCTCAGACAGGCTCTGGTCTCATAACCAAGTACTATCGTTTGAAGTGTCTCAATGGGCAGCGCAACAGGTTAAGTTTACTTAAAACAGAAACTCATGTTACAATTGTCTCTCTGGCCCATCGTCCACTGCATCAGCTATTTCTTTGTTCTTTTCTGCATGTTGTGTACGGATCAATATTCGATTCGTAGACCTTCTGTATTAACCCATGAAAATATATGCAGATCGAAACATATTACCATTTACTCGAATGACTTTGGTATCCATGAATAATTCATTTTGACCCAAACTATAGAAAATAAACTGTAGTAAAAAAAAAGTTACACGTGGCATGTTATTTATGTGTGTGTGTGTGCTCCGATTTTCTTGTAGAAACAACCTGCATCAGTTATATTCAGTACAGTGAAATTCAAGAAGACATATGGACGTTGAGGAATTTCGGGGATGCGGACTGGAGATGATATACTGTTTCCGAGTACGTGGAAAATATCAACTCGCGCCAGCTGTACCCGGATGTTCAGGCCGAATATGTTCGTCAGCTGACACTCGACCATGCACATTCCCCTCCCCCCCCCCCCATTTCTTCCGACACTTGGGACAATCTTTTTCAAGATATCGAGAGAGTTATCATGCCTGGTGTATGTATGACAATGTATAATATACCCCGTATTCCTCACTTTTCCCACAATATACAATTTCTGAATTCATTCCCTTTGGCTATACCCGAGCGGCCTCTAAGCCTTTTCTCGGGCAGTAAGGAAAACTCTACGTACTGCCGCTAAGATTAAGGTGCAAAGGACTGTTTATATGTACAAATTTGATGCAGTATCAAACTGTCGAATGTAAAAATTCATTAAAATAGTAAAATACACCAGTGAGGTCAAGAAGGTACATATTTTTGGATAGCTATAATAAATAAAAACGTAAAAATAACATTCATTTGACCTGACAAGTTGATGGAATCTCATAACAAAATAAATCTATGCTCCCCATCCCAAACTTCGCACATGCATTTTTCATCTCCGAGGGTAATTTTTGACACAAAGTGATGTTCACAGTGCAAATGCAAAGCCTTTCCCGGTGATAATTTTGAAAAACATTGTGTTCTAAACAGCTTAATGCAATGCAAAATAGTTGCCACCCAGTCAATTTGGGAAATATTCTACTTGCCTTGAACCCAACCTGTCTACTGCTATGGGTGGCAAGCTCTGCTTTCCAGCCAACTACTGGTGTTTCACTGTCTTAATACAGTGCAGTAACTATGGGGGGTGTACATGCCTCACATGGTGACCGGTTGAGTACAAATGTAATTTGTTTTACTCGTATTCATCTTGAACCTGAAGAAATACAACACCTTTTGAATGAAATGTTTTCTTTTAGTTATCCCACTGAAAAAAACCCTAATTTCATTGCTTACTATCCGGCAAGAAACTTGTTCACAGATATTTTAGAGAACATTTTAGCTTATGCCCTACGTGGGTCTCTCTCTCTCTCTCTCTCTCTCTCTCTCTCTAACACATACACGCACAAAGACTCACAAACCAACTCTCACATATACACATTCATACAGAAACACGTACATGTACAAAACTAACATGCTGAAATGGCAATGTTTATCAGCGCCAATTTCTTGTGAATAACATTAAACGAGGGCAATCACAGATTGTGTAACGATGAAACAATCTCCCATTACAAGCATTCACCAGCTTAGTTTTTTCACCGCTTTCATCGTGATCGATAACGCATTCATTACATTCATAAATGTCACGTTGGCAGTCATGTTTACTCTACGTGCTTTTACAGTTTCATTGATTTATATTGCGTTGGTTACAGATCAATGTACAAGATGAGAGGGTTTCTTATTGAAAGTCAATAATGTTTTAAGTCCTTAATGTGGAATAGCTTTTTGTCACAGACAATCTGTGTATGCTAAATGTCCATTATTAATCGTGTTTATATTACATTTGTTGGTCACTAACTAATCGTTCCACTGATTGATTGTGTATCTCAGACTGCCTATTGACAAAAGTGACTACATTTTTTGTGTAATGTATTTTTGATCCCTATGGCTTCGAAAGAAAAATCGTACACCGGTTAGTTGTACATGCAGTTATTCTCCAGATTTAGCCAAACTGTATATTTTAGCAGCTGATTTCGGACCAAGAAGTTATCGTAAGCATTATGAATTAGATCTTATCGTAAGCATTATGAATTAGATCTTATTTTTCAATATTCGTAATCATTATGAATCAGATGATATTTGTGGATAAACAGTTCCCTATATTACTTTATAAAACCACGTATCAAATAATTTGTACTGAAAATGCAACGAGCTTACTTACTGGCACTTGCAATACTGGTATAAACACGCGATCTCTCTCTAAATCTCTCTCTCTCTCTCTCTCTCTCTCTCTCTCTCTCTCTCACACACACACAGACGAGATTGGGCAGGGTCGAATACATCTGACAACGCTAACATGGCAATAACTGGAATTGCCGGTTACACGTCACAAATTCGTCACCTTTTACAAGAAAATAGCTAATCTCCTGTGTCGGAAAAAATTAGAAATTAAAGGCTGATTTCTTCTAAACTAGAGTGCAAAAAGTATGTTAAAATTTTACACCAGTAATAAATAACACGAACTCTATCAATACAGTATATATTATTACTTAATTTTAAACTTAATCCAGATTTTCTCATTAAAGGTAGTTTAAAAATGTTTTCTGTGGACACGGTCATTACTTTTAAGATTATTCTCAATATATTCATATATAAGACCAAAATAAAAGTTTTATTTGGCAAGCTTTATTTACGGCGATTGTACAAGTTCATATAACTAAAAGCGAACCCCTGCGTAAAGTATGCTCCAAGTTAGATCTGCACACAGTGTTTTAATACTACGAAATATTGTTACTAGTCTATCATACAATGTAGAGTGTGTGCCATGATGTCTATAATATTTAGGAAAAATTTGAGCTGAATAGAAGTTTTACGAAAGCTGTAACTTAGCAATCAGTAAACACGCCATTTCTACCGCAAGTTTTCGCAACAGCGGTTAAAATTATACATTTGTGAGTGATTTCAGCATGTACTTTATCAAATCCTACGATTTAAAGTGCAAGGTTTATTACAGATGCTATTACAAATATTACTGCTGAGGAGAAGATAAGGTGAACTCTATCACCATTGTTAATTACTTTCGTGTTTACGGTTCTACAGGTAAGAGACAACAAAGTTTTTGATTGGCTTCAAAATTCTAACACCCTGCTAGTGGAACTTTAGCTACATGTGGAAAGATTGATATGGAAATAAAATACATGAATCACATGATATAATAAGATAATGTCTTAATGTTTAGAGACAAATGGATGACATTTTCTACATATTCACTGACAAATGGATGACATTTTCTACATATTCACTGACAAATGGATGACATTTTCTACATATTCACTGACAAATGGATGACCCCATCCCAAAGGTTTGTACAGCATCTACATATTCAGTTGAAAAGGTCACGTGAATGTAGGAATGCAATGAGACAGCAAGACAGAGCATGCTTCAATCGGATGCATGACTTTTAGCATGATTGTTTGAGGGTGGGGTACGGTTAAAAGAGATGTCAGGCAGGTAGATCATTCACTAGAGATTATGTGATTGGTTGCAAAAAGAAAAATGTCTCACTTGAATTTTTTTTTTTAGAAGACATCTGGCGTGAGTTTTTGTTTTTTCGCTTCAAGGAGGGATAGGGGAAGTTATCAAAGAGGTAAGATACTTTGTATTTGATTTCAGACTGAGAAATAGAACACTACCAATTGGGCGGGAAAGGAAGGGGGCTATAAATAGTTGGATATAAGATTCAGATCGCAAAGAAAATAATTTAGAACTCTAGTAATGTCATATTGTACAAGAAGATAGTAATGAAAAAGGTAATATAGAACAAAAACCTTTCAGTAAGCTCCACTATACATATTAGATTCCGCATCTTCTTCAATGTTTTGGTCAGATCCCGAATCAACTTGTACATGTCCTATGATTTTTATATAAAATCCGTTTATTTCTGCTCAACGGATTTCCAATAAATAACAATGTGAACACAAAATGACAAGATAAATACAAAAATGGCAAAAAACAAGATAATAAATGACAAGAAAACATACGTCTTACATTGATTCATCCTTGTGTTATAGTGGATACTTTCTTATTATAGAGCACAGCTATTGAGGCCACCCTGAAAGCCTTGTTGTCGGCAAAGACCAACATACTCCATAAGAGTAAGAAGGAGAATATTCATGTGGAACACGGTGTTATCATGTCCGAGATTGTTGCCTACGATTCTGATCGGGTCTATCACCAAGTATCGTTCTAGCGTGACCAGAAGTAGTGTATTTTATTTTTCTTCCGCATTAATTAGATATGTACAGCACATATTTGAATAATTATGCGATAAGTCTATTCGATTATATTCCCGTACGGTGTATCTATGTACCAATTTACCACTAATTTTTCTTCGGTAGTCCAGCTTTATCGTGGGCGAATGAAATTTCTACTTCTTTCTCTTGAAATATACTCTTATTTGTTTTTGTTTTTTTTTTTTTTTTTTGAGAGAGAGAGAGAGAGCTTGTGTCCTACCTTGCTCTCCAAAATTACTTGAAACAAAAGAACGACCAATACAGAATGAGAACCGTTACATAATTTCTTAAACAAAAGGTTTCCTTTGACCATTGCTGGCTCATTCGTCCGTGGAACGTGCGGGTCGGATTGCCGCGGTCAAAATGGGAATGCTGGAAACAGACGACAAATGCACTCTCCGTGAACTCACTCTCAAGCACGCCATCGATACCGACAAGGTTGATTCCCATATTGTGAGTGCTTTCATATTGTGAGTGCTTTAAAAATACACGATTTTAAATTACTTGTTTCCTGTATTTTTTTGTATTTTTGTATTTTGTATTTTTTTTTTTTTTTTTTTTTTTTTTAAATGTGTGTATGAGCTGAAATATTGATTTTTAGACAACTGATGGAGACCTTGAAAGAATTTTGACACTGGTAGAATCCATCTCCACAAAACGATGCAAACATGATTAGCAATTAGTTCTATGTAGAGTTTGATTATTCATATACTTATGAAAATAATTTTTCTTCAGTTAAAACTTTTGTATTCAAAGCAGATTTAAGGACATATTTGTTAACGAAAAGTATTTTTAGTTTATTACTTTAATAAAAAAGGTGCATAAAAGTTCAGACTACATCTATAAATCGATAAAAATAGGAAATTAGACACCTATTTTTAATATTTTTTTCTTCATCTGAAATTATACTCCTCATGAAAAATTAAAGCGATGGTTTTCAGCAATACGAAACGTTCAGATTTATATGAAATACTATCTTGCCTTCACAGTTCCTTGATATGTATTTTTTTTCTTCACAGTGTTGGACATACAATGTTAGTGAAAATAATTTTAAAAATTTTAAGTAGCTATAGGACGATGCCTTGATTTTTAAGTAAACTGTCACGTTCACTTTTTACAGCCTCATATTTGGAAAACCAATTTACCACCTATGCCAGGAGAGATCTTGTGTGCGAAGTAACTGTAACGCTTTTTTAATCTGGTTTCTATTTGTTGGTCTTTGCAACCCTCAGGACCACGCCGTCTTGTGCTTTCGACAATCTTCGTGAGATAGGACTCAGGTGTAAGTTAAGCTTACCTACTTCTCGGATAAGGGGATCTGTTCAGCAATCCTTATTATAACTTTTGTCTGATGGTTATCCGCCAGAACATTCTTCACTCGATTTCCTTTTCTCAAGAGGTTGATTCCATGTTCCAGAGTCATATTCACCCCTTCGCATTTGGCCATCTTACTTGTAAACATAATGTTGGTCCTTCCTCCATTTTGACTCCTTTTATCCCCTATTCTTTAAATGCTTACATGACCTTTTCTGGAGAGATGTTTTTCTGTCATTGTGTAAAAATGCAGAGTGACTCTCTTTAAGTTTAAAAAAAAAAACAAAATGACATCGAAGTTGTGCACCTTACACTTTGGATAGATTTTTACGCCAAACCATGGTGAACCTCAAATGGAACCGTATGATCTTTAACGGAATTAATATTGCACCTTAGGTTTAACATGTGTGGGTCTCTATAGTTTCAAACCAGAAATGTAATGTTAAAACTACACTTACTGCAGCATTAGGATGGACAATCACCCACTCGTCTACTGACCACATATGGTAGGATGTAAAAGGAAGAGAGAGAGAGAGAGAGAGAGAGAGAGAGAGAGAGAGAGAGAGAGAGAGAGAGAGAGAGAATTCAATATAAAATGTGGGGGGGGGGGGCGGAGGTGAATATCTTACCCATACTTTAAAAACAAAACAAATACGACAAAGAGACACTTAGGTTGCTTTTTGGGGGCATATTCTCGTGAATAAGAATCACAACGAAATTTCAAAACACACATCACAAAAGCCCATTTTTTCCTTTCTAACTGTCTTTCTTTTCTTGAATTTCTTCACGGGCATGGGTTCTTCTTCTGCGTCAGGACATGTTCTAATAGGAATCCAAGGTGATTTTAATGAAGAAAATACCTATAATATTATCCACACACACACACACACACACACACACACACACACACACACACACACACATTTTAGTATCATATTCTTGTAATCGCACACTAATGAATTTGCGTGGAAACAGTTAGAATACTTTATTCCTTCTTTTTTCCAGCTATAAATTTAAGATTTTCACTAAAAATCCTCTACCTATGTTACTGGCAGCAAGTTATATTTCAAATACATTAGTATTAATTCAGGGAAATGTTCAGTCATCAGTTTCGTTGACAAATGTTACAAATGTACCAGTCCTACACTGACTTGACCTTGGTTTGCTCAATGCGTGGAGTGAAAATATCGTTGTTGAGATCAGCTTTATTTTGCTACATTGTCGAATGAACGCAGAATTTGGCGTGTACAAGATTTGGTTCTTACATATTTTTTACAAATGTTACAAATTTACTAACCCGAGCACTGACTTGACCTTGGCTTTTCCAAAGTTACATTTTGTTGACCTAGATTTAAGATGAGAAGTTAAAATATAATCTATGAACTGTATTTGAGAGCAGAGTTATTTTGTTACATTTTTGAAACTAACGAATTTGACCTGTGTGAAGTTAAGATTTTTGTAAGGTTTCAAAATTTACATTCCAGTTTTTGAAAACGGCAACATTAAACTCTGGATGAGTGAAATGTACTCTATGAAGAAACACACAACGGTTCTACATTTTTTTTGAGTGAACATTTTGACTACGGCAAGTCATTATGACATACACAAACATAAAACACACAAATTGGTAATTATTGAGTAGTATCTCTGTTTTAAGATAATTGAATGGCCCTGAAAATGGCTTTTCGAATGACTTCCTGAAAATTTCGGACCAGAGAGAGAGAGAGAGAGAGAGAGAGAGAGAGAAGAAGAAGAAGAGGAAGAAGAAGAAGACGAGGAACAAGAACAAGAACAAGAACAAGATACCAGAGTGAGAGGGAGTGAGATAAAAGTTAAGAGGTTAAAGACTCTTTTCACAAAACCAGTTAACGCTGATGTTCAAAATAAGCCCCGCTGACTCAAACATGAATAAATGAAGAAATGTGATTAGAACTAGTCCCTTCCTCTTCATGTACAAATGCCAATTATTAAACATCAATGTATTTACAGCAAAAGAAGCAGCTGTCTTCATTGCGGACTAATTTGAATTATTATCAGAGGTATTTTTTTAAAACGATTTTTCCAAGCTAAAGATCAAGATCGTTTAAACCTGTCGATGTCACACGACAGTTTGAAATCTCTTGTTTCGATCGAGTTTAATACACCTGCAGAATTAACTTCTTCAAAACTCTCGGACAAAATTCAGGACAATCAACAAATGAGCAATGAGTTTGACATTACCGATGAAAAAGCTACTATTTACATGACACACGTTTCACCTCCAAGCAAAGAAGACATTCGTCGCACTACTCTTCATGCGTACCAATAAGTGTATATATCTTGTTGGATACACCAACAGATTTACAACTGAAGAGGATGTACGTGACGGGAAAAGTGTTGGATTCTGCACTTGGAAACAAGAGGTGACTGATCATATCAAAACTGTCGTGTGCGTGTGGCTGATAAAAGAAAGTAAACACGAACTTTGTTTTGTTTTTTTTTAAATGTGAATTTGGTGTAAAATGATAGAAAAACACATGAACTGTGTGCTTTTTTAATGTGAATTGGGTGTTTTTGTTTAAATGTACATTTGTTTTAATATGATGAAAACATGGACTGTGTGATTTTTTAAAAATGTTAATATTTTCTGTACCATGAAAAAAAAATTTAAAGATGTATCAAATATGTAAAATGTTTTGTGTCATTTATGTACTCTCAGAATTCGAAATACAACTCGAGTTCTCATAATTCGAAATACAACTCGAGTTATGGTTGCATCCTTCGTTCTCAAAATGAGTGACGAAAGGTCTGATTATCAAAGTTGGGCGGCTATATAACTGCGCCATCCCTTTAACATGCTTTTTGCTGAACTCAGTGGAACCGAATTTGTCAAACTTTTGATCAAACACAAGTCACTTTTTCGATTGATAATGCAGTAAAACAAAGTAAATTGGCTGAGTGAAGAAACTGACTTTTATTGTTGAAGTAGTACACATTTAAATGAAAACAATTGACTTTTAGTTTTGCAGTAGCATACAATTTAGTGAAGAAACTGACCTTTACGATTGAAGAAGCATACAATTTAGTAAAAACAATTGGCATTGTCTGTTCTGGTAGCACACCACTTAAGTGACACAAGCTGACTTTTATTGTTGCAGTAGCAAACATATTTAGCGAAGAAACTGACCTTTACTATTGCAGTAGCATACAATTTAGTGACGAAACTGACCTTTACTATTGCAGTAGCATACAATTTAGTGACGAAACTGACCTTTACTATTGCAGTAGCATACAATTTAGTGACGAAACTGACCTTTACTATTGCAGTAGCATACAATTTAGTGACGAAACTGACCTTTACTATTGCAGTAGCATACAATTTAGTGACGAAACTGACCTTTACTATTGCAGTAGCATACAATTTAGTGACGAAACTGACCTTTACTATTGCAGTAGCATACAATTTAATGGAAAAAACCCTGACTTTTAGCACACATTTTAAAGAAGAAACTTACTTTTACTGATGCAGTAGCACACAGTTAAAGATGGTGTGATGGGGAAGTGTAATGGAAAACACATGTTCCCAAATTTGCTATTGACAGAGCAAATGTTGATATGATCATTGGTATCTCTGTTGCTACAAAAGGAATTGTTACGCTCTTTTCCATAAACTGTTTCACTCTTTAATAAACA
Source organism: Margaritifera margaritifera (assembly GCA_029931535.1). NCBI lineage: Eukaryota > Metazoa > Mollusca > Bivalvia > Unionida > Margaritiferidae > Margaritifera > Margaritifera margaritifera. The sequence continues at coordinate 482,127 of JAQPZY010001442.1, forward strand.
GCTTAATCCTTTCATAAACAGTTTAATCCTTTCATAAACAGTTTCATCCTTTCATGAACAGTTTAATCCTTTCATAAACACTTTCATAAACAATTTCATTCTATCATAAACAATATAATCCTTACATAAACAGTTTCATCCTTCATAAACAGTTTCATTCTTTCATAAACAGTCTCATCCTTCATAAACAGTTTCATTTTTCATAAAGAGTTTCATTCTTTCATAAACACTTTCATCATTTCATAAACAGTTTCATCTTTTCATAAACAGTTTAATCCTTTCATAAACAGTTTCATCCTTTCATAAACACATTCATCCTTTAATAAACAGTTTAATCCTTCATAAACAGTTTAATCCTTCATTAACAGTTTAATCCTTTCATAAACACTTTCATCCTTTCAAAAACAGTTTTATCCTTTCATAAACAGTTTCATCCTTTCATCAACAGTTTAATCCTTCATACACAGTTTCATCCTTTCACAGACAGATTCATCATTCATAAACAGTTTCATCCTTTCATAAACAGTTTTATCCTTTCACAAAAAGTTTCATCCTTTCATAAACAGTTTCATCCTTTCATAAACAGTTTCATCCTTTCACAGACAGATTCATCATTCATAAACAGTTTCATCCTTTCATAAACAGTTTTATTCTTTCACAAACAGTTTCATCCTTCATAATCATATTTATCCTTCATAAACAGTTTCCTCCTTTCAGCAACAGTTTCATCCTTTCATAAACAGTTTTATTCTTTCATCAATAGTTTCATCCTTCATAAACAGTTTCATCCTTTCATAAACAGTTTTATCCTTTCATCAACAGTTTCATCCTTTCATCAACAGTTTCATCCTTCATAAACAGTTTCATCCTTCATAAACAGTTTCATACTTTTACAGACAGATTCATCCTTCATAAACAGTTTCATCCTTTCATAAACAGTTTTATCCTTTCATAAAAAGTTTCATCCTTTCATGAACAGTTTAATCATTTATAATCATATTTATCCTTCATAAACAGTTTAATCCTTCATAAACACTTTCATCCTTTCAAAAACAGTTTTATCTTTTCATCAACAGTTTAATCCTTCATAAACAGTTTCATCCTAATGGAATACATTGTGAAATATCAGTATGGGTGGTCATACAAAAGTACAACTCTGTTATAAAAGGCTTCAGAGAGAATGTAAGGTATTCAGTGGTCTTCTATACTGCAAGGGCAAAACTGCAATGAAAACTGTGTTTGAAAAGAACCCTGTTATACCAGACGCAATCAAGGTAGATATTGTGGATACTTTGAAACAGAACAAAAGAAATAAACTTTAAACGAGACTTTAATTTCCTTTTCAATACAGTGTCACACATTGCCTGTCAGACATTTCTTTCATTGCCCGAGGCGAGGTGCATTTCAGTGCAGTGGCATGCTTATTTGTCAGTAAGGTAATATGGTTATTTGGTTAAACATAAGACATTTCTTATTTGTCAGTAAGGTAATCTGGTTATTTTGTTAACCATAATACGTTTCTTGTTTTGCTTTTGGTGTTTTACATCTCATGATTGTACGATGTTACTAAATTCATTTCCAGGTAATTTTCCTTTTACTTAAATAAGTAATCTTTTTACATCTCAACATTTAAATTCCTCTTGATCCTTTTATATTACTGTAAAAACTTTCTTTTCATACTTGTTCGTCTTGAATGAATAAAGTTTTGACCTTGACGTACAAAACTCTCTGACTGTAACACCATTTAGCTCATTCTTGAAAAGTATTGTAATTTTCTTATTCATTTGTGTTAATATATATATATATATATATATATATATATATATATATATATATATATATATATATATATATATATATATATATATATCTATTTCATGGGATAGTCACTATTATAATAAAACTTGATGTTATTGTTCATGTCATTGTAAAAGTTATGTTTCAGCATGTGTAAACAATGAATTAGTATCAGGCATTACCAATTTCATTCTATAATTCTATATCATTTTGATAACTCCATCGGAAATTGGTTTGGTTAATTTGATTTTCTTGCCTTTTAGACTGACTAACATCAAGTCATCATCAATAATTGTTCTACTTACAAATGATAAATATTTTTGTCATTTAAAAAAATATAGATATATTTTAATTTGTACATAATTTTACTCTTGTTCTTCATGTTTAATTTTCATATTGACACTAGTTTATATATATATATATATATATATATATATATATATATATATATATATATATGTATGTATGTATGTATGTATGTATGTATGTATGTATGTATGTATGTATGTATGTATGTATGTATGTATGTATGTATGTATGTATTCCATTCAGGACAATCTATGTATGAGCCTCCCCAAACTGATTTATATCTTCATATGTGATTTGTTAAAAATCCAATCCTGTAAAACAGCCATTTTGCACTATCGCTTATATTATGTCAAAATTTGGTATGTAAAACGTCAGTGAATTATCCAATTTATCTCTGTTAAATATATTTCAAACTTCTGTCTATCACTCATGTCACTTATGAATTAAAACCCAAAATCTAGCAGATGACATTGTATTTACTTGTACTTCAGTCTATGTGGTCTAGTAATTTTAACGAGTTTCAAGATACATTAAAGTAGTGCTGGTCTAGTGATTTTAGCTTTCATCTTTAATGTTCTTGCATCCATATACTATTTATTAAAATGCCAAAAATGATTAGTGTGAGGCTCTCAGTATAAATACAACGTATCTCCGCTCTAAGCTAACAGAAGCCTTTTATTGTATTTCCGGTGCTAAGAGAAAGCCGTTTTTCCTCAACTCCCCTGCCACTCTCTCCATCAATAATTACAACATATTTAAAATATTTCAATCTCTTTCTGTGCATGCATATATATATATATATATATATATATATATATATATATATATATATATATATATATATATATATATATATATATATATATATATATATATATATATATATATACACACACACATAGTCGTTTGTACAGTAAGTTGTCTCATTTTTATAACTTACACTGAGAAGTGTTGACGGGGCATGTAACCACATTATAGGTGGAGACATCCTAGATAACCTCTTGGTTACTACTGACCATAAATATGTGATCACTGATCATTGTATGTGTCAGCTTTGGGCGTTGAGCGCGGGACTCTAAATCTGCAAAGTAAACGGTTTAACTGTTCCGCTATTGATATCCCCCTGATGAATAATTTTATCAAACGAAGGCCCCTGGTTTGTGAAAAAGAAGAAGAAGAAGAAGAAGAAGAAGAAGAAGAAGAAGAAGAAGAAGAATGAATGAATGAGAACATTCTCGTATTACCATCAGCCTAATCCTCGTACCTCAGAAACATCTGAGATGCAAGGATTTGTCAATGGTAGGAAGAAAATGTATACATAAGGCTTATGTAAGATATGAGGATTAGTCGATGATAGCTGGACCTCGAATGCTTTGAGGACTGACTTTCTCGTGAGAGTTTACTCACAGCTGTATCTGATATGGATCAGTAAATTAATATATACTATTAAGTATTGGCTTATATATGGATTTACATAAATAATAAAATATAAATATAATAAGATTTACATTAACAGTTTTTTTTAAGGTACAGTTTATATGTAATGATGAAATTATATAATAAATAAAATGAAACGTACAGTTATATGTAATGATGAAATGATATAATAAATAAAATGAAACGTACAGTCTATATGTCATAATGAAATGATATAATAAATAAAATGAAACATACAGTTTATATGTCATGATGAAATGATATAATAAATAAAATGAAACGTACAGTTATATGTAATGATGAAATGATATAATAAATAAAATGAAACATACAGTTATATGTAATGATGAAATGATATAATAAATAAAATGCAACATACAGTTTATATGTAATGATGAAATGATATAATAAATAAAATGAAACATTACTGATACATGATCATTAATACTGCTGGTGATGGAAGAACAATTTCTGATTTTTGTGGGTAACTTCTTTTTTTTATTTTTATTTTAAAAAGTAGAATAAAATGCCACTGTGATTGTAACAATAACAAGATAAATGATGACACACCTATTACATATGAATGTGTAATATAATTGAAGATGTGTATTGTTTAGACAAATAAGAAAAAAAAGGAATATTGTTGGATGATTGGAGTCGACATGAGGTAAATACAAATCTATATAATTAATAATATTGCAACCTGCATTCTACGAGCAAATACAGAACGGTTGTCAGAGATATGAAATATCTTATGTTCAAATAAGAAAATTAATAATTGCATGCTTTTTATATACACTAGTCATGCAAAATTGTACTAGTACATGCATTTTTGGGGGTGGGGGTGGGGACAGCAACTCATCAATACTTTACATACAATGCACTATATCCGGGATGAATAGTTAATGTTTCATATTTCTAAGTATTAATCTTCCTGATATTACTCTACTAGAAAATATATGTTAGTCTTTGTACACATCTGCTGAAAAATCTCAATATATATATATATATATATATATATATATATATATATATATATATATATATATATATATATATATATATATATATAAGAAAGAAAGAAAGAAAAAGAAAATTCATCCCAGTGGTTTGAGAATTATTCGATATTTTATATGTCATATTTCCGTTCCAAAAGTGCAAGCTCTGTTCAGAATTCCTAATAATGTTTAGTCTATGAAAATTTTTTTAATCGTTTTAGAGACCCAGAATAAAATTTACATCCTGTCGGCTGCAAACGTGGAAGCTGTGCAAAAAAAGGTCCATAGTTAACTGAAAGTGGTTTATTTCATGGCTCTTTTTATAGTAACTTAACCTTTGAATATGATATTTATAACATATAAAGTAAAGACCCGCAAGTTCACCATTCTATCACAGAAAACGACATACTCCCTAATTTCGATAGGTCAACAAGTGGCCCTTTGCTTTATTACTTTTTGACATTACTGGCCGTGGCGGATTTGTTGGCAGTTCATACAGGTATTCATCAACCAGGGGACTGATAGGTGACCAATTTAAAGAGGGGTTGCTAATAAACAGCGAATGAAAATGCTTCTCACTGTACATTCAGATTTGATGCAATGGAGGAGACGCGGTGGCTCATTGGTTAGCGTGGGCAAGGCACTTGACTCTAATTGCCTCGGCACTAAATAACCTACTTGTGTTGCTGTTCCTATAGCACCAAACCAAACCAAACCTACTTGTGTTGCTATTCTGTATAGCACCAAACCAAGTTGATTCAATGGATTCATGGAAGAGGGATTAGACTTGCAGTTTAGAGTCAAAGGTTAATTCATACAATTGGATTTGTTAGTTGTGAGCCGTGGAAAGTCCAGAGTCACCGCAGAGTGGATCATCCTCAATTGAATTTGTCGATGTACAGTTCCGCACAACCCCTCCACCACACCACCATCTGTAGAAATTCAGGATTTTCAAACTAACAAATTTAAGTATATGGACTGAGCACTGGACCCAGATGGCAAGTCTAATCCCTTTCGATGGATCCATTGCATCAGATATTTCTAAATATTGTTTAATATGAAATAGGCAGAGCTTAATACATGTGCAGCTGACTGACTTCTAATGATGTCACTGAGTGACTTGGTGTGTGAGACTTAGGAGAATGTGTCACATTGTGATGAGTTAGCATTCTTGACCTTAATAAAGGAAATTATACAACATTGTATGGTATATATCTTTCTTTCTTTTCAATTATTGTCCATTTTTGTACATTAAAAATACATATTTTTGTTTATTCCAAACTCTTTGGCTGTTTTGTAACTAGTTACACAGTTTGACTTTGTGAAAGAGTACAAATCAAAATCAGTTTATTTCAATGTGGCTATTTTTCTTTTTTTTTCCAATGCTGAAATCAGTTCTAATTTCTTTACTGACTTCAACCTGATGAAAAGTTTTCAAAGCATGGAGAATGTATATTGATATGCACATTATCATAAAAGCTTGTTTTATAAGTGGTACTTTCAGTGCTTGAGCTGCATTGCTGTTTGCAATCTCTCTGAATCAACTAATTATCAGTCCAGTGGCAGTTGAATTCCTATTCTAACTATTAACACATCCATGCAGACTGTCCATTACTGAATTTTCGCAGTACTTTTGTTCTCTGTCACAGTCATCAGTGTCAGGAAATAATAAAAAGTTGTGGAGAACAACTTGTTGGTCTATAATTTTGATAACCATCACTGTTAACTGGATAGGACCTGGCATGTATTGAATGCTCAATCTGATTGCTTTTTGTGTTTGTGCTAAACAAATATCAAAATTAGTTCATTTTGAAAAATGATAAACATAAGGCTAACACACTGTCTTTGTATGGTAAAAATGGGGTGTGGGGGTTGTAGTGAAATAACTGAAAATCCAAAAATTAGGGCTTAGGTTTCACACCTTAACCTAGTTAATGGTCATGTATAGCACTACTTCAATTATGTGCAATAAATATGACTTTTGTTAAGCAGAGTGCATCAGAGAATCATTCCTTTCGGCAACATTCAAAATTAAAAACCTATCGATGGCTTGAAACCAGCAATTTACAGAGCTGACCAGTAATTTTTCAGTTGTTCCTATTTGTGTCTATTCTTGCTGGCCTAAAATCTACAAGATTCTGAATGTTAATTTAAAAAACTGTCATTTTGTGTTTTTAGGATTCTTGGATATTTTGTTTCATTTGAATCCAATAGAATTGTACTTGTATCAACATTTCACTTTAATTTTCCTTTTCATACAGCTTCAGAATTTTTTTTTTTATAAGTACCAGCAAACCCGTATGCAATGTCAGTGAAGTCCATAGCATCCACTTCAGCTGCCATCATACAGAAGATTTTGCCCCATGTGAAGCGGGCAGTTATTTTTTTGGACAATCCCTGTGCAGAGATATTCCACTGGCATAGTGGACTTCAGCTGTTTCTTGATGCTGGTGCACTTGATGTAAAGGAATTTTCATCTTTTGAAGTAAGTTTGTTCTGTCTGCACTGTATGCTTCAAACTGTTCTGTCATCAAACTCTTCAGAAATACTGTTTTTGATATCTTCTTTGTTGATTGTAAGTATACATAAATCTCTTAAATACAGTTTGGTTTTCATTATAAATATGTCACATTTCCTGTTCATAGAATTAAGTTCTCATGGCTGTAGAAATCTGCAACAGTTTAATGTGTAAATTTATAGATAGAAAAATAACTTCAGTAATGCCTTTAAACTTTCAGAGTGCGGGTCCTAGTCAGCAGAAGGGAGTTTTTATTGTCAGCACACTGTTGGAGGGAGTTACAAGTGAGATAATTTGTGATATCATACAAGCCAGCCAGTTTCAGTATGTGGTCGTCATCACTGCGCACAGCTTGCAGTTTCATCGGTTTAGTCAGACAGGCACCATTCTTGACACAGATGATAGAAATGACTTTCAGAAGTTTGAGGATAACCTGCTCATGTGGATGGGAAATGTGGTAAAAGAAGGACTTAAAGAGGTTGCATAAATTATATACAAAACAGCCGAGAATATCCAAGGCCTGATTGTCCATATTATTGTTGACTCAGACTGTTGATATGTTCCTTCCACAACAGTTACTTTATAGGATAGTTCTTCCATCCCAGCTCTTAATTATATTGCATGTACAAGCTCTTATGGACCCCAGTATTCAAATTCTACCAATAATTTGGTGAATGTACCATATTTTGGTGTGTACAGCGTGCACTGATATATAATGTGCACCCCAATTTTCAACCCAGAAGGAGGGAAAAAACAGTTCTATAACGCGCATATGATATAATACATTTTAAAATCATGATAATTTCACTTTGAAGTGCGCCAATAGTCTGTCATTTTGGATAGTGCACTGATGATCATTTGTTACACAACATTTGAATTGTTTACAATAAACCAGTGCTTGACTGATTTTATGGTCTTTCCTGTCAGTACATGGCACCCGATCATGACAAAAACAAAATTGTTTAAAGATAAAGAATGAAAAAAGTGGCAATATTGAAAATATATCTTTCCAACTTTGGGTTGACCCTTAAAAGGACAATTTTAAAGTTTGCTTTCTTGATGGAGTTCAGTCTGTTGCATCAATCCCACTTCTTCATCATCACTCTCAAAAAGTCACTATTTGTCCTCATCTTTAATTCTTCTCAAGTCCATAACAAACGACTCTCCAGCAATGAACTTCCTTCCAGCAGCTCTTTTCCATGTGTTTAAGCAAAAGACAATTTATATTTAAATATTCACAATATTTATATCCATATAAACTCCGATTAGTTTAAATTGCAAGAATGATTATTTAGAATGTTGTGTTGTTTTCTCTGCAAGTAAAATAATGTCTCCATTCACACCAAAGAAGATTACCCTTTGTTAGTAAGTACATGTACACTTCCTGTAGTTAGGCAACATTTGCTCTGATCTTTGCTCATGGTTGTTACTTTAAATTCAAAGACCTGACACTTATGTCAGCAAATACAATGGCATCACTGGTTAAGAAACTTACATGAGTAAACGCCTGGCACGGCACCGTACCATATATATAAAAGTAAGTTAACATCATTAAATGAAACAAAGAAAGATTGAAAATATATACCAAGCAGAACATGTCCAAAAAACTAATTAAAAATAAATACGTTAATTAGTAAACATTATTAATTGCCTTAAGACTTGGACCTAAGGAATAAAGGTGTGGTATAATGTGAGCTTTAGAGAGAAGATGAATTAATCCTGGTATATGTATGGTAATTAAATAACTTAAGATTGCACATGTGAACTGTTGTCAAGATGAATTCACATAAGCTTTAGTTATATTGATACTTTAATATGTCCACTCAAATGGAACATGTATTAAGTTAATTCATTAGGGAAAAAAGATGTCCCCTAAATGTGCCTCAGATAAAAAAAAAATTAACACTGTTTGAATTATAAATATTTCAATTTAACCATGAATAAAGAATTAATTAATGAAGAACAAATGTATTAGATCAACTGTTATCAAATATTAAACATTTATGGATCTGGTAATCATATTTGTTCTGCTGCAATGTGATACTTCGCATAGCGTGACAGAGTAGAACAACAAGTTACCAGTGTACATGTATTTCTGGTTAAGTCACAAAGCAAAAAGCTACACAGTGATGTGAAATAAAATGTGTTTATTAACATAAGAACAAGACTATTGATGTTTGCAAGCAGTATTTAACTCTTTAATAAGGCTTGTAAACAATTTAGTTACAATGCGATGGATTTAATATTTCACAGTGAGTGAATGTGATATGTAAAGCTTTAGTGCCTTCATCCTTTCACCAGATAGACCCGGAACAAAATCATTAATTTTCGTTCTTCTGTAAAACATGCACCCCACCAGATAATAAGAAATTAGGTAAAATAAGTGTGTGTTATACACACCAATATATGGTAAGCAGTGTTGAGTCATTTTCTATCAAATAGAAGTATATTTTTTAAAACAATTTTCAGTGATAAAGTTGTTTTTCAGAAAACATGTTTTCTGGAGGCAGCTTCAGTATGTCCAATTAACAATATCACTTATTTCTGAACTTTTTTTATACTCTATCCACTTTGCAAAATTGTTGCTTGCATTTTTCTGTAAATATTAGAGCTGTATCAATTCATCAATATGTTTCATCGTTACTATATTTTCTATTGCATCAATATCTGTACAACTGTCAGAATATACCAATGCATATTGCAACACAAGTCTGACAGTACATTGATGTAGTGACAGTCTAAGATAAGGACAGTGACTACATTAATTAAAGTTGAGACCAGAAAGAAAACTACAAAAGGTATTTAAGATTTAGGTGCTGTTCTTTTTTGTAGTTATAGAAACCAGCAGTCTCAGTGTCAAAAATCAGAATCATATTTTAGTCCAATATTTATGCAAATGAACAAAAAAAATTAATTATATGTTGAACATTTATCTTTTTTTTAAATTACAAATTTGGGTATGAAAGATGTAATTTAGATTTATTGTAAATACAAAAAGTAACTTCCAGTTCCACAATACTTTACTTTAATGAGACCACAATAGCGGACAAAATCTCTTAACACTCGGCCATATTGAACGCTCCTATCTGGAATTATTTTGGGTATCATGTGTCAAATAATTCCAGTGGCATGGTATAATCAGTGAATAATGACATTTGTTAAATCTGCAAAACTTTAATGATATATTCAGAATATAGTAGTAGCATAACTGAACACTTAAAATGCCAACACAACAACATAGACATGCAAAAACAAATGGAAAAGGGACGAGTTGTATCATGATACATATTGTATCATCACTCCTGTATCGCAGTATAATTATATTGCTGGCTAACTGTATAATATATATCATGGTATAGATTTTATTGCCTCCTAAGTATTTTGATATGGTTTCATATCATGACCAAGCAAGTAATGGACAACTCAAATACACTGTATTCACAGTATGATTTTGCTTCCTGCTTGGAACAAAATATAACTCTCTAACCCGTTTGATTTTATATATATATATCCAGAAAACATATCCAGATAAAATAATATAATAATATATATATAGAGAGAGAGAGAGAGAGAGAGAGAGAGAGAGAGAGGGAGATAGATTATATATGTAGATATATACAGGGCTCTCAAGGACCCAAACGTCTGGGTAAAATAGGCATAAAGTTCTCATTTCTGCATGTAATGCATCCCCATGACACGCCTCATTTTCCCCCATGATGCTGCCCTTTTTATATTTTTGGTCAGCCATGGCTGATCTGCAAAATAGATATTGTCTTGACTTGGGTAAGCAGGCATGAAACCAGTGTGATTAATTAATAGTTAATTCATCTCTGATGTGGTGACTTCAAAGAAACATGTTCTATTGAATATGTATGTAAGCACCTGCGAATGTTCGGCAAATAAACAAAGCCCATTGTTGTTGTAATTGTGTTTAAATTGGTGACAATACATAATGAAAGTAATTAAAGCTTTCTCAGAGTTTTTGTTGGATACTATACTATCCAATCATTAATATGCAATAATAATAATAATTTAACTGCTACTTCAGTATGTGTGATTTAAACTAGGGCACTACAGTATCAGTGGATAACACTTTTTGAAAGAGCAGAAAAATACTTTGACTCGTACAAATGAGTCAGCAAAATCTGTTTTCATTTTTTGAGAAATGGACTTGTGATGAAAATGACATTAATGCTAATATAAGGTAAAAAAATTGACCAAAGTGAGAGCACGAGTGAAGGCAACAAAGAGAACTCGAACTTGGAATGCATATTTAATGCTGACTCTGTCTCAACTATGGTGAAGGACCCTGATAAAAATGTCGCCAGAACTATGAATATGAGAACTTAGAGACCTGATTGGGAAAAGCAGTTCTCGTGATTTAACAAAATGGAATAAGATGGTATATAAAAAACAATTTGTGAGTTGTGTAAGAATGCTGGAAATCAAAATCCTTTCACTTGAAATGGAAATACTAACTTGCTGATATCAGCTGTTAGCCATCATGAATTTTACCCCAATAATGTTATTGTTGTTGAGGGTTACCATGCTATGCTAAAAAAACAGACTGTCCCATATGCTGTTGAGAAAACTCTCAAAATTGGCGTGAAAAATGATGACTGCAGAGCAGCACAGTTCTGTACAATGAAACGGTGAATAAATTAATCACAATAATGGAGGAGCTACCTTACTTGAAGACTTAAGTAACCAGAATGTCATAAACACAATCGTTAAGTCAAAGAACAGTAAAAAGTAAAGAAACTGACTGATTTTATAACTAGTTTGCAGATGGCAGAGTACAGTATGATATAATTTTTTGGGACAATTACTGAAAAATAGTTTTTCGCTAATGTGATCTTATGGAGCTGAGAATTTAATCTCGATATGTAATAAAATAATGAGATGTACTTTTTCATTTTCCTTTTGAAAGTAAGGGACTCTCGAGTTTATGCCAGGGACTCTCGGAAATAGGCTGGGGACTGTCCAGGATTCCTCACCCTGAAACTCAGTTGAGAGCCCTGTATATATATATATATATATATATATATATATATATATATATATATAGAAAAACCTGTCTTGAAGACCACTGCTATAAGAGACCACCTGTGTCTTGGGAGACCATACATTCAATGCACAGATTAATTGATTATATAGCGTTATAACCTGTCATGAGTTACCATGATTTTTCATCATAAGGGGTGATCTTTCAAGACAGGTTTTAAATATATATATATATATATACATGCACACACACACACACACACACAAACCAGGTCACAAACAAAAGTACTACACCAGTTGGTACATGAACTGGTTGCCAATTAATAATCATTCTGCATTTTGTTTAGTATTTTTGTTAGTAACAGACAGTTATTGTTCCCACATTAAATGCATATTTTCAGCTACCAACAAAAATAATACACAGAATTAACACTCAGAACCTGTTGCAGTTAAGTTTCAAGTGTTGTAGCATATGATATATGTATATACCAATTCATGTTCACATAAACAAATATTTCAAGACAGATCATCATGCCTGCAGGGCTCGAAATTAGGATTTTTTTTCCACTAACCCATAGGATCACCATAATAAATTTTGTACTGATCCTGCTAAAATCAAACAGAAGCCAGTTCAGTTTGTAATTCAACATTTATTATTCATTAGCATTAACTCAGAACAATAACTGCTATATTTCACCAGCAAGACTTAAAAAAATTGAAAATTCATGTTCAGGCTGCTTCAAGTTGCTCTTGTTTAAATATGCCACAATTTTGCTGTGCTTCTGAGGAGTCAACTTTCTGTTTTGATTTCTCGTATCCCTCTGCCATTATATGCAGGGACCTTGCATTGTGTGGTTCCAGTGATGATTAATGAAAGTTTTTACACCCATCAATGAATGAAGTACCCCACACACTTTCGTATTTCTCCAAATACTCGGGGCAGAAAGTGCACAAGATCACAGCCTTTCCTTTCAATGTTACCAGTTAGCAGATTAGCATTAATTTTGAGCCCTGTGTCTGTCTTGGTCCATACATCTCTCTGTCTGTGTCTATCCACACCAAAATTAACCTCCATTTTAAAGTTTTTTCTTTCCTTTTTTTGTATGCATTTTCCAGCTAAATAAAAGTCTCATCAAAAAGGATCCCTTGTAGCTGATGTCATCAGTCTTTTCAAGCTGTCCAAAATACATATTTTTTGTCAAAATTTTAGAAATATCGGCCATAATATTTTATTTTTTATTTAGTGGCTAACAGTAGCTGATACAAATTTGCAGAATTCTCATCTAGAGACCATTCCCTGACTTTACTAGAATGTCTGGATAGTGCAGTCATGACAGACTCACTCTGTAGCTCTGTAGTTCAAAGTTCAGTCCTAGGTTCTGACATATGTTAGAGATGTACATGTAGGTCTCCCATCCAGAGTCATTGCTTTTCTCTTGGTTCTCCAGTTCGCTCATGCCTCAGAGACCACATAGGACCAGCAATTTACTCCCCAAGAGTACTGAATATAAGTTGTTAGAGTACTTAATATATGTTAGAGTACCTAATATAATGTGTTAGAACTTCTTGTACAGTTTAAGCAAAATATATTCTTCTGTGCAAGATTTGTGGCAAGTGATTCCTGTGTTTAGGTATTTTCTTCAAAATTCAACAAATCATGATAGTGCATAGACTTACAAGATATTTTGTATATACAGAATTATACAGCAGAAGTGTTCCACTATCCCTTGTTCAGCATTAGCCTTGGGCAGAGCTTGTTTCTGACTCCAGCCTATAGTCAGGTGTTTCCTTTGATGAATTCTGACATAAATCAAGTTGAGCTTCAATATAATAGTCATAGGGTAAGTTACAGGATGATTGTAGAACAATTGTCGATTACTGGTAACAAGTACAAGGTATCCCACACAATATGATTGTAGAACAATTGTAGATTACTGGTGACAAGTACAGTAAAGCCCCACTATAGCACGATGGTCGGGGTCCACAAAACGAGATCGTGCTATGTGCTGAACCATGCTATTACCAACCTAGACAAAATCAAGTCATTTAGCTGAAGAAAATGATGCATGCACCAAAAAAACGTGGGGGGGGGGGGGTAAAATTGTGGGTGGAAAACAACGTGCTTCATTGGCACAGTTACCATCTTAAATCAATGCATATTAAACGAGAAATACACATGCAGTGAAAACAAAGATTGCATATATAATATTTTACTTTATTCAGAGAACCATGCATTGGTACATTTATATGTGCATGTCTAATGTATAGCATGAATGGTTAAAGGATCAACATGTGTACTCACCAACCGATCTCATGGCATGTGTAAGAGTGAGTCCATAATAATTCTATCGAAAATATGCACACAGAAGTATAATATTTAGTCATAGATCATTATGTGTCAGAATTCAATGCAAAAAAAAAAAATAATAATCGATCAATCACGTAAGGAATGATGAAGCACATTACGGTTCAGTGTGTATGCACGTGTACGTTCCAAGGTCAATAAATGGTGTAAGTATAAATACATACTGCTATAAAAGTATCTGCTACGAATGAGAATACTTTATTGTTTTTGAAAAAACTGATCAATTTTCAGCTTGTGCTTTCATAATAGGTCCCGATATAGGCACTCCTTCAGCCCTAGTCTGAACAAACCACTGATACAGGGCTGCATCAAGTTGCGTGTCTCCCGCTAGTCTGGCTTTCTTTCTCATCAATCCCTCACTTTCATGCAGATCCATCGGCATCGCTCTTAATTTCACTTCTTCCCTCTTCCATCCTTGGATGGTCGACTTGTGAACGCCTAAATTTCGAGCTAATTGTGTTTATTTAACACTGGAGTTAATCCTGTCCATGGCTTCAAGCTTTTCTTTAACAGTAAAAGCTTTATATTTCTGTGTACTGTTATCCATTGCAAAAAATTACTAATTAAAACTCTGGCACCTATTTGTTTGAATAACTACAGCAAGAATAATTGTTAATCAACAATGGGGTCATTTTTATAGGGAATGGACAACATTATTGACTGGTCAATTGATTGCATGGCGATTGTCTAACAACACCGCCAAGCCACGTGTGCGTGTTGGTGGCTTTCATTTTTTTGATGTTTTATAAATCATGGCCACATGGTTTGAACAACCTTTAGCTTTGAGATTGACTTTGATGATTATCAATGACTTAAATTAATTGATTTATAAATTCAGGTGAGAATCTTTTATCAACCACCGCATTGTTTGATGCTTGGCTGTGTATGCAGTTGAATGAGCAAACATATGTCAGCCATTGTTTGAGCAACAATTGTACACAGAATGTATTGAAGACAAACACAAAGAAGACTTAATGACTTTATTGTTCATGTATCAAGAATAATAAGATCAACACTTATCAGCTTTAAAATGAGCTGACACTTTTTCTTCAAGAATACAACACATCTTGCCAAATTATTAAATCAAGACTTTGCAGTGGTTCAAGAAATTGGTGAAATTATTGTAAAATTTTGGGAGCCGTGCCACGATTGTATTATATCAGAATTCATACACAATCTCTTCCCCAAAATGATAATTAATATTTTACACATTATTTTTTGTACTTTGAAAATAATATTTTTTTTTTTCATTTATGACAAAATATATGAAATTTCGGGAGCCATGCCACGATCGTGTTATATCCGAATTCATGCTATAACGAAGTGTGCTATAGCGGGGCTTTACTTTACAAAGCATTCCTCACATTATGATTGTAGAACAGTTGTAGATTATTGTTAACAGGTACAAAGTATCCCTCACAATTGTGGATGTCATATTTACCATTGATTTTTATAGGTAAAACCACAATGTTTAATTTTGGATATAGGTCAATACATGTATGTAGAACACAAACATTTACATTTTGTTTACTTTGATCAAACCCACAATTGGAATAGGTAAAAACTTAATTTGCCAATATAGATATATATATTGTAGCACCCAGGATCCAGTGAGCTTAGAAGTAATGGCCAAAAAAGCAAAACCAAGTTATTTTGTTTTTGCTACAGTTATTTTGTTGTACACTAATTTTGTCACACATAGAGAACAGAAATGCATTTTAATTATAAATATTTGTAGACATGTATTAATTGATGAATACATAAAAATTTTGTAAGTGAAGTGTATATGTTTATTATCAATACCAGATCTTCACATTGCATGCAGAACTTTTTAATTTATAAAAAGTAAGCTTACAGTAAATTCACTTTAAATTATTATTTTGCAGTTAACATGAATTTCGTTTTTGGTAAAACACACATTTTTTATTACTCATGATGTAAAAATGTTTTTGTCATGAAGACCATTGTTGTCCGAGAAGTACATAGAAGAAACCCACACAAAATAATGCCTGCAAAAATAAATGATTTCACATAATATTCCTCTCTTCAAATTTTGCAAATTTTGGCTTTTTAATTCACAAGTTTATTATATATACTCCATCCTGTTTATTTGTATTTATCCTGTTTATTTGTATTTATACTTATTATTCAAATGCCAACAAATATGTGGTCTGTATTTTGTATGTTCCATTTGTATTTTCAGTCAGATAAATATAGTTTTGATGCAATCAAGGAAATAGAGCTCCAACACTTGCCAATGGATTTACAGAAAAGATATAAGGTAGATATATTTAAATCTAAGATACAGTGGTCACCCTCTTATAAAGTCACCCCTTATGCGGCAGGAAAGTGGCCTTATAAGAGGGGTGACCTTTCAAGAGGGAGGTCACACAGATCTGAGTAATAATTACATATAAATTAAGAAAGACATGACTAATTTTAAGTAGTTAATATTTTCATTTAAAAATTTCATGTATGTTATGGAATTAATAGGATAAAACTTATAATAATGTAATTTGAAATAATGATGAATAATCGTCAGTTTCAGTGCAAAACCATTTAAAACCGTGTCAATAAAATCAGGGTACAAACATTTGACTGTAACTACCATTCACCGTCCTTGTCAAGGCTATGATATTATGGCAATCTCTATCCATTCATAATCCAACTGCTGCAGAATGTATATTGACAATGTTTATTTGAATCTTTTTTATGTCAAATTTCTCAGTAATGATCATATGACTCTCCCTCTTTTCATTTAGTTTAGTTGCGTTCACTTTTCCTTCTAAACTGATGATGTCGTGCAACATTTTGTACTTTTCGCAACAACTTATTCCTTTATTGGTATCATACCACTTTCAGACCTAATTGTACCTATTATGGTAAACTCTACCTAGCTATTACACAAAATGCTCAGTGTTTATAAAGGAAGTGTGCTTTTCACATAATGGACTGGTTTTAGTCTGGTACCTTTTCATAAACATCTCATAATCTAACAGAGAGAAGCCACTATGGCTAACATGCCATTTTTTCTTTATTATGACCAGTCATCATGCTGACATGAACTGAAAAATACTGTGTTTCTCAGCTGTACCATTTGTCATCTTGATTATTATTTGTGATAATAATAGCTTGTAATTATCAAAGTGTCAAAACATGACATATAAGGAACATACAGCAGTATGGATAATTGGATTACCTCTTTGCATGGATTAACATTTGGTACTTACCAGTATGATGGAACATATTTTAATGTGTTGAAGTTAGAGAACAAGAAATATTTGTGAGATTTCCATTTGTAAATCCAAATATGTGTCCACTCATGAGGGTAAATCTGAAATTATTTACACCAATATGCATGCTGCATTAGAGGGGTGGCCATCCTAGATGAGTACTTTTGAATACTATCTCGTCAGTGCCAAGGGATTCTGGCAATAAAAGACATGTGGATGCTGGTCATGGTGGCCATTCAAGATGGGGACCTCTGTACTAGAATAAGAACTATGAGTGTGAATGGGAGGGCATCATTATAGATATCATACAAGGTTTATCAAGTTTAAACAATTGTCGTAACATGGAGCAGAAAACAATCTGAACCTGAAGGCAAAACCTGAGGATTAAAACTCTTTTCCAAGTGCTGCAGCATGTGTTCAAGCATAGCATGCCAATTAAGGGGGTATTATTACATAATCACCTTATTGGTTCATTTTATTAAACACCACTTAAAAATTTAGTGTCCTGGCAATGTTTATACCTAGAGCAGATCAAAGCAGTTTTACAGATAAACCATTCAGGGCCATGCCTAGTTAATCCTATGGGTGTTTAGTAATCCAGCTTTGTCTACAAGATCTTTGCAAGCAAAAGTAATGTCACCTTCAGTGTGAGATAACCTCATATGTGCATAACATTACTTGAGCAGGTTAGAACATGTTACATTTTTAAAAAGTATTCTAAAAATATTTTTATTTGTTTTAACACTTGTAATGTCAATTTGTTTTCAGAACAGTTTAATTTAATCAGTATGACATCTGATCATTTAACAAAAAGCATGTGTTTCTTTGAAGTTACATCTTACAGAGGATCTGACACAAGTGTTTGTTAGATATGAAAGGACTATACAAAATAATGGATGTTTTCTGCCCCCATTTTTATGAAAAAATTAATTTTGATAAATTTCAGCACTGTGTTAATGTGTCAGTTAGTATACGAATTGGACTGTTTTACAGTAACTTTTTGTTTATAGATATCTATTTCATATAAAAAATTACCATCTAACTTAGATCAGTAATGTTTGGTCACTGTGGTACTCCATGTATCAAGGATATTGGATGAAAAGATTATCTTCCTGCAAAAAGTCTCATATCTTGAAGTCATAATTACTGTGTCTGACAAGGAAAGGAATAAGTTTAAACATCATTTCCATGTGTCAAATACCACAGTGTCAACTTTGTTCAGAGAATGTCATGTACATTCAGAGGAGATAACTAAGTTTCAAGGTGGAGATTAACATTTGCAGTGAATGTGCTGTCTAAGTGAAAAATTTCCAAAAATGATGTGGGAATTATAAGATCATCCAAGAGTCAACATATGATTCTCACATTGCATAACATTTTGATTTTCTTTAAGCAGTAATAAATTAAATACAGTACTGATTCAGATCTTGTTCTTTAAGCAGTAATAAATTAAATACAGTACTGATTCAGATCTTGTTCTTTAAGCAGTAATAAATTAAATACAGTACTGATTCAGATCTTGTTCTTTAAGCAGTAATAAATTAAATACAGTACTGATTCAGATCTTGTTCTTGTTTCATACTTGCATACTTGTATATAAAGCTCAGGTTGTTTGAGAATCCAGCATAAAACTAAGGCACATCTACCTTTACTACATGCTGTACAGAATGTTAGCATAGTTTAGCATTACACTTTCTGTCTGCTGTTCATGTGATCTTCTCTTTTCATACTGCCTTGATATAATTAAAGATATATGAATAATAAATACACTACTGTTTTATATTCTTTGGAAGCAACTGTGTCATTGAGTAAACTTTAGGGTCAGAAAGAGAGATTGCAGAATGAATATGTCAACTCTGCTGTTTTATAAGGTTTAATGCAGTGATTTTCATGCCACCTCCAAGTTAGTGCAGAATATGGTGGCCACTCCATCTATGCCTGACCTGTTATCACTGGCAGTTTTTTGGCTTGCTGAAAAATGGGGCAGTGATGATATATGGGAGTGCATGGCCTGCATTGCTAAAGTAATTAACAGGACCATGCATTATTCCATAGCTAACACCATTATGGCTTCCTCAAATTTAGACCTGGTGATACAAGATGTCTTTCCTCTCTCATCTTCACTCAAACTGCATCATTCTTTGGCACTGTATTTCCAGCCCTTTAGTATGCCATCGCTGTTTAGCAGCTGAATTGAAAATGAGGAGAAGCAGGCAGAAGAAGAGCTGTCTCCAGCTTTCCTTGCTGCCTCACATGGCATTTAGGCCACATCACTCACAGCAGCATTTGAGCAATGATTGTCAGCAAAAAGAGAGAAGGTAAAATCTAGCCCAATGGCTGCAATTAAACCCCAGTCTAATTTCAGGAGACAGCAGGCCATGCGGTTTCAAAGGCGTTTAAAAAAGGGAATAGGAAATAAGGTTTCTCCTTCCCTAAGCCTCCCAACAAAAATCATCAGTGACTTGCCACCCCACTGCCCTCTGACAATTTTCCTATCAGTGCCATACTCCTTCATTTTTGGCAGGCTTGGATTAACCTTTTCATGCAAAATGAATTGGTGTACTAAGTTGTTTTAGAGGCTCTAGCTTTTGTTTTTCGGGTTTCCTCCATTTTCATCTTACCCTTCCATGAAGGATGTTTCATCCGATCCAGAGAAGGCAGAAATTTGCAGGACCTCTGCTCTTTACTTGACAAGTTGTGGCACTCTCAGGTTTTATTCCAGACTTGTCCTAGTGCCCACAATCAACAGAAAGCTCAGGCTGGTAATAGATCTTAGCTGGGTCAGAAAGTACATAGCCATCTGGAGATTTAAAATGGAAATGACATGCTTGGTCAGGCTTTCTGTCAAAAGAGACAAATTTGAATCAGTCTAGATCTCACTGATGCATATTTTCATGTCTGTATTCACCCAGTTTAATGCAAGTTCCTTTAGTTTGGCTTCCAATGAACTATATACCATTTCCGCACTCTCCCATTCGGTCACAACATAGCCCATGGGAATTCATGAAGACCATCAACTGTGTAAATGTTTAAATGTGTTCAAATTACACAAAACTGTCCAGTTTGTATGATGGCATGTTTGATCAATATAAACTATGATATCAGTTCAAATTCTAGATGTCTATGCACATTTGAAATGATAGTACTTGATTGCTGTGGTAATGCCCTCTCAAATAGAATCATGTAATTGAATGCAACCTGAATTAGTCATGGTCACTAAGCCATTTGACAAATTCAGAAAGGCATGATTACCTTCTTGATGAATAAGACTCAGTTTAAATTTTGTGAATAATTTGTGGATTGGCTCATGGATGGTTGAAATATTTTAATGTCTTCTTTTATCTCATTTGAATGCATTTTCCATGACAACTGACACATCAACACAACTTTGATGTCAGAAATGACAACACCACCTCACACATACATTATAGATCAAATCAAGAAAATTCAAGAGGGGGCAGAAAACAGTCCTTATTCAAAGTGAATATAACCATTTTTGAAAAGAGATGAAAAAATATGATATGCCAGGAGCTGATTGCAGCTACAAGGGGCTGCAATTCCACTTTTGACCTGCTAGCACAGCAAGGAAGTTGCGTGGAAATATGACCTCAAAATTCCATTTTTTTAATACTTCTTTTAGTGTTAAAATTGGGCTACTTAAATCAAATTTCACTTGCGCAATACTGATTTTAGTTGTCCTGACTAAATGTTATACATGATATTAAAATATCTGCAGATGCTGGTAGCCTCACTTAACTCACTTCTGTCTGAGATGGGAGTCAGGGAAGATGTTTACTGTGTTGGTCACACTAGTCATATCCTTGCTACAGAACTGGAAAATTTCCCACTTGCAAAAAGTCGCAGGAAGGTATTGTATGAATAGATATTTGTATGATATGTACTTAAAACTACATGTATGTGCCAAAATATTCCATGTTCCTTATCCCTCAACTTGACCTGAATACAAATGTGTTGTTTTTATTTTATCATACATTTGTAATAGTTTTATTTTACATAAGCAGCAATAAATTTTAATAGAATTTTAGTGCTTATTCAGATTTGTAGAAGTCTGATTTGGTGCTCACAGAATATAAATGTGTAGACATCATTCAAATCACCTAAATATCTGCAGTTCAGATATGCAGTATGAAAACACAGATTGAACAACAGTATTGAATACTTCTCAAAGATGTTAGGTCAGATTTGTTGGATATAAAATGCATTGAGTATATATGGGCATGCAAACAGCTTTTTCTAACTGAACCTCTGATTAGTTGGAAGTTCATCTGGCTTAAGACCGATTGAGCTTATGGCAACAAGGTCTTGCATCCATTGTGAGTCTATCAACAGTTGCATATTACCACTAAAGAAACTGTATTTTTAAAGGAAGTTTGATCAAAATTGCTATGTAAACTTAGGTCAGCAAGATATTTGATAAGTTTGATTATGAGCAAAAGATGTGCTTACTAATGAGGCATTCTAGCATCTGATGGCCCAAGCTTGTTACCACACTTGAAGCCCTAATCAGATTTTAATGAGACTTACTATGTAACCTTACTTCATCCAGATCTGGGCATCTTTGCATATTAATGAGGCATTTTATATTTGATTGAGTGTACCTGTTTTCACTTTAGAGACTATATTTTGATAAGATTTTTATTAAACCTGTTACTTTAGATACAGTCATCAAGATTTTTATTAAACTTGCTACTTTAGATAGTCATCAAGATTTTTATTAAACTTGCTAATTTAGATACAGTCATCAAGATTTTGATTAAACTTGCTACTTTAGATACAGTCATCAAGATTTTTATTAAACTTGCTAATTTAGATACAGTCATCAAGATTTTGATTAAACTTGCTGCTTTAGATACAGTCATCAAGATTTTGATTAAACTTGCTACTTTAGATACAGTCATCAAGATTTTGGATTAGTTTAGTTAGGAGTAGCATCTGCACTTATTAATAAGATATTCTGGCATTTGATTGGTTAAGCTTGTTAACATTCTAGAACCAGTATTTCTGTTCAGATTTTGATGAAACTTGACATATAAGCTTTGTCATTAAAATTTTAGGTGGAATTGATTATGAGCAACATCTGGGCATATTATGAAGCATTCTTAAGTGAGTCAGATGTATAATATCAGGCCCACTTGAGCCTCATGTTCCCAATTCATCTCACTGGTAAAAGTCCTTCACATCATGGACAACAGTATTTTACAATGATGAAGACTAGCAGGTACTTTCTGTTATGGCTACAGTTATGTAGCAAAACCACTTACCAATCAGCATACATAAGAAATTTATACTTTAATTTTGCTGCCAACTATTAGGGCAGATATGAACTCTGTATGATATTTACAAGATTTTACAAGTTATACCATGACAGTTTCTGTTTCTTCTGAACCATTCTGTTGTAGACCACAATTTGTGTAGTTTTCATGATTTATTATGTAGACTGCCCAGAACAGGGTTTCACTGGTCCTGGTAGACAGAACATTAGACATGGCATCTGCAATGTCCCACAGCAATGAGACATTAATGGACAGACTCAACCAGACCCTGCCTCGACTGTCATACCGGCATAACACAGATCTACACATCAACATGGCAAGACTTTGTTGTGTTGATAAGTATGTCAAAATTCATTCTACATCAAGCTTTATTTTTTTAATTTAATTTTATTTTATTCTACATCAGCTGCATAACAGATTCTGACAGCTCATGTATTCTCTTAGAGCTCTACTTGTTAATCAGTTCGGTTGAGCATTGATCACTATCATTGAAATGATCAATTAATTGATTTACAATTTCTGTGATCAGTTTTTTCTTGAAATTTAGTTTTGCATCATTCCTACTGTTACAAACTTCAGGCTATTTGAAAAATAACCCCCGTTTTAGGTAAGACATCATGTTTAAAATTAATTGATTATTAATCAGTCATTGATAAGTTAGTAGAAACTGATTAGTGATCATGAAATTCTATTGAATTCCTAATACAACATGTAAAATATTCTGGATGACCCATGTGGTGGCATGAGTGGCCTTTAAGGTAGCCTAAAATGGAGAAACTGAAGAAAACCACAGACCTTTAATGATGGCCATAAACCTTCAATAGCCTAGAACCAGGAATCATACTGGGGAATGCACAGGTGTAAACTTTTCAACATGAGTTAAGGTTATTTAGTAATGAGCATGTTAAGTTTCATTTGAAATTTGTAAGTTGAGATTTATTTAGCAGGAAAACTGTTTTTAAATACAAAAGGATCTTTTATTAAAAAATTTACAATAATTATGTACCAGTAATCCCAAAATGCAATATTTGTCTTTTGAGTGTGCACTTAGAATGAACATTTTGTGAACTGGGGTCAGGTCCCAAACTTCTGCAATAAAGGCATTATATTTTATTAAACTCAGTTGAAATTTATAAATAATAATATTGAAATTAAATTCTTTCAGCAGATACTTTGGCTTCATTATTTTTCATAGAGTACCTTTTTTTTTATTGATTTCACCATTACTACAACCAATGGATTTAAAGAACCTACAGACAGCAGATCTTCTTTGAAAATAATAGGACCCCATTCCAATAGCACAAATTATATACTGTTGAAAATGTAATGCTGTGTACACCTCCCCAACAAAAATATTCTCACAAAAATAAATTAATTCATAATATATAATTAAAATATGGTTTGGGATTGGAGAAGGCTGGAGCATGCTATTAAATATTTGTTATCAGAAATAATTACCTTGAACTTTTGCACATACAGCAACAAGTTTTGATCTCAAGATTTTATTAGTGGAGAGTTTACACTCATTAATCACTTTATCCATGACCTATATTGCAAATAGGCTAATCTAGTACAGTGAATCTGTAATAATATGGACATCAAGTTAATAGTCATAGTAAGTTTAATCTAAATAATGATTAGTACATACCGATACAATTAGTATAAGCATTAAGGTGAGTGTAATCTCCATTTTTTGCTTCAGGAAACTGGGGGCTGATGTGATTGCACCAGGATGTTTGGCATCTTCATCTGTAGAAAATTCCTCCCAGAGTCATCTTCAGTCACTGCTGACCTCAAAAATGAAAGTAATGTCCTCCTTTGGTATTTAATGATTTTAGGGAAGTCGTGTAGTTTTCCTATCATTGGCTGTCCCATTGTCTTGGATGTACTGCATCTATACAGAGTGACATCTAAAACATTAATGATGTTTGTTATTTAAGGGCTGTTCATTGAACTGAGGTAAAGTTAGAGAAATTAAGAAGAATAAAAACCCTGAGACTGCCTGATTATAAAGTAAGGTTTTTTTAAATATAAAAGATAACTATTTTTTATAAATAATAGGATACAATCTTTATTTGTGTCTGTCATTTTGGTAGAGCATATTATGCTATGACCCAGTCTGTGCATCTGTCTGTTAACTTTACTACTCTACATGACAATTTCAGCTCTACAGCACATACCTCCACCAGATTTTGTGGGTAGCTTGCACTTGGGCCAAGGAAAAACGCTATTAATTTCAGTGTCAAACGGTCAGAGGTTAAGGTCACTGTGACTAGAAGAAGATTTTTTTTTGCACAATAACTTCAGTTCTCCACCATCTACAGTTACCAAACTTTGTCCTGCACAATAACTTTGAGTTCTCAGTCACAGGGATAAACTGGGGGTTTTGAACTAGTGACAAGACAAAGACCAATTATGAAAATTACATGTTGATTTACAATGTATATATTTAAGGAAATGAATTCAGATCAAGTGTATGTTTTAGACTTGGTCTGGAAATACACACACACAACTGAACCATGTAATAAATGAGCCGTAAAGTCTAACTTGTGTTGGTACAAACACCACTATTCATCTTACTTATGCATACACAAGAAAAGACCTGGTTAAATATGAAAACTGTCCTTCATATGAATGACTATATGGAATTACATAATAACCAAGTTCATACATGAATCTGTCTACAACAAGAATAGTCAGTGGGTTTATGAAAAGCTAGAATGAGTTTCATTGTTTACTATATACATGATATACATCATGCACAACTCGACCCAACTGTCAATTCAGATATAAAAAAAAACTATGGCTGTATCAGAAACAGACTATGTTAAATTTGTTAGCATTGTGTTATGGGAAATTTGTTTGACCAAAAGGAAATTGAGGATAAATTCCAAAACATTGGATGTCACAAACTATTCTATCAAACACAGATGATTAAAAAAAAAAGAGCAGTTACAATTATTACATATCTCAACTGCTAAAAGTTTGCTATAATGAAGAAGACAGCTTCCTGACAAGGCATCAGTACAAATGTAACTACACAGAAAAATTAGTAGTCTATATACTTGTATGTGGTGGAAACCATGGACAGAAAGCATGAGGTAAGTGAGCTTCTACCACCAATACTTTGCAGATGCTGCTGTAAGTCGGTTGACCAAGTGAGTAAAACTAACGATGTCACAATTGTTCAACAGAAGTAAAACATGCACCCTGTTTAATGCTGTAAGTGGTAATGGTACTCCTATTATATTAAAATTAAAATTCAATACAACAGCCACTTGGTACACACAATTCCATGATATTCTACATCATCTACAGTTACAAGGCTTTGTGGATGACTTGTACTGGGGGTAAGAAAGAGCTCCATCGATTTGGGGGTCAAAAGGTCATATACAAGGTTATTGTGACTGAAAAGTTTTTACATAGTAACTTCTAGTTCTAGACCATGAACTTTGAACAAATTCTGTGGAGGGCTTGCACTTAAGGTATGGAAGAGGTCTGTAGGTCAAAAAGTCAAAGGTCAAAGTCATTGTGGCTTAAAGAAAAAGTGTTTATTGCAGAATAACTTTTTTCTAGCGTAAGTTCCTTGACCAAAGTTTGCAGATGGTTTGCACTTAGGGTAATAAAGCAGCCTATAAATTCTGGGGTCTGGAGAGGTCAGAGGTCATGATAAGTTTAATAAGAAAATAATAATTTCTGCATAGTAACTTTTCTTCTAGAGAATATATGTTGACCAGCAGTCCAGGTCATTGAGACCTATTGGTCAATAATCCCAAGTCAACCATGCCCAACCAGTTTCTATACAGAGAATTATTAAACATTGGGCAGGCATATAATGTGCCATTCATCAGTTCGTAGTACTCTTGTTCAGTATTTTTGCAGTATTTGGTGTAGTTATTGATCTTAATATAGCATCAAAATCAAATAGGACACATCTTTAAATTTAGCAATGATTTCCTGAACACAGACTACATTTATATCTTTTGTTTGATACTTTGTTTACCACAATTATGTTTCATAACACTAAATAATTTAGATTTTTGTAGGAAAATGTGTTGCTTTCTTAGATTATATGCATTTATTCAAATATGGATGTTTTGTTGTAAGCTTGAAACTTCCCAGTTTGTCATGGCCTTATCAGATACCAAGCTAACCCCAACTTTTCCAAAAAGATAATAAATCAGTGCTCAAGATATTGGCATAAATTAAGCTTAATAATCAAAGTACACCCACATTTTAATTTGGAAACATACCAAATATGCTTTCAGAGATGTGTTACACCTTGTTGTCTTTTAACAGCAGTACCCCTGTACTTACCATACCTAATGATGAACTGTGTACAGTTCAAGTTCCTGTAGGCACTAGCCAATCAAATGCTAAGTTTTTATATTGCATGGATTGTCATGTGCTCAGAAAATCAGTGCACATTTGTAAAGTTGTTATGGCTGAACATAATGGACAAAAATTGATTACAAGTTTCTTTTTGAGGCAGAGGTCTTCATTTTTGGAGCTGACGTAGGAACATTCCACCTCCCCACTCTCTCCTTGTTTCAGGTACAAGCCATAATCAAAACCTTGTGTAAAAATACATGCAGTCCAATCATGGAAAAATTGTTTCACTCTTCAAATTGGGTTAAAAACTGAAGAGTACCATAATCCCATGGTCTAAAAGTTATCTGGAGCACTGATAAATAATAATTATGAAGGACATGAAGTCTGTGACTGACTGGGTGTATGCTGTTGTTATTGTTGTAGGATGCATTGATGGATGTGAATAGACAGCTGGTCGAAGCTGCCTCAAGAGCAGGGCTTCCCATCAATTTGAAGGGCAAACCCACCAAGGTGACAGCTGAACAGCTGTATAGCACACTAGACCTTTTCAGGTAAGTGATATGGACTGTAGTTTAGCTGGGCTACTCATTAGTCATGTTTGTTATTATCAGACATTGATTTTTACACAACAGGTCAAACTGATATCATTAAAATATGAGGTATGCATCTTGACATTGCTTGTTACCTTACTGAAGCATAGTGTGATCAACTCTATTGTGATTAGATGAACAATGATGTAATTTCAACTTTGTTTTGTTTTTAAATGATGAAAAAATTAAATAGTCAAACCTGTCCTAACAGTCACCTTTACTCAGCAGTCACCTGTTCACAATGGTCATTCTAATTTCCCCCCTGCAAATTTCCAATATAAATGTCCTGTATGTAACGGTCACCTGCCTTTCGCAGTTAGTGGCCAGGTGTTTTCTAAACAAACAGTGGTTTCTCCCTGCCTTAAGTGGTCACTCAATTGTATCTGCAATGACCTGAGCAGTCTATGCTAACTGAATTTTTTGCTTCATGAGGAAGGCATTGTTTAGATAAAGGAATATCATGTGAATCGACGTGCAAACATTTCTTATCTCGCATGTACTTGTAACTCAAGTTACATTGACAGTGTAACTGAAAGGTGTCAATATGTCAAATTTGAAAGCAAGGCAGTTCTATCATTAATGTAGAGGGTCGATGCCTTTCGTTTGCTGGATGGTGGGAAAAGTAGTCATGTTATTGCAGCAGAAATGTGCCAGTGTGATGGGATTAGTTCGATATCTTCATCTATTTACCTGTGAATTAAAGCTATTTCTGAAGACAAAGTTCGTCTTTGAGAAGAGATACAAGTTATATCCCTTTTTATTAGGGTCAGGGGTCATTCAGTATTTAAAACTTGTCTGTAAAGCCAGGTGAAGTTTTGGTTGATGGGTCACAAAGAATAGTCATATAGAACTTCTTTTGACTTTCTATTCATCACAGGCTTCTCACAGAAACTGTCTCTCATTTGATCTTAACGAGTTGAGCAACTGGCTTATTCAGATATTATTTTTAAAGCGTGAACAGCTGTTCCAAGTGAAACTTATACAAGTTGGCCAACAAAAGAGTCGATCAACAATTTTACAGTCATAGTTAAGCTGTAAGTCAGTAGTGAAATTAGTGTTTTGTCATGGTGCACAAAACAAATTAACATCAGTGATTATTTTAAGTCAGTGATGATTTATTTTATATGATGGATTAAAGTGAGCAGGATACAATAATCTCATGTGGAACATAAATTTGGAAGAGAACAACATATACATGTATTTTATAATTTTGTTGAACAGTGTACATAAAACAATCTTGATAAAGTTATAATAATAATCATAATAATAATAACGATAATGACATTCGGTGCATGGTATTTGTTCAAAAACAAATTTTAAAGGTGAACCTTCGTACAGAGGTCACTTGTGTGGAATGGCCAGTTTTGCCTTTTCCCATGGGTGGCCACTGTTGACAGGTTTGACTACACAATTCAGATTACAGCATTTACATTACTGTAAAAGAAAATGATCATCTCAATGAATGGTAATTAACACCTTAGGAAATCATTTTAGATTTGGTTTCATAGACTATCTGCTTCACATTTCCTCTGTGCTGTCAATAAAAATGTCCAAAAGGAAAATTTCAATCAACAATAGACACTTTTCTCCATGTATCTAATGAGAGAAATCAGTGATCCTTAACCATTGCATATTGATTTTTAAATACTCTTTCAGTTATTATTTTATTGAAGTTTGGTGTTGTGACTTTGATTTCCAGAAAGCTATTTAAGTGAGAATAGCCTAACGAAATGCACACCAAATACTTTGTTTTCAGCTCACCAAGCTTTAAGGCAAAGAGAGCTTATTGTTTGGCCCAGCATCTGGCATCCGTCATCTATTATGTGTCATCCATCATCAATCAACAGTACCATATATACTCACGTATAATCCGGGTCCAAATGCAAACAACATATACCCTGATCTGCCATTGCATGATGTGCCAGCAGATCAGGGTCTATGTTGTATGTTCTACTCATTAGTTCTTACAAACTGCATAGACCCAGATCTGCAGGTGCATTATGTGACGGCAGATCTGGGTCTATGCAGTTTACAGTTGGTATAGGTTTATACGCGAGTATATATGGTAACTGTTGCTATTTTGAACTTTTTCTTAAAAACACTGAACTGATTTCAACCAGATTTTGCAGGGAGCATCCTAGTATGATGGCCTTTCAGGTTTATACAAATCAAAAAAAGATAGCAACCTTTAAGAAACTTTTTTCAAAAACTGCTTAACAGAATTTTTTTAAGGTTTGACAGAAAACACACTGGCATAAATGCCTTTCAAGGCTGTACAAATGATATTGATTCATCATCATATATGACTGCCATTGCTAAAAATAGAAAAATCTTTACATAACTTCTTTTTATACACCTTGGCAGCTAGGCAGAGCGTATAATGTTATAATGTCGATTTGGAGGTTAAAAGGTCAGAGCTCAAGGCCACTGTGACTGAAAGAAGAAAAAATGGATTCCACACAATAACTCAAGTTCTCAACCATCTACAATTGCTAAACTTTGTGGATGGCTTGCACTTGGGGTGAGGAAGAACCCTGCCAGTTTTGGGGTGCACAGGTCAAGGTCATTGTGACTGAAAGAAGAAAAATGGTTTCAGCATAATAACTCATGTTCTTTACCATCTACAGTTGGCAGACTTTGTGGACAGCTTGCACTTGGGGTAAGGAAGAGTCCTATTGATTTCAAGCTCAAAAGGTAAAAGTCACTCTGACTGAGAGAATAAAAATTATTTCCACATGATAACCCAAGTTTCCCGTTATCTGTGGCTACCAAACTTTGTGGATGGCTTGTATTTGTGGTCTGGAAGAGCTTCATTGATTTTGGAGTCAAAAGGTAAAACATTAAGCTCATTTTGACTTGAAGAATAAAAATTATATCCGCACAATAATGTCAGTTCCACGTCACATACCTAAACCAAACTTTATATATGGTTTGCACCTGTGGTAAGGAAGAAGCCTGTTGAATTTGGTATCAAAATGTCAAAGGTCAAGGTCACTGTGACTGAAGAAAGAAAAATTGTTTCTGCACAATAATATTAGTTTTGCATCACAGACATGCACCAAACTTTATGGATTGCTTGTACTTAAGGTAAGGAAGAAACCTATTGATTTCAGGGTCAAAAGGTAAAAGGTCAAGGTCACTAACTGAAAGATGAAAAATGGTTCAAAAAAATTTCAGCTATCTATATAGATGACTATTAAACATGAGGTGGGCATAAAAGGCACCATTCACAGTACTTTTGTTTTTAAAAAAATGCACAACAGATTCTGATCAAGTTTGACAGAAAGCATCCATTCGTAAAAGCCTTTCATGTTTATACAAATGATTCTGACCCATCATCAAGTATGGATGCCACTACTAAAAATAGAGAACCTATGAACGACTATTTCTTAAATGCTCCTGTTTCATATTTGACCAAATTTGACAGAAAGGACCCTGGCATAAAGACCTTTCAGGTTTGTACCAATCCATCATCAAACAAGGATGCCATTACTGAAAGTATTAAAACCCTTAAAGAACTGAGAAAATTTGACACAAAGCATCGTAGATTGAAGGCCTTTCAGGTTTGTACAGATGATACCAATCCATCATCAAACAAGGATGCCATTACTGAAAGTATTAAAACCCTTAAAGAACTGAGAAAATTTGACACAAAGCATCGTAGATTGAAGGCCTTTCAGATTTGTACAGATGATACCAATCCATCATCAAACAAGGATGCCATTACTGAAAGTATTAAAACCCTTAAAAAACTGAGAAAATTTGACACAAAGCATCGTAGATTGAAGGCCTTTCAGATTTGTACAGATGATACCAATCCATCATCAAACAAGGATGCCATTACTGAAAGTATTAAAACCCTTAAAGAACTGAGAAAATTTGACACAAAGCATCGTAGATTGAAGGCCTTTCAGATTTGTACAGATGATACCAATCCATCATCAAACAAGGATGCCATTACTGAAAGTATTAAAACCCTTAAAGAACTGAGAAAATTTGACACAAAGCATCGTAGATTGAAGGCCTTTCAGGTTTGTACAGATGATACCAATCCATCATCAAACAAGGATGCCATTACTGAAAGTATTAAAACCCTTAAAGAACTGAGAAAATTTGACACAAAGCATCGTAGATTGAAGACCTTTCAGGTTTGTACAGATGATACCAATCCATCATCAAACAAGGATGCCATTACTGAAAGTATTAAAACCCTTAAAGAACTGAGAAAATTTGACACAAAGCATCGTAGATTGAAGGCCTTTCAGATTTGTACCAATGATACCAATCCATCATCAAACAAGGATGCCATTACTGAAAGTATTAAAACCCTTAAAGAACTGAGAAAATTTGACACAAAGCATCGTAGATTGAAGGCCTTTCAGATTTGTACAAATGTGCTGATCTGCCATCAGACAAAACTGCCATTACTAAAAACAAAACCTTTGGAGCTTTATCTCAAAATTTGTCCAACAGGAATTTATAAAATTTAACAGAAAGCATTCTGGCAAAAAGACCTTTCAATTTGGTACAAAAGATGCTGATTCGAATCATGGTATGGATCAAAATACAAAAAACGGAGACGTCTTCAAACAATTGTTTTCATGACATGTACAATCATCAGAATTGGAAGAAATTTATACATACAGCATCTTACTGACACACATTCTTGGCCAACTGCATTTGCTGTTGTCTATTAGGCATATGCAAGCTGGGTGAGTGATCTCATGCCCACTTGTCTATTAGGCATATGTAAGCTGGGTGAGTGATCTCATGCCCAGTTGGCTATTAGGCATATGTGAGCTGGGTGAGTGATCTCATGCCTAGTTGGGCTTCTTGTTGTTGATTGGAGTCTTGATTATGTAAAAATATCCATTTTTAAACTTAAATGCTTCAGACGTTGACAGCTGAAGCACTGAATATCCAGTATGCTACAGTTGACCAGAGTAAATTTTGTTTCTTCTTGAGTAAATTTTATGAGGTTAATATGCTTCTTTGAATTTATAATTTACCTTTGAAATGAAAAGGAAATTAAATGTTCATAGACAGTGATTTTGTAGTGGCAGAAAAATAACAGCTGCAAATTGAGAAATTAAGACAGATTCAGTCCTCAATAATAATGCTTACATAAATACAAACTGGGAGTTAATTGTGGAAAATGAGAGTTGAGATTCCAAGCTCTTGCATCTTTTTGCAAGTGCTAAATTTTCCAATGATTTACAATAAATCATTAGTAAAACTCCTTAATTCAGCAAAATACACATGCATAGTTCTGAAATGTAAAATAAAACTTGTTTTAGCATTGATTCCTTTAGTATGAGATAGCTTGTAGCCTAGTACTGTGGCCATACATGTACCTACTGATAATAAGCAGTGGATTAGGGCACAACCATTGTACTTTCAATAGGATACTTTCATTCACAAATTAAGAAATATTTATCCAATATTTTTTTCATTTAGGTAAAATCTGTTACTTTGCCTCCTCGACAACATGCTCTGTTATAAAAAATGTTGTTGGACTGCCAATCAAAGATATTGTGTTACATATAATTCTGACTATCCCCTTAAAATGAAATGATTGTCCCTAATACTTTCTAGTTCAATCCTGGCAAAGCTTATAGTTCAAGAACCTTCCATGGTTCAAAAATACCCACTTGGACATGTGTATAGATTAGATTTCATCTATAAACAAGGAAAATAATTCAGCTATACATGTGATTTTTTATTTATTCAAAATTATAATGCAAATTGCAATTGAAATTGATAGAAAAGTATTGTAGTTCTTTCTTATTCCCAGGCACCTGCATTGCAGTAAAGATTATAACAGCAACTAGTGAGAAATGTAATTGTGAGTAAAATTGGGATTTTGCAAGTTGATTTTTCCTCTATTTGCAAAAATGCAAGTAGCAAAAAAGTTCAATTCTAGCCCAGAAATTGATGGTTTATTTTCAACAAAAGGTAATTATGTTATGTTTTTTCTTAAGAGGAAAATACAAACAAATTGCTTCACATTTGGATGCAATCCAAGTTGCTATGGCAGCAGCAGAAGCCTTGAACTGTGCCAGTGGTAACCATTGTGATGAACTTCTTGGAGTGGAGAAAGGTCTTGTGCAGAGTATGGCAGAGGATGACCTGGAAGCAGTGACCTCTCAGCTTTTACAGCTTCTGTCTGACAAGGATAAGGAAGATAAAAGGTAGATTTGATACTGTGAGTTCATGGGTATACATTTATATGAATTTGCAAAAAATGGCATTATTAAAGTTGCAGATTAGGAAATGGTTTTATTGTTTCCACAGAAGGGTCATTGTTGGTTGGGTTTTTAAATTAGTACTTCTTAGCAATCACAAGCACAACAAAATTGAAATTGGTACACCCCCCCCCCCCCCCCCCCCCCCCCCCATGGTGAATTCACAGTATTTTAAATATGAAAAAAATATATATCCGGAAATTAAAAGGTTAACATACACAAAGAGCATTCAATTTCACCGATATGGTGGCCTTTATCTTAAACAAACCCTTCTCATATAAATTAAAAATCAGTATAAAAAACCCACTTTAGATCCCACAGGAAATACATAATACAGCGTAAAGAATGTTTTGCAAATAGATAATTTTCAGTTCGTCAGACTTACCTCCCCTTGAAAATAGTTTTTTGCTACCAGTTTGGTCAGCTTTGATAGTATAGCTACTGATTGAATATAGTTTGTTTTATTTTGAGATTGTGCAACACAAATGCAAGCTGTCTTGAAAATAGCTATGACTGCAATATATAAAATCCTAATGCTATTTTTACAAAGAAAAATGTGTTTATTCAGATAATTCAATCTTTTACCAATTTATTCTCCCATACATTGCTTATGGAAGGATGACATGGAGTGTTAAATGACAAAGTCTAGGCAAATAAAAAAAACTTGAGACATCCTATGAAAATATTCTGTAACAAGTAGTTTGATATGTATGGACTCCCTCATGTTTATTAAAATATTCTGTAACAAGTAGTTTGACATGTATGGACTCCCTCATGTTTATTAAAATATTCTGTAACAAGTAGTTTGATATGTATGGACTCCCACATGTTTATTAAAATATTCTGTAACAAGTAGTTTGACATGTATGGACTCCATCATGTTCATTATACTCACTGCAAATGAAGTTTTGGGGGGTAAACTGAAGTCTGCTTGTATGTCTGTCCATCATACTTTGTTTGCTTATTATCTCCTGAACCTTTTGAGCTATCTTCATGAAACTTGGTATGCTTTTGTATCATTGTGTCCTGTAAAAAATGGAGTATCAGCATTTTATAAGTGTTATTTCCCATTTTTAGCTTGAATTTCATAAAAGTTTCTCTTTGCTGTCTACTCTCAGTTACTAAGAATAGCTTGTGTTTCTAATAATAAGGCACTTTCTATATTTTAGCTCTTCTGGCCTTTTGACTTTGAAAGGAACATAACTCATTCTGATCCTGAAAGAAAATTATTAAAATGGCTACCTCCCTTGATATAATGTGATGACTTCTTTGTACTCTACATACAATACAGAATCATTTTAAAAGAAAATGCTTATCAAAAGTAATTGCTTAAATACTTTTCTCTAAATATTTTATGAATCCTTTAATCATTTCTCTATTCAGAGATAAAATAAGAAAAAGACTTAAAAAATTTATAATTAAGATTACATATATTTAGAATGATGTTGATATTTGCTTATCATCATAAGAAAGGTATATAATTATCAATATCTCACAAGTTATATGCATCTCTTTGATCCTGTTTAATTTTAAGTGTTACTTAAACCCTCAATACATTGTTTATTACAAGTTGTGTCTGTTCATCACAGTATTATATTTTATCTTGTTATACTTCATGTTTACATTTATTTGGAAGGATTTATCTTCCTAAATTTTTGTGGAGTTTTTACATGTTTCAAACTTTACCTTCAGTTGGCACCATATAGCCACAGTTGTGTTGAGGTGCTGTAAATCACTACTATATACATACATACTTCTCATCACACTTTTGTCTGGTTAATGTCTCCAGAACTGTTCGAGAAATCTTCATAAAATTTTGTATACTTTTGTATCATGACAGTAGTTTGTGTCCGATATAAGAATTTAGTACTTTTAGAGTTGTCTTACCATTCTTTTAAAATGTATTACACTTCATATCTTGCAGGGGGTCTTCCATAAGCACTCACTTACTGACAGATCTAGTTTACTTAAAGAACTACGGTATCTTTAAATACTCCAATCTAAAAATGTATCTGTTGGAAAGTTGCAAAAAGTTGTTGATGGACTGTTTGAGTGCGATAATATGTATTGGATTTTAATAGTGAACAAAAATTGTTTTGTCTTCCAAGGAACTTTAACCTGGACGATATCTTGGCTTTACTGGCATTTGTGTACTCCCTACTGGAGACAGATTCCCTTGGAAACACAGATCTTGAGAAGCAGCTACAGGTAATATTTGTCACAGTGACCTAGATTTAGGGAAATATCTACAGTTGACAGTCATTTGGCCACATGAGGTATCAGTGTAAACTTGAATATTCTGTGTTAAATTTGTTGTAAGTCATATGGCTTGTACATCTGGTGCTGTATTCAACTGGAACATTGGTATAATGTTATTGGATGCCTAAAGTTTGTACATGATATACTACAGTTTCCTGTCTTGCCTGGTTGAGGGAGTCATGCTAGCTCAGTTGGCAGAGCATTGGATGCATAATCCAAAGGTTGTGGGTTCGATACTTGCCCAGGTCAGCCCAGGTAGGCTGCCTCAATGATTCCTTGGGAAAAGTTAGCTCCCATTTCCTTGGCAAGATAAAGGCAATAATGTGTTAAAAGTGCCATTAAAACCAATAAAAGCAAAAAAAGATATCATATGGTTGAGCAGAAAACTGCATTATCATAACGTGGTTCACAGGCCAGATATCAAGCACATTTCACAGAACTCTTGTGTAGAATAAAGCAGCCATGAAATTACAATGTCATTTTAATTTTAATGTATAATCCCTTGCCAGAGTTTAACCTGAATCAAAACATACTTTAGGTAATTAAAGCCTTATGAAGAAATAACATTTTCTATAATTTCCGTACCTAATTATTGTGGTCAGTGTAGTCAAACTTATAGTTTACATAGCATAACTTTTTATGTAGTTCAGGACATATTCATAAAAGATATCTTGTTTAAAAAATTATGGCATGTCCTTGTAACTTATAAAAAGGATCATACATTAGTGCTCATTTCAAATGAAATTTATGAAATGAATCAAGTTTTATCTTTTGTGAGCCCTGGTGAGCAAAAGATTGAAATTATTAGACAAGTTTCATGAATTTCATTTGAAATGAGCACAAATGTATGATTCTCTTCATTGCATGATGAAAAATACTGATTTTATTTGACCAAACTGTAGAATAATGTGATGAAATGACTTTTAAATACATGTGGATGCCATAGGTTGTTGTGCCTTTTCTTTGCATTATATTATGACACCATTTGTGACATTATGAGGTGTTATTACACATTACATATATGAAAATTATGATGTGGGTATTTTAACATAAATAACACAGTAGTCATGTGATAGATTAATCTTAATCATAGATGATGATTATATATCAATTAGATATGTAATGTGCCTTTTTTGCATAGATACAATCATAAAATTAATTACAGGCTGCATTTGTGAAGAAAATCATGGAAAACCAAGAGTATTTACCCCCAGTGATAAAGTCTATAGGTCAGTAAACAATATTTTACCCTGAATTGATTTTTAGCTGCCAATATTTACGGTCTCTTCATGTTTTTTTGTATGCTCACCTTTCTTATAATTTATCATAAGTCATTTCAAACTGAAATTGTTCATTTGGCAACTGGGATCATCAGACATTTTAAATGCTAGCATTTTTCATTAGATTAACCAGATCAGACTGTATGTACAGCGTAGCTTCTTATGACCAAAAATTGCTTAGAACCAAATTAGGTTTTTGGTTTGCCACGGTACACTATGTACACACAAGGATAAGATGTAATAAAGTGTCAACTCACATACAAGAAAATGTTAATTGTTTGGAAATAACATCTTAGCCTATCAATTTGTACAATAGGTGTCTCTGATAATTAGGATTTTGTTGTATCTGTTTGTGTTAATATGTTGTTGTTTTGTTATTTTGTTGTTTTTGTTTCCTCTGTATGACTTTAGGCTGTTTATAGACCAAGACTAGCACATACAGTTATTATGTTTCATTTGTATTTGGGTCATTTTTGTGTAAAATCTATTTTTGGAACAAAAATTATTTTCATTTTCAGAGTTTATAGGTTTTGGTTACTGTGGTAAAGTTTATTGAAATTAAAAAAGAAAAAATCTGGATATGAAACATAATTGGGTTTTAAGGGTATTTCAGTAACTGATGTTTTAAGGGTATTTAAGCATACTGAGGTTTCAGTTGTTTAAAATTTTTTTTAGGGTATTTATGTTTACTGAGGTTTTAGGGATATTTATGTTTACTGAGGTTTTATGGGTATTTAGGTTTACTGAGGTTTTATGGGTATTTAGGTATACTGAGGTTTTAAGAGTATTTAGGTTTACTGAGGTTTTTAAGGGTATTTAGATTTACTGAGGTTTTATGGATATTTAGGTTTACTGAGGTTTTATGGGTATTTAGATTTACTGAGGTTTTATGGGTATTTAGATTTACTCAGGTTTTATGGACATTTAGATTTACTCAGGTTTTAAAGATATTTAGGTTTACTGAAGTTTTAAAGGTATTTAGATTTACTGAAGTTTTAAAGGTATTTAGATTTACTGAGGTTTTATGGGGATTTAGATTTACTGAGGTTTTATGGATATTTAGGTTTACTGAGGTTTTATGAGTATTTAGATTTACTGACGGCTAAAACACGGTATTGGTGCTGATAAAGGAATTTTCATGTTATATGCATGAAATAGAAAAATTAAACAAGATATGAACCAATTTTAAAGATTGGTAAGCCTGGCATATACCTCTCTTACTTTCCTGAAAATTTCAAGAGGTTAGTGTAACCCAATGTTGAGATATGCATGGAAACAAGCTCTAAAAATGGCCATTTTTGAGCGTTATGTAGTCTCACTCGAAAAAAGCTTGAATATAAAATAGAGAATTCTCTAAATATCATACTGAAATTATGCATTTATTGGTCTGGTTTTATGCGGAATTCTATCCTGCAAATATTGCTTCTTGAATTAAAGAAATCGGTAAAATATTATGGATTTTATAAGCAAAATACCGTCAGTAGAAGTTTTGTTTCAACACTGAAATTCAAACACTAATCTGTTGTTATATGCCAACATTTTGTACAAAATAACATTCATTATAACTTTTATTGACATCTAGAACTCGACTTTATATTATAATAAGTAGTAAAACCATTTAAATCACATGGCTAGCCAAGATATTCGATTGAGAGCTTGTTCTTTGTCAAACTTTCCAGTTCTAAATTTTGTAGTGTCTGTAACCTTTACAAGTTTATATGGCAATAATTTTGTTGTTTCATTATGGAAAAGTATAAATCCTACAAAGGCTCATGTGTATCCATGTGATGTCCAAGTTGGCCAAAATTGGTGGTGCTGTATTGTACCATTAAAAAACAGCAACTCAATAAAAAAAGTTACAGACACTACACAAACAGGTATAAAAATGAAAGATAAAAGTATTGTTCTACTTGTCATTAAAACATTGTTTTTCTCAATAGAAAGTTCCATCTTATGTGATGTAATGTTGCATCATCTATTTACCTCTGCAGCCAAGAGCAAAAAAGTGATGCAATAACTCTCTTGATTGAATATTGCATCATTCTTGCAGCACTGTCTGTTTGAGTAATTTACTACAAGACAATGTAACCTGAATTTCTTATCCTAGAAGAAGCTGCCTAATTACTTTTTCTGTTCTTTACCATGGTACATCCCTAAGACATGGGAAGACGACAAAAGCAAACCTCTGGGAACAACTCTGGTAAGTTTGTATTGAATGGTAAACCACACTCTTAAATTGTAGTGTCTGTAACCAATATCCCCTTTTTATACTGTCTATGACTTTATCCCTGTTTTTTTTAAAAAAAATGAAGCCAAATTATGTTTCCTATTACAGTATTGATGTGTAAGGCTAAATTTTGACATATTGTCTGTCTGCAATTTG
Organism: Margaritifera margaritifera; assembly: GCA_029931535.1. NCBI lineage: Eukaryota > Metazoa > Mollusca > Bivalvia > Unionida > Margaritiferidae > Margaritifera > Margaritifera margaritifera. Next base: position 522,171 of record JAQPZY010001442.1, read on the forward strand.
TAATATTTTGGTATATTTATAGTTTCTTTCATCTAGATTTCTGATAACAGGCAACATTTTCAATGATTTCTTACAATATGCAATTGAAACTGAGTATTTTTGCATTCCATATCATTAGACTAGTAAATTCAAACAGAAATATTATGAGAATTCAATGAGCTCAGACTTAGTATTGGATACATTGCTGATATTGTCAAATGGTTACAGACACTACTAGACATGTGAATTGACCCGACTGTTGTTTACATTATTAAGGAGAGTGTGCAATCATTGTAAATGCTAGAACATTGAATAATCATCAGGTTTTATGCTATTTCTTTTTCAATCAGATACTTTTCTTTAAGAATCTACAGGTTATTCCAGTTTGCTTATGTATGAAAGCATATTGCGTACTCATTACAAGTATGTTTTGTAAAGTCTAAATTTCATCCGTATACATAGAGGAACAAAAATGAGAATGAAGTTGTTTGCTTTTAGGAAGCAAAGATAAGCCAGAAGAAGATGAACAGAAGATTAAAGCTAGAAGGGAGAAGACGAGGCTAAAGGTACAAGCCTGGAGAAAAAAACAGAGGGAAAATAAGGCGAAACATGAGGAGCTAAAAAGGGTTGATAGAGAAAGAAGAAAAGATGCAAGACTACTAAAAAAACAGCAATCACTTTCCGATTCAAATCTTCAACAAGAATTAAGAAGGAAAAAACGTGAAGAAATGAAAAGGTATCGCCAGAAAAAGAAAGAAAAAGCAGCCCTGGCAATATCGGTTAATAAGAGTGTTGATTTAAGAAGTCCGAAAACTGCTGAATTAAGTAGAAAGAAGAAAGAAGCTGTGAAAAGAACCCAAGCATGGAGAATGCGTATCAAACTGAATGAAAGTATACAGCAAGAGTGTATTCAGACTGATTGTGAAATAGGAAATACTGGGTCAGCCAGAGATTCACCAATGAATAAAGTGTTACCTAAAGCAACTCTGTACAGACAATTAAAAAAGGTAAAGGAAGTATTACCAAATACCCCAAAGAGAAAAGCAGTCATCATAAGTAAATTAATTGAATCTCCATCAACATCAAAGTTTCTAAATAGGAATATAATGATAATGACACCGGATTGCAGAAAAAAACTTGAATTGACAGATACTGTTATACAATCTGTGTCAGAGAGCATTTCAGAAGTGAAAACAAGGAAAGGGGGTGCAAAGAAACATGCATACAACATCATTTGTGACGCATTACTGAAGAAATATAAAAGACACAGACTAAAAAAGTATTTCAAAGTATCAGTGAAAGGGCAAAAACCTAGTTCTACATGGTGGGAGACGAAACAAAGAAAAAGAAGAAGGGATGCACTTAACTCTCCATTAAAGAAATCTGTGAAAGATTTTTTTCTAAGTCCAGAAATCAGTAGGGAAGTGCCTAATAAACGTGAAACTGTGAAAGTAAGAAAAGGTGGTCAAAAAGAAATACTTCAAAAACATGTGATGACTATGACATTAGAAGAAGCCTACAAAGACTACAAGTTAAGGAACCATAGTCACAAAATAGGATTAACTTCATTTTCTAAATTGAAACCAGTGAATGTTAAAAAGGTGTCTGAAACAAGCAGAAGATCATGCTTATGCCAAAAGTGCTGTAACGTGGCCCTAAAAAGTGAGGCACTAACAAATGTAAAAAAAGCAGTGAAAGAAAATGGAGATTTGGATGAAATTTCAGTAGATAAGAAAAGCTTAAGTGATGCTACTTTTTGTAAATACGACACCAATCCAGCTATTAAATGTTTAAGAAGAGAATGCAAACAATGCGGTGTGAAATGTTTGCAGAGTTACCTTAAACCATTTGTTGAAAAGTATAGTGACAGGCAGATATCATGGCATCAATGGGAAAGTATAGAAATAGCAAAAGATGATAAAGTAAAGCGTTGCGTCTCCTGTGTGCCTAAAGAAACAGACATAAAAACATTAATTACATGCTTAGAAACTGACATGCAAGAGTATCCAGAGCACGTTTTCAGGGCCAAATGGCAACAGCAACAGATGGGAATTTGTGTTGATAGAATTGGTGAGGGTTCTATTGCTATGGTCATGGACTTTAGTGAGAACTATGGGTGTGTTTTTCAAAGTGAAGTACAATCTGGATTCTTCGACAGGAACCAAGTTACAATACATCCAATCATGTGTTACTATACAGAAAAACAGGGAGAAAAAGAATTCAAGATAAAGCATGCCATTATTGGCATCAGTGAAGAAACCAAACATGATGCAGACTTAGCTATCACTTTTGAGAACAAAGCTATAGAAATTCTGAAGAAGAAAGGTGTGAAAGTAGAGGAGATCCATGAGTGGACAGATGGCTGTGCTGCCCAGTATAAGGGGAAGAAAGCCTTTGCTGACATAAGTCTGAGGAAAAAGCCATCTGTAACACGAAATTATTTCGAAACATCACATGGAAAGAGTGTTTGCGATGGTCTCGGTGCGACAGTCAAGAATGCTTGCTACAGAGCTGTAATCAGCAATAGAAAGGTGATAGGTTGTGCAGAAGATGTATATCATTTCTGTACAGAGAAACTGAAAATGGAAAATACAGATAATGAAGCTAAAACAGTTTCGAGAAGGGAGTTCATCCTTGTTAAAGATGTTGAGAGAAATAGAGAAGAAACTGATGTGCAAACACTGCAAGGTACAAGAAAATTACATGCTGTAAAGTCAGGAAGCAATGATTATGAACTGAGCATAAGAAATCTGAGCTGTTATTGTGAGCAATGCATGAAGGTTGACGGGAGATGCAACTTCAGCGAAAATGTTAATGCCTGGGAAATGAGAAAGTTAGTACTCAATAAAGATAATTTAAGTCAGAAAGGAAAACAACTTAAAGACAAGAATCCATCAACAATAGAAAATAATGACAAGAAAAGAAAACAAGGAAGTAACCAGAAAGATCATAACTCAGCAACAAGCGAAAAGCCTAATAAGAAACGGAAGTCAACAGAAAGACAAAACATTGTGACAAAGAAGATCAAAGTTGACAAAAAAGCACCAACCAACACAGAGAAACCAATAGAGAAATACCACCCTGGAGAATTTGTTGCTGTAGGACTTAAGCCAAAGAAGGGACCTCTAGATGTATACTTAGCAGAAGTAATAGACATTCTTCATAACGAAGTTAGACTTAAATACATGAGAAAGTCTGGCAACATGTATGTTTGGCCTGAAAAAGATGATTATTCACAAGAGGCTCTAGATGGTATCTTGTACAGGGTAAAAGCTCCACAAATAGTCAATGAAAGGGGTCATTTCAAGTTTAATGCAGCTGAATTGTCTAAGCTCAAGTCAAATCTGGAAAAAAATCATAAGCACTTCTATTTGAAATGACAATATAAAGTCAAGGTTTAATGTGTAGTGTCTGTAACCTTAAGATCAATCACATATGGGTCTGTGTTTGAGTCAGCACCTTGGGTTGAACAATACTTTAGTGACTATGATTTATTGAACATTCATTATACTTCAATATTTTACTCTTACAAACACTATTTAGTATTAAACTTTCAAGTGCTATTTACCAGTTCATAATTTTAACACAAGTATTGGACATATACCTGTTACAATGTGGTTTTATCATTTTATTAACTAATCAACATTCATTTAATGAATAATTCTAGTCAATGTGTTCATGTTGAATTATTTTTGAAGTGAATTTTATGGAGATATGTATGGTTCTGCAGCTGTATTGAAATGCTATAGTTTTGTAGTGTCTGTAACCAATTTTATGGACAATGTACTTCTGACTCTTATGGAAGTTTGCAATACTTTTGGCCAGTATTAATGATTTTGTTTGTTTAAATATTCTTCTTGGTGTTAGATAAATGCCTAAATAAGATTATTCTATGTCTTTTATGTTTGTTATGCAAAAGTTTCATGGTTAGGTTTTTTTTCTTAGTGATACCTTTGTCATAGATGTTTTGATTTTGTTATTAAGTTGTTTACCACTTCCAGTTATGTTGTTTACTTTAAATGTTGATATCCTGTTACTGATGTTACTGTGAAAAAAAATAAAGTTTTAAAGTTTTCATGCTGTTTTTCTTGCATGTTATACACCAAGTGTAGTGTCTGTAACTGTTGTTATACCAATGAATTGAAATAATGGTTAAACAAAATCGCATGCATGTTCAAGCTAAATCTAACTTGATCTGACTAGGGGACACCCTAGGGTATATAATGAGCTTCATTGAAATGTTCTATCAAACATTTCAATTTTTTAAGTGAGTGAGACTACTCTCAGCACCAATACCGTGTTTTAGCCGTGAGGTTTTATGGGTATTTAGATTTACTGACGTTTTATGGGTATTTGGGTTTACTAAAGTTTTGGTCTTGAGTTTCACTGTATATGTACTGTTACAGTTGGAGAGGCTTCAGCTGAGAGCATTGTGACTGACATAGTAGAGGATCTATGGGAGAAACTGATATCTCTCAGTTCTGCCAGAGAGCACTTGCAACAGTTCAGGTATCTCCAAGATTTTTTTGTCTTACCTGTGAAGCATAGGTATAACTTTTCTAGCTGCATTGTCATCGTTGGCATAGGTATCAATGATAAGCTTTTGTTTTTTTTGTCATCTTTTCTGACAGTTTCATATACAGTCATGAAACTTGACGAGTGTATTTATTCTGGATGGTACTGCTCATCAGAGGTAAATTAGGGTCACAGAGACCTACTTTTCTCACTCCAGTGACTTTGCTGTATGTTTGAAATATGCCAAAGCAGAGCAGCTTAGACATAACATTCTGCAGAATTCATCTATCATAAATGTTGTTTTTGTCTTCCCTGTATTTGATATAACTTTTCTGATGTTGACAGTGGCAGCTGTTTCAGTATTAACATATACCGTATATACTTGCTTATAAGTTGGGTCCAACTGCAAACTGCATAGACCCAGATATGGCATCACATAATGCAGCAAGCAGATCTGGGTGTATGCAGTTTGTTAGGAGTTATCAGTAGAACAAAGAGTATAAGCCCTGATCTGCTGGCACATTATGCAGTGGCAGAGCAGGGTTTATGTTGTGTGTATGCAGTTTGTTAGGAGTTATCAGTGGAAAAAAGAGTATAAGCCCTGATCTGCTGGCACATTGTGCAGTAGCAGAGCAGGGTTTATGTTGTGTGTATGCAGTTTGTTAGGAGTTATCAGTGGAAAAAAAGAGTATAAGCCCTGATCTGCTGGCACATTATGCAGTGGCAGAGCAGGGTTTATGTTGTGTGTATGCAGTTTGTTAGGAGTTATCAGTGGAAAAAAGAGTATAAGCCCTGATCTGCTGGCACATTGTGCAGTAGCAGAGCAGGGTTTATGTTGTGTGTATGCAGTTTGTTAGGAGTTATCAGTGGAAAAAAGAGTATAAGCCCTGATCTGCTGGCACATTATGCAGTGGCAGAGCAGGGTTTATGTTGTGTGTATGCAGTTTGTTAGGAGTTATCAGTGGAAAAAAGAGTATAAGCCCTGATCTGCTGGCACATTGTGCAGTAGCAGAGCAGGGTTTATGTTGTGTGTAGTTGGACCTGACTTATAGGCAGATATAAATGGTAAATAACAGCAATTTGAAAATAAGCAACAAAGTCAACAAAAGTATGTGAAACCTTGGAAAATTATTAGAGATATAGATTCTACCATGAATCTGCTTTACAGACATTCTGTTTGACAATTCTGATGCAATCTCAATGTGCACTGGAGAACAAAATTCACTCAGACAGTGATCTACTCTTTTCTTCGTGTACGTGATTAGAGAAATCTGTGATCTTAAAACAATGAAAACGAGGTAACTTCTTAATAAATGCTCATTCAGCTATTATTTTATGTATGTTTGGTGGCAGTGCATTTTTTCTAGACTTTTTCATGTAGTGGATGTTATGGCAGGACATACATTTATCTTAAGCTGGTAAAATGCACTTCAGCCTAAAAATATTTTCCGGATTGTAAATTGCATAGATCCTTAATTGTGTAAAAAAAAAAATGTTTTTTTCATAGAGTTAAATACTATGACATTTCATCAGCAGTCCTTAATTAGTCTCTATCACTGTTAAAAGCTTCTTGTAACATTTGGGGTTTTCATTGTGATCTACACAGACAAGGTTAGCTGTACAAGGGAGCATTTGGATTAAAATCATTTAATTATTTCAGGTCCATATTAGATCCAGGATCAGCTGTCAGTCTACCTGGCCTTAACCCCTTGCTAAAGCAGCTGGTAGCAGCCATCTTTGATCCAAGTAAACCAGATTTGCCAAGTATAGAATGTAAATCTTCTGGATTCAGAGATAAGCTAAAGTCAGGATTTGGGTAAATACTGGACATATCTACCAATTTTAGAAAAGAAGAAGAATAATGCATATCAGGGTGACCTGATTGGATCTAGTGACTAGTTTCCTTCTTGGAATCTTTCATTGATCTTAGAACAAAGAAAAATGATTTGTACCATTTGAAATTGAATACAGATCCTGAAATGAGTAATTGCATCAAATCTGCATTTTGTTTGCATTTCATTTGCACATGAAATACATTCAGAATTCATTTTGCTAGCATTCCATTCATGTTTGCCCTTCAACTATTACCACATTTTTCACTTATGGTTGAAGAAATTCATTTTGAGTTTGTGCTTACTGTTTCTGGTAATCATCTCTTTTCATTTCATTCATTTGGAACAAAATGTAAATGCATTTACCAAAGTTGGGTTTTTCTTTTTTGAAAGTGTTAAGGGACCCTCCATTTTTAAAAAAAATGCATATATTGTTGTGTTTGTGTTGATTCTAAATATCATTTGTGTTTATCCTGATTTTCATTTGCATTCAATTTTCATTTCAGTGGTAAAATAACCCATTTCAGGGTCTGTAAATGGATGATATCGAATCTCTTCTAAGAATTCTGAAAATGTGAAAAACATTATGAAAAGGAGAGTCAAGGTGTATTGACTCCAAAACTTTGATATATCTGTTTTCACCAAACTTCATCTAAAAAACTATACCAAAGTACTGAACATTTTCTTGCATTTGGCCTACAATTTATCTGGGATAGGAAGCTCCTCATCAATCCACAAGTATTGGCCATTTGCATTCATCTGCTAATGAGGTTACTTAGCACTGAGATGAAAGGAACCACAGGGATATTATGGCTTCAGGCAAGATAAACTTTTTTATTGTTCATATTTTGTGAAACACACTGCTTTACAATTGAATCATTAACAGAGAAGATAAAAGCACTATTTTATTAGCAAAAGATATGGGAATGCATTAGCTTAATTTCTATAACCTTTTGAGCAACATATTTTAAAAGTGATAGGTGACGGTTGAATATGGTTAATTCAGTATGTGCATAATACAGTAATAAAACTGAAATATTTAAACACTGCATACATTAAAAAAATGAATTGCTACTATTTTTGTTTTGCTTGAAAGAATAAAGTCTTTTATTCTTCTTCATTTTTAGACTTTTTAATCTGAAGTCACATGTTTCATGTGTGTAGAGATGAAATGTTTTTTCACAGAAGATATATCGGTTTCTATCAACTGTTCTGTATAGAAAGGTATTAGCTTGGAGATGAGATATTGATTTTTCAGCTGATATAATTTTGAGTCAAATTTAAGATTTTAATTTGGAAAAAAAGAATTTTAAAAGGTAAAAATTCCATTTGGTCAGAATACTTTTACAGCCAACTGCAGCTAGATAAGCACAGCTGTGATTTATAGCCTGAGGCGCAGTCTCCCTTGCTGTTCCTTTGATCTTAGATATTAATAGGAATAATTAAGTTCACTGACTACCTCATTTGCATATCAGTAGGAAATAGGTGATATCTGGTAGCTCAGTGGAGTTTCCAATCCCCCTAGTGTGTTAGTCCCAGAATTTACTGGTAGCTCAGTAGTTTCCCATCCCCCTAGTGTGTTGGTCCCTGAATTTACTAGTGGCTTAGTAGAGTTTCCAATCCCCCAAGCGTGTTAGTTCCAGAATTTACTGATCACTTGAGTTTTCTTATTTTGATCAACAACCAAAAAAATTTAATTTAGGTGTTTGGAGTAAAAATCTGACCACCAAGAAATAACCTGCAGAATGAAAACCATGACCTGTAAAAAAGTTATGTCACCAGTTTATTCATGTCTCAGACTTCTGTGTATTTCTATGCTGGATGCAGGAAATATATTATGTATAATATAATTAGAGCCAGTAAATAAAATAAACATCCCCATTCAAATACTTCTTCCTGTGTTTTGAAGGTTGTTCCGAAATGTTGGTAAACCAAGGCCAAGTGATGCCCCCTTGATGATACTCTTCATTGTTGGAGGTGTTACTAGTATGGAGATTAAACAAATCAAGGATGTTCTACACACTTACAAACCAGATATACAGGTAGGATGTATGAAGGGAGTGTATTTCTATTATGCAAGATCATCAAGAATTACAAATTATTACTACTTAGTTTTGTCTAACAAAAAAAAAAAAAAGGTTTTCCAAAATATTTATTGGATGCTTTGATGTACCTTATAAAATTCATAGATGAAGACACTGCAAGGATATTTTTAAGGTGAATTGAGACTTATTCATGTAAAACATATTTTTAGCATTATCAAAGATTATCAACTTGAAGACATAATATTTACACTGGAGATTATAAACTTGAAGGGAAGCTGCCACATAAGTTTGGACAAGAAATAAACATTGGGTCTGACTTGGGGTCATTATTTGGCAACTTCATTGCATTGTTGTAAGACTCGTGGTGGCTTAGTCGGTTCAGAAGGGTGCAGGTTTGAATCTTATCATTAGATTAGCCTGTAGTGGGGTTTCCTTGGGCTAGACACTTAATTCAACTTGCCTCAGCACAATATAATCTAAATGTGTTGCTGTGACATAAAACAAACCCAAACTGAACCAAACCAATCAATGCAGTGATGAGATTAAATGTCAGATAGCTTAGCCTGCTGTGTAAATATGTGTATAAATTCACTTTCTAGTCATCAAAAGAAAAGCATTCTTCACATGAATACCTGCTCTAGATTGGCTTTGTCATTACCACAGTCATTGTACCTCAAGGATTTCATAACACCATAAATAACATGATAGTTTGCAGTATATAGTAAAACCTGTAAAAATGTTCATACTTAAAAATGATTTTTAGGGCACAGCATTGAGATGTGGGAGTTCTATTGTAATCACCTTTTTCATCCGTCCATTCACACTTCTTGTAACAGCATAGCTCTGCAATCCTTATACATAATTGGATGCGACTTTGTGGGCAGTTTGTCTATTATATGTAGATGTGTCTTTTAAAGGTTTTGACAGAGTTATTGCCCTTTTTCCTTCAATATTACATATCCACTACAGCAGATCTTTGTAATCAGCATATCTCAAAAACCATTCAGTATGTTCTTATACAGTTGGTGTGAACATTGTCTCATAGTCCTAGATGTGGCTTAATGGGTTTTGTCTTTTCAATGCCATATTGGATAATTATGGCCCTTGACAGTTAACTTTATATCTTAACATGGAATATCACCTGTGACTGGCATAGTTCAATAACCTTTCAACATATTCTTTCTTAGGAAACATGACTCATTGATTTACATGTGCTTTTTACAAGTTTAGTCTTGGTACGAACAGTTATGGCACCCTGATTGTTTGTTTTCAATACTTTGGATTTTTTGCAGAAAACTTACCCAAAATTTGTTTGGATTTCAACCAGATTTGACATGTCACTTCAGAGTGATGAGAACTTGAGCGAGTTTGATTTCTAGCATTCCAGGACATCATTCACAGGAGTTATGGCCCCTGATTACCCATTCTCCTAACTTTGCTTTCCACTGCATAACTTTCCCAAGGAATATTACATTTCAACCAAAATTATGCATTTTTATATTGATGAAACTTTGAATGAGTTTTATTTCTACCATTTTACATCTTCATTTAGAAGAGTCATTGCCCATGAATGCCCCTCTCCCAACTTTTGGTTTTCCAAAGAAGTTCTTCTGTTTAAGGCCCTGCCAAGCAAATTGGCAATGTTTAGTGATCGTATCCAGAAGTTTTTGTACATCTTGTTGAGCAATGCTGAGAGTTCACATCCCTGTCTAACTCCTTGCTGTATAACAAAGTAATAAAAATACGATAGCTGATTACTAGATTTCACTATACTACTTACATGACCTTACATCTCCCTAACTCATTGCTGTATAACAAAGTAATAAAAATCTGATAGTTGATTACTAGATTTCACTATACTACTTACATGACTTTACATCTCCATATATAGGTTCAGTAATTGACTTATTATATAAATATAAATTATTAGCTTGTATGATTCATTCGACATTACATCATATGCTTTGCTGGCATAAAAACTAATAAAATATAGGGAAGACTTGTTATCAGGGACTTCACTAAATACCTTGGATACTATTAATGCAGCTTTGCTGGTAGAAACTGTTTTTGCAAAGCCATGTTGTAGAAGATTTTGTGAGGCAGAAATATATAATCTAGGCATTGAAGAAGTATTTTTGTCCAGATTTTTTCCTTAAATAGCTGAAACAGTAATTCCTCTATAATTTCTTGGTATGCTCTTGTCTGTCTTTTGAAACAACACGTCATCATTAAAGCAACATTTAAACATGATTTAATGAGCTTTTTACCAACAAGCACAGGATTTATATACATTTTTAATTTTTTCTGCACCATTTTGAGCAGAAGGAGACGAGTTTTGTGTCATATTTTTAAACTTTGTGGGAATCACACAACCACACATCCTAGATGCAAACATGTATGTTCACACATAAATGAAAATATAAACTATTTCTAAAAAAAAATGATCAAAAATGCTCATGCAGACATTTTACCTTGATACATGTACGTTGCTGAATTTTACAACTAAAAAAAGATGGTAACACTTGGAACAACAAATCTTCATTATATTTAAATCAAAATATATAATTGTGACAGGAATAATTGGACAGGTGCAAGGGAATTTTGGCAGATTTGGACGTAAATTCAAATTTTCTGTTGTTTTCTTCAGCATCTTTTATACAGAATTAAATATCAATAATATCATTACTATGTTGACTTCTCAACTGACTGATTCAAGAGTTACAATTTCAAGAAAAACAAGCAGTTAAAATATGTAGAGGAAAAAATAATATTATTTTTTCTAAATAAGAACTTGTGTTACTTTTAAGTTTTGCATAGTTTGAAATTTTACAGGTTTTACCCAGCAAGTTTTTAGAACATGAAGTGCAATCAATGTTAAATATAGTTATTATGTTACTTTGCTTCAATGAATCTTTTCATTCGTAGTATATCAATGTTAAATACAGTTATAATGTTACTTTGCTTCAATGAATCTTTGCATTCCGAGTATATCAATTGTAGTCTCATCCTAAAAAATGCTTTTGCCTGCCTTTACTTAATAAACAGATATCAGCTTGATCTAAAAAAAAAGTATGATAAGTACATCTTTCAATAAATGTTTTTTTGTCTTTCTGTTGACTTACATGAAATTACTTGCAGAGGGCAGCCAAATCTTTGTTCACATATACTGTGGTCACAATGTAATATTTTTTTGCCTTTTGCAAGTACAATAACATAAAAACTGCTCCCCAGATGACATCATAAACAACTACCTGCAGAAACCATTTGATCCAGAGGTCAGACTCTTTTTGAAATGTTATTTCTGTTAATTTTACACTTGATTTTTTATGAAAAGATCAATACATACTATGACAGGACTAGATCAGCTACCTTAAGCATTAAATTTTTGATATTATGCATTACCTTTTGCAAATTCTTTTGATAACAAGGTTAAATAGAGAAAAAAAGACTTTTTGCAAGTTTCTAGCAGATTTCAACTTGTGGCAGCAATGGCATTATCCTTGCTGTAAGGGGAGGTAACCCACTGTGAGGAGGATAGTTTTGGTTTGGTTTTTGGGGGTTTGACACCATTTTTAAGCACATGATAGGCTATACATGGTGGCCAGTATATTTGGTGGAGGAAGAATCCCAACCCATGTGAAGCTACTGGCAAGCTTTCTCACATACCCACATTGGTTGAGTCGAGACGCAAACCCACGTGAACAGAGATGTATTAGTGGTCTGTAGAGGTGAGCACTTTAGACCACTCAGCCACCCGGGGCCCTGTAAGGAGGATGAAATGAAAGATGAGATACAGTACAACTTTGATTGAACAAGTCATTAAAGTTCAACAGAGTATTTGAGTAAGGGCATACTCATGTACAAGTCAGATCCTATTGCAAACACCCTAGACCTAGATCTGCTGTGACATAATGTGTATGCAGATCTGGGTCTAGGCAATACATTAGGACTAATCAGTAAACAGTATGGTCTATGATCTGCCAGCACATTATGTAATGGCAGATCAGAGTCTAGATTGTGTGCAGTTTGATCTGACTTATATGCTAGTATATATGGTAACCTTTGATCTTCAGCTTAGGCAATTAGCAGAAATAGTTAATGAGGTACTGAAGTTCTTGCCTGACATAGTACTTTTAACACATCCACATGTACACTTTTTTTTCCCAAATAGTGAAAGTATGATTTCTTTAATCTATGTATTACTAACCAAGCTTATGGCCATTCTGTTCCATCTATTACTAACCAAGCTCATGGCCATTCTATTCCATGTATTACTAACCAAGCTCATGGCCATTCTGTTTCATGTATTACTAACCTAGCTCATGGCCATTTAATTCCATGTATTACTAACCAAGCTCATGGCCATTCTGTTCCATCTATTACTAACCAAGCTCATGGCCATTCTATTCCATGTATTACTAACCAAGCTCATGACCATTCTATTCCATGTATTACTAACCAAGCTCATGGCCATTCTATTCCATGTATTACTAACCATGCTCATGGCCATTCTATTCCATGTATTACTAACCAAGTTCATGGCCAACTATTCCATGTATTACTAACCAAGCTCATGGCCATTCTAATACATGTATTACTAACCAAGCTCGTGGCCATTCTATTCCATGTATTACTAACCAAGTTCATGGCCATTCTATTCCATGTATTACTAACCAAACTCATGGTCATTCTATTCCATGTATTACTAACCAAGTTCATGGCCATTCTAATCCATCTATTACTAACCAAGCTCATGGCCATTTAATTCCATCTATTACTAACCAAGTTCATGGCCATTTAATTCCATATATTACTAACCAAGCTCATGGCCATTTAATTCCATGTATTACTAACCAAGCTCATGGCCATTCTATTCCATGTATTACTAACCAAGCTCGTGGCCATTCTATTCCATGTATTACTAGCCAAGCGCATGGCCATTCTATTCCATGTATTACTAACCAAGTTCATGGCCATTCTATTTATTTTTATTTTTGAACAGGTGGTATTAGGGAGTACAAGACTGATAACACCAGCTGATGGCTTGAATTTGTGTCTAGCTCATGACAATGTGAATGTCTCTGATGTCCGATGATTTGTACCATGCCAGCAAATTCCAAGCACTGTACATTAAGAATGAAAGTCTCCTGGAAGCAGTTTGAAATATTCTAAAATTAAATATAATAGGGACTAGGGATTAAAGTTTCTTACTGTGTCACAGTCCTGTTTTTGTTTGTCTGTTAGATTTATATGAAGCAATCATGGGTAAAAAAATTATTTTCAGGTCATGTAAAATAATCTCCTTTTATGCAACACTTTGGTTAATGTGTCAGTTTCAGTGAGAACAAGTTGCATAAGATTTAAAAAAATAGACTGAATTTTGGAAATTGTGTCACCCAGTGAGGATACGTGAATTAAACAAACAAGATGGAAGAATGTATCATCACAGTATGTATATTTGTATGCCCCAATTGTTATAGAAGAAAGAGGCAAGTTGTTTTGCAGCCATCAGTATGTCTGTACCACATCCACACGTCCATCCCAAATCCATTTCGGCACAAAAGTACAGAAGCTATTAAACTTAGAAACATTAAATTGTGCACATTTAATCATGTTCATTAGGTAGATGATCAGGTTATATTTTCAGGTTGTTGCAGCAATTTTTCAATTTTTTTACAGCTGTTAACCTTTTGGACTTTGGCAAAATTTTTTTTACCATGATTAAGCAAAAAAACACTCAAAGTAGACAAATGAAATTTACTAGGGGCTGGAATATTTCTATTGATACACAGATGACTTGATTGGATTTTCATGCGATTGTAGCAGTTTTTCAGATATATTTTCATACATCTTTGAACTTTCTGGATGCAAGACTTTTTGGATGTAAACCTTGTTAGCATCTTTAAGCAAAAACCACTCAAGCTAGAAAAATGAAAATTTGTATGTATGTCCTGCTTAGATTTTCAGGTCATTTCAGCAATTTTTAAAATTTGTTTCCAAGTAGTTGAATTTTTTGGACATTTTTGGTAAATAGAGCACTGTACAAACAGCATTACAAGCAGTGGGGCATACACGTTTTTGGTAAATAGAGCACTGTACAAACAGCATTACAAGCAGTGGGGGCATACACGTTTTTGGTAAATAGAGCACTGTACAAACAGCATTACAAGCAGTGGGGGCATACACGTTTTTAGTAAATAGAGCACTGTACAAACAGCATTACAAGCAGTGGGGGCATACACGTTTTTGGTAAATAGAGCACTGTACAAACAGCATTACAAAGCAGTGGGGGCATACACGTTTTTGGTAAATAGAGCACTGTACAAACAGCATTACATGCAGTGGGGGCATACATGTTTTTGGTAAATAGAGCACTGTACAAACAGCATTACAAATCAGTGGGGGCATACATGTTTTTGGTAAATAGAGCACTGTACAAACAGCATTACATGCAGTGGGGGCATACATGTTTTTGGTAAATAGAGCACTGTACGAACAGCATTACAAAGCAGTGGGGGCATACACGTTTTCCAAACACAGTTTCTAATTTAAAAACAGACTTTTGAATTTAGCGCAAAATCAACAAAACGTTTCAGTTTTACTTACTATGCCAAATTTGTCATTAGTTCACATAGTGGCAATTTTTGTCTTGTATCTGAGGTGTGCCCAAATGTGCAATACAGTCGAACCATATTTTCTGGTTATACAAAGTCTAGCCATGATACTGTAAAATCTTGATAAATAAGCATATATACTTATTTTTTTTAACTTAGTCAAGGCCATATGCATTTATCAATAGTGACTAGTACTTCAATACAATTACATGTTAAGTTTAAGTATTTATGCTTATCAACGAATTTAAAAGATTACATGAAGATGTCTGATTAGGTAGGAAAGAAAGCAAGAAAAAAGGTAGAATTTAAACAAAGTATATGTAAATATATCAATAGTCGAGGTAATCACTTGTTAGGATCAGAACAATCATACGAGGAGCAAATTCTGTGTCATGGACTTTTATTCTCTTTACAAAAGAGATATACACTTAATTTTTTCATGAAAACGTGTATTTATATTCTGTATATGCTTATTTTCATGCCTGCCTTTATTCTCCAGATTTAACAGTAGGTTTTGATTCAACTCACAGAATAAATTGTATGTATATCAGATATTTAAATTATTAAAATATATATTCTAAAATCCTTGTTCAATTTATTTTAGACCCTTTATCAACCTGTGAGAAACATGCATGTTTAAAATACGCTGTTACAGTAGAAGACTGCTAACATTATTTACTGACAGGAATTGTTCATATTGAAACAAGTTATAGACAAGGATACTAGCAAATGCACAAAAGCGAAAAAAGTGATGGGTGACTGAATAAGTTTTATATTTACAGGCATCATTAGAATATGAACATAAAATTCAACTGGGTTTAGCCCAAGGTCAGACTTTTATAAGAGCATTTCATCTGTTTTTTTACATCCAGATTATTAAAAAACATTGCAGTGATAATTTTAATGAAATAAGCTGTTGAAGCACCAAAGAAAATTCATAGGATAGCAAAGTTTTCATGCATAAAAGCAAACAGTGTACTTAAAGTAACATAGGTACCTTGATGCAGTTTGGAATATTTTCCAAATTTCACATGGTACATGCAATTTCAAGAGTCGTTTTCTTTTGAAACTACATCAGTTTGGAAACAAATTCACAAATTGCCTTGTTCCAATTGCTTTGTGGCAGATTTGTGTCATTTACAATGACACTTAATTGAGCTATATATTCAGTGTATTTACTTGCATGGAACTATTTTCTGTCATAACTTGAAGTTAAAAGTATTGATTGATGTTTATCTTGATGTAGTCATGAGTATCCTTCTACCTTAAAATGGGAAATGAAATTTATTTAAGTGCTTGCATGTATGTATATATCATACAAATATTTAAGAAAAATGGGATTTTTCATTTTGTATATTTAAAAAATGACTTGCAGTTGAACAAAAATACTGTCATCATAGATCCTCACCATAAAATTGTACCCAATTTGGTATTAATGGTGCAAATTTGATGCTGAAGAATTTGTCTTCTTTACTATGGTCAATTGATGTGATCTTGACACAGGTGATACATCTCCACAACATGGCTACTTTGTGTCTTGAGTGTGAAAAGGATGTACAGTAAGCCTGCTAATAAGACCACTAATTGGTCTGTTACTGGGTTGGTCTTAATAATTAGGTAGGGTGGTCTTAAAACCACAATGGGTCTTAGACTGGATTTTACCGTGTAAGGAAAAAATTCAATATGTGCCATTGATGCTGCAGTTCCTTTTGTCATAGCTGCACAATTTCAAAGATTCTCTTGCAGAAATGAAAACCAGTTCATCCTGTACATGAAGCAAAGGTCGGTTCACGATATGCATAAATCATTTAGAAGTTGTGAATATTTATGATATTGGTCCATGCAGAATTACTGTAAATGGGACACAATTTCACACATGGTTACAACTACAACCACCACAACCATCACCAATGAAACATCCAAAATGTAGAACCTAAGATCAACTCGAGTTCCAATAGATGTTGTTGGAAAAATCTGTGGGTCTGAATTGCGCATTTGTATCCATGTTACTGCACTATTATATGATCCCTATTTTAAATAAGCACAAAGTTTATGTTATTGTTTTTGCTTTGGTCTATTGTGCATCTTGAGGTAAAACGGGTTTGATGGAGAGCACAAAAAAATATATGAAGCATCTTTAGGTAAAACGGGTTTGATGGAGAGCACAAAAAAATATATGAAGCATCTTTAGGTAAAACGGGTTTGATGGAGAGCACAAAAAATATATGAAGCATCTTTAGGTAAAACAGGTTTGATGGAGAGCACAAAAAAATATATGAAGCATCTTTAGGTAAAACAGGTTTGATGGAGAGCACAAAAAAATATATGAAGCATCTTTAGGTAAAACGGGTTTGATGGAGAGCACAAAAAAATATATGAAGCATCTTTAGTGACTGGATTGACAAGAGTACACATTTTACACTTTGCTGTGCCAACCTTCAAAACATTAGGAGTGCACTATTTACCTTTATTGTTAGTGCAGAAATAACTGATACACTTGTGTAGGGCCCATATTGGTAACACTACACTTTTATAGGCCCCATATTGGTAATATGCACCAAGTTTTATTGTTTATTGAGATTGCTACATGCAAAATACAGAACTGGAAATGGAAATGAAGCAATGTAAATCTATACATATCTGAATATTCAAAATAAGTTCTTCTATATGACCTTGAATGACATTTTAGCTTTGTGGTTGAGCAGTACATATACTACGCTTGAAAATTACATATACTACGCTTGAAAATTAGCAACTGTGATTGGTACATGCACACACAAAAAAAAAACAGACTTTTTCAAGGTGTTCATTTATTTGATTTTTAACTTAATGTAAATATTCATAGATAAATAATATTTCCCTAACAAATGGTTTTGCCCTACAGCAGGGGTGGACAAATCAATAGTCTGCGTGCCCATGACTACCAAATTTTTGTTTTCTGACTTCTTAACTCGGAGGTTCTAAAGCCCGCCTGACTACCGGCTGCATTTTTTCCCCTACTTGTAGCAGTCATGTATAAACTACAGCGCAGCATTGTGGCATAGTCATACAATGTTAAGACATAGATCCTGATATTCATGATAGGGCAGATTGAAGTCTTACTGCTTGAATAAGCGGTGTCATGATGCATCTTCCCATGTAAGTCAACCCCAGAACCAGAAGCCAAATTTTCAAGAATATCTCACAGTTGGCAGTCCATATTGACACCGTTGCACAGATTAAAGTCTAATTGCTTTAGTCATACTATACTTATTGTAATGCCTTTATCCTTAATGATATATATCCAAGCACAATCAATTGGTTGAATTTTTCAAACTGTGCACCATTTCAGTTGCTTGAAGAGAGATGGTAGCCGAGGAATGACGAAGTTGGTTAACATGTGGTTTAATTAACTTTTCTTTAATTAAACAAATATGGCTGAACACATCTGACCAAATGTTCTCAGACATACTCATTTTGTTCCAGAAAATATACAAGTTAAACGATCTTGGGAATTCTGAAATGTGTATCCATTGAAAAATGTGGGCTACCAAATTTTGTTGTAAGCTACCATAGTGTTCCTTTTGTTAGCCCATCTAACAACAACACATATTAGTGATTTGTCCACCCCTGTACAGAGAGATCTATTTAATTATTTCACTTTCAAACACTTTAAAAGTTATTACAAAACAGGTTGTATGAGAGAAAGTATTAAAAAAATTCACTATTCTTTTTTTCTATTTTTTCCTAGTTTTGTAAATACATACAGGATTTTAATTACAAATTAACATAGACGAAAAGCAATTTATTTATGCAACATAAAAAAAAAACTTGTTCACAGGACTAGTGTTGCTTCTGTTAATGTACACATAACGTTAAGTTTCACAGAAGTAACACATGTAGTAGTATCTTATGACATCACAAATAATGTCATGACATCATGCAAAGGAAAGGCATCCAAATGTATTTTCAAAGTCAATTCACTTTTCTGTGGTTTGGTCATATCAAATCATTATTTCTTGCCATGTAATAAATAGAATCTTACATTTGTGGTAATTCTGAATGAAATTTATGAAACTCGTCAAACAATTTCAATCTTTTGATTGCAAAAGATAGCAATTATTCAACTTGTGCTAAATAGAACTGTGACAATGAAGTCTATTGGTAACTGTCAGTTCTTTCTGATTTGTCTCCATTATGAATTCAGTATACTGGTTCATGAGTAAAATATGGCCAGCTGGAAGCCTAAATAAATCTTTTTGTCTTGATTTTCTGTTAATGTGGCCAACAGTTACTTTGCTAATCTGTACTGCAAGACTTGGCTCCTTTATTCTGAAATTTTTTGTTGATTTACATGTGTTGTCAACACTATTTTATGACATGCTCTACTGCAACCAGAAGAGTCACTCCAAATAAATTTAACATGGCAGGGTAAGACTAAGCCTCGGTGCCAGACTGCTACCAAGTTCCATTTTTTTGCCATGGAATGAGATACAAAAGTATATTTCTAATTTTGTAGGAAACATACGTCATTTAATTTTACCAAAACATACACAAATGTAGAAATATAATTAAAAAAGTAAGTCAGATTTGGTCTGAGGTTCTTGTTCATCATCTAAAGATGGAAAATCTCCGTGACATACGTCCACCCTTGTTTACTAAAGCGGATTGTATTTCTTGAAGGCCAGGAAGTTTGTCTAAGCATCCATAAGCTGCTACACTTGGTTTGCTCTGGAGAATTCTCTCTGCCACACGAACAACGTCTTTTTCTGTTATCTTTGCTGAAATGTATGACCAAAACAACATTGCTTAAACTATCACTTGAAATGAGTCTGGATGTTAGATAGTCCAAATGGCATCATCTTTACAATAAGCACTTCCCATAAATTCGTTAAATATTTATATATAAAAAATTCATAACAGTTACTGTTATTAATATTCTCAAAATGCACTGCATTTATGAAATTTATATGGGAAAATAATTTAATCAGAAGTGATTCCATGTATTTACAACTGACTAAAAGTAGCAATTTTTTCTTCCAACATTCCCAAGCATAAAACAAAGACTCGCATGTTACTTTTGCCATTGGTGATGGTGATGCAAGTGTTAAAATGTTGCCATGGTGATGCAAGTGTTAAAAAGTTGCCATTTTGTGTTACATTTCCAACTAAAGCTAAGAGTCTTATGATCTCCAAGGTTGCACTACAAAATAAAGCTATCCTTGTTTTATGTTGCCATGGTGATGCAAGTGTTAAAATGTTTTAAAGCCCAGACCACTTGCCTTGAAACTTTAAAGTCACAAGAATTTATCACCAAGAAATTCAAAATCCCATGAGATACCAGATTCTTGTAATATAGGGGGAAAAAAAATGAATATCAAGAGAAATTCTATGAAAAATCTATATTTTCTTTTGAACCTGCTCCAACTGTGATTAATGTCAAAGGTTTAAAATACAAGATAGTAACTCAAAAATATCATGAGAGTATATCTTGAACAAATATCTTACAAGTTTGATCAATTCAACTTGTATCCATACATGTACAGTGTATTTGTAATATTCATCTTAAAAATCAAAATCTCAGCTCAAAATATATTCTGAAATTATCAGGTATTATAAATATTTTGGGTGTTTTTCATGTCTCCCCAAGTGTCATTAGGTGTGCATTAAGAAAGGCTAGCATTGTGCACTGTTACCACAGAAAAGCAAATTTTTTGTAAATTACATTTCTTTTAGAACAGTTACATTAATGTTGGGGAGAAGCTCTGCTACATCTTGCATCTAGCAATCACATAAAGATGAAAAATTCATACAAAGGGAAGAAACTCTTTCTGACCTTCCCCTTACCTGCCCTCACCACTGCTAGGTTGCTATGGTTGTCTACCAGTTTTAGCTTCAGCAATACCTCGATGAAGATGGTGTCATTTGACACGAGGTATGGGAGGGTTTAATAGTAATGTGACTGGGTAAGTATTCTCAGCGAAACATAATTGATTAAAAAATTTGCTCTGTGCTTTTACTATATTTCCAATCACATTCACGTTAGGACAATAGGTAATAGGAGGCAATGCTGTGCATCCTACCTCTACCATACCATGGTCAACCCTGACAGAATAAGGATTCTGTCCTGTATGAGGGTAAACCACACTCCTAATATCAGACCAGCACTAATGACAGTCATATAAGCCATGTTGACAGTACCAAGGAAAGAGAAAAGGAAGTAAATTAAGTTTTCATACCAAATAAAAAATCTCCAAGTGAATCCAGCGAAAGCATTGTTCTGTGCCTATGGTAAGGCTCTGCTGACTTAAACTGGTCTGGTGATTGTCTGGGCTGCTGCAGCCACTGGACCTACCTGATTCAATTCTTGTCTAGATCGTGCTAACTGCATCTATTATGTCTCGGATTGCCACATTCTGTTTGAATGTGTAGCTTGCAGCAATATTTCTGATTTCATGAGATGAGATTTTCATCAGGCATACTTGATCTTTGAGATCTTGGAATATGCCAAGTGTTATTACCCACTGTAGCCATGATGCCAGGGCTTCGGTGACTATACCCTCTTTCCCTGGCTTCACTGGGAGAAGGAGGCATTGCCAAGCCCCAAGGCACTTGTCAGTGCATTTGATGTAGTGTTTAAGCACATGGACCGGGTCCTGCATCACTACCTCCCAAGACTGATCAATGGAGGAGTGGGGGTACAGATGACCACTCTTTGATTGCCCATTGATGGCAGCCTATTCTTTGCAATGAAACCTGGTTGCATCATCAGTACCATTGAAACATTTGATCTGATCTGTTGATCTGGACCAATGAAAGGGCAGGTATCTTGCTCATCTTGCATGCTGAAAGCTAGAGCCATCAAGAAAAACATTTTGTATGATATCAGCTTCAAGGAGGTGCTGGCTAAGGGCTCAAAGAAAGTGATTTGAATGTAGCCATGTCAGCGCCCAAGACAAATTTCACTTGGGGAAACAGGCTGAGCGATTTTGGTGTTTTAAATTCAAAATTGTCTAATAGGTCTGATAAATCCTTATTTTGACCTATATAAGCTCTACCATGGTCCTTGAAACGTGTCTGAGATCATAAAGCAGTAGCCTATGATCATAGTTGGGCTAACTTTATCTCTTCGAAGAGCCAAAGAAAAAACTTAAGCCAATCGTGGGATAGAGGCACTCAAAGAGATGATGCTGTTGCACCAGTCCCTGAAAACCCGCCTCTTCCCCTCATACACCTTCAAAAAGTGGAAGGCATTCTAGCTTGTGAGATTCTCTCCTCTACAGAAAGCTTGAATTCGTTTCTTTTCAAGGCTCTCCTGACAAGAGTCAGGTGTGAAGGAGTAGCCTGTCTGGGCATGGCTGAAACACCTGCAACCATGGCTGTTTGAGCAAGTTGGGTCTCAGAAATTTCCCTGGGAATGTCTATTGCTAGATTGAGTAGAACAGTCACCCAAGCCTTGTCCAACCTGACAACCTGAGAGGGGCTATCAGGATCACTTTAAATTTGTGTCCCTTCATGTTTTGAATTTTTTTTTCGGTACCAAGACTGGGGGAGGGAGGGAGGGATCGGCACAGTCCCCAAACCCCTCTCAACTGACTGAGAGTGCATCCATGGACCATACCTCTGGGCCTGGGACTGGTGAGATGAAGGTGGGCAGTTATGATTCCACCTGTATCTTCAGGCAGTCCCAAAGTGTGCAAATCCTCTGAAAGATCGATGGGTGGATGGACCACTAACTGTGTGTGAAGGGTCTGGCCCCTTCTTGACAGTGAATCTGCTTGGACATTAAGCCTGCTTGGAATATGTCTGATCTGAGCAGTTATATTCATTTGTGTGCACCAGATAAAATCCTTAACCAGAACGCATAGGTCTGGTGATTTAGTCCCCCACCCCGGTTTGTGGAGATGGGCTACCAGCCACAGAATTGTCTGATGAAATGAGGACTACCTTTCCATATAACTGGTTCTTCCAGAAATGAAATGCATTTACTGTGGCCTTCATTTCTAGAATGTTGATCTGGAGAAGAAACTCTTCTGGTTCCCATTTGCCACTGACCATGGTGAAGCTGGGCAAAAGATGGGTTTCCCAACCATATGAGTTGGCGTTGATGCAGATCATAATTACCGGTTGAGGTTTTTCTATAGGAATTTCTGCTATAAGCCATTGCTTGTTGTGCCACTGGAAAAATTCTACTTAGATCAAGATCATGATTGTTTGATCAAGCTGACTGGAAAAGGGGCACCATTGAGCTAGCAGGGCAAAGTGCACATACAAATCCACTGCCTAGTTGAGGAGCTAGACGAGTTGCATAAACTCTTGATGAGATCCACTACGTCAGAAATCAACTATGCGAGCTTGATAAAATCAATGCTGCTCACAGTTGACGGAGATAAACAAGGTTGAGGTTTGTAAACAAATTGCCCATGAGGACAAAATGCTGGGATGTAGTGAAGTCCGACTTGTCCCAATTGATCAGAAACCCCAACTGACTCAAAAGGGAAAGATCATTTCTGCCCTGGACCAAATATAAACTTACCATGTATTTTTGGAGGATGTTGACGAGATATGCTGCCATCAATGCTGATGAGGTTAACCAGTAGAGAGATGACACAGTTGATGATCTTTGTGAAAGCCCATGGGCTGATACTGAGACTGAATGGGAGAGTGCGAAATTGGTAAATGATCCCTTGGAAACCAAACCAATGGAACTTGCTTGAGGATGTGTGTATAGGGACATGAAAGTATGTGTCAGTTACTTCTAAACTGACTGCAAATTCATTCCTTTTTACTGAATGTCTGACTGACCTTTGAACCTCAGCATGGCTATGTACTTGTTGAACCTCAGCATGGTTATGTACTTGTTGAACCTCAGCATGGTTATGTACTTGTTGAACCTCAGCATGGCTATGTACTTGTTGAACCTCAGCATGGCTATGTACTTGTTGAACCTCAGCATGGTTATGTACTTGTTGAACCTCAGCATGGTTATGTACTTGTTGAACCTCAGCATGGTTATGTACTTGTTGAACCTCAGCATGGTTATGTACTTGTTGAACCTCAGCA
This sequence comes from Margaritifera margaritifera, assembly GCA_029931535.1. Classification (NCBI taxonomy): domain Eukaryota; kingdom Metazoa; phylum Mollusca; class Bivalvia; order Unionida; family Margaritiferidae; genus Margaritifera; species Margaritifera margaritifera. The sequence goes on from JAQPZY010001442.1 coordinate 546,198, forward strand.
TGGCTATGTACTTGTTGAACCTCAGCATGGTTATGTACTTGTTGAACCTCAGCATGGTTATGTACTTGTTGAACCTCAGCATGGTTATGTACTTGTTGAACCTCAGCATGGTTATGTACTTGTTGAACCTCAGCATGGCTATGTACTTGTTGAACCTCAGCATGGTTATGTACTTGTTGAACCTCAGCATGGTTATGTACTTGTTGAACCTCAGCTTGGTTATGTACTTGTTGAGCTGGCTGAGGTCTATGACTAGTCTGAGATTCCCATTAGCCTTGGGTACAATAAACAGCCTGAAGTAAAAGCCCGAAGAGTTCAGTTTGCGAACAATCTCCACCACCCGCTTCTCGAGTAGTGACCAGATCTTCTGTAAAAGTCATGCCTATCTCCAGAGCAGATGGCAAGTATGCCATGGAAGGGAAAGTCAAAAGGGAAGTGAGATGGATAAATGAAATCCAAAGCCCCTCCAAAACAGCCTGGATCACCTATTTGTTCTCGAGAAACAGGTTGATCCGTGTAGTTCAAGAATGAAGGAGTTTGGTGCCCACCATAAGACTGCAGGCAATCAGGGTGGCACATCAACTTTGGCTGTTAGGAGGCTTGGGGAAGGAGAAACCTTGTTTCCTTTACATTTATTAAACTGCCTCCAGAATTGATGGGGCTGCTGCAACCTGAAGAGAACAAATTGTGGCCTCTGAGCATTATTTGACCTCTTATCCTCCTTCCAGCAATTGTCTTGTTACTGCAGCTGAGATATGTTCAGCCTGAAAGTAGGTGCAGGTGGCAAGGCAAGTTGAAGCGGCAGTTCTTGTGATCCCTGCTTATGTACTTGCTAGGTCGGTCCACCAAACAGAAATGGCATGCCAAAAAGTGCCGACTGACGAGCCAAGGCATGATGCGGTTTAAGAGCAGACAAGCGTAAGCAGGTCTCTTGTCTCACAAGATCTGGGTTAATGGAAGCCATCAGGGCATTAGCCATTGTGTTAATCACCTGGGCAATGTGGGCTGTGTATTCATTCCCACACATGATTGCTAACAAGCTGAAACATTGCTAGCAAAGTCAAATCTAGCACTGAGAAGGTAGTGATCATGTTTCACACTAACTTGGAGGTGGTGTGCACGACATTTTTGTCCACCTTAAAAAAACGGGACTTGTCATATTGACTGCCACAATGTTTTTGTCCACGGATGGCAGCTCAGTGCTGATCATCGGCAAATGTGTACGATACCAGCATAGATAGAACACTGGTAGCTGGCTTTCTAAAAGAAAGCCTTGGAATTGCCTGGGTCCTGTATTTTATCAGTCAGGCAGTCAGAAATTTCTGTCACCTTCACTGACTGTGGAAGAAAACAGAAGGATGGCTGTACATCTTCGTCTTCCAAATCCAGTGAAACCTTGACCTTATAGGCCTGGCCTGCAGCTGACACGGCTGGGCAATTGTAAACCGGCACGACTCTGTAGTTTTCCTCCACAGCCAATTTACAACTGTATTCCTATATGTTCATTTTAGGATCGGCAGGTATGCTGTCAAGGTTATCCCTGCACTCACTGGGGGGGGATTGTCCTCATTGGGCATTCTGTCAACATCAGAGTAAAACATCGGGGGGGGGGGGGGGGGGGTGAACAAGGCTATGCCATCGTCCCTGTGTATGGTTTGGTATCTCCCCAAAGGATAAGCTGTAAAGATTTGAGCCAGCTGGTCAAGTGCCATGGTTTGTCTTGCCATTATGAAATGCCACTGAGTGTGTTGGCCAGTTGGCTCAGCTATCACCTGGATGAATGGCCCAGTTGTCGGCTGGATGACTGGTTCTGTAACCACCTAGTTGGTCTATGTGGTGAAATGGACAGATCGGCTAACCCGATTCCCATATAGCTCCACATACCAAGGTGCGACTGGCTGGAATATGGCATGGCTCACTTAAGTAACAGATTCCTGGTCCCAGATTGTAGAGTACAGGCAGCTGGAATGGCATAATATGGCCTGGACTGATGGCAAAACAGATCATCAACGTCCAAAAAATACCAAATGTGCACAGACTTACAGGCCCTAATACCAAACTCAGACATGTGGGAGAACTTACACCCACTGGGCAGCCTAGAAAAGGGAGGACAGTCTCCAGTAAGCTCCAAGTCATCATTGGAGAAATAAGAGGGATGGCGGGAAAGAAATTCACCTGAGGCCAGCAATAGCAACTCCCCTCTTGTACTAGTTGCTGCATCTGCAAGTCAGACAATGCTTGTGGAGAAAGTGTGGGTGGCAACTCCACAACCCTTCTGTCTTCCATTTGTAGCCGACGCAATGTAACAGGATGCATCACTTTCAATGGGGGAGGGACCATCCCAAGTGTCCCCTACAACACTAGCCAGTGACGACATCTTGGGCTGTAAACTTAGAATGTTGCAGTCTGTCTCTCTGGATTTGCTGCATCCACTTTTCATCTTTACTCCTCGTCACAGTACCATGGACCAGATGTTCTCAGATCATGATGCACAAATACTGCATGTAGCTGTAGATGAACATTTTCTCATGTGTGTCCTCATTTGCCTTAAATCTTTTGCATTTTGTGCATTTTGTTGACATGGTCATCAATTTTCTGATAGACAAGAATGAAATTTATTTTGGAAAATAACCTAAAATGTTCACTTGCACAAATAATCAATGCTTGTTACTAAATGAATAAATATCAGCAGTGTTTGCAAAAACAACCAAATACAGCCACTAACGATACTATGTTGGAGCACAAGGTCAGAAAAAAACAAAACAAAGTATGCAACTGCAAGAAAAAGACAGATATCAACAAATTGTTTCACAAAATAACATGTAACATGTAGTAAATACCTTTACATTCAATACTATACTCTGTCCATGGATGGTCAACAATCCAGAAGATTAGCTCAGATTCTGTGCGAGGTATGAGATACGATGTATGTCATATCGAGCAAAAAAGCTAAAACCTGGGAAACAACTGCAGTCACCTAGTGGTGGTGAGGGGAGGAAAGGGGATAGGCAAATAAGAGTTACTTCCCTTTGTCTATATGAATAGAGACAAAAAAATAAAAAATTTCCTGAATTCAAGAGTTAGCGGAGCTTCTTCCTAATGTAATGTGATTGGGTATTGTGTACAGAGAAGAAACAATTAGGTTCTACTTAACATTACCACAGAAGACAGATGGGCTCTACTGATTGTTACCATGGAAAACAATTAGGCTTTACTGAATGTTACCATGGAAAACAGTTAGGCTTTACTGAATGTTACCATGGAAAACAATTGGGCTCTACTGAATGTTACCATGGAAAACAATTAGGCTCTACTGAATGTTACCATGGAAAACAATTAGGCTCTACTGAATGTTACCATGGAAAACAGTTGTTTTCTACTGAATGTTACCATGGAAAACAGTTGGGTTCTACTGAATGGTACCAAAAAAAACCAGACTATACTGAATGTTACCATGGAAGACAGTTAAGCTCTACTGAATGTTACCATGGAAATGAGTTAGGTTATACCCAATGTTACTATGGAAAACAGTTAGGCTGCACTGAACATTACCATGGAAATCAGTTGGGTTCTATTGAATGTTACCATGGAAGACAGTTAGGCTCTACTGAATGTTCTATCCTCTCACAGGAATTTTTCAACATAGAGGACAGATTCTTACATGGACTTAATTTTTCCGGTTTTAAACTGTGCTCTTCATACATTAACAAATACACATTACTTTCCTTTAGAAAATGTATATTTAGTATATATATTGTTGAGTAAATGAGTACATCAAGAAAATGACATTCAAGACAAAGTAACCATGTATCTAGGTTCTCCTAGCTTTTGCTTACAAATCTCTGTTGGCAAAGCTCTTCGATGCATAAAACAAAATAAATTTGCATGCATTGATTTTTAACAAGATACTTTTCTCAACTGTTGGTATGTGTAAGTTACTAACAGGCCGTATAGTTGGGTTGGAAGTCTAGCATTTACAAAATGCCAGTCTTACTTAATGCAGCCTCAGATACTTCATAAGAAGGCTATCACATTATAAGAATTTGTGTTCTTTATAAGGGAGGCAATTGCATCTTAGGCATCTGTGCAAACAAAGTCAGTGACAATTCTTTGCACAAAAGTCAATAAAACTGGAAATCCAGGTAAAATATCTCAAGTCAGTTGATTAATTTTATTCTGTTGGGACTATCATTATCAATTAACCAATCATTCTAATGTATCTCAAAAAAATATCTGCTTTCCATTGAGCTGAATGTAAAAATCTGTGACAGTAAATTCCACAATATTTTGTGAGAAACTCTGACACATTTTAAACATCATGATCTACCTTTGACATAATGCAACCGAGAATGATATTTGTTGCCTTCTTTGCTCCCCCCTCAATTTCTCCAAGGTGTCTTAGAATAGAGATAACGGTAACATTTAAGGATCTGAAGGCTTTAATGGTGGTTTACTGTCACATACATCTGTATTACTGATCAATGACGTGTCACCAATTGAACTCCATTTGTAAAAGTAAAACCACCATTAACACCCTCCAATGCTAAAGCACAACAGTGTTATCCTAAATTAGGAACAATTCAAAAGCAAGAAAGAACAGCATAACAAGCACCCAAGGTGTAACTTGACACCGTTCCCACCCCAAGTGCTGGTCTAGACTTACCTATCTGATCGTAGTAGTACTCCGGCTGTTGTCGGCAGTTGTTGGACAAAACTTGGCGTCCAATATCCTCAAAAACAACTGGTCTAGCCTCAAGATTCATCAACAACATGGACTGGAGCTGGGTCTTAGCTCTATTTAACTCCTCCTGTCACAAGAAAACAAGATGCTTTTCTTTGGAAAGTTTCAAAGAACACACAAGAAACAATACCGATTAGTAAAAAAAGGATTAATTTTTAGCAATAATGACAAAGAGCATTAACAGTTTTTCTTGCAACATTAAACACTATTTAGGTTTCACTTTTCATTCAGCTGGTAGCACATTATCATTCATGCACAAAACGTGTTTACTTTTGTGATTTGTTGCTGCTTTTCTAGCTCACTAGAAAATTGCATCAAATCTTTTTGTGATATTCATCCACAGGTACTGAAAGGTGAATTATACATATATGGTTGATATATGATGATACACATCTGACTTCTATTATCAACAGTTTCAAACATCAAAAAGACACAATTTCTCAAACCAGATAATTAAGAATACTTTAAAAACGTGATGCTCAACATTTCTGATTCTTTGAAACATTCAACACAATGGTAACTACTGGAAACGAGAAAAATTATGAGCAGTTTGCTCACATAAATACACTCCCACCACTCCTGCATCTCACCCGACCCCTCATTATACAAAACTAGACGAATGATGAGCAGTTTGCTCATGTAAATACACCTCCACCTCTCCTGCATCTCACCCTACCCCAATAAATACGCTGGGTTTATAATACAGTGGCAACTGAAGAGTGTCAGACTAGTTGCCTCAATCTGAAAATTGAAAAGGGCAATAACTCTTACAAAGATCATGAAAGAAAAATGATTGGTCAGTATGTAAATCTTCATATGATGACCACAATGTATGCTAAGTATCAGTGAAATTCAATAGTAATTGTAAGATTAGTTGCAGTCAAAAGATTGTGCTATATATTACGCTCATCTCTTAATCAAAAAGGGCAATAACTCTTGAAAGAATGGTGGGAGTAAAGTGATTGGTCAATGCACACATCTGAAAATGATCACAAAATGTACCAACTATGGCACAAATCCATTAATAACTGCAAGACTAGTTGAGTTCACAAGATTCTGTCATATATTTCATCCAGTTGTAGCTTAAGCAGAATTTTAAATTTGTGCCTGCCAACTAGTTTGACACCAATAATTTTTCAGTCAGGAAAAAAAAATAAGTACAAGGTCTTTGCAGGCAGCTCAAAATGTTACAAGCTCATGAAAATAAAATTGGAAGGACTAGTAAATGTTTTAGTCAAGCAGGAACTGTTTTTAAGCCGCTTGTCTTCCAGGCCTGAGAGAAATGTAGGGAAAGGGGAAACATTGAACTTAAGTAAAAAAAGAAAGAAAAAAAATGTGCAATAACTCTTTTGAAAATCGTGCGAGTACAATGACTGGTCAACATGCACATTTTCTGATGATGACCATTATATGTTTAATCTTCCCAGAAATCCATTGAAAACAGCAAGAGCAATTATATTCACACGATTCTGTCATATACTACATCCAGCTGTAAGTAAAAAAGGGCAATAACTGTTTTAGAAATCAAAGAAGCACGAAGATTTATTATCGCATATCTTTGTGGTAACCATAATGGGCACTGAAATTCACAGCAATCTATCAAAAACTGAGAGAAAAGCTATGTTCACAAGATTCTCTCATACACTGCATTCCTCTGCAAGACAAAATGGCAATAACACTAACATAAATCTAGTGGTTTGTCAATATAGACATCTTCTGATGTTGACCATGATATATACAAAGTTTCAATGTGATCCACTGAAAATTATAAGATCAGTTATGTACACAAGATCTGTCATACACTACATCCAGCTCCAAGTTAAAAAGGGCAATAACTCTAACAAAAAGTGCAGGACCACAGTGAGTCATCTACACCTGCATCTGCATATGCATATGATGAACACAGCATGTATCAAGTTCATAGCTTTTCGTAAAAACTAAGACTTGCATTCTCAGAATTCTGCCATACACTGCATTCAGCTGCAAGACAAAAAGGGCAATAACTGACAAATTACAGGAGCAAAGCGACTTGTTGAAATGCACAGCTTCAGATGATGACCATAATATGTACCATTTTTTCATAGTGATCCACTGAAAACTGAGACTTGTTGTATTTACAGGATTCTCTAATACATGGTGGATCAGTGGTTAGCATGCCAGACTCTTGACCAAAAAGGTGAAGGTGTGGGTTAGATTACTATCAGAGGGTACGGATTAAAATCCTATGATCTGATCAGCCTAGATCTGCTACTGTAGTCTGTCTTTGGACAAGGCACTTTACTCTGACTCAGCACTAAATAACCTATTTGTGTTGTTGTGCCATAAAACACCCAAACTTTCGTACACTGCATTCAACTAAGAGTCAAAAGGGCAATAATTCCTGTAAGAAAGAGTCTCTCAAAGGGACTGACACTCTACTAAAAGCAATTTACAGGAATCAAAGATAAAAGCATTTCTTCATTTTAACTGCTGATGTTGAACCATCTCCGATATTCCTGAACAATAACAAGATTTTCAAGATGAGAGCCAAGGCAGCTATACTGGATGTAAGATTGTCACCATTTTCATTTAGGACTAGATATCATAAGTCTTATGGTGAAAACCCCATGTTGATATGACCATCTATTCAGGAGAAGATGACTTGTGGTTATATTGGATGTAAGACTGGCACCATTATAATTTAGGGTCAACTATATATCAGAAGTCTTTTGGTGAAAACCCCATATCAATATGACCATCCATTTAGGAAGAGTAGTGAAAAACAAGATTTTCAAGATGGACACTATGGTGGTCATAATTGATGTCACATCAGCATCATTTTCATTGAGGCCCAAGTAGACAATATAAGAAGTCTTCTGGTGAAAACCCCGTCGATACGAGTTTCTGTTTATAACAGGGGTGTCAAACATACGGCCCGCCAGACTCATTATTTATTATTATTATTCATTATTATTTATTATTATTTATATCAAATCTGGCCTGCCATAGCAAATGAGTTTGACACCCCTGGTTTATAAGAAGTAGCAATAACAATATTTTCAAGACAGCAGCCATACTGATGTCAGATCGTCACCATTTTCTTTCAGGATGAACTCGACATCAAAAGAAGTTTAAATGTTCAGTTGGAGTAGCAATAAAAGATTTTCAAGATGGTTGCTATAGTAGCTATACTGGATGTCAGATTGGCACCAATTTCATTTAGGGTCAACTAGACATTATACAAAGTCTTTTGGTGAATACCCCATGTCAATATGACCACCAACCTGGAGTAGCAATAACAAGATTTTCAAGACAGCTGACATATTGGCTGTATTAGATGCAACTTTGGCACCATTTTCATTTAGGACCAACCAGAGTTCATAACAAGTCTTTCAGTGAAAACCCCATGTTGATGTGGCCATCCACTCAGGAGTAGTAGCGATAACAAGATTTTCAAGGTGGCCAATGGTGGCCGTATTGGATATCAAAGTGAAACCATTTTCATTTAGGACCAACTAGACCCTGTGATGAATTTGTGTGTAAAGTTTCATGGCAATCCTCCAAGTAGTTTAGGAGTGGCAATAAAAAACTTGTGCTAATGGATGGACAGATGACAGACTGATGACAGATGATGGACAACAGGCCATCTCATAAGCTCTTCTAGTCTATGACCAGAAGAGCTAAATATTATGAGAGCAAAATGATTTTGTCAATATGCACATCTTCATGCGATGACAATCTGCTAAATTTCATTGCAATCCATCAAAAACTGCAGGACCAGTTGCATTAACAAGATTGTGTAATGGATTGAAAGACAGATGGACAGACCAAAGGATGGAAAGATGGAGAGACAAATGGACAGATGAATGGACAAAATAAATCCTATATAACCCCGCTTCTATAGAGGTGGGGTATAAAAAATGGGACCCCTCCCACATTTATTAGCATGATTATTCAAAGTCTGATACTATTTAATTACTTTTTTTTAAGAATTAAAAAGTGGTTCTTTTACATAAGTTCAATTAAGTTTATAGTTTGAAAGTAAATGTCAGGAATTTCAAATCTGAGACAAGTTCCTTTTTTGCGTGAAGGAAACAAGTAGACTAATTTGCATTATTTTATTCTTGGTAAAAATATAATGAACATTTTGTTATTTTATTCTTGGTAATAATATAATGAACATTTTGTTATTTTATTCTTGGTAACAATATAATGAACATTGTTATTTTATTCTTGGTAAAAATATAATGAACATTTTGTTATTTTATTCTTGGTAATAATATAATGAACATTTTGTTATTTTATTCTTGGTAAAAATATAATGAACATTTTGTTATTTTATTCTTGGTAATAATATAATGAACATTTTGTTATTTTATTCTTGGTAAAAATATAATGAACATTTTGTTATTTTATTCTTGGTAATAATATAATGAACATTTTGTTATTTTATTCTTGGTAAAAATATAATGAACATTTTGTTATTTTATTCTTGGTAATAATATAATGAACATTTTGTTATTTTATTCTTGGTAAAAATATAATGAACATTTTGTTATTTTATTCTTGGTAATAATATAATGAACATTTTGTTATTTTATTCTTGGTAAAAATATAATGAACATTTTGTTATTTTATTCTTGGTAATAATATAATGAACATTTTGTTATTTTATTCTTGGTAATAATATAATGAACATTTTGTTATTTTATTCTTGGTAAAAATATAATGAACATTTTTGTTTGACCGAGTATTTATGGAAACTCATATTTGTGTACAAAAACACTTGAAAGGGGGAGGGGGAGTGCACAAAGTACTAAAAGATCATTAATTTCACTATATGTTGAACAGTTTTGTCATAATATCTCAGCTTCTTTTATGAAACTAAATTCAGGTTACTTTGTTCTTTAAAGAAAAGAGACAGTTTAACATCAGAACTTGTCCTGATACAGAAGTTTAGAATTCAGTACTGACTCAGTCCATCTCAAGTCCCAGTGTTATGTAATTATACAGAACTGTTTGAAAAATGGAGTTTCAAACAGATTTGTTACACATTCTTGAGAATTATTGACTCTTCTGATGGATTACAAGAGAAGTCATCGATCTTTGTATCAACCATGGTCCATCACTGTGTATCAACCATGGTCCATCACTGTGAAATCCCTCAGCCTACTGCTTCCCTTCTTATGTATCCCATTAAATTGGTTAAGTTTAATCATTGTCAGTGACTTTAGTTTCTTGCAAATGAAAAATAGTTTTGATAATTCACTAGAGCGAATAATCAAATATATTCTTCCACCGCAGTGAACAGACATCAATAAAATTATGACCAGGATTTTTTTTCTCACCATTTTGTTTATGCTTGGTCTAGTAGTAGGCATGGCTAACTGTCATGCAGGAGTACCAGGTTCAAATCCCACAAAGTACTTATTTTTTTTCTTCAATTTTTTTTTGTGGGTGTGTGTGTGTGCTTTTTTACCTTAATTTGGGAAGAAAAATATGATATTCTCTGTGCAAATATATGCAAAACACAGCAGAACATAAATGTTAAACCGCTGACATTATCATGTGGGGTACCATAAGAAATCTACCAATTCAATCTGTTATACATATTGCTATCCAACAAGTTTGAGCATAAAATAAAAAGAAAATTTACTTGTATAGATATATTTAATTTCAACTCGAGTATATTCACCTACTCGATGAAATACATTCATTTATTTACTAAATACAAGCAAATATCTTCTATATAATGGTCAAAAAACATGATTTTTATGACTCCTATGAACAATCTTATAAAGAAGGTGAAGTGTATTTATCTACCTATTACCTTAATGACTCCTATAAACAGCATTATAAAGAGGGACTGGTGTGTCTACCTACCTATTACCTTAATGGCTCCTATAAACACCATTATAAAGAGGGACTGGTGAGTCTACCTACCTATTACCTTAATGGCTCATATAAACACCATTATAAAGAGGGACTGGTGTGTCTACCTACCTATTACCTTAATGGCTCATATGCATAGCCTTATAAAGTAGGAGAAGTGTACCTACCTACGGTAACAGGGATGCTGCCAGGATTTCATCTTAAGGGGGGAGCTCCCCCATTATCCCCAAAATAAGGGGGGAGTCGAAAGAAAAAGGGTGGGAGGAAAAGTACATAGTTCAATATTTACCTAACACTTAAATATCCGTCTCTCTTTCTTCCTGCTCCACTCTGTTAAATCTCTATCAAAATCAATATCTTCGAAAGATTTTCTCTCTACCTGTATAAGCATTAATGTAATGATTGTTTCTGGGCTTAATCTGTTTCTAAGCTGTGTGTGAATATTGTTCTGTGCTGAGAAGCCCCTTTCACAGTCTGCTGTCTGATGGAGCATATGCATAGCTAGCTTAGCCACTTTGCACAAGTTGGGAAACTGTTCTTTATGATTGTTGTGTATAATTTTTCACAGATGAATGGTATTGTCTCTTGGATATCTCTGCTCCAAAACAAGATTTGAAAGTCCGATTTGAGTGCATTAGCTTTTAATGCCTGGATATGATCCTGTGACTTGGCGTGTCGTTTAAGAGTCAAAAGTACTAAAATTCAAGCAGCCCATTTCCAATGTAAAAGGGTTACTTTTCCCACAACTTTTGCAAATATCACAGAACATACCTACTGTCTTGGTGCTGTGTTGTAACTATTTGTACTCTGACAACCAAGAATTCTGAAACTTTGTTTCATATTTCGGTTTCTTTTTTGGCGGTACATCTAACTCGGCACCTGACATTGTTTTTGAACTATCATCCTCTGTTTCGTGAGAAACTCCACTACTTTCTTCGTTCTACTTTTCAATTTTCACATTCCCACCACCACCGACTTGAAATTCACTTTCCACGTTCCCGTCACCACTAACTTAACGTTGAAAAAAATCTGTAATCTTACGTCCTGCCATGCTTAATTACACATTCCGGAAATGCACCAAAGTTAGTGCATGCGCAAATGAGTGGAAAGGGTATCAATTGCAGTACCCCCACATAGGATATACGTGTTTCGGGATTTCCAAGTATCCTTTTGTCTTACCGTACATCTGCAAACTTCAGAATGGAAAGAGGTATTGTGAAGAAAAAAAAAATATCCTTACTTTTGAATTTATTTTTTCAACTCTTATTTATTCAATTTATCTTAACAGTTACAAATAACGTTTGTATACTGCCGCGCATAGTACATTTTTTATATGCACGACTTTGAAGCAAGTTGTGGGAGTTCTCGCTCATCACTGCTTTCCAAATGCGCAAATTCATAGCAATGTTGCGCAATCGCACGCCCTAGAAGCATCTCTGCAGTAATGGGTTGTATGTGAGAGCCAGTACATACGTTATTTTGGTTAAACATTGCGTCATTCAATGGTGGCTGTAATATTTGTCCATAAAGATAGCATGTAGGACTGTGCAATTTACATAAAGATAGCATGCAATACTGTGCAATTTACAATGTAGTTTGTTTATAATAACAAAATTAAAATAATGATGTAGTAGCATATCTAAGTGCTATAATTAGACTGCAAACATCTGGTGTAGTACCATGGCGCCACAGAGCAAAGAGCTGTCACATGAGAAACATACAATATTGCGTTTATATGAGAATAATTGCACTGGCAGGAATATATCTAAAATAACAGGTTTATCTAGGTCTATGATCCAGAAATTTTGTAAAAGATTTGGTGAATGTGGTCATAGTGAAAATCTGATTCGATGCAGGAGGCCAAAAATCAGTGGTGAGAGAGACAATAATGTACTTTGTCATCTGGTGCATAAGAACCGTGGACAAACTTTACATGATGCAACTGTGGAATATAATAACACAATACCAGTATTTGTTTATTAGAGCATTGTCAAGAGGAAATGAAGATGTTATGAATTTAAAAGATGCACAGTTTGGAAGAGAACAACAATTTCTAAAAAATATCGCCATTGCAATGTTTCATGGTGATGTGAACGATGAAACTGGACTGTTGAGAGAAACTGGTTAAATATCATTTTCAGTGATGAGACGATGGTTATGTTAGACCAGTATAAGAAGGTATTCGTATAGTGAAAATCCAATGAAGAATGGAAACCGGAATCCTTTGGAATGAAAAGTAGTCATTCTCCCAATAAAATATCTCCAGTATGTTTTGGGGTTGCATAACTTTTAATGGGGTTAGCATACTGACACTTGTTGAAGGCATCATCATTTCTGAGAGGTACATGGATATACTGAATCAGAATTTATGACCTGTTGCTGCCAAAGAATTTACAAATTGGGGTGGATTCTTCAAGAAGACATTTGTCCTGACCATGTATCAAGGAGAGCAATTCAATGGAAAACTGCAAACAATATTCAGACTATTCCTTGGCCATCACAATCACCAGACATAAACATCATTGAAAATGTATGGAGAACAATTAAAACAAAACTTATAAAAAGGCTGACCGAAATTAAAACTAGAGATGAGCTCATCAATGTCATCATGGATATTTGGCAGTCAGTGGATCAGGCTAATACAAGACAACTATACGAGTTTTTTACCAAAAGGATTAAAGTCTGTCTTAAAAACAAAGTGATCAATTACTATATACTAGAACTTGTATCAATTACTATATACTAGAACTTGTATCAATTATTATATACTAGAACTTGTATCAATTATTATATACTAGAACTTGTATCAATTATTATATACTAGAACTTGTATCAATTATTATATACTAGAACTTGTATCAATTATTATATACTAGAATTTGTATCAATTACTATATACTAGAACTTGTATCAATTACTATATACTAGAACTTGTATCAATTACTATATACTAGAACTTGTATTAATTATTATATACTAGAACTTGTATCAATTACTATATACTAGAACTTGTATCAATTATTATATACTAGAACTTGTATCAATTACTATATACTAGAACTTGTATCAATTATTATATACTAGAACTTGTATCAATTATTATATACTAGAACTTGTATCAATTATTATATACTAGAATTTGTATCAATTATTATATACTAGAACTTGTATCAATTATTATATACTAGAACTTGTATCAATTATTATATACTAGAACTTGTACTTTTCATTTTCTTTGATACCATGTTCTTAAAGTACAACATAGTCAATATTACGTCAACAATGTCATGTAAAGTGACTACTCACTTATGACCTGCTACTGTACCTATCTATCTACCTGTCTGTATGTCTATCTATCTATATCTATATCTGTCTATCACAGCGAATTGTTTGGATCTTATGATGTGACTCCAGATGTACTTACAGGAAGGATTGTCCCTGTGGTATTAACCAGTTCTTGAAGAATTACTTCCACCAAATCACGAAGCTGAAATGGAACACAGATGTTTTAGACAAAGATTTCGCATTGATCCGACTGTAGACCACAAGAAAAAATGAAAAAATGCTGCTAACTAAACAATTAAACACACTCCTAGAACATGCACCTGGTCTTGGTTGAATATACGGCTGCAGAAAGTTGTGTAACACTTAGTTTTGTTGACAAATGTGCTTCTGGGGCAAAAGAATTATAAAGTGTCTGAACTTGTAATGTAAATTAACACCATATCAAGCTCTAAAAACTTTATTATGCTTGAAGTTTTACATAAACTATTAATAATATTTTTCATAGATCATACTGACACCATATGAGGTCTTTTTTAGCCATATTTTACGGTTTTCTTAAAAGTTTGAGACATATTTTATACAGAAACATACTACGAACAGTTTATATTGGACTCAGTATTTTTTTAATAATAAACTGCACATTTTATTGCTCAGATTAGCTAATGTTAAAACAAATGTGTGAAGAGGACACAGATGTCCCTGATAATGTGGCTCAATTGTAGATACCTTGGTTCTCGATGCAAGTCAATCTTGAAAGTTAAATTGTGGCCCCAGCTCAAACTTTTATAGCAAAATGGAAAAAAACCCCACTTTAATTTGGACTCTTTATTATAATATGAACCCCATACTAACATTGGTTTCAATTCATGAAGTCCTTTAAAAGTCATCCGGCAGAAACCAAAACTCTGTGATGCAAGTGAAAACTTCAAAGTTAAATGGGGACCATATCTCAGTCAAATTTTGACAGAAAATGCGAAATACAAGCTTCACATGGATCTTTGATCTTCAGCCTCATACTAAAATTAGTTTTTGTTACAGTCTATACTTGCATACAAGCCAAGTCCAAATGCAAGCAACATAGATCCTGATCTGCTGCCACATAATGCAACAACAGATCAGGGTCTATGTTGTTTGTTCTACTGATTAGTCCTTACAAGCTGCATAGAGCCAGATCTGCCAGCACATTATGTGATGGCAGATCTGGGTCTATGCAGTTTGCAGTTGGTATCGGTTTATATGCACGTATAGACAGTATATATGCTTCAAAGTTATTGAGTAGAAAACAATCTGTGATGCAAGAGCTGATCTCTATGTTAAATAAGGAAAAACTCAGCTAAATTTAGATGAAAAAAGAAGAAATAGAACTTAGACTGTATCTTCTTGATATTTAGGTCAATATCAAATTCAAGCAAGAGTCCCTCAAAGGGACTATGCTCTGATGACTGAAAAGAATTTCCAGGAATTCAAGATAAGACCATTTCTTCTTTTTAACTGCCGAGTGTTGAAACCATCTCTGATATTTTTAAGCAATAACAAGATTTTCAAATTAGCCACCGTGGTGGTTATATTGAATGTAATATCAGCACCATATTCATTTAGGACCAATTATTAGACAGCATTAGAAGTCTTTTGGTGAAAACCCTATGTGAATATGACAATCCAGGACAAGAAGTGATAACACGATTTTCAAGATGGCCATTATTGTGGCCATATTGGATGTTGGATCAGGATCATTTTCATTTAGGCCCAAGTAGACACCATAAGAAGTCTTTTGGTGAAAACCCAATACTGATATGACTTTCCACTTTGGATAAGTAGCAAGATTTTCATGATGGCTGACATGTTGGCCATATTGGATGTCTGAGTAGCACCATTTTCATTTAAGACCAACTAGACACCATAAGAAGTTTTCTAGTCAAAACCCCAGTTCGATATGACTTTCCATCCAGAAGGAGTAGAGACAACAAGATTTTCAATATGGCTGATACAGCTGTCATCTTAGAACAGTATAGCTAAAAATGAAATTCATGATGAACACGACAAATAGATTGTTGTACATATACACATACATACTTAGAGACAAACAGACAGACAGACATGGGTAACAAAATCTATTCCCTCCTTGGAAATATATTGGGTACAAAAATGTGACATTTTTTATCCGCATGGTGTTTCACAGCACATAAACACATGACAGGTTATACTGTGCACAGGCAATTGTAGTAAAGTTCCTTGCACTGGGACACACCAGAGCAGCTGACCTAGCCTGGCCTTGAACTTGGAGCTAAAGTCTGAGATCAAGTTGTCACAATCAGCCAATCAAAAGTGGCATTGAAAAAGAAAAACCCTTTGTGACTAGCTGACAAAAATCTCAAGCTCAGTCCCAAGCTCAGAAGTTTTATAATTTCCAGGTCTGGTCTGGGCAGGATTTGAACCTGCACCCTTCTGGTCACTTCTGGTAGCGAGTCCAGCACCATTGAAGTACCTGACATGGCTGACTTACCTTATCTGGATGTGCACTACTATGAATACAGAACAAACCACTATCATTGTATGCATGGTTGTAAGCAGTTGCATTATGGATCCAGTGGTGCCTACAATAAAACAATTTGAAAATAATTCATAATATAAATGTGTTCACTAAATTGTCTCAAGAAAAATAAATCTCAAGACTATAGTAAAATACTCCAAAACAAATGATCTTGTCAAAAAGGTCAGTTTCTTCAGTTGTGATGTGTTACACTTGATTGGTACTAGATTTTCCAAGTTGTTGCCAAATTTTGTCCTGAAAAATACTGGCATAGCTAATGCCAATTTTAATTACACAGGATAATTTTCAAATGACGTATAGTGGGTATTTTTATCTTGGAGAAATTGTAGTGATTTCATGGTCCCAGAATGAGATCATGAAAATAAATCCCAGGAAAATTTGTCACCTGATCCATTATCACCTATCTAGATCAGCAAGCAGTTCTTAAAATATAACTAACCATAATTTCAAAAACAATTTTCTGAAAAAATCACTGAATTCTAACACTTGTCAATGTAAAAGTCCTTCTGATTGGTTGAATATAAATATCTGAGGCAGTAAAATCCACAACACAATGTTGGAAATTTTGACAACACTGTGATGTCATGATTGTCCCTATGATTTGATGCCAAAGAGTTACATTTTCTTCTATTTTTCAACAAAAGTTTTGAAAGTGTGTTAGAATGGGGATAAGTCACATGTTAGAATGGGGATAACAGTCATGTGTTAGAATGGGGATAAGTCACATGTTAGAATGGGGATAACAATCACATGTTAGAATGGGGATAACAGTCATGTGTTAGAATGGGGATAAGTCACATGTTAGAATGGGAATAACAGTCACATGTTAGAATGGGGATAACACTCATGTGTTAGAATGGGGATAACAGTCACATGTTAGAATGGAGGTAACAGTTTTGTTAGAATGGGGATAACAGTCATGTGTTAGAATGGGGATAAGTCACATGTTAGAATGGGGATAACAATCACATGTTAGAATGGGGATAACAGTCATGTGTTAGAATGGGGATAAGTCACATGTTAGAATGGGGATAACAGTCACATGTTAGAATGGGGATAACACTCATGTGTTAGAATGGGGATAACAGTCACATGTTAGAATGGAGATAACAGTTTTGTTAGAATGGGGATAACAGTCATGTGTTAGAATGGCAATAGGTCATGTGCTAAAATAGGGATAACAGTCACATGTTAGAATGGGGATAACAGTCTTGTATTAGAATGGCAATAAGTCATGTGCTAAAATGGGGATAAGTCATGTGTTAGTGGATAACATTCTTGTGTTAGAATGGAGATAACAGTCTTGTGTTAAAATGGGAATAACAGTAATGTGTTTGGATGGGGATAACAGTCATGTGTTAGGATGGAGAAAAGTCTTGTGTGTGAGGATTTGAGGATGCTAATGGTGGTTTACTGTAACAAATATCCATTTTACCGGCTCTATTGATGGACCACTGGTAAAACTCAATTTACCACAGTAAAACCACCTTTAATATCTTCAGATCCTCAAATACAATGATGATAATTTCAAGTTTCACAAAAGATACCCACTATACACCCTTCTTAGAATGCATTCATGTATTCATTTGACCCTAGGTCATTCAGTTGAAAATGAGGCTATACTAGGAACTTGCATTAACAATTGCATCATCGATGTCTACCACTGAACATGTCAAGGAGCAAGATCATGACGAATATTGTTGTGTTTCGTGTGTAATGGAAATGCTACAATCCATGAAGACTTAAGCTTCCAATATATTCCATCTCTGAAGAAAAAGCTACAAAATCAATGGATTGTTGCTACATGTCATAACGAGGGACCACTCTTCAAGATAAGGAACGACATTTTCATTGGTAACATTCAAGCAACCATTTACATTAAAAATATCAACATCAAACTTTATTTGTGGTATTTTTCATGTAACAATGAACAATCAGTCCAAGAACAGCAAATCTGGTTTTCTAATACTAACTTGTAACTTGTTTATATTCTCATCATGGTGAAGTTCATAATTTACACCTTGACCCACCTTCAACATAGCATCTCGATTACCACGATTATGGTGAGAAGTGAAAAATTAAAGTAATGTCTATGAATTTATGTTCCCTTTCGTAATGGGTATTTATTGACGTTGGTGTCAATACCTTACGAAGTATAATAATAATAATAATAATCACCACCATCATTATCATTATCATTGTCATCATAACACTGAAGGTAACACAGCACACATTCATCTGAATGAACTCAAAGTAAAAATTAAGGAAACAGGCAGTTAAAGATTAACAGAATATGAATACCAAAATGTATATACAGTACATCAACAGATCAGAACACATGATACATGATTTGAGAAAGAAGACAAATAAGCATATAAATTAGATCCCTATATGATGAAAATCGGTTTAATACGCCTTGTATAAGCTACTTCAGCTCAATGTTCATTGTTTCTTTGTTCTTCTCTATTTTCCATGCTAGTGTGAGTGGGGAACCTCGACAGTCTGATCCAAATTACAATGTAGTGAATGAAGTTGTTTGTTGTTTTATGGCTTATTTGCTGAACTGTCTAGCTTGGCCTTGTTTTCGTAATACATGAACATTATTAATGAGGATCTTATTAAGAACGGTCTATACTGTATTTCAACCATTTTCTTCATTATACAAATTGACATACAAAAAGTATTTGTGCTCTTTTCTGTACCATAATAGACTTGGATTACAATTCAACTAATGACAGCAATAGCAATTTCAGAAAATGTAGTATGACCTCAGGCCCTGTCTTAACAAAGCTCATTCTGTCATACTTGATATGAACTATTCATGTAACATACTTGACATGAACTATTCATATTACATACTTGACATGAACTATTCATGTTACATACTTGAAATGAACTATCCAACATATTACATACCTGACATGAACTATCTGACATATTACATACCTGACATGAAATATTTATATTACATACTTGACATGAACTAATCATGTTACATACTTGACATGAACTGACATATTAAATACCTGACATGAACTATTTACATTACATACTTGACATGAACTATTCATGTTACATACTTGACATAAACTATTCATGTTACATACTTAACATGAACTATTCATATTACATACCTGACATGAACTATTCATATTACATATTTGACATGATCTGACATATTACATACCTGACATGAACTATTCATATTACATATTTGACATGATCTGACATATTACATACCTGACATGAACTGTTTATATTACATACTTGACATGAACTATTCATGTTACATACTTTACATGAACTATTGGAAATGATGTCACATTGTCGATATTGGTACAAAAATATACTACCATCTCCATCTAGTGAGTATTTTTTGTAAAGACTATATAAAATGTCATGGGTGAATTACCTGTTGAGGACATTGAGGTAAAGTCTTGTGTACATCCCTTTTCCAGGTCCCCCTGCGGAGAATGAGCCTCCCCCTCCCATCATCATGTTCAGGACACAGACTGCAATAAAATCCCTATCTTTGTGTGAACAGCTCTCCAATCCAATAACAAAATGTGCAAGCTCAGGCATTGAAGTTGGACCAAGGCTGACATCAGACAAGTCTGCCTCAACCTGAATCAAAGAAAAACTCTTAATGAAACAAAAGCTACCATTATTGACACAAGCTACCTAATCAAAAACAACATTACAACTATGACTTGACTCGTGTCAATATTATGCTGAATGAGGCAACAGTTTCCACCTGGCAGGTTAAGATTTGGCTGCAACATGCTATCTTACAAAAGTTTACACTTTTATTTACCACAATAATGACATGCATTTCTAAAAAAAGAAACCAAACAGAATTGAAACACTGAGAAATTTATGACTGAATGTCACATTGATCAGGCACTGAAATCGCCCAGTGGCCACACAAGTCTGTCAGATCCAGACATTAAAAAAAAAAGAAAAGAAGTCCATCAATCAGCCAATTAATCAGAGGTTTGTGTAAGTTAAAATACTAAATTAAAACAAGAATACCATGAACAACACATTATATGTTAACTGTATGTTTAAAAGATCTCTATGTAGATAATTGATATTTGATTGCAGAAACCAATTTTCTTCTTTCAGTCACAGTGAGCTCAATCTTCGACCTTTTGACCCCCAAAATCAATAAGCTTCTTCCTTACTCCAAGTGCAATCCATCCACCAAGTCAGTGATGTAGACCTAATGTTATTGTGTGGAAACTATTTTTCTTCTTTCAGTCACAATTACATTTATCTTTGAGCTTTGAACCTGAAATCGATAGCGTTCTTCCTTACCCCAGGTACAAAGTTTTGTTCAAATTTGTCATGTGGTATTGGAGTTGCCAAAAGAAAGTTTTCCACCAGGTTGCTATTAAAGCCTAACAGATGCTGAACATTTTGCAAAGTTTGATCAAAATTTGCACAGTGATGTAAGAGACAATATCTGCAATATTATTTAAATTGAAGCCAATTATTTGCAAGGGAAGCCATCAAAAACACAATTTGAATAAATTGTATCATAAAAACATTTCCACAATGATCTATCAAATTTGGAACCCTGTTTTAAAATGTCAACATTATGATTTCCACCTACTTGCTATGGAAACCAACAGTAGCCAAGGAGACCACCAAAGAAATAATTCCAGTAGATTAGGACACAAGAAACATCTCCATAAAGATGGTTTAAAATTAAAGCTTTTACAATTATGAACTTACTTTATTAATCCCTCCTGTGTATTGGGCAAGTGAAGAATCAGAACCTTTTGTTGGGTCAATAATTTTCTTATTTTCTTCCCACACTGGCTTTTTACTTAAAAATATCTCCTCTGCTAGTTTGACCAACTTGTCATGCTCTACACCAACCCCTGCTAGCACCATTCTCTCCGGGCTATGAAAGTGTTTGGAATAGGTATAAAGTACACTGCGATTAATCAACTGTAAGTTTTCTATTGGACAGAACTTTGGTAATCCCAGTGTGTTGTCTTTGTATGCAGCCTGCAATGAAATGAACAAACATTTCAGCATACTGTAAAATCATAAAATGTAACTGAGCGAAAACTTTTATTGAATTTCATTAAGACATAATGTGCAAAAAAAGTACCATGCAGAAAATGTATATGATATAACATTGGCAATTAAATAATTCACTACATTTTTATAATATACTGAATCTGATGACACTAAAATCCTAGCTCTCTGGAGCCAAAATCCGTGCTTTCAAAACTTCAGTTTATGGTCTTGGACTTTCAGTTGGTAAGGTTTAGCTCAAATATTCTGTACATCTGTGTCACTTTGTAACTTTACTGAATAATCTTAAGGTTTTCATAAATATCCTGTACATCTGTGCCACTTTGTAACTTTACTGAATAATCTTAAGGTTTTCATAAATATCATGTACATCTGTGTCACTTTGTAACTTTACTGAATAATCTTAAGGTTTTCATAAATATCCTGTACATCTGTGCCACTTTGTAACTTTACTGAATAATCTTAAGGTTTTCATAAATATCCTGTACATCTGTCACTTTGTAACTTTACTGAATAATGTTAAGGTTTTCATAAATATCCTGTACATCTGTGCCACTTTGTAACTTTACTGAATAATCTTAAGGTTTTCATAAATATCATGTACATCTGTGTCACTTTGTAACTTGACTGAATAATGTTAAGGTTTTCATAAATATCCTGTACATCTGTGCCACTTTGTAACTTTACTGAATAATCTTAAGGTTTTCATAAATATCCTGTACATCTGTGTCACTTTGTAACTTTACTGAATAATGTTAAGGTTTTCATAAATATCCTGTACATCTGTGCCACTTTGTAACTTTACTGAATAATCTTAAGGTTTTCATAAATATCCTGTACATCTGTGTCACTTTGTAACTTTACTGAATAATGTTAAGGTTTTCATAAATATCATGTACATCTGTGCCACTTTGTAACTTTACTGAATAATGTTAAGGTTTTCATAAAATTTTCATCAACTGAGTGAAATGTAGGACAGGACAGATTGACCATGTGATGACTAAATTGTAGGAGAGCATAGATTGACCATGTGATGACTAAATGTGAGTCAGTTGTAAGACAGCAAGGATTGACCATGTGATGACTAAATTGTAGGAGAGCATAGATTGACCATGTGATGACTAAATGTGAGTCAGTTGTAAGACAGCACGGATTGACCATGTGATGACTAAATTGTAGGAGAGCATAGATTGACCATGTGATGACTAAATGTGAGTCAGTTGTAAGACAGCAAGGATTGACCATGTGATGACTAAATTGTAGGACAGCATAGATTGACCATGTGATGACAAAATGTGAGTCAGTTGTAAGAGAGCACAGATTGACCATGTGATGACTAAATGTGAGCCAGTTGTAGGACAGCACAAATTGACCATATGATGACTAAATGTGAGTCAGTTGTAGGACAGTACAGATTGACCATGTGATGACTAAATTGTATGACAGTACAGACTGACCATGTGATGATTAAATGTGAGTGAGTTGTAGGACAACACAGATTGACCATGTGAGGACTAAATGTGAGTGAGACAGCACAGATTGACCATGTGATGACTAAAATGTGAGTGAGTTGTAGGACAACACAGATTGACAATGCCATGACTAAATGTGAGTGAGTTGTAGTACAGCACAGACTGTCATTGTGATGACTAAACGTGTAACTATAGATAAGTGGGCTAAAGTGACTTGAAAGTTCGATGTTCATCAGATGGTACTATATTTTAAAACAAAATTAATATTGTGCCTGATCCTCAAATCATATATCCATAACGAGGTATCAGTGAGCTATTTTCCTGAATGTTATTTATAAACTACATGTTCATTGGAAACTAGAAGAAAATACAATAAGTAAATTCAAAGCTAGAAATGTGTCCATATGCCATAGATGCCCTTGCCAATATGATGCAATTCATGGACAAAGGTCCAAGTCAAACAGATGCAACAACTCCATCAAATTCTGCTTGAAAACATGAACAAGAGGCCCAAGTGAGCATGCGATCTCTCATCTGTCTAACAGCCAACTACAAGAGAACTTGGCCAAGATGTTTGGGTTGGTAGGATGCTTCCTGTATAAATTTCCTCTCATGTTGTTGATTGTATATGTGAAGAAAACAAATGTTTCAAGGTTTCTCCATCTTTTTATATCTTCCTCCATATTTTATGGCACAGCATTTTGTCCAATACTGAAAGGCCTCAATGCTAGAATGCTCACTGTCAAAGCTAGCCAAATTCTGTTAACTTTTTTTTACATAAAACTGTTTATGTTTTTCTATTTTTAGCAATGTAATTTCAGTCATAAAGCCACTGCAAGGCACAGACAGGCTGCACAAGTCATTTTTTTTAAAAAATTTAAGAAGAAAGAACATATTGGCCATACTGATAGTAATGTCACATATATGGGATCGCACACCCTCACAGGTAGGCCTAAGAAATCATGACCACATAGTGACAAAGCTACTTTAATCAAGCCAATTTTTGCTCAGTGTAGCAATTGAAAAACATATATATTTATAAACATTTTTTACACTGCAATTTATTGGCATGCCTCAGATATGGACAACAATATTTTGTTCTGACTGGGCTAAGTCAACTTTAAGTTTTGATTGAGTTAAGTCCACTTTAAGTTTTGACTGGGCTATGTCCACATCAAGTTTTGACTGGGTTAAGTCCACTTTAAGTTTTGACTGGGCTAAGCACACTTTACATTTTGACTGAGTCAAGTCCACTTTTAAGTTCTGATTGGGCTAAGTCCACTTTAAGTTTTGATTGAGCTAAGTCCACTTTAAGTTGCAAGTCCACTTTAAGTTTTAACTGGGTCAAGTCCACTGTAAATTTTGAATAGGCTAAGTCCATTTTAAGTTTTGATTGGGCTAAGTCCACTTTAAGTTTTGATTGTGTTAAGTCCACATTATGTTTTGATTGGGCTAAGCCCACTTTAAGTTTTGCTTTTGCCTACAAGGTACTTCTGAATTCTAACATCAACACCCTAATTCCATTACTTCATAGCTCTAACATCAACTACTTTGCATATTTAAAAAAGTTGAAATTATGTTTTCTTGTAATTAAACATTGCCATATGAGAAATGTACAAAAATTGAAGTAGATTACCTCAAATCATAGTGTTATTTACACGTTCATTTTTTGTGGTATACATGCAAAAGTAGTGCAGATAATATTATTTTCTGCATATTGATGATCAAGAAATCCTGTTGAAAATTGTATGTCTGTCTTAGTAAGGGAAATAACTCGTGTGAAATTCTTATTATGAAATTGGAAACAACTCAATTTTAAAATATTTTGGCAAGAATTCTATTAAAAACAGTGAGTTCTCTCATTCACTGTCTTAAAATAACTAATCGATTTAATATGCATATAACCATAAAAGACTGTCTTTAAGGCTCTTAAAATATCAAACGGGTGTGTGTGTGTGTATGTGTGTGTGCTTCACCTTTCTAGAACATCTATTGCTCTGCCTAAAACTTATCTATCATCCATCCATCTGTCTGTATCATAAAATCATTATTCACCATAAAAAGGTGGCGAATCAAGATTGAGGTTGTGACTCACTGAAATGGCAGGGGACCCTCGAGTTCTGAAAGTTGAGAGTCTCAGACTCCTTAAGTAGAAATTCGGTTCAGAGCCCTGTTTAATGGTGAACTGGCATCATTTGTGCAAACTTTCAAGTCCTTCATGCCAAAATGTTTTTTGGCATATTTGGTCAACTTCTGAGAAATCATTTAAAGGTTTTTCCATTTTTAGTAATAGTGGCCATATTTGATGGCAGATCAGTTTGATTTGTAAAAAATCTGAAAGCCCTCTATACCAGGATGCTTTCTGTAAAACTTTCTCAAATTCTGTTGAGCAGTTTTTTAAAAGTAGTTGTTTAAAGGTTTTTCTATTTGCAGTAATGGTGGCCACATCTGATGGTGGATCAGCATCATTTGTGTAAAATGTAAAGCCCTTCATACCAGGATGTTTTCTGTCGAATTTGGTCAAATTCTGTTGAGCAGTTTTTGTGAACAAGTCATTTGAAGTTTTTTTTCTATTCTTAGTAACGGTGACCATATGTGATAGTCGATTAGCATCATTTGTACAAAACTGAAAGCAACCTCTATGCCAGGACCATTTGTGTAAAATTTGGTCAAATTTTATCGAGCTTATTTTGACATGAAGTATATTAAAAGTTTATATATTTTAAGTAATGGCGGCCATATCTGATGGTAAATCGGCATTATTTGTAAAAATCTGAAAGACCTCTATCCAATGCTTTCTGTCAAATTTGGGGTAATTATGTTGAATGTTTAGAAAGAATTCATTTAAATATTTCTCTATTTTTAGTAATGGTGGCCATATTTGACGGTGGATCGATATCATCTTAACAAATTTGAAAGGCCTCCATGCTAGGATTATTTCAGTAAAATTTGGACATATTCTTTGGAGTGGTTTTTGATAAAAAAGCTATTTAAAGGCTTTTCTGTTTTTAGTAACAGTAGCCATATTGGAGGATGGATTGGCAACCAGGCCTTGATGCCATAATTCTCCATGTCAAAATCATGACCAAATTTGTCAATTGGTTTTTGTGAAGAAATTGTGAACAGATGACATTCAATGCACAATGGATACTTAACCATACCATAA
This sequence comes from Margaritifera margaritifera, assembly GCA_029931535.1. Lineage (NCBI taxonomy): Eukaryota > Metazoa > Mollusca > Bivalvia > Unionida > Margaritiferidae > Margaritifera > Margaritifera margaritifera. The sequence goes on from JAQPZY010001442.1 coordinate 572,333, forward strand.
ACTCGCTTGACCTCATAGCCAGGTGAGCTAAAATCGTAATAAAACATTTCTTACCAAATTTAGTTTCCATGAAGTCCTGATCAAGAATACTGAAGGACCAAAGTTCATGTAAAGTTTCATACCAAATTTGACTTCAATTCATGAAGGTGTTCAATACTTCTTGCATGGAAATGAAATTGAAAGACAAAGTTCAAAGTCACAGGTTGAAACAAATTGAGAATTGAAATTTAGCGCAATCTTTTTAGGTAAAGCCTCATATTAAATTCATTTCAATTTGTGCAATCCTTCAAAAGTTGCTGAGTGGAAACAAAATTCAAGAGCCAAGTTCCAAGTCAAACAGGGGCCATAACTCCATACAATTTTTGCCAGAAAACTGTGAAAATCATTCTTGATCCAGATCTTCTAAATGTAAAGCCTCATACCAAATCTGATTTCAATCCATGAAGTCCTTCAAAACTTATTGATCTGATTTCAATCCATGAAGTCTTTCAAATGTTATTGATCTGATTTCAATCCATAAAGTCCTTCAAATGTTATTGCACTGAAACAAAACTGAAGATCCTAGTTCCAAGTCAAATTGGGGTCATTACTTAAAAAGTATTAAGAATAAACAAAATGTGTAACTTGTGACAGGATGAGACATGATGTGACAAGCTGTGACGTGACAAATGGACATAACCAACACTACCCGTATATGCTCCCTCTACAGATATATGGGGGACAGGGGCATACGCAGCATAAAAACTAATTTTCTTTAGGAAACATATATGAAAATAAGGCTAAATCAATGAAACCCAATTTTTTTTTCAATATAACTGCTGATGTAAGTTTTAGCTTTAAATAAATACATTAGCCCTTTCAACTCACTTGATGAATCATCTCCATCAGTAAATGTTCAGGATTTGGATTCATCTTCAAAGCTTCCAACTCAAATCCGATTGCTGTCCTTGCTCCTTCAAGCTGCATAAAAATAACATCAAAATTTTTCAATAGTACTCCCTTAAAGTTGTATCCTCAATCTACAAATCTCAACAGTCTTTGTTAAATGAATTTACACACACAGAAACACGTACATACATCAAAATTGTATATTCTCACCCAGCACAATTGTTGTGAATTTTACCCTATGGTTAGAAAGCAAATATTTTAGTAAATTATGTTTCTCCCAGAATACTTACCCAATCACATTAACATTAGGAAAATAACTCCGCTACCTACCAAATCCAGCTCTCCTGAAGAAGATGAAAAAAATTGACTTTTCTGTCTGTATACCATATGGACAAAGGGAAGAAACTCTTACCCAGTACCTCCCTTAACTACTGCTAGGTGGTGCCAGTTTTAAGCTGAGCGATACATCAACTTAGGATGCTCACATTAGCAGGGAGGTTTTATTGCAATGTGATCTAACAAGTCTTCTCAGAGAAAAGTAATTTACTAAAACATTTGCTTTCTCCTTTGAATCCATTCCCCGATCACATTAACATTAGGAGAACAGGTAATAGGAGGAGGGAATGCTGAACATCCTACCTCTACCACGGGCATCCTTAGAGGGAAGAATGGCTGGATTCCCTATATGAAGGATAGCCCGGTCTCAACTTGAGAGCAGCACAGCTGATGGTCATGTGATCCATGACAACCCGGCTAAGAAGAAAATAATTTAACTCTTCTTATTGATAAACTTTACATGCAAATCCAGCAATAGTGCTGAACTACTACCCGTGAAGAGGTTGTGCTGATGTCAACTGAGTCTGGTGATTATCTGGGCAGTAGACACTGGACTCACCAGATTCAAATCTCAGTGACAGATTGACTGTGCATACCAGCCAACAGCTTCTATTATGTATCAGATTGAAAGAGAGGCTCACAGAGATCACTTTAATTTCATAAGCTGAAATCTTCATGAGGCGACTCTGATCTTCTGAGACTTCAGAGTATGCCGAGTGCATAACCCACTTCAGCAATGATGATGGGCTTGAGGGGTGATATCCTCTTTCCCAGTCTTCACAAGGAGAAGGAGTTTCTTTCTTGTTCCAAGACTTTTCTCTGTGCACCTCAAGTAATGCTTGAGGACATGGACAGGGTCTTGCATGGTTGCTTTTCTCAACGTATCCATCAAAGAGAGGGAGCATATGACAACCTCCTGATTGCCTGCTGCAATCACCTTATGGGTCCATTAAAAGGGCATGTAACTTGTTCACCCTACATGCCGAAGCTAAGACTATCAGAAAGCATGTCTTCCATGATAGTAGTTTCTGCAAGGTTCTGGCTAAAGGTTCGAAATGATCTGAACTGAGCCATGTCAAAACCCACGAGAGATTCCATTTTGGAAACAGAGTGAGGGATTTTGGTCCATTCAAGTCAAAATTGACTGATAGGTTGGATAGATTTTTATCATAACCAACAGCCCCTCTGTCATGATACCCGAGTGTCTGAAATCAAGAAGCAGTATCTTTTGATAGTAACCAGGGCTAATTTTTTCTCCTCAAACAGCATCAGAATTAAATCAGCCAGCTCTGGGATTAAGGCACTCAAAATTATTGTGTCTTAGACTTTGCACCAGTCCCTTAAAACCTGCCACTTTCCCTCATACACCTTCAAAGTGGAGGGCCTTCTACCTTGCAAGATTCTCTCCACAATCGAAGGCTGAAATTCCTTTCTTCACACAGCTCTCCTGACAAAAGCCAGGCATGGAGGAGCCGGTCCAGACAGACGAAATACCAGTGACCATGGCTGTTGGAGTAGGTTTGGCTGCAAGGGAGTTTGCAGTTCTGGCCTCTCAACTTCTGACAAGAATGATAAAAAATAACGATTAACAGCATGAAAGTGTTCACAAAATCACAACAATAGCATTCATTATTTAAACAATCAGAAATATATATGCAGTGCACACTAATAACAACCAACAAACACATACCAATGATACCATGTTGGAACACAAGGTCAGAATAAACAAGTCCACAGTGCATACAAAGTTCACATAAATACTGATCAAAAGTCAAAAATAATGATTACCACACGTAGTAAAAACCATATTACACTCTAATATACCAACTTTCTGGATAGATGGCTTAAAAACAAAAACATCAAGTGGAGGTAATGGGCAAGAGTTTCTTCCCTTTGTCTATATGGTACCAGTATATAGACAGAAAAGACCAATTTTTCTATTTTTCAAAATAACGGATTTGGGAGGCAGCAGAGTTTATTTTGCTAACGTTAATGTGATCAGGGAATAAAAGGATAAAACTATCTTTAACAAGCGATAGATAAGTATCCTATTAACTGATGTAAATTACAACACAATTTTAAAAAAAATCTGTTGATGCTTCCACAACCACACACTGGAGAGTAACTTGTGATGGATGATATATACAATCATCTCTACATGTATTTAGGACAGACTTAATTCTTCTGTCAAGTCATATTTTTCTTCCCTGACCACAAACATGGGACAATTTCTTATTGTCTCTTTTTTTGTTGCAAAGGATGAGGCAACAATTGCAACAGTCCATGATATCTATGAAATGGAACTGATATATACAGTAACAAGACATGTTTAAGTTCCACATCTAAATATCCTACATACTTTCAATGTAATGAAAATATTAATTAAACCTTTTGGACTTAAGTGAATCATATACTAGAAATGTTAAGCAATTCCAATTTATCTTTTACTATCATCAAAGATATGCAGAGTAATACCAACTTCTTGATCTGTGAACTCTGGCCGCAAAACAACCTCTGACAAAATGTCCAGGACAGTAGGCAGCCCATGTGTCTCAGCAGACATGGCATAAACCAGGGTGTCCCGTGATCCCTGACAATCACATATCCCGCCGTGCTTCTCTAACTCTTGCAAAATCTTGTCTCTGTCTGCAAAATGGCTGGTTTTCTGAAAGTATTATCCACATATTACTTGAACACTTCATAACTTAACATGCAATTAATATCTTCAAAACAAAAACAAGATGTGTTTAAAGAAACATATGGTAAGCCCCTGAGATGAGCTGTTGATATATAAAATGGCATAACCCCATGACACCATGAGCCCCAAACCAGGTACCTGCCACAAAAGCAGGAATGCTACTGGGAGTATTGTAATATGAGATGTTTTTTATATCCCCAATACACTCAACAGTCTATACTGGACAAAGAACGATTGAAATGTAAGTTATAACTGTACCATCACAGAACATAGCCCATTAGCAGGTATAGTACAATGTAACATAGCCCATTAGCAGGTATAGTACAATGTAACATAGCCCATTAGCAGGTATAGTACAATGTAACATAGCCCATTAGCAGGTATAGTACAATGTAACATAGCCCATTAGCAGGTATAGTACAATGTAACATAGCCCATTAGCAGGTATAGTACAATGTAACATAGCCCATTAGCAGGTATAGTACAATGTAACATAGCCCATTAGCAGGTATAGTACAATGTAACATAGCCCATTAGCAGGTATAGTACAATGTAACATAGCCCATTAGCAGGTATAGTACAATGTAACATAGCCAATTAACAGGTATAGTACAATGTAACATAGCCCATTAGCAGGTATAGTACAATGTAACATAGCCAATTAACAGGTATAGTACAATGTAACATAGCCAATTAACAGGTATAGTACAATGTAACATAGCCCATTAGCAGGTATAGTACAATGTAACATATCCAATTAACAGGTATAGTAAAATGTAACATATCCAATTAACAGGTATAGTACAATGTAACATAGCCAATTAGCAGGTATAGTACAATGTAACATATCCAATTAACAGGTATAGTACAATGTAACATAGCCCATTAGCAGGTATAGTACAATGTAACATAGCCAATTAGCAGGTATAGTACAATGTAACATATCCAATTAACAGGTATAGTACAATGTAACATATCCAATTAACAGGTATAGTAAAATGTAACATAGCCCATTAGCAGGTATAGTACAATGTAACATATCCAATTAGCAGGTATAGTACAATGTAACATAGCCAATTAACAGGTATAGTACAATGTAACATATCCAATTAACAGATATAGTACAATGTAACATATCCAATTAACAGGTATAGTACAATGTAACATAGCCCATTAGCAGGTATAGTACAATGTAACATAGCCCATTAGCAGGTATAGTACAATGTAACATATCCAATTAACAGGTATAGTACAATGTAACATATCCAATTAACAGGTATAGTACAATGTAACATATCCAATTAACAGGTATAGTACAATGTAACATATCCAATTAACAGGTATAGTACAATGTAACATAGCCAATTAACAGGTATAGTACAATGTAACATATCCAATTAACAGGTATAGTACAATGTAACATAACCCATTAGCAGGTATAGTACAATGTAACATAGCCAATTAGCAGGTATAGTACAATGTAACATAGCCAATTAACAGGTATAGTACAATGTAACATATCCAATTAACAGGTATAGTACAATGTAACATATCCAATTAACAGGTATAGTACAATGTAACATATCCAATTAACAGGTATAGTACAATGTAACATAGCCAATTAACAGGTATAGTACAATGTAACATATCCAATTAACAGGTATAGTACAATGTAACATATCCAATTAACAGGTATAGTAAAATGTAACATAACCCATTAGCAGGTATAGTACAATGTAACATATCCAATTAACAGGTATAGTACAATGTAACATAGCCAATTAACAGGTATAGTACAATGTAACATATCCAATTAACAGGTATAGTACAATGTAACATATCCAATTAACAGGTATAGTAAAATGTAACATAGCCCATTAGCAGGTATAGTACAATGTAACATAGCCAATTAACAGGTATAGTACAATGTAACATAGCCAATTAACAGGTATAGTAAAATGTAACATATCCAATTAACAGGTATAGTACAATGTAACATAGCCAATTAACAGGTATAGTACAATGTAACATAGCCAATTAACAGGTATAGTACAATGTAACATAGCCAATTAACAGGTATAGTACAATGTAACATATCCAATTAACAGGTATAGTACAATGTAACATATCCAATTAACAGGTATAGTACAATGTAACATAGCCAATTAACAGGTATAGTACAATGTAACATATCCAATTAACAGGTATAGTACAATGTAACATAGCCCATTAGCAGGTATAGTACAATGTAACATGGCCCATTAGCAGGTATAGTACAATGTAACATATCCAATTAACAGGTATAGTACAATGTAACATACCCCATTAGCAGGTATAGTAAAATGTAACATAGCCCATTAGCAGGTATAGTACAATGTAACATATCCAATTAACAGGTATAGTACAATGTAACATAGCCCATTAGCAGGTATAGTACAATGTAACATAGCCCATTAGCAGGTATAGTACAATGTAACATATCCAATTAACAGGTATAGTACAATGTAACATATCCAATTAACAGGTATAGTACAATGTAACATATCCAATTAACAGGTATAGTAAAATGTAACATAGCCCATTAGCAGGTATAGTAAAATGTAACATAGCCCATTAGCAGGTATAGTACAATGTAACATATCCAATTAACAGGTATAGTACAATGTAACATAGCCCATTAGCAGGTATAGTACAATGTAACATAGCCCATTAGCAGGTATAGTACAATGTAACATATCCAATTAACAGGTATAGTACAATGTAACATATCCAATTAACAGGTATAGTAAAATGTAACATAGCCCATTAGCAGGTATAGTACAATGTAACATAGCCCATTAGCAGGTATAGTACAATGTAACATATCCAATTAGCAGGTATAGTACAATGTAACATATCCAATTAACAGGTATAGTACAATGTAACATAGCCCATTAGCAGGTATAGTACAATGTAACATATCCAATTAGCAGGTATAGTACAATGTAACAGGTTAAGTATGTTATATTCTAAATATGCATTGAACTAGGCCGACTTTATTGAAACAAGAGGCCCAACTTGTCCTGAAATCACTCACCTGGTTTATATCACTTAACAGTTGACTATTTCATTAGGAAGTCGTATGTAGTATTATAAGAACACAACCTATTTAAGCTATTTCACAAACTTTATATCATGTTGCTTTGACCAATTTTACTATATCCTAGTAAACATTCATTCTAAAGATAAAGGCATAATTAATATGCATAGTCTCCTGTGACATTGTGACATAATAGAACTTATCCAAGATCTTGATGATATAAACCCATTTACCAAGTTTGAAATTGGAAGAGACATATTCTCTAGATCTGGAGAGGTAACAATCTCAGCCAATCAGATGCAAGGTATCTCAATAATATGTGCAGATCTCACTTATAACAGAACCTGTCAAAGACAATGATAATATAAGCTTATTTACCAAGTTGGAGCAAAATCTGATTGGAACTCGGTCTCCAGAGTGGTACTAAATTCTGACTGTCACAGGCACAAGATTGCCTCAATTAATATGCATAGATCCTAATCGAACTCATCCATTATCTTGATAACAATTTTGATCAAATTCTGATCAGAAATCTAGTTGCTAGAATACTGACAACCTCAGCCAATCAGATGCAAGATCATGTCATTAATATGCATAAATTTCACTAATTATCATTCTCAACCAAGATCTTGATGATACTGTCCTATTTACCAAGTCTGATCAAATTCCTATAAAATATACAGTTTCTAGAGTACTAACAAAATGACCGACCAGATGCAAGATCACCTCATAAATATGCACATGTCTTGCTCATAATAAATACAATTAAACATCTTGATAATAGTAGCCTCTTTACTAAGTTTGACTAAGATCAGATCAGAAATAGTCATCCAAGTGGTAAGATGCTAACCCAAGCATATGCAAGATCATCTCAATATTATGTGTAGATGATCTTACTCATAATAAAAACATTATATATCTTGATGTTATAAGCCTATTTACTAAGTTTGATCAAAATTTGATCAGAAATAGTCTTCAGAGTGGCATGAAGCTCAGCCAATCAGATGCAAGACTACCTCATTAATATGCATGGATCTTGTTCAATATCGAAACCATCCAAGTTCTTGATGATATAAATCCATACTTCAAGTTTTACAAAAACTGAATCAGAAGTACAGCTTCAAGAGTGGTAACAAAGTCAGCCAATCAGATGCAAGATTACCTCAATAATATGCATGGATCCCGCTCATTATCAAACTTGTCTGCGAAATTAATGATATAAGCAATTATTCCAAGTTTGATAAAAATCAGATCAGAAATATAGCCTCCAGAGTAGTAACAAGGTCAGCTAATCAGATGCAAGATCACCTTATTAATATCTGTGGATCTCACTCATTATTGAACTCACCCAAGATCTTGATGATATAAGCATTTATTATAAGTCTGATTAAAATCAGATCAGAAATATGGTCTCCAGAGTGGTAACAAGCTAAGCCAATCAAACAAAAGATAACTTCATTTGTATGTGTGGATTTCATTCATTATCAAATTCATCCAATGTCTTCATGATATAAACAAATAATCCATACAGAAATATGGACTCCAGAATGGTAATGAGCAATTCTTGATGGATGTATATATTACAGCCAGGTGAGCTCATAAACTGATGAAAACAAGAGAATCACGAATGGTACATTATACACCTAATACATGTTTAAAAGTTCTCAATTTTTGGAACTAGTAGGGCATAGTTGACTCTGGAGATTACTGACCAATGTATCCCAATGACCCTATCTTTGTTCAAAGTATGAAATATTGAACTTAACTTACTGTGCAGAAACCATTACAAGGCTGAGCATATTTTTTTTGCATCCACTTGTCCATGACAAGTGGTTTCAGAAAATTAACTTGTCCCACCAACCTTTTCACTTGTCCTAAAATTGTAATCACTTGTCAAGATTTGATTAGATGTATGCACTTTAAAAAATCCATAGAAAGAACAAAGGAAATAATGTACAACATATTTATTTCTTAAAAGAATGAAATTTTTCAAAAGCATAGGTTGATATTATTCATTTTGTTACATCAGAGGTTTTCAGTTTTCCACTGTCCATGTATCTTATATGCATTATTTTTTGCTCCAATATGGCAACATCAGCACTTCCATCAGCAAGAATGGAAATGAATTTACTGGAATTCAGACTTTCCCTAACTTCTTCTCTCAAGACTTGATTGATTGATAGAATGAAGTCTCTTGCCCTGAATCTGTTCTTATAATTAGCACCAAGTTCAACAGCATTCTTCTCCTGGATTGCACACAGAATTTCCAAATCAGAAAATGGTTTTCCATAATGGGGAAGATCGTAGCCTTTATTAAAGAGAGCACTCATTTTTTTCATTTCAGTTTCATTTAGTTCTGAAAGGGCCTTTCCTAGTATAGTGTCAGCAACTATAACCTCTGGGATTTTCTGTACATGCTGGCTAGTGTCATACATATACTGTGCAGCACAGGCCTTGTGAGGTCAAGAATTCTCATGAGACTTGATTGGTTCAATCCTGAATTTGTCAGTTCCATTGCCAAAGACACTGGTTGAATTTCCAACCTGTGCCATTTTAGGATATTGTTTGCAATAATTGCAAAACATTTTTCCTTCTGAGTCAATGAATTCAATCCATGGATAACTATCAACCCAAAGTGGCTAAAAATTTCTCAGTCTCTTAGTGGTGTCATATTTGACATTTTTTGTTGCCACAGAGTCTGGCTTACGTCTCTTTGGAGAAATATTTACCTCACACTCAGTGGCAGTCTATTATTTTAAAACTCCACTTTCAACTGAATTTTTGTTCTTTGAATCTTCCTTATTAATTTCCTTGCAAAAATAATTTAGTAAACTCATTTTATCCACATAGTATATATATTCTTGCTTGACAACTACTTCTAAAGTGATCATAATATACATTTTGTCCTATAAATATTATCAGAGACAGGTCCTTAATTAGCATAATTGTTTCACTTCAAATGCAATATTGGACGTGGAAGTTAATCCCCTGTATAATCAATTAAAAATTAAAGAATCATCACTGCAATTTAATCAGTTCATAAAGGGAACTGACACTAATGTTGCTAAAGTGCCTTTCATTCAATTAATTGGATTCACTCGCTGGATTGAAATCAAAGGGTGAATCATTCATGAGGATCTGGTTTACACAATACAACAAAGCCATTTAAAACACTGATAATTAATCATACCGGCTTTGTCAATAATTTTGGTCGCTTAGTCCCATATGCAGTCAAGTGGTAATAGAATGTGCGCACATGCAACAAGTAAATGACCTTTGGCAGGCGTGATACAGGATGTATATAAATACATGGCGAAGGGTAGAATCAAGTATTCAGTATGCCCAGAGGGCATGAATGGCCACATAAAGGTAGATAAAGTGATTATGGCATGGAAATAAACATTTGACTGACTTTTTTTTTAAAAAGGAAAAAAGCACTTGTCCTAGACTAGCGACTTGGAAAATTTTACTTGCCTGACTTTTTTTTAAAAAAGGAAAAACCACTTGTCCTAGACTAGCGACTTGGAAAATTTTACTTGCCTGACTTTTTTTTAAAAAAGGAAAAAACCACTTGTCCTAGACTAGCGACTTGGAAAATTTTACTTGCCTGACTTTTTTTTAAAAAAGGAAAAAACCACTTGTCCTAGACTAGCGACTTGGAAAATTTTACTTGTCTGACTTCAAAAATAAATAGTCTGGAACGTCAGGATATCGCATTTGCATTATTTTCTTATTAGACTTACCATGACCTTGACCTTTGACTTTTAGACCGCAAAATCTAAAGTTTCTATCTTACCCAAAGCACAAGTCATGCACTATATTTCGTCAAAGAACATACTCTCGAACAGCTGTTATTATGTTAAACTCATTTTTCAATTATACTGACCTTTGACCTTTTGACTCCAAAATCAACAGGTCCACCATAAACTTTGATCAAGACACATACTCTAAAATGGGTAATTTTCCCAGTGAAATTCAAACTGAATGTAAACAAAATGCAGAATGAATGTAAACAAAAAACAATTAATGCAAATGAAATGTAGAATGAACACCAATGAAACGTAGATTGGACACCAATGAAATGAACACCAATGTAACCACGCAAATTGATACCCATTAAATTGAATGAACTACGTAAATTTATATCCATTTAAAGTTCAACTATTTTTTGTGCAAAGGTAAAAAGAACATAAAAAGCCAACAGCTGACATTACTGTAAGAGATCTGCTACAAAAATCTGATATTTGTATTTAACTAGCCAACACAATAGAGCATAAAATTAGAAGAAAATGTGCTTGTTCCAAGTGAATAGCAGATACGTTTCATCTCATGAGTAAACAAAACCCTAGTATTTTCACTTGAATCAAAGTCACTCATGAAATTAAAAAGTTATCACCAACTCAATGAAATAAATTTATTATTCACTTGGAACACAAGCAAATATATTAAGTGAATTGGACATGGGATTACTGAGTCACAAGTTACAAGTAGCGGAAAAACTTTATTCAAAACTCAGCCTCCACAGAAAATACTCACATACTCACAAATGGAAAATCTAAATGTTTTATTTACACCTGTCCCCCCAAAACAAAATCAAGCTTTTACCCATTAAGTTAGGAAGTTTAGGGCTGGCAAGGAATTGGTAAAATTATATAATTTTTACTGACCACTGGGAAAATATTATTCAAAAGCAAATACTGCAAGGTAAAGAACAGCAACAAAATTTAATATTGAGAAGGAATTTCCCTTATGTCATTAGATTGGAATCTAGAAGTAAAAGTCTGAGATGGGGTTTGAAGGAAATTTGGAACCTGTTACTGAACATAAATAATACCAATACAAATGTTAAAATCATTGCAAATTATTTCTTACTACAGTTATAAGGAATTGTTATCTGTAAGACACTTGCATTTGCATGCGTTCACCAAAAAGAATGAAAATATTTAGTAGGAAATGCATAGTAGCACAAAGGGGTAAACAAACCAGTTTTAAATTCTGAAATCTGAATTAACTTACCCCAAAAGCTAACTTCTCAAAAAAGTGAGATATACCACTTGGATATGCAACCTCATATCTTGACCCAGAATCCATTAGAACTGCAAAGATAAAGTCCTAATAGTATGCAACAACAATAATTTTTGCTCCTGTAATCCTAATATAAAAAGGTTTCAAAATGATTATATCTTGTCTCTTTAGCAAGAAAGTATTCTGTGCAATATTCCTGTATTCCACTTAGTTAAATATTCTTGGCAATGTTCCTGTATTCCACATAGCTAAGTATTCTGGGTAATATTCCTGTATTCCACTAAGTTAAATATTCTCTGCAATATTCCTGTATTCCACTTAGCTAAGTATTCTCCACAATATTCCTGTATTCCACTTAGCTAAGTATTCTCCACAATATTCCTGTATTCCACTTAGCTAAGTATTCTCCACAATATTCCTGTATTCCACTTAGCTAAGTATTCTCCACAATATTCCTGTATTCCACTTAGCTAAGTATTCTCCACAATATTCCTGTATTCCACTTAGCTAAGTATTCTCCACAATATTCCTGTATTCCACTTAGCTAAACTGTATAACTCTGATTGAGCTGTTCATTTATTCATTCCTTCTTTCATGATGCAAATGCATGCAAGATACGACCAACAACAATTAATTCTGCAACATATGTTTTGTCTATAGGGGTGTATTCCATTTGTATCCACAAGAGATAGCTGGAATGAAAATTATTCATTTTTCTATTGAAAGTGAAAGAAGACCTCAGCAAAGATGTATTTATCTTTAAGTTGGTAGGGCTTGGAAAAGATGACATTCCATGCAATGCAGGTATATTTAATTGGAATAGCTGTATATAAACCTGTACCATGGCACAGATTTAAAAAATTAATTGGAGTTCAAACTAGACAGGCACAGTATCAAACATTTTCAAACAATACTTCCATTAGACATAGTCATGTCAACTTTTGTTACTCCAATGCTATCTTTTGAGTTTATTGTTTGTCTTGTCTCTGTTTTGTAATTGCCTTTAAAGACAAAGACTCAGTAAGAGTCAAAAGCACGTTGGCAGAAGTTACACCCATAAAAATGTGACTACCCCTGTGCAAGAAGTTACGCTCGTACTACTTTGAGGACCACTGAGCCATAAGTTATGGTCATACAAATTTCACGACCACTGTACTAGAAGTTACGCTCCTAAAAAGAAAAGTGCTATACAAGTGCCTTCTGGTTGCTTATTTTATTTTACAAATGACTACAAAACTCGAAAAGAAAGGTCAAACATTGGTCAAGTGAGCCAGAATTTACATTTCCTATGCTACGTATTTACGATCCCTACCTTTAAATCTTAAGTAACAACACAGTTTAGACCACATTTGCTACGATCGAAACTTACATGTTCTTGCTTGGTTCCTAGTAAGGCCCTAGTTTTACAACTAGTTTTGACTGTTCATGTATACATACCCATACTCCTGAGTTCTGACACACATGAATTTCATATTTGACCCAAAAGTGAAATGCATGCATTCCCTCTTATGTGTCAGTTTGACTCTTGGAAGTTTCGCCTTAATCATCAAACACCATATGATAACCTTTAACATTCTTGCTGTTTGAAGGACTATAAATATGCACCAGCATGACCCTCTGATCATTTAGCATTGTTCTCATGAGAAGTTGTAAGTCACGTGGGATTGTCCGATAATTGACATCAATGTCAACTTTGATCTTTTGTTTTGAGAAGATAAATTGTTTGTGTGACACTGTGTGTGTGAGAGAGATAGGGAATGGATAACAGAAAGTGCAGGGATAATGCTACTCTACTACAGATTTCGAGGTTAATTTGTTTTTCTCAAATCAACCCATTTCAATTATGCATTAAGTTAATTCATATATAACATGTAATAAATATATCCAACAGTCATTTTCATTTCATTCAACAAACAAGATAGAGTTAATCATGCTTTTTTCTTAATATACAGTAAAGATTGTTTGTAACATTTCATAGTGGACTGTGATTTCGATAACATTACAACTGAGAAACGTTATATCCAAATTCTTAGTTTTTTTTTCCAGAATGTTTATGTTCATGTCCATGTTAGTATACATGCTGATGATGTTGGGTGTACATGTAGTAAACAAGTTTTATCATCCGCTGAAAGTGTGAACATACATGTACATGTACCAGCTGTTGAAAGTGTGAACATACATGTACATGTACCAGCTGAAAGTGTGAACATACATGTACATGTACCAGCTGGAAAGAAATTGTCAATAGTCATCTGGTTTTTATTAATCTGAGATTTTTTGTTGATATGTTTTTAGTGATATGCAAATGCTCATAAAGAATATCAGTTGTGTCACTTTGAGCTTGTAGTTACAGTGTAATGCTATCTAGAACCATGCTGGCTCCAGGTACAAAGCCTGGTACTAAGTCATTGATGTCCTCATCACTTCCAGTAGCAGAAAAATCGGTCACTTCCCGGCAATCACTAATATCAACAAACAATATCTTTAACTGTTAATATCGCAAATGTGCCAATGTCACTATCTGAATTAACATATTCAGAGAAATCAACATCCTTCTTACCAGAATCAAGTAGGCATAATGCATGCACCATACCAATGTAAACACAATAATCATCATTATCACTGGTAATGACATCTGTTTGCTCTCTACAGACTGCCTTAACAAAACAGTTTGCAACATAATCTGTGGAAACATCACGCCACACATGATAAATCATATTGTGGCCAATAAATTTACTTTGCATTCAATTTTTTTTGTCAAGGCTCAAGAAGTATCTTCGGATCAGAGATCATTAGTACTTTGACTTCAAACTGAAGAGGACTCCTTCAAGCTGTACTTGATTATTCAACATAAAGGTACAGAACGATATTATTTGGTCAAAAAACGATTTCTTGTCATGCTTTAATTGCACTGAATAGGAACACATGATTCTAAATTGCTGATTATGAATGAGGTGTGATTATTATGTTTTTGTTATCTGGTGCCTTTGTTATGCCTTTGTTATTTAGTGATTATGAGTGAGGTGTGATTATCATACCTTTTTCACCTGGTGCCTTTGTTATGCCTTTGTTATTTAAATGACCACCATTATTTACCTGGCTTTGGCACATCCGGTGATAACAAAAATGTTATAACTGAGCTAATTTTCTCTGATGGACAACACAAAGCAAACACTGTAACCAATTAAACATTGTAAGAAAGGAATGTTATAACAAATCCTTTGGAATATATAACAATTAGAAATTTTGGCCGGGGATATTAAACTCAGATATTCTAACAGAGAAAACATTTCATCCAAGAACATAATAAACCATCTTTACTGTATCTATACCTCCCACAGTGCAGAACTGTCCAAATTTGTTCTCTGAGGCAACTCGTAGTCCATTATCCAGTGTCGACACCTGGGTCTCATTTTTCTGCTGACTTGGTGAGGTGTATTTAGGAGGAAGAACTCCTGGCAAGGGCTTGGACAATGGTACATCAGTAATAGACTGTGGGCTAGATGCACTGCTGAATCCACGCTGCAATGGTCTCCTGCAAATAAATTCAAGAATGAGCATAGTGCTACACTGTATTTTAATAGAATTGCAGTCTTTCTATTTAGTGAGGAAGCATTGGAAAGCTAGTTTTAGGAAAGAATTCATCTGTACAACCCAACTAGGTGGGATGCTAATGAGAACACAAATAGACCCAAGCTTGTGATCCACAATACCCTTTATTCTAATGCTTTAAGAACAGTATTATATTTGTCCTAATCACAAGCCTCAAGATGTCGTCAACACCATGAACAATAGTAATTGTGGCATTTGCAATGCCTTAAAGGGACTGCACCAGTTGCTGCATAGTAATAGTTACCATACAATATTTACTTAACCTTGAATTTACCTTAAATCATCAGATTATCATGTTTTTTTTGTTTCTAGATATAATGAGCTATTGTTTATTGTTTCCCTTACAATTACCACCTTATTTGATTCAGTGAACGACTCAGTCTTTACTGGTATATGCACCACAATTTTGACCAAAACATTCAAGTCACCATGCTCAATTAATCTCAGAGAGCATGTTGAACATTTTGATAAAAAGACCTTTAGTAATACTGTTACAACATTATTTAAGTGAATAATACAGTCAATACTGCAAAAAAGGTCCAACGTCATCACTTCATAAAGGATAAAGACAAGTTTGCACTTCACCAAACTGAGGGATCACTTCAAATTACAGGGATGTAACAAAAGGCTCAAGTGTGCCTGATTTTGATTTTGCTCACCTGGCTTTCATAATTCAAGAGTTGACAATTTCACTAAGCAGGTTTTATATAGCATTGTAAGAACAAAACCTATGCAAATATCTGCCAGTTTTGTGTACATCATGTTGATTTTACCTATTTTACCACAGTCTGATGAAAGAAACTTTCCAAAGATAAAAGCATTATTAATATGCATTTAAATGATGTCATCCAAGATCTTTAAAAGTTAAGTTTACTGATGAAGCTTAGTTTGTTGATCACAGAGTTACATGTCTTTCACACAAATTGAAATTATATTTCACAGGTTTTCTTGTCTTTTAGACCATGACTTTCTTTACTCTTGGTAATTAAATTAGGAAGTGGTTCAGAAGAAAGGCATATTGGGTCATTTTTTAAAGTTAAAGATCGAAAATAATTTGTGGGTAATGGCACAGAATATATGAAATGCCACAAAATAATGCACAATACATGGGATAAAAATAAATGACAAATGTTTCAGGCACTTTATCATGGCAATACTAGCAACTGTCAAACTCCAAACACATCAAGCTTGCTTCCAAATATTGAAAAATTTCAAATGTGCCAAAGTTTTTTGAAATAATTTTCTCCAAAATAAATTGATAAACCAGACATTAAAGTAAACAATTACTTGCCAACAAATATATATATATATATATATATATATATATATATATATATATATATATATGTGTGTAAAAAAATTATGATCCTTGATTACAAATTTGCAGTTTATGCTAATCTGCAGTTGCATATTTTCTCTAACAATATTTGTTTTATACTCTTTCTTCAGTTATAAATGGCAAATTATTCATTTTTATCCTTAAGTTGTATTAATTTTTTACTCTTTCTATAAACTGTTTCATTTAAATTTTGCATCTTGAATTCTACAATTTTTACTCTAATTTTTACTTTAATGTTTTTACTTTTTCATCAGGGGAAGAACTCTGTACCCCAAACCTGTGATTCTCTATAGTCTATATCATGGGTTAATTCCCTTGCTTCGCCTTAATTTAGAGAGAACATGTATTAAGAGCAAACAAAAAACAACTTTAGATTGCATATGACTTGAGAATATTTCTAACTGCACTGAATTTCTTTAATATGCACAGATTGTGCTCATCATAAAACTTATTGGACATCTTAATGATTTAAGTCTGTCCGACATCTTAATGATTTAAGTCTGTCCGACATCTTAATGATTTAAGTCTGTCCGACATCTTAATGATTTAAGTCTGTCTGACATCTTAATGATTTAAGTCTGTCCGACATCTTAATGATTTAAGTCTGTCCGACATCTTAATGATTTAAGTCTGTCCGACATCTTAATGATTTAAGTCTGTCCGACATCTTAATGATTTAAGTCTGTCTGACATCTTAATGATTTAAGTCTGTCTGACATCTTAATGATTTAAGTCTGTCTGACATCTTAATGATTTAAGTCTATTTACCAAGTTTACTTAAAATAAAATATAAAAAAACAGCATATAGTGGTAACAAGTTCAGTCAATCAGATGTAAGATCACATCATTAATATGTGTGGATACTGCTCATTATCTAACTCTCATGAGATCCTAATTATATAAGCCAATAATCCAAGTTTTATTAAAATCTGATCAGAAACATGACCTCCAGAGTGTTAACAAGCTCAGAAATTTTCTAGTCTTGTTGAATGTTCACTAGCCCTTCAAACAAATACTGGCAGGTGACAACTGAAACTTTACTAGCCATCAGAATAATGAAATTCTGAAAATTACAAGTCCAATAAGAAATTTACAAGGCCAACAGGAAATTTGCTAGTCCAACAGGAAATTTGCTAGTCCAACAGGAAAATTACAAGTCCAACAGGATATTTACAAGTCCAACATGAAATTTACACAACAGGAAATTTACAAGTCCAACAGGAAATTTACTAGCCTTAGGCCAGCAGACTACTGCTAATTTCAAGCCCTGCATACCATAACATCCAGTTGAGCTAAAACTGTCCTATAAGCCTCAGGCTTTTAAGGATCTTGTAACCATAAGGTTCACTTTTGTACTTGCTATATGCTAGACCAAAAACATATTCTTTGGCAATTCTTATTATCTGATATTACTGACTGTGGCAGAGAACAACTGTACAGTAGCATATTCAATGGTGGATGCTCCATATTAAAGAAAGCTAGATTTAGGATGGCTCACAACTAGTGTATTCAATTAGGTGCACTGTCTGCTGTTGCACAGAGCAACTTTACAGTGGCATATTCAATGGTGGATGGTGCATCCCACAGAAAAGCTAGATTTATGGTGGCTCACAACTAAAGTATTCAGTTAGGTGCACTGTCCGCTGTGGCAGAGAACAACTATATGGTGACATATTCAATGGTGCATCCCATAGACAAGCTCAATTTGGGTGACTCACAACTAATGTATTCAATTAGGTGCACTGTCTGCTGTACCCAGTAGCAAATGTATTCCCTCTTCTTTCAATCCACTGCACTGAATCTTTTCAATTTCTCCAGGTTTAAAACTAAACATGAAATGGCATGTGGCACATTTCTGATCCAGTGTCCAAATGGCTTATAATGTGGCAATAGATTTTACCTAACACATATTCTCCATCATTTTGTTGTCACATGCTAATGTTAAGCATGTTGTCTGCTAAGTCTCCTTTAAGTGGAATTGACAATTACTTGCATGCTCTTAATTGATCCAAATCTTATGGACGCTTTTCAAACAATACTATGTTCAATACATGTACATGCTCATCATCATTATCGCTGTGAAGATTCTTGCTAGAAAACTTCACAATTGCCAAAACATCACCATTTTGATTTTGATGTAAACATTTGTAATTCTGACACTGATCCTCATGAGGAGACATTTGTAGAAGGCTCTTTTTGATCCATTAAATTCAATTTCTATATCACTGGGAGTTATTGATTTCTTTTCAAAATGCTTGGTAGCACAAATTTTTTATTGGATTTTGCACCTGGTAGCAAAACCATAAAAAGGTAGCAAATTTGCTACTTGTTAATGTGTATTTTGAACCCTGCATTTCCTTTATTAATAACGCCTCTCTGAAAAGTAAAGAAAAAAACAACAAGCAATTGACCAATTATCAGTTCTGTGGTTGCTGAGCTCCTGTGTGACCGATAATGCAGATTGTCCATCACTGAACTGCAATTTGTAGGTTTTTCTTTGCCATGGGAATTAAAGTCAAAACATAATACATAGTGATGGAAAACAACTAGCAACATGCAAATGATACTAAAGTACAGATTACTTATTTTCAAATGTAGTATTTCTGTTTGTTGTAGAAAGATTGGTAGCACAAATTTTTTTATTGGATTTTGCACATGGTAGCAAAACCATAAAAAAGGTAGAAAACACTGAAATGTAAGGAGTATTTTAAGACTGGATTTAAAATCACACTCCCCATTGACTACATTTTCAAACTTTGAAATGTTTGCATGGATGGAGGATGGTATGGCTTTAAACTTATAAGGTATTAAGGGATTGAATAATTCTGAGCTAGATTGTAATTGTGCCAGGCAATTACTGAGACTGACGGTGGGCATGATTCAAAATATGGCAGATCCTGACAATTAGGGGTGAATTGAAACATCTCTGCCACGTATCGATATGATTCTCGATACACAGGCTACGATACGATACATAATCGATACACATATCTACTTGATGGTCTTTTCATCCTTAGAAGGTCTGTCAATGGTAGGGTGGTGCCATTTTTTTTGTGTTGACATATTGGGTGTATTTATTTCCAGTATGCAGATTACAAACAAACATAGACTTATCATCTGTTCATATTTAATTCTCATCTTTGACAATGAAATTTTTTTTTTTACTTCCAAACAGACTACCTGTTAGCTGTTAGTGATTTTTATTCAACCTTTTAGGCCATTCCAGGATGCTCCATTTGATCAGATGCATGAATCATCCTGGTCACCATGCCCTTTGTTTTGCATTGAATTAATATTTTTAAAACATCTTATTACCAATTTCATGTCTTCACTTTCATTTTGAAGGCATTATGGTGTTAACTTCAAAACAGAAGAAGCAGTGCAATTTCCTTGTGCAAGGAAAATCTTATCTAGAACAAGTTTGAGTGTGGGAGCAGAGATGCCCAACAACCAAATCCTTCACACTGTACTTCCTGCAGATGCAAAACAACTTGCCTCTGCCACAGGCACTTGTTTCTGTCAGTGAAAAAGAAAATTATTTTCAACACCCACTCCCCTTCTACAAATTGACAAGGTGGCTATAATTCATGTGCTTTGGAATCTGCCCCCTTGCCGATTCTGTGCTAATATACTTTTTTATCCCATTGGCATGTTTGGTCACTGATTAAATATATCAATGTAAAAGGAGACATTCCAAACTTATTCCCCATGTATTGAATTTGGATGCCAATATTTCTGGTATGTTATGCAGTGAACACACTACAGTTAGTTATGATTAGTGATTATTGTTTTACCCCAGACTTGAACAAACAAAAACCACTAATCAGAACTGCATGTAACACATTTCACTGCTTGACACACTGGAAGTGAAGCCTTCAATTCGATCCAAGTAGACAAGATGCGATGCAATAGATAAATTTCACTTAAAAGTGGTTATTAAATGATCAGTAAAGCACTTAAATCATATATGGGGAACAAATTTGCAATGTCTTCTTTCCGTTGATATATGTTATCAGTGGCTGAAGATGCAGACGGGATATACTAATTAGCATGGAATTGGGGTGGGGGAAGGGGGCAGATTTTGAACCATGTGAGTTAGTCACCTTGTGTTCATTTGTAGAAGGCGAGTGGGTGTCTTTTTTTAAAAAATTTTTACTGACAGAAATGAGTGCATGTACTTGCTATGGCTGTCTCAGATGAATTCTCAATTTAAAGAATGGAAAGGCAAATGACTAATAATTATTCATGACTGCTGAATATTAAAGTAACTTGTATAGAGTAAGTATTGTTTTCTATCAATTCTTCCCATCTTGTATCGATATGGGTATCAATATAGAAAAAGTAACGATATATCCATTAATCGTTTCACTCCTCCTGACAATACATGAAACCAAAATAAGAAAACATGATGTGTCAACTGGTTCCATATGGCAACTGCTAAAGACCCTCTATACTGGATAACAATATGTGGAGTATACCAAAATAACAAACAATTGTTGTGAGAACTGCTCTCCCATCAAGCAAAATTTTGTAAATAGTGATGAAAATGTTCTTTATAACAAGTACACAGAATTTGGTTCTCCAAGATGTGGATGGTTATTCTAGAACTGAAAAGTCAGTGAAGAAAAGTAAATTTTTAAAAAAATATCAGATGTATTTAATAAATATATAATAGTAGGGTTTGAAAATATTGTGATTTTCACATTCAGGTATTTTTCTTTGGCACAGATTTTTGGAAATTAGTGTGACTTGTGCAATCGCACATCTTTGACAGACCTGCACTATTATCTAGTGTACTTTAGAACCTGATGTATTACATTATTTTCACTTCTTACTATCACATGCATTGAATTTTTACCGACACGTGTTCATGTTAAGTGCTGACAAAACCACATTTCTTGCCTAATTAATCAGGTCATTACATTTGCTACAATGTCTGTTTTTACAGTGAGAACAATACGTCTGAAACTTAAACTCTTCAAATTTTGATTTGATCTCATATCCATGAAACTCAAATCTTAAGAAATTAATTTATCTCATCTCCAAGAGCTTCAAATTAGGCAATATTTTCTGTGGACATAATCTTCCATCTTTCTTTGTCTCTTGTTTGTTATGAAAAAAATGTATGGCAAGATGCATTTTATAACTGACCAATAAGATTAGTTAGCTATAGATGGAGCTTAGGTGCAAGTTTGTTGTAACTTATGTTATGGCATGTCAACTCACTGTGAACTTGCAAAAATTTTACTTTTAATGACATGATTCTGATGTTAGTGAATGGATGCAATTGATACAGAAATCAAAATCAAGCGTTGTATCTTGGCTTGGTGGGGGAGGGAGTGAGAGATGAAGATGTGGGATGGGTGGGTTCGAGGACTTTTTAATCGCCAAGTCAAGTTTTAAATTCCTACAATGTATAATGTGCTCTTCTGAACACAGCTTTCTGGAAATTCAAGGGTATCCCATTCCAATGACTTCATCATGCTTGTCACACTACTCCTCCTACAGTAGTCATTCCACACAAATATTGCAGCTTGGTACTAAAGAGTTTCCAGCTAGTTTGTGTTTGTGTTTTGTGGGGTTTAATGCCATTTTCCAGCATATGATAGGCTATACATGGCGGCCAGTATATTTGGTGGAGGAAGACCCGGGAAGAACCATTGACTACTGGCAAGCTTTTTCACACACCCACGTTGGTCGTGCTGAGACTCGAACTCACATGGACAGAGATGAGATGTCTGAGTGATCTGTAAAGGTGACCACCTTAGACCACTCGGGGCCCATTTCCAGCTGGATAATGTCACTCTTCAGCTGCGGAGGAGGGGGGGGGGCCCAAATGCTTATGCTTTTTTCAAAAAACTTAGCACACTAAGGATCTGTATACAGTGTCCTTCAGGTCATGTAGGCAGGATTTCAAGTTCCTCAATAAGGAAAAAGAATTACAGTAAGTATAGTACGACTAAAGCAATTAGAATTTAATATGTGCAACAATGTCAATATTGTCTGCCAACTGTGTGATATTCTTTAAAATCTGGCTTCCAGTACCCGTCGAGTGCTCCATGAACACGTGTCACGGCAACACTTGTTCAAGCAGTAAGACGTCACCCCGTCTCCATCACAAATATCAGGGTCGACGTCTTATATTGTACGACTATTCAAGATGCTAATTATGCCGTCACAAACAAAATTTCCACATGGAGGTAGTTGGACAAATTCATAACTTTAACTAATAAAGCATATGTGTCAATGCAAACCAATGATAGCTGAGAGTTTACAATAAAAAAACGAAACCAAAAGCATAGTGTGTTTCATTAAAAAATAAAGTGTCGAATGATGACATCTTGTGTAATTCCACATGCATTGAATTTTCACCGACACGTGTTCATTCTAACTAAAATAAACGTTTACCGACATTTATTCACTAGTAGAACTGACATTTAAATGAATTGCTAGTTATTAGTTTTCATGAAAGGCACGTGTCAAATGCACAAATAACCTTGACAGCCTTCCAGAGTGTCGAAAAATTCGATTCCATGCGTGAGTCGCCATATTTGCGATCGGTATGCATGTAATTTTGCATCTTCGATGATTTTATCCTAGGGAATCATTCGCTAGGCGGCACGTACAGCACACAACGTATGAAACTATAGACTACTCCCAAAACTACTCAGCTACGAACAAGTAGAATTTTAAAAAATTTAAAAATTAAAAAAAAACAAAAAACTACTTATAAAGAGGGGGGAGAAACACTGAAGTTAATAAAGTTCATTTCATAGGTTTACAGACAGGACAGGACTTATTCAGTCGGTTTGAAAGTGAATACTTTTTCTGAAATACCAGTCACATCAGAAGTATCTCAAGGTTCTGTAATTGGTTATATTCTATTTCTGCATGCATACATCAATGACTTGCTATAAACATTCATTCCTTAATGATGGTAATAACTCAGACTGTAACAAACTTCAACACGACCTTGCCATTCCTCAATATTTTGACAAATTACGGAAATGTATTTCAATCCTAGTAAATGTCTGGTTTTAAATATCTCGCCAACCATATATATATATATATATATATATATATATATATATATATATATATATATATATATATATATATATATATATATATATATATATATATATATATATATACACGCACACACACACACACACACACACACACACGTTTAACATGGTGAGAAATCAGAGCAATAGATCATTGTAAATACCTTGGTGTAGAAATTAGTCACGACTTGAACTGAAACTACTATATCTCAAGAATAGCAAGCAGTACCTAAAGAACACTCGTCTTTTTCCGAAGAAACATCAAAACCAAACATTAAGGTATAAAGTCATGCTTAGACTGTGAGTAAGCCTCCACTGTCTTGAGCCCATACACAGATATGAACATAATGAGTATGACTTCACTGTCTTGAGTCCATACACAAATATGAACACAACGAGTATGCCTCCACTGTCTTCAGTCCATACACAAATATGAACACAGTGAGAATGCCTCAACTGTCTTGAGTCCATATAAAAATATGAACACAGTGAGAATGCCTAAACTGTCTTGAGTCCACTACACGAATATGAATATTCAAAGAAAAAATGATAACATTAAAAGTAGAGCAGTTCGATGGCTCAAAAATAACTCCTCTCAAACTGCTAGTATATCTGATATGTAAGTCAACTTAGTTTGTCAAACATTTAAAGACAGACGCTCAAAGGCGCAATTGGTCATGTTGTACAAAATCGTACCAACCAGAATGACCAGGCACATGCACAGTATTTCATTTGTCCAGATTCAGGCAACGGACAGTTATTATAAATACTTTCTTTTCCCTCTGACCTTTGTGGGTTGGAAAATACTTCCCGAAAATACCGCTCTCTTGTTTGAATTATCTTCCTTGAAATCAGCATTACGCGGAGTCTATAATTTTATACCATAAAACCACTGTTTTACTTGCTTTATCTTTGTCTCTTATTTCTTCGCTAATTTTAACATTTAACATTATCCCAATTTTGCCTTCTGTGTTTTGATTTTAGTCGTTTTCGTTTCCTTACTAATATGCACAGACGAGCAACTGCACATAATCTTTGAGAGAGCCGTCTACAGTACGGATATACAAAAGGCTGACGAGTTTACAAATTCAAATCACGACGAGGGTTTGCATAAAGACAACGCTGAAGCTGGCATACACTATCGTTGTCAGAAATGGTGTATCCAAAAATGGGGCGAGTAAACCAAAAGTGACTGCTGAAGACATGTGATCGCTTGAAAGTGATTACTTGATAGTTGTGAGGAAAAAAGAAGAAAGTAAAGTTTGTTGACGCTAATCTGTCTTAAACTTAAAATAAAGAAGTTTTAAGAGTCAAGAATAGGGACTACCTAAGTATTACTTTAGGCAACATTCAAACAACAACCTATGTATTACTTTAGGCAACATTCAAACAACAACCTATGTATTACTTTAGGCAACATTCAAACAACAACCTATGTATTACTTTAGGCAACATTCAAACAACAACCTAAGTATTACTTTAGGCAACATTCAAACAACAACCAATGTATTACTTTAGGCAACTTTCAAACAACAACCTATGCATTACTTTAGACAGCATTCAAACAACAACCTATGTATTATTTAGGCAATATTTAAACAACAACCTATGTATTACTTTAGGCAACATTTAAACAACAACCTATGTATTACTTTAGGAAACATTCAAACAACAACCTATGTATTACTTTAGGCAACATTCAAACAACAATCTATGTATTACTTTAGGCAACATTTAAAGAACTACCTAGGTATTACTTTAGGAAACATTCAAAGAACAACCTAATTATTACTTTAGGCAACATTCAAGCAACAATCACAGAAAGCAGGTAGCAAATTACATTGAGATTCTGAAAAATGTTTATTCTTTCATTCCAATAATCCATACTTGTAAAGTCTTGTATACTGCTCTCATTAGTTTCCATATAAGTTATTGTTCTAACATTTGGTATAATCTACTAAAGAATTATGTAGATAGACTTCAGAAAATACAAAATGACAGTACGCGCCTAATAAGGTCGTAGAGAGTTTGGCTGAATGTGAAAGGTTGTACATGACTTGACTGAATGTGGAAGGTCGTATATAGTTTGGCTGAATGTGAAAGGTCGTACATGACTTGGCTGAATGTGAAAGGTCGTACATGACTTAACTGAATGTGAAAGGTCGTACGTGGTTTGGCTGAATGTGAGAGGAAGTACATGACTTGGCTGAATGTGAAAGGTCGTACATGACTTGGCTGAATGTGAAAGGTCGTACATGACTTGGCTGAATGTGAAAGGTCGTACATGACTTGGCTGAATGTAAAAGGTCGTACATTACTTGACTGAATGTGAAAGATCGTACATGGCTTGGCTGAATGTGAAAGGTCGTACATGACTTGGCTGAATGTGAAAGGTTGTACATGGCTTGGTTGAATCTGAAAAGTCGTACATGACTTGGCTGAATGTGAAAGGTCGTACATGTCTTGATTGAATGTGAAAGGTCGTACATGACTTGGCTGAATGTGAAAGGTCGTACATGGCTTGGCTCCCAAACATTTAACTAACCAATTAAAATTAATATCTCTTGTATTTTACCACGGTATCAGATCATTTCAAAACCTAGATGCATATACTGGTTGTGAACATCAATTTTTTTAAGTGTTTGGGGTCCAGAGCATGGTCAGGTCCCACTGGATGTACAAGAAGCTACCAACTTTCAAACAATAAAGATAAAACGTGACCAGTATCTATGATCTCTAAGAAATTCATTTTAATTCATTCTTTTGTCCTGTGATAAATGGTGTGTCATAGTTTTAAATGCTCTTATTATTTTACTTGTTTTATTATAATTGTCTCATGTGATATGTTTAATATGCAATGATGTATTAATATATTTTCCCAAGATGAAGCAAGGCCAAGTCACCACATTTCTGTTATTTTAACTGTGATTTTATTACGAAAACGATCGACAAATTTATTATAAGAGATTGATCTGCTGGCTTAACTATTAAATTTCCTATTTTACGTATGCCTTTTTTGTATGAATTTTAATTATTTTAGTTGCAAATCAAATGACTATTTTCATAAAGGCACTAAAAAAAGGGCATTATACATTAGATGAGTGCTTAGTATCAACTAACAAAACCGTACAAACGATGAGATCCATATCTGACAATAACAATTCTATATGAACACCGTTTGATGAAAAATTGCTCTCCACTGCTAGAGGAAGAAAAAGTGTCAGCCTGGTGCGAGTATTGATATAGTCGACGTGTTGCGGGAAACAATGACGCTAATTGTCAAAACATGGTTGTTTTATACTTGTTGCACATCCTGACATATCTGATAGTATTACCGCTAGTAAGAGCCGAGTTGTATTCACCCACCGATGATAATGTAATCATACTTGATGTAAATAATTTTGAAACGTTATTGCTGGGTTCAGAGAGTGCCTGGATAGTGGAGTTCTACAACAGCTGGTGCGGACACTGTATAGAATTTGCGCCGAAATGGAAAATGCTAGCCAAAGATGTGAAAGGTAAAATGAATTTTGCATTCCTTTAATTAATTTTTCTTCTGTTCAACCGAACATGTTTCAAAATAGGGTCGGCATTCGTACTTTATTTTGGGTACAGGTCATTTAGGCCCCAAACCAGTTCGTTCCAGGTCGATTCGGCCCAAAGGCTACGTTCGGTCGGGTCGATTCGGCTGGGTCGTTTCGGCCCACATACGTTTTATTTGGGAAATAACATTTAGCAACTACGTGCCAGTGATCATAGTGACATATCAACTGATTATGTATTTGTATGAAATAAAAACAACTTAAATTAAAAGTGGCCGATTTGGACCAAGCTTATTCAGACCAAATTACGGGTTGATTGGGACCATGTGAAATATTATTAAGCGTCGTCTTCGATTAAAATGTAACATTTGCAGTTGTTTAAAATATGATATTTCTCATTATTCTCCAGGTACTTTGAGCAGTTCAAAACATTAAGGAAACAAAAAAAAACAAAACGATTTTACATGAGATTATGGCATTGTTCTGTATACAAATCAAATGAAATAATGTAGAACTGTTTATATTGCATTGCCAATTTTAACAGTGAAATATTTTCAAAGCAGCTTATTCACCTTTAGTGCGAAATTGAAATAATTCACTTTATTTTATTGAAAAAGAAAATACAATTACCAGCAATCAAAATAGGGCCCATGCAGTAACAAATTTTCATATATATACTGGTCTGAGTATGTTAATGCTTTTGTTAGATTTATGTAGAATTTATCTTTATACTGTATATTACACTATATACTGATAGTCCTAAATAACACATATAATAAAAATGAAAATGGGATCCTGTCAAATATTTATGATTTAATTCAATACAATATAATACATATATATTCTGCTGATCTTGTGCGCCTCATATTAATTACAATAATGAAAATGGTGGTGTTATCTCTTTGGAAAGATGAAATATATGTTAGTAATCTTTGTATATCGCACCGCATGTTATTTGTTTTCTCTCAATTCCTAATGTATCATTTAATTTTATACAAATTACTAACACTGAATTGACTGATGCTGCTATAATTCCACATATTATCACTGTCTGTTTAATACTTTCTTTGATCAGTATATAATTGCAAACAACAATAGTGAGATCATCTTACCATCAGTATGCTAAATTGTTTGAATACCATTCTGGAAGAGAGAGAGAGAGAGAGATGTTTAGGTAAAAGATCATTAATTGGAAAATTAAACAACTAAGAACACAACAGTTTTAACCAAATTTTATTCATGTTGTAATAAATCATAACAAAGTTTTCTAATACAAATAATGCGCAGTATAACATAACACATATCAGTAGTATACAGAAATAAATTTTTTTTAGTTAAAGAGCTTCCTTTTATTGTACAAAATACTTATTAACCCTTTTCATACTGAAGCCCATTCAGACAGGCAGTTGTATAGAACTGGAAATTTTTCAGTCAGTGGTTTATGCAGCATGAGAGAATGCAGTGACGTTGGTCAATCTGGCTTTACAGGACAATTTTTTGAAATTATTTTTCAATGTTGTATACCATTTTAAAAAGATTAAAATTTTCCTTAAGGTCATATATTTCTTGACTGAAAATTTTCAGACATAAAACTTCGGTTGAAAGTAAAGTTATGTAAGCAAAAATAAATGCTTTACATTTTTTTTGTAATAACTTACTTTCAATGCAATTTTCCTATCTGCAATATTCATTTTACCTCCTCTATGTAATTGTATGAAATGGGGGGAATTTCATACCATTTAAGAAGGTGACAAAATAGTAAAAATCCATCAAGAATATCTAAAGTTATTACAATTTTATTAAATTTACTCGCATGAGAATTGGAGAACAAAAAACAGAATAATCCTTACTGGTAAGTCGCCAAAGCTTTTCATTTTGGTTCAGTGTTTTTATTCCACAATAAATTTTAATGTAATAATATAAGAGTTATATTGGGTGTATTTTGGTCCATTTCCAGGGATGCAGGAAATTTTCATAATATTATGCACACACTCAACATCGGTATATCTGCGAACTTTATGAGAAGTGAAGTTCTCAAAATGTCCAGTTAGCTTGAAAAGCATCCACGTCTTCATCTTCGTCAATATCTGAGTCAAAAATACCAATTAACTATTTATCATCAGCTCAGTTCATTCTATGCAACCAAGATAACGATCCCCACTGCCTAAAATATAAATTTCCACCCACAAAATTGTCTAAATTTTCATCAAAATCGGTATCAGCATCACGACCGCTTCAGTACTGTCCGCCATTTTGAATTACACACGTTAAAATTCAGTTTTGAAATCAAATTTTCTACTAACCAGTTCTCATCATCTCCGTTCATTTCATCGAAGTGAAGCTCACGATATGCACTGCTTAAAACATAAAGTTTCCCAACAAAAATGTCTATATTTTCATCAAAATCGGCATAAACATCACTGCCGTAAATTGCTGTTTCAGCGCTGTCCGTCATGTTGATCTCCACACATTAAAAGTCGTGTTTGAAATCAAATTTTCAAATAACCAGTTATCAGCGCCGTTCATTTTGAAGAAGTAAAGATAGCGATCCCCACTGGCTAGAATGTCAATTTTCCACGTGAAATGGTCGTTATTTTCAACTAATTCAGCAAGCACATAACTCTCTTCAATTTCCTCTTAAGAATATCACCACCATATTTTATCTTGGCACGTTAAAACTCGATTTTGAAATCAAATTTTTACCAGTTTTGGGGTCTTTTCAACACAATCTGGCATCGCAATGTGTACCTTCTACCTTTATTTCCTTCTTTTCAAATGAGTACACGTAAACTGATGACGTTTTATACAGTTAAACACGTGTCTGCAAATGTTGGTAACGAAATGTAGTGAACATACGACCGGAGTCGTATCCCGCTGGCAAAGGTAAAGTACGACTGGAGTCGTATCCCGCTGTCAAAGGGTTAAAGGCTATTAACTTAAAGAGACTGCAACTAATTGCACGTTTCATTAGTTGTCCAATTAAGGATCAAAGATGATATTTTCACATTTTTGTAAAGGAAAGATAAGTATTACAACATTGCATACAGGCTGTCTGTAGTCTTTCTCTCAAAACGGATTAGTGGCATTGTCTTCTTTTAGTTGCATTTATGACTTTGATTTGTGTTGACTGCAATGGTCCTAAACCCTTGTATATTAACTTAAAGAAACCACAACTAATTGCGCTTGTAAGTTGTGGTCCAATTAAGGATAAAAAAGATGATAATTTGTGTAAATGAAAGATGTATGTTACAGAAAAAAAATAGAACATAACAAAACTTTATTGGAAAAAGAATCATACTTGACATTCAGTACATTTTCTTTCTTCATATGGATTCTTATTATTTCGACCATTTTCAACATGTGATTTATAGATTGATGTCCTAAATTTTAAGATAGGTAAGTAGAATTTGTTTTCTTAAATGTTTTTCATATTTTAATACCGGTTTTAAAATATGTTAAAATTTTGTCCTTTGGATGTTTTTTCTCTAAAACAGATAACCAGCTATGTTTGTGGAGGACAATTTTATTATAAATCCTAGCACCTCCCTTACTCATAAACTATGAGAAAACCATTTGCAAATGTTTTGCAATTACACCTTTACAAATAAACACAAATTTTTTCATTAAAATCTTTGTTATCTTGGACTCAGTTATAAGACAGAAAGATATAACATTAATTTATATACTAAAGAAAAACATCACCATTTTGCAAACAGTTACATACATTAATCAGTCGGATAATAAATCTATGATAAGAAACAAAGAACACTGAAAAACATCTACTTAACCAAGTTTAACTGAATGAATAAATTTATTAAAAATCAAAAAATGGTACCATTAATTGTATTTATTTAATTTAATGTTGTTAACATTACAAACATAAGGCATGTATATGCATGAGAAAATTTTATTTATTATTCTATTCACTTTTGCACAATGCATATATTTACTTATTTTTGACTTGATAAATTATGCATTCACTTCTCTTTTGCTTAAATGTACATGAACTCTTTACAACTGTCTATATTAAAGTATAGTGGGCCAAAATGACCCACAAATACCGGACGAATCAACCCAGTTGAAAAAGCAGGCTGAAACAACCCGGCCAAATCGACCCGGGACGAACTGGTTTGGGGCCAAAATGACTATAAGCCCTAGAATTATGTGTTGTACCTTTTGTCCTTTTCAATCAAGCTGCAAAGGCACTTGAGTCTATTCTAGAACTGAAAATGTACGGGGTAAACTCCTCCTAAATAAGGTGGGGGGGGGGGGGCAGCACAAAGTAAAACAATAAATTTACAAGCCTTTTATGTATTGATGTATATGAAGGTATTCACAGTGTAACAGACAGTCAAATTTGAATTTCTGAAAGATTCACCTGCTTTTCTTCAGTTTAAATTCGTTGAGGGCTCCTCATTGACATTTACATGGTTATTTTGTGGGGAGGATGCCCGAGTTTTGAAGAGGTTCCTGCTTCTTTGTCGTCATGTGCTTTGATGAACTGGGTTCATCACTGAATACCTCCATATACAAAGGCATGAAAAAACTTAATTTTCCTTTGTGGTAAATATTTTTTATTACTCATGTTAAAGGGAAGTGATTTTAAAAAAATACAGGTAATTCATGTACAAAAACAACAATAATATCTGGTTTTATCAACTCATTATAGGAGTGTGACTTTGATATCATAGTGAAGAATGTTCTGTTTTTATTGCGTTGTCTTTTATGCCCAGTAGGTGTGTAGTTACCTAGGTCAGTGGGTGGGCAGGTAGGTAGGTGGTTTCACAATATGTCAGCACAATACTGGCAATATAGTGCCAATTAAATGTTTGAATTTTAAAATGATTAAAAGTTCTAATGTAAAGATAAAAACTTGCAAAAAAAATCTTAGTTAAAAAAGGGGGCCAAGGTCACTTCAGTCTGAATTTATTTGGTGAAAGATAATGTTTACAATGGCTACTGGTGACTACTAAAAGTAGAGGTGAGCTATATAATCATTGATTACACTATTTTTTTGCAATTCTTTATCTTTATATCGTTGGAACTCACCTTTTATTTGGCACCATATGACGAGTATTGTTGTTTTCTTGTTTGTACTTCAAGTTCGAAGATGACCATGACATCACTAACTGGTTTGGTTTTTGTGAGTATGTGAGTGGCTGATTAGGCCAATTTGTGCTCTGAACTGTCTGCGTTTCTTCTGACCACCCTGAGATCACTTTCTCTCCTTGAGCTCACCATAGAAGATCTTTGGTAGTCACTCATCTGACATCCTGGTGATGTGGCCTGCCCATTTCAACCCTGATTTTATCAGCAGAGTGTGGATGCTTGGAATTCATGCCCGTGTGAGAACCTTATTGTCTGGGACCCTGTACTGCCATCTATGCTTGCGAAACCTGGATGGTGTACAGATACCATGCCAAGAAGCTGAACCATTTTCACGTAGGCTGCTTGAGGAAACTCATGAAGAGCTAGTATTGTGTGTTATGTATAATGTTTATAGATTTAACTTTTGTCCATAATTGTAAGTTGTGGGGTTACTTGAAAATACATACTAACCGGTAACTTTTGTCCAGTTGTTTACATAGTATTTTGCAACATGTCCTGTTGTGACCTGTGTCAGGTAGGCCAGTATTTTCCTAGGCATTTCACAATTAGACTTTTGTGACATGTGTCAGGTAGGCGTGTGTATTTATATACAGATTTTGGTAAACAGATTCATTCCTGTTCTAGAATTCCAATTCTAAATGATCAGTCTGTAAGAAATCTTTTTTGGTTGTGTTATTGAAATCAGATATAATTTGAGAGGGATTATTTATTTACAATATTCATTGGAAATATAAAAGTGCTTGTTAAATTTTGGATTAAAACATGATTTTGTGATACACGTGAACTCGTTCAAATACATTCTAGATTACATCTTTGTGGTACATCAGGACATTCAAAGCTGTTGGAATTCATTCTGAGAATTCTGTTATTTTGGACTTGTGATTAGGACATTTAGGATTATTTGGAATTTAACTCACAAATTGTAAGTGTCTTTTTGAATTTTCACTTTAATTGTCTGGAAATAAATTGCTTGTTGATTTTACTTTCATTGTTGGTTTTTTCACTTTCTTACTCTTACATAATTTTAAGACCTAGATTCATAAGATGTACTGATGTGCTATTATACCTTATATACATACATATACATGTACATACATACATAGCAGAGATTTTTGCAAAACACCAGACAAAAGATGTGTACATATTTATTTCCTGGACTCGTCAAAAACCCAATAATTGAACAAAGGCTTCGTTGTCTGTAGACAGTACATGAATCTTCACACCACGTTTGTTTTGAACTATAGTGTGTGTTGGTGTTTCAGCACATCAGACATTTAGAACAAAATATATGTAGCCTTGGCCAGAATTTAAACAAAAATACATATACATGCAATAATGGTTAACTTTTATTATTGTCCTCTAAAATTTCTTTGGGGACCAGATCAAATAAAACTTCAACATAATGCATGTCAGTTAGGTGTTACATATTTTCAAGGTAGTGAGTATTCTTGTTGTCAATTAATAATTAATGTTTTAAGAACAGTAGAGTGAAATGAAATACTGTTGGTGGGTAAAATTCTGTGGTCTGTTTTTTAAAAGAAAAAATGAATTTTGTATAAATAATTAGTTTGAGAGGAAACCAGTAAATCATGGTAGGATAATACAAATACCAAATTAGCAGCAAATCCAGTACCCAAAATGATGCATTTTCAGGTGCATTTAATAATTGAGTTCTCAATGTTTCTTTTTTGTCAGAACTTGTTATACCTCATTTGACTGTTTTTATATTAAAATTCACAAATATATGGCTGCCACATTAATTTTATGGAAAATATGTTCAGCAAGACCCATTTTAATTTTGGAATTCCTTAACACACATACTGTATACAGGTACACAAGGTTATAAATTAGGATTTTGAGAGTTGCAGTCCAGGACTCCTTCCTTGAAAAAAGTTGCAGTCCCAGCCCTAAAACTTGGAGTCCAAAGAACGATACTTTGTTTTTCCTTGCAGAACATTATGTGTGTATTGTTGTGTCATCAATATATATGTCATCAGATTGATCATTCATTTTGAAATATTAAGTGTTTTATTAAATGAATGAAAAAGTAAGGCAGTTGATAACCATGATAATTGTGATTGTGATGTTACAGCTATAACAATTCTCAATTACTTTACATTCCCTTTTTTAATTTTGTGCAGCTTGAAGGAATCAAGGAAGATAATACAATTTCTTTTCTATGTTAATTTATTTAATTAGCTTATTTCCATTTCAAATCAATAAATTTGCCAAGACACTGGACGAAGAAACAAATGACCATATTTCATTCACTTTTTTCATTTCATCTTTACATTCACTTTTTTCTTAAATAAACTTTAACAAATTTCTCAACAGCAGGTTTAGGATAAAAATCCTTAAAGAGAGTTGTCAAAGCACATGCACGTGTAATTAAATGACCATCAGGCACTGACAAAAGATAAACAGGTGTCCTAATCTCCTTGTGTGCCAAGTTCCTACCAATGCGGCTTCACCCAATTGCATTACAATCACTTGAAGTTTGTTTGACAGCTCGCACACTACATTATCGATGCTTGCTTCGTATAAATGGATCTAATAAATGAGAATTTTGCTGACAAAAAACTTGCATACAGAAGACTCAGCTTTTGCAATTTTCATGCGTTCAAAATAAAAAGTACGCATACTTTTGTGCCGATTTTGGCGTCCCTGAGAACCCTGA
Organism: Margaritifera margaritifera; assembly: GCA_029931535.1. Lineage (NCBI taxonomy): Eukaryota > Metazoa > Mollusca > Bivalvia > Unionida > Margaritiferidae > Margaritifera > Margaritifera margaritifera. The sequence continues at coordinate 607,705 of JAQPZY010001442.1, forward strand.
TACACATACATACATACATACATACATACTTTTGATGTTTGATAAGCAATAAATTACACTCAATATTGGAAGGCAAAACTTGCAGAAATACATAATTTTGCATAAAATCAATGATTTGTTAGTTTAAAAAGTAAAGAAAAACCAGATTAAAGATGACTTTGTTAAATGAAACTCTGGTGGATAATGGATGAAGACTTCAGTTAAATGAGAGCAATATACGTAATGGAAAAATCCCTAACGCACCACTTTCCTGATGAACCTTGTTGCCCTTATAACTAGGGGTGAAACGATACACCTGTGCCGCGTATCAATATGATTCACAATACACAGCCTATGATACGATACATAATCGATTCTCAGTTTAAAGAATAAGAAGACAAACGACTAATAATTATTCATGACTGCTGAAGATTAAAGTAACTTATATAGGGTAGATATAGTTTTGTATGGATTCTTCACCTCTTGTATCGATGTGGCAAAAGAATTGATGCATCGATATATCGATCAATCGTTTCACCCCTACTTATAACCCTTGCTACGAAAAGTGACCCCTTCCTATGGCCTTACTTAATATGAGCTAAGATCATTCAAAAAGTCTGTGCCAGTACTAAATAAAAATGTATACAATTGTACATTCATTGATTTGTGTATGCTAAAGCCACTTTTGGTACCTAAATAACCATTCTTAGTAATTTTTAGAATCAATTTTAGGATTTGGACTCTCATGATTTTCATCTGGGACTTCCAACTTTTTCCATGTTGGGAGTCCTTGATTCCAAAATTATTTAACCCTTGTGAGAACACTGGACAACTGCTTTTGTTGTAGTAAATAATGACCATAATATAAATTGTTGTAGTAAATAATGACCATAATATAAATTGTTGTAGTAAATAATGACCATAATATAAATTGTTGTAGTAAATAATGACCATAATATAAATTGTTGTATGCAGTTAGATGACTTTTTCATTTAATTTTAGCAATTAGCCTTTGAACAACAATATCAGGGTATACATCACTGTATATGCACTGCAAGTGTGAAGTTTAAGTAGAGCTATGTCCATGATTCACCATGACAAATCTTGGCAAGTTTTACAGATTCTGTTTTTTTTCACCTTAAAAAAAAAATCACTGGGATATTGTGATACAGTTCAGTGTTCCAATTACTTTCTAGGATTGGGGGTGCACATTCAGGGCTGATCAAAAAGAATTTCAATCACTTGTCCAGGACAGGTGGTTTCAGAAAATTCACTTGTCCCACCTATTATTTCACTTTTCCCAAAATTTCAATCTCTTGCATTGATTCTATGAGATGTATGCATTACAATCCATGGAAAAAACAAAAGAAATAATGTACAAAATATTTGTTTCTTCAAAGGGCTTAATTTTTTTAATTATTATTATCTTGTATTTATTAAATTAATATTTTTTTAATTATTATTATCTTGTATTTATTAAATTAATATTTTTTAAATTATTATTATCTTGTATAGACGATTTCTTGCTCCAATACGGTAGCATCAGTAGTTCCATCCGCAACAATGAAAAGGAATTGACTCTAATTCAGACTTTAACGAACTTCATCTCTCAAGACTTGGTCAATTAACAGAAGAAAATGTTTTGCCCTGAGTCTGTGCTTATGCAGTAAAACCAGTCTTGAGAGACCACTGCTATGCGAGACCACCTGTCTTGAGAGTATGGGTTCATCGTGCTCAGATTTATTGATTATATAGTGTTATGACCTGTTATGAAAGATCACCTGTCTTGAGAGACCATTATTTTTTGGCAGAAAGAAGGTTTTTCAAGACAGGTTCTACTGTAATTAGCACCAAGTTTAACACTCTTCTTCCCCATTAGCATACAGCGCATTTCCATATCAGAAAATGGTTTTCCATATTGGGCTATGGTGTAGCCTGTGTTAAAGAGAACTTGTTTTTTTGTCATTTCATTCTCATTTAGTTTTAAAATGGCCTTTCTTAGTGGAGTGTTAGCAATTCAAACTTCAGGGATTTTCTGCACATGCTGGCTAGTGTCACGCATAACAGGTCCAAAACTGTATTGAGACTTGCATGATTAAATCCTGAATTTGTCAGTGGCAGCCTTATGTTTTATCCCTCCACTTTCACCTGAATTTTCCTTCTCTGAATCTTCCTAATGATCTTCCTTGCAAATATAATTTAGTAAACTCGTTTTATCCAAATAGAAAAGATCACTTCATTTGATAACTACTTTTACTAAAGTGATCATAACAGACATTTTGTCATTTAAATGCAAAGCAAAGACTGCTCCTTAATTAACATTTAATTGTTTCACTTCAAACACAGAATCGCATGTTGAAGCTGATACTCTGTATAATAAAAAAAATGAAAACTCATTACTGTCATTTAATCAGTTTATAAAGGAAATGGACACTTATACATGTATCGGTAAAGTGCCTTTCATTAATTTCATTTGTTATGTATATTGAATCTATAAATGTGTGCTTAACTTTGTCCATTATGATAAGGTTGTACTTTTTTGTACTTAAAAATAAAGTTGCTTGTAAACAGGATGTTCACCACCATTTGTGTTCAAGGCTAGTCTTATTTGCTATTAGGCTGAGTTTTTTCCATAGAATGACTCTTGTCCTGTTATGATGTGGGTCATTAGAAAATATGTATATAATAGAGACTTGATATGCATTAACTTCATTCCTGTTTTAGATCAGTCAGTGGGAATCCATTTGTAATCAGATTTTACATTGTGCCATTGAACTCTGGTATCATTTGACAGGAATTATTTATTTAAACATTCATTGGAATTACTAAGTGCTCATTGACTTTTGGATTAATATATTACTTTGGTTTTTTGTGAACTCATTGAAAGACATTCTGGATTGTATCATCGTGGTATATCAGGACATTCAAGACTATTGGAATTCATTTGGAACATTATTTTGTTGGTACTTGTGATAGGACATTAAGGATTATTTGGAATTTAATTCACAAACTGTAAGTGTCTTTTTAATTTTTACTTTGTAGTGTAGGGAAATAAATTGCATGCTGACTTTATATAAATTGTTGGTTTCAATTTCTTTCAGTTACTTATTTTTAAGACCTAGAGTCATAACACATTGCATTGACTCAGTGGATTGAAATCAAAGGGTGATCCACTCGTGAGTATTTGGGTTGAGTAAACACAATATAACAAAGTCGTTTAAAACAGTGCTAATTAGTCATGCCAGATTTGTTTTGTTTGAAGTGTTTTTGGTTTGCTGATAATTGGGTTGCTTAGCGTGCTATGCAGTCAGACAGTAATGAAACTCGCGCACATGCAACAGTTATCAATGACCACTTATTGTGACTGAATAAATGAAGAGACGTAGATTCAAGGATTCATTATGTCCAGAGGGCATGAATGGCCAGATAAAGTGATTAAATTATGAAAATTAGTGATTACCGGTATCCGACTTGTTTTAAAAAAGGAACAAAAGCACTTGTCCTGGACTAGTCTTTTGGAAAATGTTACTTGTCCAACCTCGAAAATGAATAGTCCGGGACATTGGGCTATGGGATTTGATCAGTCCTGACATTGTGAAGAAAAAAATAGTATCATTGCATTGGTGTATAGGAGAATAATAAAGAAATAAAAAAATCAGCAAATAGATAAAATGTCACAACTTGTTTGCCTTAAGTAGTTAAGAAAAGTAATGCTGATGTACGAATTCAGCAATTAAGTTATTTAACAACCCCCAATATTTTAGAAGCTTCTTGTTCTTTTTTCCTCAGAATGAAGTTGGAGTTAATTTTTTCTTTAATGCAAATAACCCTAATGAATACTATATTTCCTCCATTAATTTAAAAGTCAGGAATCTCATATGCCACTCGAAAATTTGTTTATCTCCATGTTTCTTTCTGGATATGTACAGTGCACTGAAAGCAAACAAGTACACTGTACAGTAGAGATAATATGCCAGTCTACCCCTCTTAGCCAGTATGGTTACTATAAAAGCGTTACCACTCGTGTGTCATAAAAATTGCACACACGAGTCATATTTGATCAGGTTGTCTTTACTATCATTGAGCAATCTATAGAAATTGAGTGATACCAATACCCAGCTGCAAATACATGTACAGTTCTAATTAGGTTAAATTTAGTGCATGTGCCAGGCTTCAATTTCTGTATGTGCACTGCACACTTGTGCCAAGTGCTGATAATGCAGGATTTGTGTGCCAAGTGCTGATAATGCAGGATTCGCGTACATTTTTGCATGAATGGGAACACTGACTGTTCATCCATATGTACATAAATATGTATGTACATAGTGTGTAATGTCCTTCAACTTCTCCAGCACTGTTAAAGCTTGGCACTTGAAACTTGGGTTAACAATAGCTCTATAAGTGTCGATTGTACAACACTTTCAGAATTTTGATCATTCCCCCTGGAAGTTGAGGGGTGGGGGATGGGAATGGTTTTGCATACATTTCAAGTAATTTCCGGGGATGATTCCAACAATAAAATTTTGAGGCCCCCGTCCCTAGGGTTGGGATTTTTTTTTGCAAAACGAGTATTTTGGGGAATTGTTAACACATTGGCTTATAGTTTCTAACTTCTTAATCCACATCACTCACAATTTTTGTTCCAATTTATTTTCAAATGTTCCTTTGTAGTAGATTAAAAAATTTAATATTATTAACCAAAATTAGGTATATAACTTTGTTCTTGTTTTGTAGATAAGTTGGCATTTTAAATAGTAGCAGCAGTAGTTGATGTTGTTGTGTTCTTGATATAAAACACAGATTTTGTTATAACAAGTCCTTAATATGAAACAAATTTATCTGTTTATTCATCTAACATAAATTTAGACTGCATTATAATAATTCTGTTTGTTAATTTAAAGGTGTTAATGGATTAAAGGTGTCCTATGATCATATGGCAACATTAGTTTCACATCGCATTTAAGTTCTGTGATTAAAGGATAGGAATCTTTGCAGCATATTTACCAAGCAGATGCATGTCAGTGAACTAGAATACAAAACATTATTTAAAACTATACTCCATTATCACAGCAAAAAAAGCATGAAAGAGAATGTCATAAAAAACATGATTTGGTTCATTAGAAGTTAAGTAATTAATTTAGCATTTCACATGAGACCACATGACTCCAAGCATACCTTGGCAGCCAAACCAAAGGGCAAAATGTGTGTATCACATGACTCCAAGCATACCTTGGCAGCCAAAGCAAAGTGCAAAATGTGTGTATCACATGACTCCAAGCATACATTGGCAGACAAATCTGGGGCCATGTGTTGAAGCAAAGTGCAAAATGTGTGTATCAACCATTACCAATGTCAACTATCCGAACTTCTAGTCCAAAATTTGTTTTCTAATTATGGAAGGAATATCCATTGCTATGAAAATGTGGAGCTGTCTGCTCTCTTGTCAGTTTTTTGATAATGCACATACATGTATGTTGGAGAATCCAAATACTTACAAGGTCAATGCTAGGGGGTACTCTGGGTGAAATAGTTACCTTAGAGTCTGTCATTTCACCTAAACAAGCCCAAAAAGCAAAGTTAACTTTGCATTGCACTGATTTCACAACATTACCAAATTACCTCCACCCCATTTTGTTTCAGTGTCGACTTTTATGTCAGTTTTCACTTCAAAAAGAAAGGTGGAAAGATAGAAAAAGAAGTCTTATGTTCTGTAGTAAATTTGTGTGCTAATTCGATGATCATTAATACCAGAAATTACATTGCAATCTACAGAATTACTGCTGCAAATTCACACATAATCCTTTGAAAAACAAGTGATTTTTTTTTTCTCGCCCATTCTGAAACAAATTATGACTTAGTGAATGTATCCAGGTTCATTACTAATAAAGTGAAACATTTTATCCATGTTTCATCATAAAGGCATCTGAACAGTGGACTTGTGATATGGAATTAAGCTGTTACTGATTTTCATCTATAATCTATTGTAGAGGTTGCCATTTTATGTTAAACAAGACCTGTGGTGAAGCAAAATAAGAAATATTTGTATAAACTTCAAATAATATTTCATCAGCATTTTAATCATCTGACATAAAAAAATATGTGGTTTTCACCAGAACAGGAAGTTATATCAGCAGAGGGGTTTTCACAAGAAGACTTCTTATGATACATGTATCTACTTGTCTTAGGCTAAATGAAAATGGTGCCAGTCTGACATCCAATATTGCCACCATGGTAGCCATACTGAAAATTATCTTATAGCTATTTAAAAGACATCCTAATTGGAAGGTCTTATCAGTGTGGGGTATTTGCCATAAGACTTTTTGTGGTATCTACTTTGGGCCTGAATGAAAATGATACTTATTTGACATCCAATATAGTCACCATGGTGGCCATCTTGAAAATCTTGTTATTTCTGATTCCTTCTGAATGGATAGTCATATTCACTTGGGGTTTTCACCAAAAGACTACTAATCGTGTTTAGTTGGTCCTAAATTAAAATGGTGCTGATTTACATCCAATGTGGCTGCCACCATGGCTAACTTGAAAATCTTGTTATTGCTCAAAAATATCACAGATGGTTTCAACACTCAGCGGTTAAAAAGAGGAAATAGTCTTATCTTGAATTTCTGGAAATTCATTTCATGGAAATTCTTTTCAAACAGTAGGGTGTCAGTCCCTTCTTGGGACTCTAGTTTATTGTGCCACTGTTCATACAGTAAGTACTACCTAGTATTTTTCTTTGTCTGTTTGAAATTTTGTGTTTCCCCCAGAATTGGAGGACATGGGAATACAGTGTCCCCTACCCTTAGGACCCTAGGTGCAACACTGCATACACACATACATACATACATACACATGCACACTTAGCACCAGGGTCATAACATAGAAACTATTGAGATTGCCACTCTATAACCATATATACATTTACTAGGCATTAAAAATAAATTTATGCATGCAACTGATATTGACCTGAGGTCCATCCCTAACCTCAGTTGACCTTGCTCCTGGGTCATAGAAACTAGGAGATACCTACCCTATTACCATTTTGTTATGCAGTAAGTACATAAGTACAGTCCATGTATATGTACAGTCCATGTAGTAAGTACAGTCCATGCAGTAAGTACAGTCCATGTATATGTACAGTCCATGTAGTAAGTACAGTCCATGCAGTAAGTACAGTCCATGCAGTAAGTACAGTCCATGTATATGTACAGTCCATGCAGTAAGTACAGTCCATGTATATGTACAGTCCATGCAGTAAGTACAGTCCATGTATATGTACAGTCCATGCAGTAAGTACAGTCCATGCATATGTACAGTCCATGCAGTAAGTACAGTCCATGTATATGTACAGTCCATGCAGTAAGTACAGTCCATGCATATGTACAGTCTATGCATATGTACAGCCCATGCAGTAAGTACATAAGTACAGTCCATGCATATGTACAGTCCATGCAGTAAGTACAGTCCATGCAGTCTAGTACATTCCATGCAGAAAGTACAGTCCATGCATATCTCCAGTCATACTTGTGTGATGTTCTTTAACTAATGCTTGACACATGAAACTTGTGTCAGTGACATAGACCAACATTTTTGGAATATTGATCATGTCCCTTTGGGATGGGGCTAGAATGATAGGGGTGATTTTACATAAATTTCAGTTATCACTATATTGCTGGACATGAAAAGACAAATTTATACAATACATGTACATCCAACTGACATTGGCCCTGGGATCTGTGCTTGTCTCCCAAGGGACTTAACTCCTGGGTCATAGCTTGGAAACTATTGAAATCCCCACCCAGTAACCATGTACATCCTTGCTGGGAATAGAAAGACAAATGCTCATACCCAACTGACATTTGCCCCTGGGGCAGTTCTTTTCCTCAGGGACCTTCCCAAGAGGCTCAGACTTCATGGTGGGAAAATTTAGGGATACATGTACATTACAAAAATAGCATAGTAATTTATTTGTAAATGGAAGATGTGTTCAAAGTCGACACAGTAATTTATTTTAGATCTTCAGTGTAATCATAATAAATAGGAATAACAAAATTTGGTCCTAGTTGCATACAATACTTATCATCTGTCCTACTAATGGAAAGTGTTACACAAGACAACTACATGATTATTTAATCTATTCTGCTAATAGAAAGTGTCGCACAAGACTACTACATGATTATTTAATCTGTTCTACAAATAGAAAGTGTCACATAAGACTACTGCATGATTATTTAATCTGTTCTACTAATAGAAAGTGTCGCACAAGACTACTGCATGATTATTTAATCTGTTCTACTAATAGAAAGTGTTGCACAAGACTATTACATGATTATTTAATCTGTACTACTAACAGAAAGTGTCGCACAAGGCTACTGCATGATTATTTAATCTGTACTACAAATAGAAAGTGTCGCACAAGACTACTGCATGATTATTTAATCTGTTCTACTAATAGAAAGTGTCGCACAAGACTACTGCATGATTATTTAATCTGTTCTACTAATAGAAAGTGTTGCACAAGACTATTACATGATTATTTAATCTGTTCTACTAATAGAAAGTGTCGCACAAGACTACTGCATGATTATTTAATCTGTTCTACTAATAGAAAGTGTCGCACAAGACTATTGCATGATTATTTAATCTGTTCTACTAATAGAAAGTGTCGCACAAGGCTGCTACATGATTATTTAATCTGTTCTACTAATAGAAAGTGTCGCACAAGACTACTGCATGATTATTTAATCTGTACTACTAATAGAAAGTGTTGCACAAGACTACTGCATGATTATTTTATCTGTTCTACTAATAGAAAGTGTCGCACAAGACTACTGCATGATTATTTAATCTGTTCTACTAATAGAAATTGTCGCACAAGACTACTGCATGATTATTTAATCTGTTCTACTAATAGAAAGTGTTGCACAAGACTATTACATGATTATTTAATCTGTTCTACTAATAGAAATTGTCGCACAAGACTACTACGTGATTATTTAATCTGTTCTACTGATAGAAAGTGTCGCACAAGACTACTGCATGATTATTTAATCTGTTCTACTAATAGAAAGTGTTGCACAAGACTATTACATGATTATTTAATCTGTTCTACTAATAGAAATTGTCGCACAAGACTACTACGTGATTATTTAATCGGTTCTACTAATAGAAATTGTCGCACAAGACTATTACATGTACATGATTATTTAATCTGTTCTACTAACAGAAAGTGTCGCACAAGGCTACTACATGATTATTTAATCTGTTCTACTAATAGAAAGTGTCGCACAAGACTACTACATAATTATTTAATCTGTTTGAGATCAGCAAATAAATATATATTATTATGATAGTAATTCAGTCTTGATTGTTAGATCATGTTTGAGCTTTCAGAATCAGAAAAACCAGATCAAGACGAGGCACGAAGCATTGAATCATGATGTGGAATTTCTGAATCTGACAGCAAGACATGATCTAGCAATCAAGATCGAATTGCTACGATCATAATTATATTTTTATTATATACATGTACCTACCAATTTTCAGCTAATTTAATTGAATCCCTATACGTAGCTAAGAAACAAAAAAAATTCTTAACATTTCAATCTTTTCAAAATAAGCTTCATCTTAAATCATAAACCCAGTTACATTTTGATCAGCTGATATGCACATGAATATCATAGTTTTATGAATGAAGCGCATGTAGTTCCAGTCTCATTTGAGAATCTGGTGATACAGAATCAGGAAACATCAGTATTGTTTTCCTACTTCTAGAACATGATTGTAAAATTTTGGCTTTTTCTTGAGTAAAAAAATTGATACACTGTAGGACTATATAACAAAAGTACCAGAAGCTTATACATACATGTATTTTATATTTATCTGAGTTGACACCATTACTGCTTGCATTAAGGATAATCCGATATTATTAATTTTGGCCCTGTGTCAAATCGGTCATTAGCTGAAGATAAAAGAAACTGCTACCATATGTTATTGTGTTGACAAAAGGCAAACAAAAGCATACCATTTTACTTTAAGGATTCACCCTGAGGGTTTAGTAGTACTGAGTGCTACCATATGTTATTGTGTTGACAAAAGGCAAACAAAAGCATACCATTTTACTTTAAGGATTCACCCTGAGGGTTTAGAAGTACTGAGTGCGATTACATAATCAGACAATGAGTAACAAACACCTATGGATTAGTGTCGTTACTAATAACAGTGACCCAACACTTAACTATAGATTTATATGGAGATTATTTGGGCACTCAGCTTTAGGTACCATGATAGCCAATATAGCAATAAAATGTTTGTCGCTGGAAAATATACAAAATGTCATTCTAACATTTAACAATATCATTTTTTAATAATATTTTTCTGTTGCAAAATTGGATTTTCACTGTGAGAAAAAAGGTCTGGCATTTATTGTTAGTTGACCCTGATTCCCAACAATGGATTTTTCTATTCTTGACTTTGTATTGACTTATTACGCCTTTGCCTTTTATCTTTTATTTTATAGGAATACACGTTTATTGGGGGTGGGGGTAATCTGAGCACTGTCCGTCTTTACACAAAGTTTTATGTCTATGAGACTCTGGTAACAAATGCAGATTTTTCTTCAGTACAAGTATATTGATGTAATTATGGTCCATTTATATAACTTCACCTCCATCATGACAATTAAAATACAAATTGACATCTGCTTCTGCTTTAAAAAAAACCCCAAACAAACCTAAAACACTGACTTTACACAGAAATGCAAACCACGTGCTTAGTCTGTAAGCAGTAATAGCACAGTCACGGGGCTGAATATTCTGACTGCATGTGTACTGTAAGGGACTGACCATTTAATGTATAGGGCATAAATGTCATTTTTATTTTATTTTTTCTTTTCTCGACTTCAGCGGATGTTCTACAGAAATCAAGGCTGTGAACACTGTTGTAAAATATTGCCAACCGTTTGCATCAAAGGATGATGTCAGTTGCAGTTTGGGACAGTGTGTTTGTTTTTTATCTCACAAAGCCATCTGACTTGACGCATTGTACTTTACAGCTGCAATTATGGTCCCAACATTAACAACCGAAGTTTGATAATTGCTAGTAATTAATCTAAACTCGTTACCGAAATGAAAAATAATGTGGAAAATTCTAAAATCTCAGATGTTCAGAGATTTTAATTTCCAACAAGTTTAGGGCATTTTGCATGGATGTATTGTCTCCACATGTGTCCTATTATTTGCTCATTTTTTTAAGGCAAAAATATAAAAACAAAATATATTCTTATAATTATTTTGACACAGATATTAAAGTATACAGTTTCCTGTTTGTGACTGTTAGAGCCTTTGGTTATTGAGCGTGCTTCTGTATGTGGTATATTGCTGTACAGCTAGAGTTACTGTGGCTGAGTGGATAAAGTGTGCAACTTGTATATATATATATATATACACACACCAACACACACACACATGTGTGTCTGCTGGGGGGTACATGTTTTTTGAAAATAATAAATATATCCCTTTTATTTCTGTTTTGTCCCCCCCCCCCCCCCCATGAAAAATTCCTGCAGACACTCAGGAGCACGTGGTCGGGAGTTCCCGCGCACGGGTGGGAATATTTTGTTCTTTTTTGCTCCATAACGCTATAATGTCTAGCACGTTATTAATTTTCTTACCACTACCGAACATTTCCAGATTTTAGTTTGTGTATGTCTAGATTTATAATTAGTCAAATTTTAATATTTTAATTCTTAAGATTGCTTAAAAATATCGACATGTTAAGCATCTAAAAAATAAAATTTTGGTTAACATACACATTTTAGCGTTTTTTTTAAAACTCACATTGGTGAAAAACTCTTCAATACATTAGCAGAATCACAACAAATTTTAATGTAATGGCAGAAACATCTTTTTGGCTTAGTGTGAATGATGTGGCTGCTAATTGAAGAAAGCTGGCCAATCATGGAATACTTAAACTGTTACTGAAGCATGTACAAAAAAAATGTTTCTAATGTTAAGAGCAACTGATTACAACGACTTGCGGAGTAGTGATTTGGATTCCATATTTTTATGAGTGAGGGGAACTATACTAAGAAGAGTTAATGATCTAGAAATATTCATCTCATTTTTCTGTATTATGCATTGTATGCAATAGGAAAATGAACAGAAAAAGAGAAAGTTAAACATTAATTTCAGTAAAGTACATTAAGTGGAACAACCCTTGTTAAAGTTAAGTACATCAAAGAGATGCGTGTTGAAGAACAAAACTGATTGCATTGAATGAGAATGTTGAGCCATCTTTATCAAAGTTTGTGATCAGCGGCACCGTTTCTTTGAGAATGTTGACGCCATCTTTTTTAAAGTTTGTGATCAGCGGCAACGTTTCTTTGAAGTCGGATTTTTACTCCATATATAAAATGGAAAAGTGTACAAGTGTGATTCATTTTTGAAGGAAAAATGTTGAAACGTAGTAGCGATTCAGGAAATATGGAGCCATCTCCGAAGCAAGCAAAGCCCAGCAAAACAAAATTCCAGAACTCCTGGTTGACGGAGTTTGACTTTGTGAAGCGAAGCATCAAGGGGGAACATTTTATTCTGTGCACATATTGCAACCACCATGTTGACATTAGTCATTCTGGAGTGTATGACATTCGTAGACATAGCAACACCACCCAGCATCATGATATGGCAAAAATGCAGAGCTCAATACCCAAATTAAATAGCTTGTTTAAACAGTCGTTGACAGACAATGTAACTAGAGCTGAAGTACTTTTCTGCAATTTCGTTGCTGAGCACAATCTGCCACTTTCAGTAGCAGATCATTTTACAGAGCTATGCAGGTGATATGATTTGACAATGCTAAGTGTACCATTTTTTTGTTTGTAAGTATATTAAATGCTTCAGAGAAAACAGATGGTATTTTCTTTTATTCAGATTTGAATTTCCAGTCAATTGCTATAGGCTGATTTGAAAAGATAGCTTATTCTCATTTGGATGCCGTTTTAGGGGGGGTCATGCGCACTGACCCCCCTTGGTCACATGCACTGCCCCCCTCCCTTGGGACCCCAAAACACACTTTTTGAGTCTCAAAAAACCCCCAACACTGTCTGGGAATATGGCATGTATGTGTATCATGTGTTATGTATGATGTTTATATAATATTATAAATATTTTAGGAAATTGTAAATGTTTCTTCACTTTAATATTTGCTTAAATCTTAATGTTATCAGGAAAAACATGTTTAACTAGTGTCCTTGAATTAGGTTGTTTTGATCAATATGTTTTCTCAATTTGAAGGTCAAGGTTGAATTTTGTTTACAGTTAAAATTCCATTAAGATGACTCATGTTCTAGAACATTCTGTCATGTGACCAATCTTTATATATACCATGTTTGGTGGACATTTATTCAGTTTTGACATTACCATCAGTCTTGTAAAGAGCTATTACAGTTGTGAAAATTCATTCCAAATTCTAAGAGAGGAATTATTTTAAATATTCATTGGATTATAACAGTGCTCATAAACTTTTGAATTTTGGATTTTTAATTGACAATTTTGGAATTTATGTGAACTTATTCAGAGATTTTGGAATACTTCATTTTGACTTCAGCACATCAAGATTTCTAGTACATCAGGACTTTGGAGACCATTAGCACATCATAACATTCAAGGACACAGCCGTGAATTCGGAACATTCTATATTTAGGACTTGTGATTAGAACAATCATTCTTATTGGATTATTAGGATTTCAAAACACATTACTGTAAGTGACTTTTTTGATTTTTCATTTTAATTATCTAGTAATAAATTGCTTGTTGATTTTTTACTTGATTTGTTGGTTTCACTTTCTTTCTGTTACATTTTTCTTAGACCATAGAGTCGTAACACATGTTGTAATGTCTATATGTCTATTCAGTTCTTCCCTATTTTGTTTCTGCACAATAACTCAGAATGTATCATATTATGATGTCTGTATTTCCATTCAGCTGTTTCCTATTTCATATCTGCACAATAACTCAGGATGTATCATGTTCTGATGTCTGTATGTCCATTCAGCTGTTTCCTATTTCATATCTGCACAATAACTCAGAATGTATCATATTATGATGTCTGTATGTCCATTCAGCTTTTTCCTATTTCATATCTGCACAATAACTCAGAATGTGTCATATTATGATGCCTATAAGTCTATTCAGCTGTTCCTTATATCATTTCTGCATAGTAACTTGGAATGTATCATGTTTGTTGTCTATATGTCCATTTAGCTGTTCCATATTTAATTTCTGCACAATAACTACATTTCTCTATTTCTCCACCATTTACCATTACCAAACTTTGTAAATTGCATACATTTGGGTTAAGGATGAAGCCTGTTGAGTTTAAAGTCAAAGGTCAAGGTCACTGACTGAAAAAAAGAAAACTGATGTCTGCACAATAACATTAGGTTTACATCACCAAACTTTGTGGTTGGCTTGCACTTGTGGTGAGGAAGAAGCCTCTCAATTTTGGGGGTCAATAGGTTAGAGGTCAAGCTCACTGTGACTGAAAGAAGAAAAATTATCTTTGCATAATAACTTTACTTCTAGACCATGTACCAGGACCAAAGTTTAAGGTATGGAAGAGGATGAGGCTTATTAATTTTAGTATCAAAAGGTAAAAAAGTTGATGTTTCTGTGACTCCAAGAAAAATGGGTTTGGCACAGAACTTTTGTTTTAGAGTAAATTCCTTAACCAAACTTTGTGGATGGCTTGCACAAAAGGTTTTGGTGTCTAAAGGTCAAAGGTCATGGTCATAGTAAGTCATTTAAGAAATAATGGTTTCTGCGCAGTAAGTTTAGTTCAAGACTGCATACCTTGACCAAAGGTCCAGGTCATTGAGTCTTGTTGGTCAGTAATCTCAAGAGTCAACCATGCCATACTAGGACCTATATATAAGTTGGTTAAACACAGTGTGGATGTATAATGTATCATTCACGGTACTCTTTTTTTTTAAACATCAAATCTATGCTTCTTCTAATCATTATAATGAAGGCAAACTTAAATGTTTAAACATCTGACTTCAAATGTCCCACCTACCTATGGTGTGAATTTAACTCTTTGAAGGCAATTTTAATATAAACACGCATAAACATGCACACACACAAATAATACTTTTGCACCATTTTATATTTTGGTGCTTGGTATATGAGTGTAGTCAGATTGCAAATTTGTGTTTGATAAGTGCTGTTGACAAAGGTAATTTGTACTTGAAAACACAGATGTTTTGCTATCACTATATCCTAAGAGATAAAATAATGGAACATAGAAAAATGTTTCAATATCAAGGTTCTGATATGCATTAGGAGTTCATGATAATACCGTTACAGAGATGAATGTCATGAACACATTGTTTGATAATACAAATGTTAATACATGTAGATCTTGCATAAATTGCCTAACACAGTTTTCTTGTAAGCTGTTTTCTTAAATATTTATTTTGTTAGGCATTTTCTTCATATTATTAATTAGTGTTTAAAGCTTGAGAAACCTCATTAAAATGCCCAAAAATGTGCAAGTGTGTGTTAGCTTATGCAAGTCAGTGCAGGTAGATGTACAAATGGGTGTTAGCATATGCAAGTCAATGCAGGTGGATGTGCAAGCAAGGTGTTAACTTATGCAAGTCAATGCAAGTGGATGTCCAAGTGGGTATTAGCTTATGCAAGTCAATGCAGGTGCATGTCCAATTGGGTGTTAGTTTATGCAAGTCAATGCAGGTGCATGTCCAAGAGGGTGTTAGCTTATGCAAGTCAATGCAGGTGCATGTCCAAGTGCAGGCATTCAGCGAGGAATGGTTATCTCCTGTTTGCCAAAGGGTCTGTTGCAGACATGTACAACTTCCTCCAGGGTGTGATTTTTAAATGTACCCGTATGATGTAAATGTAACCAGATAAAACCAGATCACAAACCTTATACGGCCCACATGCTGTAGGTTGCACAAGCCTGGTCTATTGCCTTCACCAAATTGTTTTACAATATGAAATGCAGCAAATTTGTTTGTATTTTTTAATATATTTTAACCTGACTTTGAAGGGTATATTTAAGGGACAGGAACATCATGTCCTTTAATACATATATATGTCATTAAAATGTAGATTGTTTTTTGTACATCATTATCAGTTTTAAAAAAAATGCAATGGAAATGTGTTTATATACCATGAATGCCATGCCACTTTTTGGGAATAATGCCAAACCAACTTAACCACTAAGTGTTCAGTAGAAAAGTGTTGTACTAAACATGACACATCCGCACACAAAGTTGCATGATTTAGGAACCAAAAGTGCAGAAACTGACTTAAATGCAAAACCAGAGCAAAACAACTTAATTATGAAATATATGTCACACTGGCCTACTTTTGCTAGATGTTTCCCTCACCAAGAGGCATCCAAACACAAGGTACTAGGTTAGATGGCCCTTGCAGTCACAAGTGTATGAGAACATGACCTAAACATAAAACTTAACATGGCAAATCTCCATAGGTTTTTACTACTTTGGTTTTTATAATTTGGTATTGTCTTGGTGTCACATGACCTCAATAAAGTTGCTACTATGCATGAGGTAGTTTTGAGAAAGTCTAACAATGAATCATCAAAAATGATCAGCACTGAATTGCGCTAGGAAAATGTAAAAAAATGTATACTTTCCCCAAATCAAGATATTCATGAAGATACACAAAGATCTGTTTTGTTTTTTTCCTACTACTATAAAATGCTGGACAAGTGAAAACAAAAACTTTGCTCAGTAAAATTTTCAACTTGCCCAGGCAATGGATTATTAGTCTCTGACTGAATGTTACAGAATTGCTGAAATCAGACTTGATAGCTGGTCAGTATTAGAAATTCAAGGAATTTACTGTTGCAAAATTTCCTCTCTTTTTTGCAGTGAAACTCACTGGTTGAAATTACTGCTTGTTTATATCTTTTTACAAACAAGTACATTAAAATACATTAGGTACATATATTTTTATATTCCCGCCATAAGGCAGAGCATATTATGTTATGATGTTGTCAACAATCTAAAGTTACCAACCTTAGCGGATGGCTTACACTTTGGATAAGGAACAACCCTATCAATTTTTGGGTCAAAGGTCAAGGTCACTGACTTAAAGAAGAAAAAAATAGTTTCTACACAATAACTTGTCCTTCATCATCAATAGTCATCAAACTATGTGGATGGCTTGCACATGTGGTAAAGAAGCAGCCTAAGGATTTTGAGGTCAAAGGTCACTGACTGAAAGAATAAAAATGGTTCATTGACAATAATATTAGTTTTACATCACATACATTGATCAAACTTTGTAGGTGACATGCACTTGAGGTAAGGAAGTGGCCTATTGATTTTAGGGTCAAAAGGTCAAGGTTACCATGATTGAAAGAAGAAGAGTGGTTTTTGCACACATTTCCGTTATCTACATAGATGACTATTAAACACTTGGTGGATATATAATGTGTCATTTATGGTACCCTTGTTTAGTTGATCATCTATTTAGAGTGAATAAATTTAAGATTTCATGAATTTTCAGCTTCTAAATTTATTTTCAATAATTCAGAGAAGAAAACAGTTAATGTTTGTTGAGCCTAGCTTTAATGGAAGCTCAACACAGCGATCTCTATGTCATCCATGTGCATGTTCATCAGTATGGCTTTCTGTATATCCATATCCTAGATTCATCTGAATTTTAAAGTTTGTTACTTTCTATCTAAATAAAAGGTAGGTTAGACAAAAGTGGATCTCTTGTTTTCTGTTTTAAAATTGACCAAACTACTCTACATCACGTTTCTTTTCCAAATAAAATCCACAGAAAAGTACAACCTTCAAGTTAACTATTTGGCAACTATCTTTCAGGCTGGCAGCCAGTGATGAAAGTGGGGGCCATTGATTGTTCAAACATAGAAAATCTGTCAACTTGCAGAAAGTATAACGCCAGAATCTTCCCAAAAATTAAGGTAAGCTGTATAAAGTGCTTTTTCAACATTTCAGGTTTTAGAATTGATCATTCTTTGTCTGCTCATTTATATAATTTAAAATTACTTTTTTTCTGAAGGAAATTGTGGGGTTTATGTGATCCTGCTTGCATAAGGTCCAAGTGCAGGTGTAATGATCCTCCTCTTGTGAGACCAATTTTTTGGTTGAGCCAGCCTTTACATAATCTATCAGACTACTTAGTAGGTATAGTGATCCTCCTCTTGTGAAACCACTCTTTTTGGCGACCCTGCCTTGACATAAGCTTGACATATCCATCACTTTGGCATACATGTCCATCCATCCACACCCAATATTAAGTTTTTTGCTTTCCATTTATGTATGTCAAAAAGGGGTCTCTAGGGTTCAAGCTAAGTCAGAATTTTAGACAGAGGTCATTCTTCCAGGGGCCAAGAAAAATGGGGGTCTCTAGGGCTCAAGCTAGGTCAGAATCTTTGGAGGTCACTCTTCCTAGGGGCAGGCTTGACAAAAAGGGGTTCTCTAGGGCTTGAGCTGGGTCAGAATTTGAGGGAGAAGTTAAGAGCCAAGAGGGTGAAGTTGTAACTCATAGGGAGAAAATTCATAAAAAATTAATTGTACAGTGTCACTGTGTCATGTTTGATTATATAATTATCTATTATGTCAGTTTGATTATTTAATTATCTATTATGTCAGTTTGATTATTTAATTATATGTCATGTCAGTTTGATTATTTAATTATCTGTTATGTCAGTTTGATTATTTAATTATCTATTATGTCAGTTTGATTATTTAATTATCTGTTATGTCAGTTTGATTATTTAATTATCTGTTATGTCAGTTTGATTATTTAATTATCTATTATGTTAGTTTGTTTTATTGATGTCACTCAGAATATTATGCAGATTTTCAAAGAGTCAGTATAATTTTGGTTATTAAAAAAAGAAAGAAAAAAATGAAAGAAAGAAAGAAGATGCAGAGAAAAGTGAATGGGCTTAGTGCAGGTGTTCGATAAATTAAGTCAACACAAGTAATTCTAATTTATTCATCATATTTTTCTTGATAATGATGATTGTGTTGGTGGTGGTGATATTTCATTACTTTTAAATATGTGAACATATATAAACATAAATATAAATGAAGGAACTGATAAAAACATGAATATAGATAAAATTATTAATAAAATATCATCTTTAGTCACCTTAGCAAGTGTCTCAGGTCTGTGTGTAAAATATCATCTTTAGTCACCTTAGCAAGTGTCTCGAGTCTGTGTGTAAAATATCATCTTTAGTCACCTTAGCAAGTGTCTCGAGTCTGTGTGTAAAATATCATCTTTAGTCACCTTAGCAAGTGTCTCGAGTCTGTGTGTAAAATATCATCTTTAGTCACCTTAGCAAGTGTCTCGAGTCTGTGTGTAAAATATCATATTTAGTCACCTTAGCAAGTGTCTCGAGTCTGTGTGTAAAATATCATCTTTAGTCACCTTAGCAAGTGTCTCAAGTCTGTGTGTAAAATATCATCTTTAGTCACCTTAGCAAGTGTCTCGAGTCTGTGTGTAAAATATCATCTTTAGTCACCTTAGCAAGTGTCTCAGTCACCTTAGCAAGTGTCTCAGGTCTGTGTGTAAAATATCATCTTTAGTTACCTTAGCTAGTGTCTGAGGTCTACGTGCATAGTCATTGTTTTTACCAGCACTTTTATGTAATAGGTGATGCTTGAATCCCTTTTTATCCTAAATACTTGTATAATAAAATCATTCTGATTCAACACATTGTTGAATTTCTTTGGGTTTTTTTCATGTTTGAATTTTCACAAGCCTTTTTTTTTTTTGTAGCAAATGTCAGATGAGCCAAACACAAAATACCTAACCAACTTGTCAGTGGCATCATGACAGTTAAAATCATTACATTAGTGTTATTTAAGAACAATTTCTCAGGTGACACTGGTGGTTTTCACATCAGATAAATATTGTATCTCCTAGACTTCCAAAATCCACATCATAATTAAAAATACAACAAGTTGTCCTTATCCAATTAGATGATACCACATGAGTTTGGTGTGTCGTCCATTAAAAAATCTTGTCATTTTTTTATGGATGAAACATCAAACTCCTGTGATGGTGCCAAGAAAGTATGCTTTGATTATCTATGGCATATTTCCTTTTCAACTGTAGACATTTGGATTTAAATTGTTTTAATTTTGATAATAAAATAAGGTGAAGCCAGGTAGTTCAAAGTGAAGCTGTTTCACTTTGTCCAGTCATGTGTAGTTCAAAGTCAAGCTGTTTCACTTTGTCCAGTCATGTGAGCCTTGGTCTCGTATACTGTAAAAGAAAAAAGGCCTTATGAATGGGGTGGGGGTAAGGTGACCTCTCATGGGAGGACAAAATGGTAAAAGTGCAAAACTTTTGGAGGAATTTTTACATCTTGTCTTCTGTTTCATAGTGAATATTTACTTTGGGTAGGAGTGCTTTGTCTTCTGTCTCATGGTGA
This sequence comes from Margaritifera margaritifera, assembly GCA_029931535.1. NCBI lineage: Eukaryota > Metazoa > Mollusca > Bivalvia > Unionida > Margaritiferidae > Margaritifera > Margaritifera margaritifera. The sequence goes on from JAQPZY010001442.1 coordinate 628,153, forward strand.
ATATTTACATTGGGTAGTAGGAGTTTGTCTTCTGTCACATGGGGAATATTTACATTGGGTAATAGGAGTTTGTCTTCTGTCTCATGGTGAATATTTACATTGGGTAATAGGAGTTTGTCTTCTGTCTCATGGTGAATATTTACATTGGGTAGTAGGAGTTTGTCTTCTGTCTCATGGTGAATATTTACATTGGGTAGTAGGAGTTTGTCTTCTGTCACATGGTGAATATTTACATTGGGTAATAGGAATTTGTCTTCTGTATCATGGTGAATATTTACATTGGGTAATAGGAGTTTGTCTTCTGTATCATGGTGAATATTTACATTGGGTAATAGGAGTTTGTCTTCTGTCTCATGGTGAATATTTACATTGGGTAATAGGAGTTTGTCTTCTGTCTCATGGTGAATATTTACATTGGGTAGTAGGAGTTTGTCTTCTGTCTCATGGTGAATATTTACATTGGGTAATAGGGGTTTGTCTTCTGTCACATGGTGAATATTTACATTGGGTAATAGGAGTTTGTCTTCTGTCTCATGATGAATATTTACTTTGGGTTGGAGGAGTTTGTCTTCTGTCTCATGGTGAATATTTACATTGGGTAATAGGAGTTTGTCTTCTGTCTCATGGTGAATATTTACGTCGGGTAATAGGAGTTTGTCTTCTGTCACATGATGAATATTTACTTTGGGTAGGAGGAGTTTGTCTTCCTCCTGATTTTGGCAAGAATTTTTACTTTAACATTTTTGTTGCCTAGCTTTTGTTTGACGTTATATAGCAGTATTAACATCCATGAAAATAGAGAGTGTATGAACATTTTTAAAGTGAAACATTTCAAATAATTACTACATCAATTCAAATCTATTCTCTTGGCTATGTTAAGATGGATCAGCAATCTATTTAGATAAAATGATAAGACATTTATTCAGCTCACTAGTTTTGATAGAAATACATGACTATATAGTCCTCATGGACAGAGGTGGCTTTCACATGAGATAAATATTTTATCTCAAGATATTTATTGTGTTGTTGAATAACAGATGGTGCTTTTTATTATGTTGTAAGTGTAGGTCAACAGGTGTTTCAACATAATGTAGATTGATGATGTACGTGTACGTTGACACGTGTTTTAACATAAGGTATATTGATGATATACGTGTAGGTTGACAGGTGTTTTATCATAATATAGATAAGCCAAGATGAATCATTACAAATAGAGTGTATTTTCTATGTTAAAGATGAAAACCTCAAAATGTTCCACTGAATAGATGTCAAATTTTAAACATTAATTGAAAATGCATTTTAGAAAAAGACTGTAGTGCATTTTAGATGTTCGGTATGTTTTCCTTGTGTATTATATAAAAACTTTATTGCATTTACCCACCCCTCCATTTACATAATGGCATTTCTTTATCAATATAATTTTCATAGAAACAGTTAAGTTTCATTAATCCAACCTATATTTATCAAACATTTAATACTTGTACACTGTATAATCAATTATCTACATGAAATCTAAGTCTTTTCTTAAAGGCAGAGTGTTTAAACTTTATTTTATATCCATTCAGAAACAAATTTTAACAACTTAACTATGATAGACTCATCCTTGATAATAAACTAATTTCCTGCTTTCACACAATTTTAGCAAAGTTTTATCAAAGAATGCTTTTTTTCATGATAAGCCCACTGCCCACTTTAAAAGAATGACACATGATAGCACTCCCTCATCAATTTAATTGAATTCAGTTCTTTTTTTGTACTAAACATCCATATGAATAGACAGTGTACAAACATCCATATGAATAGACAGTGTACAAACATCCATATGAATAGACAGTGAATAAAACATCCATATGAATAGACAGTGTACAAACATCCATATGAATAGACAGTGTAATACTAGAGAATCAAAGGAAAGTCATGATACAATTATGGCTTTCTTAAAATTACACCCAGTGGTATGGGAATTGCAAGTCACATACAAAAAGTATTTGGTAAAATGACCACCATTTTGTTTTAATTGAAAAGTAGATTTGAATTTTGTAATGGTAATTAGACTTCAAAAGGTAAACAGAGAAATCAGAATACTAATAGAATTTACGATAATACTTCTTCATGTGTCCATTCAGTCATATTTTTTGCATTAGTCATTTGGAGATAGATTTATACAGGTTTTGAATATAGCTCAGGTCCATCCATATGCAACGAGTCTCACAGAAAAAATTGTCATTGGAATTTATCAAATGAACACAGAATTTTTCATGTACTAAATGGCCAGACATTTTCTGTTATGTTAATATTAGGTGATTGTGCTGGCCAGCTGATACATTTTGTACGATTCTTGTCTAATATTGATGTATGATCTTAATGCAATGAACATGTGTTATTCTGAAATAAATACCGATTGTCTGGGAAATGTCTAGCCAGAACAGGTAATAAATTTGGTATCCAGAATCTCCTGGTATTTCCGAGCATGTATGTTTCTATTTACACTTGTTAATGTACCAATGCCATTCATAACAAATGCACTACCATATCATAACTTAACATTTCCAATTGTGGTTTGAGGGAACCAAGTCTGGCCTCAAACCTTCACTGCTCTTTCTCATAAAATAAATATGTTCATCGTTTCCAATGACTGCCTGACATTTGTCTCAAAATATCACTCTCTCTGATTGTCCAGATGCTGCCTATGTTTTCTTGCAACACCATGCTGCAAGCTTTTTACAATTTATCTCCCTAATCACCACTTTCCTTTTATCAATGCAACTTTTAAATCTATGGCTATGATATTGAACTTTTTGTATAGCAAACTTGTATGTTTTCATTGAATTTGGCAGTGATGTTACTCATGTATCCCTTCAGTTTAATTGAATTTGGCAGAGATATCACTCTGTGTATCCCTTCTGTTTCATTGAATTTGGCAGTGATGTCACTCCATGTATCCCTTTTGTTTCATTGAATTTGGCAGTGATGTCACTCCATATATCCCTTCTGTTTCATTGAATTTGGCAGTGATGTCACTCATATATCCCTTCTGTTTCATTGAATTTGGCAGTGATGTCACTCCGTGTATCCCTTCGGTTTCATTGAATTTGGCAGTGATGTCACTCCGTGTATCCCTTCTGTTTCATTGAATTTGGCAGTGATATCACTCGTGTATCCCTTCTGTTTCATTGAATTTGGCAGTGATGTCACTTGTGTATCCCTTCTGTTTCATTGAATTTGGCAGTGATGTCACTCGTGTATCCCTTCTGTTTCATTGAATTTGGCAGAGATGTCACTCGTGTATCCCTTCTGTTTAATTGAATTTGGCAGAGATGTCACTCCGTGTATCCCTTCTGTTTCATTCAATTTGGCAGTGATGTCACTCCATGTATCCCTTTTGTTTCATTGAATTTGGCAGCGATGTCACTCCATTTATCCCTTCTGTTTCATTGAATTTGGCAGTGATGTCACTCATGTATCCCTTCTGTTTCATTGAATTTGGCAGTGATGTCACTCCGTGTATCCCTTCTGTTTCATTGAATTTGGCAGTGATGTCACTCCGTGTATCCCTTCTGGTTCATTGAATTTGGCAGTGATATCACTCGTGTATCCCTTCTGTTTCATTGAATTTGGCAGTGATATCACTTGTGTATCCCTTCTGTTTCATTGAATTTGGCAGTGATGTCACTCGTGTATCCCTTCTGTTTCATTGAATTTGGAAGTGATGTCACTTGTGTATCCCTTCTGTTTCATTTCACAGCTGACAGTTATCTCTTTCAGTCACTAACCAATGTCTGCCACTTCTTGACCTATTTTGCCCAGAACACACTCCAGAAATGTATGAGTCACATCAGAAATGGTACTATGTGGCCTTCGCAATATTTATTTCAATTACACTTCTACCATCCTGACACAAATCTGTGGCAATATTTTTAGCATTACTCGTGAGTTCTGACCTCCTGTACAGATACACCAAGTGAAAAAGGACCCGAATGTAATCTGCTGAAGCCCTTTCTCACTCATTTTCTCAGCCAGCTTGTTTTAATTTGTTTGTAATTTTAGAAACAAGTTGTCCATTGTGTAATTTTTAGACATGCTGGATTTTAAAAACAGGTGTTTAAATAAAATGCTATTAATAACACGCATCCCCAAAATTCTGTCTGTCATTAATTTGAGCCCATAAATATATTATGAACAGTTGTCACTTTTGAAAGTGTAACTAGATGATTGCAGTTATTATTACAGACCAGAAGAGCTTATGGGATGGCCTATTGTCCTTTGTCTGTCTGTCTGTTAGCACAAGTTTGTTATCGCTACTCCTCCTAAAGTTCTTGGAGGATTGCTATGTAACTTAACACGCTCATTCATCCCAAGGTCTAGTTGATCCTAAATGAAAATGGTAGACATCAAGTATAGTTGCCATAGTGTCCATCTTGAAAATATTGTTATCACTACTCCTCCTGAATGGATGGTCATATCAACATGGGGTTTTCACTGAATGGCTCCTTATGATGTCTAGTTGGTTCTAAATAAAAATGGTGCCAATCTGACATGAAGTACGGCCGCCACAATCTGAAATCTGACATGAAAATGGTGCTGCACAGACATCCACTAAGGCCACCACAGCGGCCAGCTTGAAAATCTTATTATTGCTACTCCTTCTGAATGTAAGTCATATCAGCATGGGGTTTTCACCATAAGACATATTATGGTATCTTAAAAAAAAATTGTACTGATCTGATACCCAATATTTCTGCCACAGCCACCATCTTGAAAGTCTTATCACTAAGCCTTCTAGATGGAAAGTCATACCAACATTATGTTTTCACTAGAAGACTTCTTATGATGTCTAGTTGGTAATAAATTAAAATGGTGCTGATCTGACAACCAATATGGCCACTATGGCAGCCATCTTGAAAATCTTGTTATTGCTTCTCCCAATAAATGGAAAGCCATATCAACATATGATTTGCACCAGAAGACTAATTATCATATCTAGTTGGTCCTGAATGAAATTGGTGTTGATCTGACCTCTTATATGGCTGCCACAATGAATATATTGAAAATCTTGTCACTAATTCTCCTGAATGGATGGTCATATCAACATGGAGATTTCAACGAAAGTCTTCTAATGGTGTCTAGTTTGTTCTAAATGAAAATGGTGCTATGGCTGCATCAGTGGCTAATTTGAAAATATTATTGCTCAAGAGTATCAAAGATGGTTTTAACACTCATCAGTTAAAAAGAGGAAATAGTCTTGTCTTGAATTCCTGGAAATTCATTTCAGACAGTACAGTGTCAGTTTATTTTGAGGGACTGTAGTTTGGATATACTTGTATCAAGAAGTTACAGAGAGAAACTTTTCTTCTTCTGTGGAAAATGTTTTCAGTTTATCATTACAGCGGGCTCCCAAATGGAAATAAATTCCTCTAAATCTTCAAAACAGTAATTGCGAGACAACTATGCTTTTGCAGAAGGATTCAAGGAAAAAGTGCAGTTTACTATGAGTACCGTAATTATTATGAAAGTAAAATTTGGTTTTAGGTCACATGCAGCTAATTATTTTATGAGTTATGAAACCAGCCTATGTGTGGTGATATACCAAATACTGTTTTTAAAAGAATGAAGGTTGATGATTAGGTGAAAATAATTACCAGAAAAAAATAACATAATTTTTCAGAAGAAGATTATGTATGGGTAAATTGTACCAGTGGCATAGCAAGAAATTCTGGGCAGCCCTGCAAAGCTTAATTCTGGGGCCCCCTCCCAATAAAAAAAGTTTTGTTTGACAAGAATTCTGCCCCCCCCCCCCCCCACACACACACACACACAGTTGCGGGGGTTACTTGGGTGGTTGCTATGCCACTGAATTGTATGCATTTGTAGGCTTTAATCTAAAACCAAAGAATAATAACATAATGGTACTACTTGGTACTACTTGATGCAGATGGGGAGATCACACTGGGGTCAGCTTTTTATACTGGGCATCTACATGTGAAATAAAAAAGTACAATCTAGACTAATTCATAAGTATACTCCTTCAATTCATCCCACCTCCCCCAACTCCCCACAGCTTATCATGAAGACAAATACTGTACCTGACATGGTCTCAACAGCCAAGATGTTTGGATTATTTGCTAGTAATTTGGTTGGGCAGCCATCTGTTGGACACATTGATCCAATCCAGGACTTCAGAGGTGTGAAACAAGCAAGTTACTTTTACACTCTGATTATCATCTATATTTACACTGTAGTATGAGGTCAGTAAGTATCAGGAGTGAATATTATCCATGCAATTCAGGGCCTTCTGTCATAAAAACTTACCTTGGCATGTTGAATATTACATCTTCCTCCAGACTTGGAAATCTTACTCAGAATGTTCAAATTCCGATTTTTGATTCATCGACACATTGACAAATAAGATTTGGAGTCGAGTAAAATTTAATAATGGAAGGTCAAGATTTAGTGAAGTGATTTAAATCACATACATCTGTATTTCTACTTTACAGCTTTTCCAGTTTGGAGCTGTGGAAGACGATAAAGGAGAGGAATTTCAATACGAAGATTTTGATGCGGTGCGGAAGAAGATGGTTGACTTTATCATGCAAAGGACAAACTATGAAAAACCAAAGTCCTGGCCAAAACTTGAACCTCTTGAGTAAGTCATGGATATTCTGATGTATTTGCAGATGTAACAGACTTTCTGATCAGCTAAACAGCAAAATTTGTGTCAGTTTAAGCCAAGATACTCTGTCATAAATGCTAATGCCATTGTAGTGTCATGGGATATGTTTGCATAAGTACATTTAGCAGGGTTCTCCAGGATCCCACATGAAAATTCCTTTAGGCAAGTCATTGTTTAGTTAGTTGTTCCTGTTAATAGACAATACACATACAGTGTACTGCATTCTATAGAAGACCAATATCAGATGCAGTTATTCTTCTTTAGTTTTTGTTTTCAGCAGAAAGACAGATAAAGGTGTTTTCTCAAATTGTGTATTTGTATATATGGTCACAGGAATTCAATTTCATTGTTCACCTGGAACATCTCTACATATAGTACTTTCGCACATTTCTTAAGGTTAAGGAATACTTTATTCAGTAATATAGGCCACGGGTCCAAATTACATACATACATATTAAACAAAATAACACATCAGGTGAGTATAACAAGTTCAAGTATAGTAAGTGTAAGTACTTACATTTTCATAATAGTTTTCTTTTCTCCCTGCTAAAGAGTACAAACTTACAAACTGATACTATAGTTTCTCTGTGATTAATTCTCATTGCATCAAAAAATTTCTCTTCACGTGGGTTTAAATACAGAAACAGGTAAATACTTCACACGAATGTCTGTAAATCTTGGACAACAGCAAATAAAAGGATATTCTGTTTCCACAATATTAATATCGCAGTATGGACAGGGTCTATCTTCATATTTCAGTTTCTCAATGTGTCCTGAATTAACCTTAACATCAAGTAACCCGCCCCTCAATTTACAGTATATATTCCTAAAAATAGGCTTGTCTAAGCAGAGCAAATAATCTTTAACACATAAGTCTGTCTTTAATATCCTGTATACTCCCAGTCTCTCCATGCTATTTACCTCTGCATGCCAATTTTGGGTGTCTGTATCTTTACATCTAATCTTTAAAAAGTTCATAAAAGTCTCCTTGTTCCCCACTCCTTGGTTATACCATGCCTCACCAAAACCATAACTCAATAAAAATTTCTTAACATCATGAGCCCAAATTGTAGAGATGCTACTTGTACCCTCAAGCCAAGAGTTACATTTTATAACACAATTTGGGCAATTTATTATCTTTCAAATAGTTTCAACCAATATTTAAATGGTCTGGCAATATATACAGGTTTAAGAGAGTTATGGCCTCATTCTCCCCGCACAAAACAGTTAGGACTCGATTTAACTAACTGTAAGACATATTTACAAAAATGATCATGCACCCTTTCTACATCATGGGCTTCACTAAAGCACCATACTTCAGAAGCATAAGTCAAAATGGGCAAAATTGTAGTGTCCAAAATTTTAAATAAAATAATTACAGACAGTTTTCCAAATTTAATCAATTTAATTTTCAGAACATTCACTGCCTTAGATGCTTGTTCTACTAATTTTTTTTGACATTTGTTCAAAAACTTCACTTGACAAGAAAATAACCCCTAAATATTTATAACAAGAACTAACCTCGAGTTTCTTGTCCCCAAAATACCATTTTTCATAACCTCTTAAATAACTGCCCTTTGGGAAAACCACTACCTCAGTTTTACCAAGATTTACCTAAAGTTTCCAGTAGTCACAGTATTGGATAAGTCTATCTAATAAACGTTGCATTTCAATTGCTGTATCAGCCAGTAATACAAGATCATCTGCATAAAGCAGAAGAAAAAGCTTCAGCACATTTTCTATGTCAATACCACTGTTATAATCAGAAAGTGTACTTTGCAGGTCCTTTAGAAAAAGTGAGAAAATCAGTGTTGACAATATGCAGCCCTGTCTAACACCTATTGGACACTGAAAGATATTACTTAATCCACTTGAGGTTCTTACACAAGCTCTGACGTCTGCATATATTGCTTGCAACATTTTCAGCATCTTTGTTCTTAAGTTACATACATTAAGCTTATACCATATCGCTATCCTATCAATTCTATCAAAGGATTTCTCAAAGTCTAAAAATGCACAATAAAATCTGCCCTTTTTCTTTCTCAAATATTTCCAAATAATAGTATTCAGAACATATATGTTATCTACAGTATAGTAACCTCTTCTAAATCCCACTTGTTCTTCACCTAGTATATGGTTTTCTTCTACCCACTGTGTGAGCCTTTTATTGAGAATATTAGTAACAATTTTACTCGTAATTGGTAACAGACTTATTCCTTTGTAATTAATTTCTTAAGGTCAGAAATGTCAAAAGTCATTTTTTTCTCAAAGACCATGATTAAGACTTGAGTCAATATCAACTTTACCTTACAACTAAAATTTTGGTAATTAATTTCACATTAATTAATTATTTGCAAATTACTTAATTAATTGCGCATTACTTTATTGTGTTAGTATTTCTCTATATTTTTCAGATCTATTGATGGTATCTGGGATGAGGCAGGGGATCAACATGACTATGTAGCATTTATATTTGAAGATGATAAATCCTACCTAGGGAGAGCTGTAAGTAATGTATATTTTAGGAGAATTATATACTGTATTATCGAAATACTATATATATTAGGAGAATTATATACTGTATTATGGAAGTACTCTATATATTGGGAGTATTATATACTGTATTATGGAAGTACTCTATATATTGGGAGTACACTATATTTTGGGAGTATTATATACTGTATTATGGAAGTACTCTATATATTGGGAGTACTGTATATTTTGAGAGAATTATATACTGTATTATGGAAGTACTATATATATTGGGAGTACTGTATATTTTGGGAGTATTATATACTGTATTATGGAAGTACTCTATATATTGGGAGTGCTGTATATTTTGGGAGTATTATATACTGTATTATGGAAGTACTCTATTGGGAGTACTGTATATTTTGGAGCAATATATCTTATGGAAGTATTGTATACTTTGGGAATACTGTATATTTTGGAGTATTGTATTTTTGGGAGTATTGTATATTATGGAAGTTGTATTTATTACACACATTTTATTTTCTTTGTTCAGAAAATCATTTTAGTAAATTTGGTACTTTCAGTTCTCTTTAAATGTTAGTTTAATCCTATACTATAAGGGACATTTGTTGCCCCGATAATGTCATATTTTCAATGTGCATACAAGGCAATATGTCATCATTTTGTAGAAAGTTTAAACTTTAAAAAAAAAAAAATTTTGGGAATGGATGCTTCCATTTACAAGGCTAAGAATCGCCTTCAAAGTAGGTCAGTGTCAGCAAAATATGACTATTTTGCCCAAAGTTAGAACATTTAGATCTATCATTAAAAGGTGCTTTAGTTGAGAACCAAGATGGCCATCTTCCAACATGATGTCTGTAATGTCCGTATCTTGAACATATTCAAAGATCCTTTTGGTTCTCAGCTGAAACACTGATTAAAAATAGCAAAACAATTAGTAATTTTTGTCCAAAAATGAGCATTAAAGGTGTAGTGTGTCATAAAACAGAGATTATGAGGCAGGCTAATCCTTTTTGCCCACATTTATTTTTTAGTTCAAAATTACAGTCAAACTTGTCAATAGTGCCCACCCATGGAAAAGACCTAACTGGCCTTTGTTCACAGGTGACCTCTGTATGTAGGTTCACCTTTTAGACTTGGTTTTTGAACAAATACCACACACTGAATACAGTATCATTATTATTATTATTATTATTATTATATAATTTATTAATATTATTACTACGTTATGAACAGATTGAGTTTAGTGCACTATTCAGCAAAATCATAAAATACATGTATATTTTGTACTCTCCCAAATTTATGCTCCACACAAGATTTCTGTATCCTACTCACTTGAATTCATCCTATAAATTAAATGTTCACTGATCATAATTTGTTTGTGCATCATGACAAAACACTAATTTCACTACTAACAGCTTACATTTGACTGTGAAACAGAGGACCGACTCTTTGTTTGGCTAACTTGTATAATTAAGTTTAGACACAGATAATCACACTTCAGACAATATCTGGATTTACCAGTTGCTCAACTCACTAATATCAATGACAGTTGGCTTATGTGTGAGGCCTGAATAGTGAATAAAAAGAAGCCTTTTGTTTCTATTATTTGTAACACATGAACTGAAATTTCGCCTGCATTTACAGACAAGAATTTAAATATTGAACAACCCCTGGCCCTAATGAAAATGGATATAACTCGAGATGAACATTTTTGTCAGAAATAGCTTTTAATTCACTGGCATATAGATAAAGATGTTGAACTATAGTTGACACACTGGCACAAAAGACAACTATCATTAAGCTTTAGCAACATGACTGATTTTTCCTCCATCCAGCAAATGAATTGCTTTGACCCCCTCTGCTTTCAAATTTGTATATTGACACCTTTGAGGTACGTTGTCAGTGTTACCGGAGTACAGACTCCAGTGATCACTTAAAGCAGTGAGAAACCATTATTTGGTTGGAAAACACCTGGTCACTGACTGCAGAAAAGCAGGTGACCTGTGTATACATGAGATTTATATACACGGTTCGCACGGTCATTAAAGGTCATTGAAAGTCATCGAGAAATGAACACATTATTTCAAGGCCTTGAAAGTCATTGATTTTTCACCTAGGTCATTGAAAGTCCTTAAATTTGAGAGATTTATTTTAAAAATAAAATATGATGGAAACGTTTGCATTTGAGTCATTTATTTAACATTGTGCAAGGATTGAAAGTACAGTTTGATTTTTCCATCATCTGCTAACTGTTCTGCCATTATCAGAAACCATGAGAAGTAATCAAGCATTGTATATAGCATCCATTTTACATTGTGTAATTAATGGATGCGCACTCTTTCACTTCAACACGTGTTCCGCTAAGCAAGAATGGGTCATTAGCAACAGAGTCTATTTAACGAGCGATCTTCACAAAGTGCCTGGAAAGTGCACATTCAGCAATATTTGGCTGCAAGACAAAGACTTCATTAAGTGGCTGAGAAAAGATGCAACCTTGAAATACAGAGCGCTTTGCATAAAGTGTGCAAGAAGAAACGAGATATTGCCGGAATTGGCATTGCTGCCTGACATCGAAACTACTGAAAACACAAGCCTTCTGTTCGATGTCAGTTTCTTAGGGTCAGTGCAAACATCATTTAATTCTCTGTCATTGCTGTCATCTGCATCATAAAAACCAGTTCGAATTTGTCAGCGAGTTCTAAAAATTCGACAACTGACGATGAGGTTGCAGTTTTGGTGACGGTTTTCATGCAGAGCAGTGATTGATAAATGTGGTGTTGTATAATTAGATCATGGCATAAACCAATTTCATTAGAACCTGTCTAATCAGGCCACTCAGTATTATCGATACCTGTCCTTTTTCAGGACAAAATTTAGTTCATTTGACTCTCCTGAAATTAGATTTGATACTGAGTTTCCTGGATTACTGCCCTATTGGGCCTAATGTATTGACTTTTTTCATGACCAGGTTACACAGATTTTGTTGTTTATAAAACTGGATTTGAAACCACAGTGTATTGTAATTTATTGTACAATTAATGTGGGTTTTTTTCCTCAGGTGGGTGTGAAAATAATTATAGGTAAACATTACTAATTTTCAGCTCAATTTTTGTAGAGAGAAAATTTTTGTGCAAAGTTTCAGTACCAAAAATGATAGGTTTTGACAAATTACAGATAAAACAGTATTTGATATGACCTGTATTGTACTGGTTTACACTCTTGGATATCAGGTACCAACTTCTTACAGTTCAGACTTACAAAATATGAAATTTTTCTTGAGAATAACTCTGTGAATGTAGGTTGTAAAAATATAACATAGTTGAAAATGTCATACATTGTAGCATTATCCAATTCATTGAAAATGTCATACATTGTAGCATTATCCATACATTGTAGCATTATCCAATTCATTGAAATTGTCATACATTGTAGCATTATCCAATTTATTGAAAATGTCATACATTGTAGCATTATCCATACATTGTAGCATTATCCAATTTATTGAAAAGATTTTTGGGGAAAAAATATTCCAGCTTATTGTATATACTTATTAGATGGTGTCAGAATGTTTCCAGAAAAATATAAAGTTGATGATTTAAATACAAAAGTCTTACAAATTTTAAAATTAGGATTTCACAAAAAGTATCATTTGTGTATTTACAAGGTACCAATTTTGTGTAATTCATGATTGCTACAAACCACAAATATAAGGAATGAACTTAAATTGATTACCTTTTGAAGAAACTATGACCTTCCTCCAGTAGAACCATATGCATAACATTTTAGTACAGCTATACTGGTAAAACCCCTTTTACTTCTTTTAGCTTACCTGGCCATAAGACCATGTGAGCTTATGGTATTTTCCTTCGTCCATTGTGCTTTATCCATCATTTGTTTTCCATTGTCTGTCGTGCATCTTCCATTCACAATTGCTGTTTTTAACTTCTTCTCAAAAATTGCTCAACAGAATTAACTAAATTTGACAGAAAGCATCCTGGCATAAAGGCCTTTAAGGTGTGTACAAATGATGCCCACCTGCCATTAAATATGGCCACTATTACTAACAGATTTACAGAAATGTTGCAGATTCACCATAAAATATGGTTACTGTTACTAAAAATAGAAAAGCCTTTGAATGGTTTCTCAAGAACCATGCAAAAGAATTTGACCAATTTTGACAAGAAACATCTTGCCATGAAGAGCATTTGAGATTGTGCAGATGGTTCCAGTCTGTTTTCATATATGGCTGTTGCTGGTAAAATGAGAAAACCTTTTAATAGCTTTTTCTAAAAAGCAGCTAAACAAAATTTGACCAAATTTGACAGAAAGCATCCTAGCTTGAATGCCTTCAACATCTATAGATGTGATTCTGATCCACCATCAGATTTGGTGGCTATTACTGAAAATTTAAGAACATTTACACAACTTTATCTCCAAAAACTGCTTAAAAGAGTTTGATAAACTAAGCATCCTGGCATAGAGGCCTTTCAATATTTAACAAATGATGTTGATGTGCCATTATACATGAACTAAGGTAAAAAAAAACTGGAGAAACATTGAAACAATTGTTTTCAAAACATATGCAATCAGCAGCATTGGAAGAAATTTCTTCCGAAAGCATCCCACTGGTCTAGAATTTTTGGTCAACTGCTTTTGCATTTTGTTTTCCTAGTCATATATCAGTCAGACGAGTGATCTCAGGCACACTTGCGCATCTTGTTTTTGTTTTAAAGCACAAAAATTGAAAACCCATAAGAATTTTGGAATTATCACAGTGGATTTTTGGGAAAGAATCTACATTTTGCTGTTATTATTATTATTATTATTATTATTATTATTATTTACAGATAATATTGGATTTATGTACAGTAAAGAGGCTTCTCATTCGACGCATGTTAAGCGATTCTGTGAAAAAATATGGAATCACAGAGTTTCCATCCTTGTACCTGATACATCGAGATGGCAAATTCGAAAGACTTGCAGCGTAAGTCTGTTTGAACTAAAAAACATTCAGCAAATCTATGACACTTTTCTTAGTTCTTAAATCCAGCACCATAGTTTGTCCTGTATATTAGCAACTAAGTGTCCATAATAGTCATTATGTTGTTTGTCAGCTTCTTCAGTCAGTGTCCATTTTCAACTGTAATTTTTTTTCTGAATTGGCAAAATATTATATTTAAGTCTAGAAACTTGTTGGATTAAAACAATTTTTCCCAAATGTATTGGCGACTCTTAAATCCTGAGTTTCATGGCATGATCAGTCATGTATGTACAGATGTATGTCCATGTATCTGGTAGTAAATCTCTTTGTAACCTTAATGCTGTCTACTCTGATGAGAATGATTGTATTTAGTATTAATGTTTTATGAAGATCAGCAGATGAAAATGAAGTTGTTTTGGATCCTAGATGCTGCTTTAGGGATGGCATGAAAAATAAACAAGAACATGTGTCACATATTTGTGATGGCTTGGGTCTGTGGTATTTGTTATATTGAAGTGAAATCTATAATTACCAGTATTTGTGAGAATGAATTTCACTGTCATATTTTTCTTAGATACCAGTCTAATGGCATCATTTGAGAAGATTAAATTGACTGTGGAGATTAATTAAACTGAACATAGAGAATTATTCCTCCCTTGAAAATATGCCAGCATATTCTTATAATGTTCTGTTCTTGATAGTTAACCAACCTTGAAAATATGCTGACTGATATATTTAATGTAGATCTTGCATGCATACAAGTTAACATGTTGAGAGAGAACTTGTTTTGATAAAAGAGAAATAAACATTCCAACTCTATGTTAAAATCTTTGTATTAAAATCATGCATCAATAAAAACAGAGTTCATACATTCTTCATTTTAGAGCATGAAAATAATTCTTTCACGTTCTTGTGTTACACATGAGTAATTTTTGGTTAAACAAACATTTTCCCATCAACTAGCAATATTTTTACTCAAAAACTGCGTTACTTCTAAATTAATCCATTAAAAATAAACTGATAAAAAAATTTAGTAAATTAAATGATTAAAATAAGCTGCTGCTTATTTTAAATTGTTAGAATATACTCAAAATCCTTATAAATTAAGGAGAATGGTACCATATATTCTCACTTACAGGTTGGGTCCAACTGCAAACAAAATAGACCCTGATCTGCTGCCGCATGATGTGATGGCAGATCAGGGTCTATAGTGTTTGTTTTATTGATTCACCCTTAGCAAACAGCATAGACCAGATCTACTCGCACATTATGTTACAGCAGATCTGGGTCTATGCAGTTGATAGTTTGATCTGACTTATACATGAGTATATATCGTAGTAAATTGTTCATAAGAATTCTCAAATTCTCTTTTTGACATAGAGCAATGAAACCCCTTCCGAGTTTTTGTAGTTTGTCAATGAAAGCTTACCCATAGGTATTTCATTAATTCTGTAATTCTGTAGTTTGTCAATGAAAGCTTACCCGTAGGTATTTCATTAATTCTGTAGTTTGTCAATGAAAGCTTACCCGTAGATATTTCATTAATTCTGTAGTTTGTCAATGAAAGCTTACCCGTAGGTATTTCATTAATTCTGTAGTTTGTCAATGAAAGCTTACCCGTAGATATTTCATTAATTCTGTAGTTTGTCAATGAAAGCTTACCCGTAGATATTTCATTAATTCTGTAGTTTGTCAATGAAAGCTTACCCGTAGGTATTTCATTAATTCTGTAGTTTGTCAATGAAAGCTTACCCGTAGATATTTCATTAATTCTGTAGTTTGTCAATGAAAGCTTACCCGTAGGTATTTCATTAATTCTGTAGTTTGTCAATGAAAGCTTACCCGTAGATATTTCATTAATTCTGTAGTTTGTCAATGAAAGCTTACCCGTAGGTATTTCATTAATTCTGTAGTTTGTCAATGAAAGCTTACCCGTAGATATTTCATTAATTCTGTAGTTTGTCAATGAAAGCTTACCCGTAGGTATTTCATTAATTCTGTAGTTTGTCAATGAAAGCTTACCCGTAGATATTTCATTAATTCTGTAGTTTGTCAATGAAAGCATACCCGTAGGTATTTCATTAATTCTGTAGTTTGTCAATGAAAGCTTACCCATAGGTATTTCATTAATTCTGTAGTTTGTCAATGAAAACTTACCCATAGGTATTTCATTAATTCTGTAGTTTGTCAATGAAAGCTTACCCGTAGATATTTCATTAACTCTGTAGTTTGTCAATGAAAGCTTACCCGTAGGTTTTTAAATAATTCTGTAGTTTGTCAATGAAAGCTTACTCGTAGGTATTTCATTATTTCTGTAGTTTGTCAATGAAAGCTTACCCGTAGGTATTTCAATAATTCTGTAGTTTGTCAATGAAAGCTTACCTGTAGGTATTTCATTATTTCTGTAATTTGTCAATGAAAGCTTACCTGTATGTATTTCATTAATTCTAATTAATTAATACCCATAGGTATTTCATTAATTCTAATTAATTAATACCCGTAGGTATTTCAATAATTCTTCATTAGTTAAGGATCTACTTAATCCTTGCTTACGTGCTTATTGTATATTGATACAGATAGAAAATATTATTGATAATTTTGATAAATAAGTCATTTTTTAAATAGATTAAGAAGGGAGTATCCTTGTTTCATTTTTTTTTATTTGTAGAAAAGAAACAGGTCGACAAGTTTTTGTCAATGCTTTAAGAAATTTAGTGAAAAGTTCCAAAGAAGACATACCAAAGAGTGGAAACTTGGAAGCACAGAAATCACAGAATTATTCCGATATAGATGTAAAATACATTCCAAGTAACCAGTCTCAGTCAGCTGACAGGTAATTTCATTGGAAATCAAATTGATACAAAAGGCTTTCCAAAAGTTTCAATTATACAATATATTTCCTGTTTATATAAACCTTGCTAAACTGCAAACAGCATACACCATGATCTTCCATTGTAATATGTGATAGCATAACTGGGTCTATGTTATTGGCTTTAAATCATTGAGTGAACAACATAGACCTTGATCTGGCACATTTTGTGACAGCAGAACTGGGTCTATGTTTTTTGTTTAAAATCCTGAAGAGATTTAATAACATAGACCTTGGTCTAGTACATTAAGTGATGTCAGATCTGGGTCTATGTTATTTGTTTAAAATCTTAAAGAGATTGAATAACATAGACCTTGATCTGGTACATTATGTGACTACAGATCTGTGTCTATATTATTTGCTAAAAAATTCTAAATATAGTGATTAACATAGACCCTGAACATCCATTGCATTATATTACTGCAGGTCTGGGTCTGTGTTATTTGTATAAAAACCTAAATTAAGTGAATAACATAAACCTTGATTTGATACATTATGTAACAGTGGATCAGGCTCAGAATTGATCTGGTACATTATGTAACAAATGATCAGGGTCTATTGTGATCTGGTATAGTATGTAACAGTCGATCAGGGTCTGTATTGATCTGGTACATTATGTAACAATGGATCAGAATCTTAGTTAATTTCATACATTTAACAGTGGATCAGGGTCTGTGTTGATCTCGTACATTATGTAACAGTGGATCATGGTCTGTATAGATCTGGTACATTATTTAACAGTGGATCAGGGTCTGTATTGATCTGATACATTATTTAACAGTAGATCAGGGTCTATTTTTATCGTACATTATGTAGCAGTGGTTCATGGTCTATGTTGACCTGGTACATATGTAACAGGAAATTAGGGTCTGTGTTCTGGTACATTATGTAACAATGGATCAGGGTCTATTTTTATCTCGTACATTATGTAGCAGTGGTTCATGGTCTATGTTGATCTGGTACATATGTAACAGGAGATCAGGGTCTGTGTTCTGGTACATTTTGTAACAATAAATCAGGGTCTATGTTGTTCACATATGGATGCATGTTATACATGAGTGAATAGAGTGCTTTCTCATTATAATGCTGTTTATAGGTGCCATAACAGTGACTTATATTTTATCTGAGGCCACATAATACGGAGGTATATTCTAAGAAGGCTGTGATATAATAAATATGCAGCACAGATACATATACATTAGGGTATCTAATGATGGGAAATTACAATATATTTGGTTCTTCACAGCCATGAATATAAAATCAGGTGAAATAAATTAAGTAGCAGTAATAATAAAACAGACTTAAGTCAATTTAATGGGATCCATTACCGTAAGTGTTATAAGAGGGCAGTGATATGCTGAGAACAATGTTATAAGAGGACAAAGATATACTGAGAACAGTGTTATAAGAGGGCTGCAATATATTGAGAACAGTGTTCTAAAGAGGGCAACAATATACTGAGAAGTTAATGTTATAAGAGGACAGCAATATACTCAGAACAGTGCTATTAGGGGAACAGCAATATACTGAGAACAGTGCTATTAAGAGGACAGCAATATACTGAGAATAGTGTTATAAGATGACAGCAGTATACTGAGGGACATTATAGCCATACAGCATTGTAGATATATTCTATGGCTTGACCAGCCACAATCTGACGTATTAATAAAATGCAGTCTGTTGCAAATAAAATGACAACCTAATGTGAATTTTTGTTGTTGTTTGTATCAAGTTTTTGTGTGCTTTTGTGAAAAAATTATATTTTTGCCGGTATTTAAATTTATGAATTAGGGAAGGATTTCTATTCTTTTACTAGAAAGATCATTTAATGTTGGGTCTTGGAATTCATGATATGTAGTAAACATGAAATCCACAAATTTGTATCTTCCTTACCAAATAGTAAATTAACACTTACCTGAATTATATTGATAATCCATACAAACTAGAGAATTCACACTTACCTGACTTGGGCTGATACTCCACACAAAATAGTGAATTTTATCACTGACTTAGATTGATACTCGACACAAAATAGTGAATTCGCATGTACCTGACTTCGAGTGATACAGTAAACAGAATAGTGAATTTGCACTAACTTTGATACGTCACACAAAATAGTGAATTCACACTGACTAAGAGTGATACTTCACACAAAATAGTGAATTCACACTGACTTAGATTGATACTTCACACAAAATAGTGAATTCACACTGACTTAGATTGATACTCCACACTAAATAGTGAATTCGCACTGAGATTGATACTTCACACAAAATAGTGAATTCACACTGACTTGGATTGATACTCCACACTAAATAGTGAATTCGCACGTACCTGACTTCGAGTGATACAGTAAACAGAATAGTGAATTTGCACTAACTTTGATACGTCACACAAAATAGTGAATTCACACTGACTAAGAGTGATACTTCACACAAAATAGTGAATTCACACTGACTTAGATTGATATGTCACACAAAATAGGGAATTCACACTGACTTAGATTGATATGTCACACAAAATAGGGAATTCACACTGACTTAGATTGATACTTCACAAAAAATAGAGAATTCACACTTACCTGCCTTTGATATTTGTATAGCAGGATAGATTCTCAGCGATTTACATGAAAGGTCCTGTTATGACAGCTTACAGTTGTTATAGTAAATAGAAATTGGATTATCCAGAGTGAACTATACTTCCTGTTCATCAGTTGGTTACAAATCTGTAAGATCCAACATTTGTGGTGTTAAAAGCCAAAGTGTATATCAAAAGCTAAGTCACAAAATTGTAGTTGAACTTTAAAACAATTTTGTAGTACCTTGTGAGTTTGAAGCAGACTACGCTTCTTTTTAGATACCGTAATTAGCCATGAAAGTTATCTCCTTTTTCTTGCCTCTAGATGTCATGTTATTTTGACTTATGCAGGTATTTATTGTTTTGCCAATGATTTTAGTTCAATGTAAGTAAATATTTGTAAACAGGCATCACAATCATGCATGAAAAGTACATGACTATATCATTGTTGTATTTTGATATATATTTTAGTTTTTAATACATAACTGAATGTTTAAGTTTATGATTCACTGAGAGATAGAAGTTTTTGATAGTTAATTTTTTTATTTATGAGTGTTTATTCTAAAGGTGTTAAAGGGAGAGAAATGCCTTCTAGTTTGATGGCTAAACTCTCAACAATAAAATCCTCAATTTTGGTAAATGTTAAACTCGGCATGCGATCACATACATACAGACCTTTTCATATAAGTGATTGTTTTATATGAAGATTATGAGGCTAGTGAAAAGATTAAAAAATATTTTTTACTTGTTTCATAAATTTTACATAAATTGAGTTCAAAGATAAGATTCTGTTTAATTTACAATGAAAATCACAGATTTTACTCAGTGAACACCAAAACAGTGTTAACTTTATTTACATTGAAACACATTCTGATGAAGAGCCATCTTGTCATGTGACATTGTGTATGACATAACATAGTGATGTTACATTTCTGATATCATAATATGAAATATGTGACCAGACAAAGCATCATATTGATGATCTCTTATGATAGTAACTTATGACATACTTCTTTTTTTCAGCAGTCTGACAGTTCACATGGCTGATCTGGTATCAACCCTTCATTATTCCTTCCGACAGGAAATTGCCATGCATAGATCTGTGTCTGGTCCAGCACTGGAGGCGCTCAAGAAATTCATCAGAGTTCTGGCAAAAGTACTTACCTTTTTGCTAGAGTCGCAATTCTGAAGTGTCCCAGTGTACAATTAAAATATAACCAGTGTACTTCTGTTAGTGGTTAATTAAATGTATTGCTTTAAATATAATCAGTGCACTTCTATCAGTGAATCCCAGTGTACAATTTAAATGTAACCGGTGTACTTCTGTTAGTGAACCCTAGTTTGAATTTAATCATATTTTATTGCATATATTAGGAAAGCAAAAGGGTTAGACACAAGTTCTTCCAACTTGGAATAGCCTTTCCCATAACAAATACAAAACACGTAATATTTCATGCATCAGGTGAAACTTACAAAGAAAATTGAAATGATACTTAAATGAGTGTTAGAATTATAACGATCTAAAGCAATCATTGTTTGAGATGCAAGATTATAAAGGAATAGAGAAAGGTGAGGCCCATGTGATAATAGGTCCCACACAAATTTATACATATTATATACAAATATATGAACAGTTGTCATATTTTTGAAACTGGCATTTTTGGATGAATAAATTTAATCATATATGTATTTGGATTGTAGTTTAATAGCTTTGAATACATGTGAACATATATGCATGCAGATATATGGACATACACACACATATAGACATACATATATATGCATATACAAACACATTCATGCATATAGATTCATATACATACATATGCACATGCATGCATATACACCTGTACATACACATACATGCCTGCATAAACATGCATACTTACACATATATGGATATTGCTTAGTCAAATGATGATCAGGAAAGAGAAAACCACAGAAATATCTTGTGGAAAAAATTAATAATAATAATAACCATAACAGTGTTCAAGATTTAAAAACCACTACAATGATATTAAGGGGAAAAAAAACGCATTTGGATTTAATTTTCTTGAATTCTATTGTTGGGTCTGTAGGTTCCAAAATGGTTAGTACTACTGAGATAAAGGTAAACCTGCTTAAAAACTTCCATATTGTGTCATTAAAAGTATTGTCACCAAACAAAAGCATGTATTGGTCAATATGAACTGGAAGTTTGAGTAGCTTAATCATTAGGAGGATTCCAGAATTATTATACAATTTACATTCAGAGAAATATTACTAGGCTGTTTCATTTGATTCAGAGCAACACCACAATGGATTGGCAACAATGTGGTTCAAATATAGATCAGCCTTCAGCACTGAAGTTATTCCTTTGCGTAGCATGTATGATAGACATTTTTATTTCACCTATGGAGTAGTCGGATGGCACTTGCTCTTTTTATTTAATTGTTTTTTGGAAGACAGATATAGAAGTTGAGTTTCTTATATTTTGGGGTAGATTGTTCCATAATGTGATATTTGAGTGTAAAAAAGATTTATTTGTTAGCTGTAAATGACAAAATGATACTTTAAAATTGAAACTGTTTCTTAAAGAATATCTCTAGTGAATTCCAATGTACAATTTAAATATAACAAGGGTACTTCTGTTAGTGCTTAAACAATGTATTACTGATTAGATTGATAGAGAATTTGATTCTTGCATTGAGGTCAGAATAAAGTAACAAAGCTCATGTAATAAATGCAGTTGTTACTTATGTTTGACAAAAATATTCAACTGTTTTCATTCTTTATTTTAACTGTTTTCATTTTTAAATCAAAGTTTCTGTCTGCAATTATGGTGGACCATTGTATAAAATTTGTGCTTGGGTTAGGGAGGACCTTTGTATAAAGTTTCTGTCTGATCAGGTAGGACCCTTGTGTAAAGCTTCTGTCTATGATTAGGTATAAAGCTTATGTCTATAATTAGGGAGGACCCTTGTATAAAGCTTCAGTCTTTAATTGGGGATGACCCTTGTATAAAGCTTCAGTCTTTAATCGGGGATGACCCTTGTATAAAGCTTCAGTCTAATTAGGGAGGACTTTTGTATAAAGCTTCTGTCTGTGATTAGGGAGGACTCTTGTATAAAGCTTCTGTCTGTGATTAGTGATGACTCTTGTATAAAACATCTGTCTTTGATTAGACAAGACCCTTGTAAAACGATTCTACCTGTGATTAGATAGGACCCTTGTATAATGATTCTGCCTGGGAATTTATTGTTATAGTTTTGTAAAATACTGTATTCTCTGTAATTTTTATTATGCTACTTTGTTGGGCCTACCATGGCAACAGCCCAACATGGTCATCACTTTGGTGTCTGTGTGTGTGTCTGTATGTATGTATGTCCACACTCTAGATTAAGGTCAGTGTACAAGTTTCTTGTATATTAAACTGAATGTTGAAGTATTTTGCTTTGTAGCTAATAAAGTCAGGCTTGGCAAAAAAGGGATCTCCTGTATTAATTATTATGGCCCTGCATTGAAATGTATTAGCCCAGTAATAATATCCAGTATTAATTATTAGGTCCCTGCATTGAAATGTGTGAACCCTATAGTAATCTCATGCGTTAATTATTAGGGTCCTGCATTGAGATATGTGAGCCCTGTAGTAATCTCCTGTATTAATTATTAGGTCCCTGCATTGAGATGTGTGAACCCTGTAGTAATCTTCTGTATTAATTATTAGGTCCCTGCATTGAGATATGTGAGCCCTGTAGTAATATCTAGTATTCATTATTAGGGCCCTGCATTGAGATGTGTGAGCCCTGTAGTAATCTCCTGTATTCATTATTGGGGCCCTGCATTTAGATATGTGAGCCCTGTAGTAATATCTAGTATTAATTATTAGGGCCCTGCATTGAGATATGTGAGCCCTGTAGTAATATCTAGTATTAATTATTAGGGCCCTGCATTGAGATATGTGAGCCCTGTAGTAATATCTAGTATTCATTATTAGGGCCCTGCATTGAGATTTGTGAGCCCTGTAGTAATCTCCTGTATTCATTATTGGGGCCCTGCATTTAGATGTGTAAGCTTTCTAGTAATCACCTTTTCTGTCTGTCCATCTGTTCAACTGTTTACACTTGCAGCCACCATAGCTATGCAATCTTTGTATTGATACCATTTGGTACTGGAAGTACCTATTACATGTAGATGCACCATTTCAAGGTTTCGTCTTTTCAGGTCCAATTTTGATGGAGTTATTGACCTTTTTCATGAAATTTAAATCTCCACTACAGCAAATCCTTGTAACCAGTATAACTCAGGAACTATTCAACATATTTTCATGCAATTTTGTAGGTGCATTATCTTAAAGACTTCGATGTGTCTTTTATAGATTTTGTACAACAACAGTTTGGATACAGCTTAGGCCATTGACAATTAACTTAATGTCTACACATTGGATGTTGCTTAGTGCTAGGTCCATTCAATATCTTCTGTTGCAATTTCGTACAAACATTGCCTCATAAACTTATGTGTACCTTTAATCAGTTTAGAGACCAATCACTTTTGATGGAATTATGACTTTTTAATAAACCTTTGTTACAATGCAGAGCCCTGTGTGACTGTGTCGCTCTTTTTAGTTATTGGTGTGTACAAAATATTACATGTAAAATTATTTAATATTATTTTCACAAGTACTTACAAATAATTACAGGTAAAATTATTTACTATTATTTTCACAAGTACCTACAAATAATTACAGTTAAAATTATTTACTATTATTTTCACAAATACTTACAAATAATTACAAGTAAATTAAAGTTTCCAGATTTTTTAATAGGTAAAATGTTCTCAGTACAACATTTACAGGACAGAATATAATTATAATTTTTATGGATTCATAGTGTATGAAAAATTGCTGTCAATATTACAGAAAATATTACAAAGTAATATTCCTGGCTTTGGTCATCAGGGAGAAGACGAAGTAGTAGTTATTAGTTTCATCATCAGCAACAGCATCAACCTCATTATTACAGTATTGTTTAAAATGTTATTGCGAAGTTGTGATAATTTTATGTTGTTAAGATATTTGAAATTTTGGATCAGTAAATTCTTGAATTTCTACTGCATAAAGTTTCAGGAATCTTTTTCTTTGAATAATGATAAAATATGCTGCTTTTCAGTATTTCCCTGGAGTTGATCATGTGAGAAATTTTCTATGGATGGTGTCCACTTGGCTGAACAGCCTGGTTCTTCAGGTTTCAGGAGAAGGCTGGCTTGAGAAGATAGAGAGTTTTCAGGTAAGTCTTCAGAAATGAGGATTGACCAAATGGGGGAACTCTGCTAAACGTTATTTCCCAGACTCTCAGATTTCATCTCAGGAACAGGCACATGTCAAGGTATTGTGATGTCAATCAAAGGTTTCAATTTCCTACACATTTTTCTGGTTTCCTCATTGGTCTTTTCAGTGCATTTTTCTAAAGTGTCCCAGGTGGCCGAGTGGTCTATGTCACTTGTCTTTACAGATCACTAACATCTGACCTCTCTCCACGAGGGTTTGAGTCTCGGGTTCAGCCAGCATCGGCATGCGAGAAAGCTTGCCAGTAGATTCCCTTGGGTTGGTGGTTCTACCCATTGTTTTCCCGGGTTCTTCCTCCACCAAATATACTGGCTGTCATTTATAGCATATCATGTGCTGAAAAATGGCATTTAACCCACAAAACAACAAACAAACAGCCTTCTCCTAAGACATTCTGAATCTTGTAAAACAGTTTGCATAATCAGCATAAAATAAAAAAGATTTATTTAATTTAAGAGGTTTAGATTGACAAGTTTATCTGTTTTATATGTTTTAATGTTCTTCATTATTTATTCCACTTCAGAACTGTCAGTATCAATTACACAGTAAGATATTGTCTTAAATATAATGGGGAAAAAGTATACATGTATTTGTATGCTTGTTTACATGTGTCTTCATGTAAGACACAGGGGAGAGTGTACTTCACTGCAGATAATATGCATGTGAGACATGGGGAGAGTGTACTTCACTGCAAATGATATGCATGTGTCTGCATGTAAGACACAATGGGAGAGTGTACTTCACTAGATAATATGCATGTGTTTACATGTAAGACAGTGTACTTCACTGCAGATAATATGCATGTGTCTGCATGTAAGACACAATGGGAGAGTGTACTTCACTAGATAATATGCATGTGTTTACATGTAAGACAATGTACTTCACTGCAGATAATATGCATGTGTCTACATTTTAGACACAATGGGAGAGTACTTCACTGCAGGTAATATGCATGTGTCTACATGTAAGACAATGAGGGAGTGTTCTTTACAGCAGTTAATATGCATGTGTCTACATGTAAGACACTGAGGAAGTGTACTTCACTGCAGTTAATATACATGTGTCTACATGTAAGACATGGTGAGGGTTTGTACTTCACTGCAGATAAGACATGTATATTTACATGTTATACACAGTAAGAAGTTGTACTTAACTACAAATATACACGTGTCTACATGCAAGATACTGAGGGAGTGTACTTCACTACAGGTAATATGCATATGTCTGCATGTAAGACAAGTGAGTGAGTGTATTTCACTGCAGAGAATATACATAGAATATACATATGTCTACATGTAAGACAGTTATGGAGTGTACTAAGCTGCATATAATATGCATGTAAGACAGTGAGTGAGGGTACTTTATTGTAGATTATCTCTTCAGCATTTGAAGAGCAGTGAAATTTGTTTATCATTTCAGTCTCTGTTTTTATGTCTTGCAGACTGAAGATACATTCCTACCTGATAAAACCCAGTGGATGACATGTCGTGGCAGTGAGTCACGTTACCGTGGTTACCCCTGTGGTTTATGGACACTGTTTCACACACTTACTGTCAGCTTCTCAGAAGCAGCCAGAGATAGTAAGTAGTGGTTTTGAACCTATTGTCTCAACTGCATAAACAGATTGGAGTCGAAACTATTACTTTCAAGGCATCAGCAGATTGGAGTCAAAATTATTACTTTTAAGGCATCAGCAGATTGGAGTCAAAACTTACTTTCAAGGCATCAGCAGATTGGAGTCAAAACTATTTCAAGGCATCAGCAGATTGGAGTCAAAACTATTACTTTCAAGGCATCAGCAGATTGGAGTCAAAACTATTACTTTCAAGGCATCAGCAGATTGGAGTCAAAACATTTACTTTTAAGGCATCAGCAGATTGGAGTCAAAACTATTACTTTTAAGGCATCAGCAGATTGGAGTCAAAACTATTACTTTCAAGCATCAGCAGATTGGAGTCAAAACTGTTCCTTTCAAGGCATTATCAGATATTAGTCAAAACTGTTACTTTTAAGGCATCAGCAAATTGGCCTCAAAGTTTTAGTGTAAGGATTCTTTTGAAAATCAAATATCATTCCTTGTAACACTTTTATCAGTCAAGAAATATTGGTCTAGGGACTCCAAGTCTTTCTAAATGAACTTTATCAGTGTTAGGTGGAAGATCTTGGACTTGCTTACCTGGCTGGCAATAGAAAGTATATGATACAGCCTGCTCTATTTTGTGTCATACAGCTGCCCCACTGTGTAATTGTAATAGACGTTATATAGATAGGAGTATTGCTTAATAACCCTATCATGCCCCACTGTGTAATTGTAATAGACGTTATATAGATAGGAGTATTGCTTAATAACCCTATCATGCCCCACTGTGTAATTGTAATAGACGTTATATAGATAGGAGTATTGCTTAATAACCCTATCATGCCCCACTGTGTAATTGTAATAGACGTTACATAGATAGGAGTATTGCTTAATAACCCTATCAGATAATTTGATTGTAATTTGCTTGATTCAGTAAAGTACCACTTATGTTAGAATTAATCATTTTGATGCCAATCTAGATAATTTTTATCACAACTCTTCAGTATTGTAGGTGATCCTTTGCTTGACTTCTTCCAGCTTTGTATTACTGTCCTTTTATTGGGGCAGGGAGTGGAAGGGGATAGAGATATTTACACATGCTATGGCTGCATTTTCTCCCCAGAACTATTATAGGTCTGAAGTGTTCAAAGGGTTCCATGTCATATTGAATTCCTCCTAGTGGTATTTTTTTGTTATGCATGCAAATTACACTATGTAACACAATTTTTGTTCCTGGGTAGTAAGTGTTATTTTCTAATTGATTATGCCTCAGAAGTATAGAAAATGGCTATTTTTCCCCACAAACTTTGCTTTTGTGACCAGGACAGTGATATTTTGAAATTTACCTATTTGCGATGAGAAAACGGGCTTATTTGTGTCTTTTCGTTCTTATAAAGTCAGAAAAAAACAACATATGAATCCAAATTAACATGTATTTATACTAAAGTAATACAAAAATGACTACAAAAGATTTAGAAGTGAGTAGTTTTTCGAGATTTACGATTATACTCTAAATCACTTTCATGAATCAGCCCCCAAATGTAGTCTCCCATCATGTTCTCGTTATAATGTCCTTGGTAGTGGCGTTCAAAGTCCAGTATATCCTGGTGAAAGCGCTTGCCTTGCTCCTCTGAGTACGCTCCCATGTTCTCCTTGAATTTTTCAAGATGAGCATCAAGGATATGGACTTTGAGGGGCATCCTACAGCCCATTGTGCCGTAGTTCTTCACAAGAGTCTCAACCAGCTTCACAAGAGTCTCAACCAGCTTCACATAGTTTTCGGCCTTGTGATTGCCCAGGAAGCCCCGAACCACTGCGACAAAGCTGTTCTAAGCCGCTTTCTCCTTACTAGTGAGCTTCTTGGGGAGTTCATTGCACTCCAGGATCTTCTTTATCTGTGGTCCGACGAAGACACCGGCTTTGACCTTTGCCTCAGACAGCTTAGGGAAGAAGTCTTGAAGGTACTTGAAGGTTGCCGACTCCTTATCTAGAGCTCTGACAAATTGTTTCAGAAGGCCCAATTTGATGTGCAGTGGTGGCATCAGCACCTTCCTGGGGTCCACCAGTGGCTCCCACTTGACGTTGGTCATCCCCACAGAGAACTGGGTCCGCTGTGGCCAGTCCCGCCTGTGGTAGTGCGCCTTGGTGTCCCTGCTGTCCCAAAGGCAAAGATAGCACGGAAACTTGGTAAAACCGCCTTGTAGACCCATCAGGAATGCCACCATTTTGAAGTCTCCTATGACCTCCCAGCCGTACTCATCATACTTCAAGGCATCCAGCAAGGTCTTGATGCTGTTGTAATCCTCTTTGAGGTGCACCGAGTGAGCCAGGGGAAGAGACGGGTACTTGTTACCATTATGGAGCAGCACGGCTTTGAGGCTCATGGATGAGCTGTCAATGAAGAGGCGCCACTCATTCTGGTTACAGGCGATTCCAGTTGCCTCGAACAGACTGGTCACATTCTTCAGAAGCAGAGCCCATCTTGACGGGTGAAGAAGCTGGAAAAAGGTTGGTGACGCTTCCTCTGATCTGCAACTTGCACACTTTCATCCAACAAGTTCCACTGCTTGAGCCTAGACGTCAAAAGCTCGGCATTGGACTTGGTGAGACTAAGATCTCTAATCAAGTCGTTGAGGTCTTTTTGGTTAGGGTAGTATGGGTTTCTCTCCTCAGCTCTACCTCTGAAATTGTCATCTGGATCTACAACGTTTTCCTCGCTCTCTGACTTGCTGCTCTCTTCTAAAGACGGCTGCTCTCTCTCTCTGGAGGAGTGGGTACGGGGAGCTCATGGCAGTGTGGCACCGGGGCGATGGATGAAGGAAGGTCCGGATAGGTGATCACAGGTGCATTCTTGCCAGTCCGACGTTTGGAAGGGTCCACCATGCAGAAGTAGCAGTTGCTTGAGTGGTCAGTGGGTTCCCGCCAAATTCTTGGGAAAGTGAACTTCATGGCTCTCTTTTCCCCTCTGTACCATCCTACAAAAATACATTTATTTCACCCATGACTAATGTGTAAGAGATTCTCGCAACATTTTTCATATATGATATATTTTTTCAATAACATTGAAAAGTGTAAAACATTTTAAAATTAAAAACTTTTACAATTTTAAAAATTTTAACAAATTTTATAACATAAAATTCCGAGCAACAATTGTCCACCTTACCTTCCAGAGTTTTTTTGCAGTGCTCGCAGGTGAAATGAGGTGCCCAGGGTTTGTCTTGATCCCCGACAGGCATGCCGAAATATGCCTTGTAAGCCTCACACATCTTAGCAGATGCTTCCACGGAGTACTTTTTCACTCTTGTCTTGATAAATTGGCCGCAGACATAGCAAAATGCCGGATGCTTGCAGCCTCTTGATGCCATCTCAGAAAAATGCAGATATGTATCCACTTAGGCAGCTGGAACTAAACTGAACTGGTTTGCTTAAGGCCCCTGTATTTATACTACTATTTATATTACTGGAATATTCTAGAAAGTTCTAGAAGTTACTTCAAGTTTACTCAGCACTGAATCTATCTGGAATGTTCTGGAAAATAGGTAAATTTCAAAATATCACTGTCCTGGTCACAAAAGCAAAGTTTGTGGGGAATAATAGCCATTTTCTATACTTTTGAGGCATAAGCAATTAGGAAATAACACTTACTACCCAGGAAGAAAAAAAAAAAAATGATGTTACACGGTGTTATGTGAGACACATGTTAGTGTTTCATAGTTAAAAGTAGGTCACGGTGAGCAGTTGTGTGAACTTCAGCAGTTATGTTAAGTTATTGTTTCTAGCTTCATTTATTGACATTGTTGTATGTACAGCCATGATTCTTTTTGGACGCATTCATTTTTATAGTACTACTCAACATGGATTAGGGCAGGTCAGAGGCACCCAGTAATTACATTTTTGTAATAACTTAAAGTTTTACATTCAGCTGTATTTTTCTGATACTACTGCATGTACAGTTATTAAACTTTATATGGGCATTCCTGTTTAGGGGTAATATTACAGTCAGGACATTCCATTTGAGGGGTAATATTACAGTCAGGACATTCCATTTGAGGGGTAATATTACAGTCAGGGCATTCCATTTTAGGGGTAATATTACAGTCAGGGCATTCCATTTTAGGGATAATATTACAGTCAGGGCATTCCTTTTTAGGGGTAATATTACAGTCAGGGCATTCCTGTTTAGGGGTAATATTACAGTCAGGGCATTCCTGTTTAGGGGTAATATTACAGTCAGGGCATTCCTTTTTTACGGGTAATATTACAGTCAGGGCATTCCTGTTTAGGGGTAATATTACAGTCAGGGCATTCCTTTTTAGGGGTAATATTACAGTCAGGGCATTCTTGTTTAGGGGTAATATTACAGTCAGGGCATTCCTTTTTAGGGGTAATATTACAGTCAGGACATTCCATTTTAAGGGTAATATTACAGTCAGGACATTCCATTTTAGGGGTAATATTACAGTCGGGGCATTCTTTTTTAGGGGTAATATTACAGTCAATGCATTCCTTTTTAGGGGTAATATTACAGTCACAGTGATCTACTTTTCTTGCTCTATGGATAGGAATTTGGATTATGCCACAGCATTATTGAGAATTCTTGTTCATTATTGAAATCCGATTTGAATGAAGATGTTTCACCTGTTTTATATAAAAATGTGCATGTGGCTTTGAATATAACAGACTAATTGTATTCTCTAGCAAGAAGCAGAACATATCTGAATCAGTATTTGTCTGGTTAAAAATTGTTAAGTGTAAATGACTGAAGAAAAAGGGCTGGTTCATATAAAATGTTTTGATGAACCAACCTGTACTGGTTTGACCGTGTGCTGCACTACCTTGAAAAGATGGTTTCCTGCACACTCAGTAGTGTTTGGAGTGTAGTACCTTTTTAACACTCTGCTGCAGTGATTTTAGCAAACCATTAACCCTTTTCTGACAGGATACAATTCCAGTTGTACTTTACCTTTTCCGACTGGATATGATTCCAGTTGTATGTTCACTACATTCTGTCTACCACTTCGCGGTAGTGTGCATTTAACCATGTAATACATTATCATTTTACCTGTACTTTTTTGAAAAGAAGCAAAATAAAGCTAGAATTATACAAATGCAGTCACAGAATAAGTTTAAAAGACCCTCAAAACTGGTAAAAATTTTATTCGGAAATTGAGTTTTAATGTGCGGAGATCAAAATGGTGGTCAGTACTTAAGAGGCAAGTGATGGCAGTTATATGTTTGCTGAATTAGTTGAAAGTAAAGATAATTTCATGTAGAAAATTGACATTTTATGCAGTGGGGATTATTATCTTTACTTTGCCAAAACAAGCAGAGTTGATGATAACTGGTTATTTGAAAATTTGATTTCAAACATGATTATTAATGTGTGGAGATCAACATGGCGGACAGCACTGAAGCGGCATATTATGGCAGTGATGAAAATATAGACAATTTTGTGTGGAAAATTAATGTTTTATGCAGTGCAGATTATAATCTTGACTTCGATGAAATGAACAGAGATGATGATAACTGGTTAGTACAAAATTTTATTTCAAAACTGAATTTTAACATGCAGAGATCAAAATAGCAGACAGTACTGAAGTGTCAAGTTATGACAGTTTTTAGGCAATGGGCATCGTGATCTTGACTACATTGAAATAAACCGAGCGGATGATAGTTTTTTACATTAGAATTTAATATGGAACAAAAATACTGAAGCAAAATGAACAGCTTTGTCAGCTTTCCAGTAAGGCTCTGTTCTGCTTGCTCTCCAATTCTCATGCAAGTTGTTTTAGGAAATTCTTTCTGAAGCAGATTTCACTTGTCTTTGGGGATTTCTTATGAAGAAGTTACACTGTACATGAAATTATTGAGTCCGTTTCATGAGAACTCATTAAAATTATTGAGTCAGTTTCATGAGAACTCATTAAAATTATTGAGTCAGTTTCATGAGAACTCATTAAAATTATTGAGTCAGTGTCATGAGAACTCATTAAAATTATTGAGTCAGTTTCATGAGAACTTATGCACACTAACAATCTATAACCTGTTTCCCATCATGTATATTTATATACTAGAAAGAGTTAGCTCCTCTTGGTCCTGTCTTGTTTCCCATCATGTATATTTATATACTAGAAAGAGTTAGCTCCTTTTGGTCCTGTCCTGTTTCCCATCATGTATATTTATATACTAGAAAAAGTTGGCTCCTTTTGGTCCTGTCCTGTTTCCCATCATGTATATTTATATACTAGAAAGAGTTGGCTCCTTTTGGTCCTGTCCTGTTTCCCATCATGTGTAATTTATATACTAAAAAGAGTTAGCTCCTTTTGGTCCTGTCATAAGTTCTTCACTTTGGAAGTGTATTCTTTATTACTTTTCGAGATTGATTTAATCCTCAAAGTTCAGGTTTAAAGTGTGACTAGATGTGCATGGTACTAAGTTCCAAGAAAATTATGATCTAGTTGATTTTTAGCAGGAGCTTCTGTCCAACATGGCACAACAGGATTGGGACATGTGTGCTCAAATTAGATATTTTTATGCAAGTTTTGACCAGAGAGGATGTGTGCACTTATTACATTGAATACTGTACATGAAAATTAGATTATGACATGTATTATTAAAGTGAATAAACCATCGGTACATTAGATTACCAGGTTTTCTTTTCTGATTGCATTCGATCCACATACTTATATTTACTTTTAATAAAATTGAAACAGTTAACCTTCATTAATTACATTTGTTATGTTCCAGGTCCAAACACAGATCCTCTGGAAGCACTGGATGCAATCCAGGGATATATGAAATTCTTCTTTGGTTGTCAAGAATGTTCCAAGAACTTTTTAAAGATGGCTGCCAACATAGGGTCAGAGGTAAAATCATCAGCAGACTCCATCTTATGGCTGTGGAGAGCTCACAATGAGGCAAATCAGCGTCTCCATGGTGATGTCTCAGAAGATCCAAATCACCCAAAAATACAGTTCCCATCACAGTCAATGTGCCAAACATGTTCAAGTTCCAATGTTACAGGGCCAAAAGGGGAGATAATTTGGAATTCAGAAGAGGTTCAAAAGTTTTTGCTCAGTTTTTATGATCCAGAAAAAATTCTTGAAACAGGAGAAAAAGTCCAATGGCAAAACGACTCTCATTCCTCTGAAAAGAAGAAGAAAAACCAACAGCTGGATTGGTGGGAACACCATCAACGTAAAGCTGATCTGGAAAAAATTAGAGAACTTCGACAGCTTAAGCAAGATAGAAAAAAGCAGAAAGAACTTGATAAAAAAGAAAGTAAAAACAATAGTTTAAATAAAACTGTGGATTGGGAAGTTGCTAATTTTGAAATTTTAAACAAAAGAGATAATTTTAGGGCAAGTGTATGGAAGGAAAAAGCCCCATCAGGCTGGGGTTTTAATAACATAGATTTTGGTCTCTGTCTTATGTTCTATGTGGTGTGTACTGTCATTCTGATACTGCTGTATTACCATTTTATTGTGCAACGCCATTACAGACCTTGTAAACTCTTACTCTTTTAAAAACATTTTCATCATACTGACAATTGTACTGTTCTTTTGACTCGTTTAGTACAGACTTACTTTTTAAAGTTTAAAAGTTTTGACATTATGGAAATTTGGACAGGGTGAAGTTAAAACCAGACATTTTCAAGATTTGTTTTATTATAATTCTTCTGTTTGAATCCACTCTTAAGTATGTTACTTTAAACTCTGAATCTATTCTTAGGTATGTTACTTTAAACTCTGAATCTGCTCTTAAGTATGTTACTTTGAACTCTGTTTGAATCTACTCTTAAGTATGTTAATTTAAACTCTGTTTGAATCTATTCATAAGTATGTTACTTTAAACTCTGAATCTACTCTTAAGCATGTTGCGTTAAACTCTGAATCTACTCTTAAGCATGTTACTTTAAACTCTGAATCTACTCTTAAGCATGTTACTTTAAACTCTGAATCTGCCATTAAGTATGTTACTTTGACCTCTGTTCGAATCTACTCTTAAGTATGTTAATTTAAACTCTGTTTGAATCTACTCTTAAGCGTGTTACTTTAAACTCTGAATCTACTCTTAAGTATGTTACTTTAAACTCTGAATCTACTCTTAAGCATGTTACTTTAAACTCTGGATAATAGGCAAACATAAAAATAACTTTATGTCAGAAAATAAGCATAAATGAACTTTCACAATGTCTTGTAGCAAAAAATAGCTTACAGGCAGGAATTAAATACAATAAGCAGATAAATGTGTCTTTCCCTGCATCACTTAATTTAGTTGGTTATGTAAACTGTAATTTGAATGATAAAAATTGACATATCATTATTCACTGTGAAGGAAATAGGAATGAAACCATTGTACATCAGTGTGAAATAGTACCACATTTCACTTCGGATACACCAGTATTGTTATTAGGTGTTTTTGTCCTTCCATAAAATTACTACTTAAACATACATCCAGATTTTACAGTGTCACATTTTACAATGTCACATTTTAGGCTTTTTTGCAAGAGTCAAGGTATTTTTTTCTTAGATAATTGCAAGAAGAAAGACTTCACATGGGGCTACGTACTGGTCTATAAAAGGTCACAAAACTGTTCTCATGTAAAATTTTACCTTGATTGGTTTATTTACATTTTATTGTTTAGTGGTAGATGGCAAGACAGATTTCACTTTTCTCGCAACAGTGGTATCTTCCTCATTATTTGGATGGAGATGGAGGAAACTGGAATAGAGGCTAGTTGTGTCATAAATAAAAAATAAATTCCTGTGAGAGATGCCAACACAACATCAAGTTATTTACAGCAATTAAATATATTGCACTGTTGTGTCATATTTTTTCTTGCATCATGCAACTGAAATGTATTTGTTACTGTTGAATCAATTACAATTTCAAAATTGTACACCTTATCATTGTAATAAAACAATTTTTGACCTTTGTTTAGGTGAATATAAAGTTTTAGGAACCAGTAAATCTGTCATGTTGACCCCTACTTCACATTGACCAATATGAGGGTTACTGATTCATACAACTTTATATTTACTTCAACAAAGGTATTGATAGAAGCCAACTTTATTTCCACTGAATTGTTACCTCTCACAACATTATATATTATTGATAGATAAACAAAGGAAAAATTTTAAAGACTAAAATATACTGTATATACTCGCTTGGAAATCGAGTCCAACTGCAAACAACATAGACCCTGATCTGCCATCACATAATGCATTGGCATTGGCAGATCAGGGTCTATGCTATTTGTTCTCATGATTACTCCTAACAAACTGCATAGACCCAGATCTGCTGGTACATTGTGCAATGGCAGAGCAGGGTCTGTGCAGTTTGCAGTTGGACTTGTCTTATAAGTAGGTATAGATAGAATGTGAAAACCTATTATCTTACACTTTGTCTGTCCATTGCAGCTATCGATTTTAATAACAATCATAGACTAGTCCTTGTTTTGGCAGTCTTTGAAATTTAACTTATCACTTCTTATGATGAAGTCTTACATGAATTTTATAAAAAAATTTTTTATCTTTTACTGTTAAATACAGTTATTGTCTTCCATGCATTTGCAGATGTATCAGATACCTGCATCAGTTACATGAGTGTCATTATTGTCAATAATGTGAAGATATGTGTTAAAGTTGCTTGAAAGTAATGTATAATCCACACTAAAGCATTTTGCATGTAACACATTATTCCATGGAACTCTTGTTTAATGTAAATATTATATAACACTTTATGTATTAACATCCACATAGATCAATTTTTTTTTTGACTAAATACTTACATTGCTGTAACTCTACATGTTAGCGGTAATTATTATATTTTAAAGAATTTTCTCTTATCGGTGTGGGCATACTTTGAGGAAATATTTTCTTTCATAACAAGTACTTAGCTAACTTTGCTTACTAATATTTCTACTTAAGTCATAATAATCAGTGACATGTTTTATTTGTTTTTATATGGTACCAGCTTTATGTTAGTAAGGTATTAGATAAGTGCAATACTTTATGGTAAATATTAATCTCATTCAAAACAATATGAGAAAGAAAATTTCCTAGTCAAAATGGAGACCTTTACTTGACATATTTTCCATTATTGTTATGTTGAATATACATGTAGCACTTATAGCATGGTATAATATATTTAATATTTATGTTAGTATTAATGGATGACAAGCATAAGTGAACCATAGAGTTTTACATTTAGTTTTAGGAGAATCTAATTACATATTTGCTTTTGTATAACACACATTCAACTGGAAAAAGCATATAGCTAGATCTGCTGGTTCTGTGTCGTTATTTCCTTGACCATAGGTGTCTGGGGATATACTGACAGTGATGTTCATCTGTCTGTCCATCCATAGACAAGGTGGTGTCTGCAACATAACTTTAGTTTGCTGTGGGTTTTTTCTCAAACCTAATGTGTGCCATCCCCATGGATAAAGGCAGATGCCTATTGATTTTGGAGCTTCTTGGTCAATGCTCAAGATCACTGATAAGTCTCATTTCTTTTGGCCTAATTTTCATCAAACTTCATAGGTTGACTACACATGGGCCTAATTTTCATCAAACTTAATAGGTAGACTACACAAGAGCCTAATTTTCATCAAACTTCATAGGTAGATTACACATGGGCCTAATTTTCATCAAACTTAATAGGTAGACTACACATGGGCCTAATTTTCATCAAACTTAATAGGTAGGCTACACATGGGCCTAAGTTTCATCAAACTTAATAGGTAGACTTCACATGGGCTTAATTTTCATCAAACTTCATAGGTAGACTACACATGGGCCTAATTTTCATTGAACTTCATAGGTAGACTACACATGGGCCTAATTTTCATCAAACTTCATAGGTAGACTACACATGGGCCTAATTTTCATCAAAAATTCATAGACTACACATGGGCAGAGGCAGATCCTTACTGATTTGGAGGCTACGACATAAAAGGTCTAGGTCACTGGAGTTGACATTGTAATTTTTTGTTGAGCCCACATTAGTGGGAAGTGAGACATACAATAGCTGTCACATTTTCACAAATGTTGCTGTCTTCAATAGTTTGTTAAGGATTTGGTTACAGTTTTTCACTTCCAATATATTTTCTAAACCCTTTGATCGAATCTCATCGTACTCGGCATAAATCATTATGAATCTAAGACAGTGCATTGTGTGACATGCTGGCATAAATCATTATGAATCTAAGACAGTGCATTGTGTGACATGCTGGCATAAATCATTATGAATCTAAGACAGTGCATTGTGTGACATGCTGGCATAAATCATTATGAATCTAAGACAGTGCAATGTGTGACATGCTGGCACACCCATTTTACCTTAAGAATCAAAGTTAGTGTCATAGAAAAATTGCATTAAGGTTTTGCTTAAGTTATTTACATTTGCTTATGTTTCCTAAACCCCACAATAGATTCCCATCATACTTGGGATGAATCATAAAGGAGGCAAAACAATTCATTCTGGGACATGCTTACTTGTCTATTGGACGTGGAAATCAGAGTCACAGTCAAAGAAAATTTGCATTGTTGTTTGGTTATATTTCCTAAAACCCTTGATGGATTTTCTTCATATGTTGCAGGGAATTATTATGTAGCTAAAACAATTGATTCTGTGACAAGTTCATTGAACCTTTGACCTTCGTTTCAGGGTCGCATATCTTACAGCAATGCTGTGATTGTGGGTCTGACAGTCCCTGACCTTCTTTTTGTTCGCTTGATAAGTCAGGTTTCCAGGATCCAGTTTTCGTCTAACTTCTTAGCCACATTACACTACGCAGAATCAACTCTCAATTTTTATTTTGAAGCCCAAAGGTCAAGATCACAGGAGCTACAGTTATAAATTTGGGTTCCACATGATCAGTCTGATTTCCACAAATTTCCTGCACCCATTTTTTATCAACTTCATAGTTGCATTACATTTGGAAAAGGGCAGCTCCCTATTAAGTCTTAGACCAGTAGATCAAAGGCCAAGGTCACTGGACATGAAATTGCAAATTTATTTTAATTTTGCATTTGTAATAACTACAGTAATTTGCAGAGGGGGATAAACCATTCTTTTGATGGTCATTTGATCTGTCTATGATTTAAGGTGAACAGCATAGACCATGATCTGTTGACAAATTATACAAGTGCAGTTCTGGGTCTGTGTTGTTCTGCTTGGTACATGTGGTTAAAGCTCTAGAGAAGCATTTAATAAATTGGGTATTATACATGGTAAACAAATCTCTAGAGAAGCATTTAATAAATTTGGTATTATATGTGGCCAAACAAATCTCTAGAGAAGCATTTAATAAATTGGGTATTTAACATGGTCAAACAGATCTCTAGAGAAGCATTTAATAAATTGGGTATTGTACAGTGGAAACAAAGCTCTAGAGAAGCATTTAATAAATTGGGTATTATACAGTGTAAACAAAGCTCTAGAGAAGCATTTAATAAATTGGGTATTATACAGTGTAAACAAAGCTCTAGAGAAGCAATTAATTTATTTGGTATTATACAGTGTAAACAAAGCTCTAGAGAAGCATCTAATAAATTGGATATTATACAGTGTAAACAAAGCTCTAGAGAAGCATTTAATAAATTGGGTATTGCACATGGTTAAACAGTACTCTAGATAAGCATTTAATAAAATGGATACATGTGTTTTACTCCCTGATTTGGAACTAATTGTGTTTTTTTAATCTGATATTTTGCGAATACTGTAAAACACAAACATGTTATACCAGAGTCAAAGTCATCAAGACATTAATCATGCCTTTTTAATATATTAAATGGCTTGGTAGCCAGGACAAATTCAGGGTGCATTTGATTCTATGTCTTGATATTAGTGAATGTTCTCACAGTTATCAAGTACTATCGTTTCACACATGCATGGAGCATCCTGAACTTTGTCCAATAACATAGCTTATATTAATCAAATGCACCATCATACAATGTGACTATTTTTACATTAGTGCAATATTCTGACAACTTTTGGACTAAATACTTAAATTCTTGTGCATAATTTGAATGCATTTAAAAATTTCTTTTTGAGTTTTCAGTCAATTTCTTTGTATAAAATACACTGCTTATCTAGTGGTTTGATTCAATATTAAGTCTGTTAATTTACCTGCATTTTTTAAGGATGATCACTTGGGAAATGTTCGAATATTGAACTTTAAAAATAAAAAAATTATTTGTACATAGCTAAATGCCCAAGCAATTGAAAATCACTTACAAAATGTATAGGTTTGTTTGCATTTTATTGCACTACTCTTTGTTGAATATATATCCCCAAGTAAGGGTCATTAAGGGTCAAGTAAGGGTCATTACATTGAAGGGTATGGAAAAATGTATCCTGTCACTTAAATTGTTCATAAAACAAAAACAGTGCTTCAAGTTGCAACTAAAATGGCAGCATTTGTGACTAAAAATTAAAAATTTGCATGTGAAAATCGTCAACTAGTTGCCATCTGGTAACCTTCAGAATCATAATGCAGCAACTAGAAAGTTGCATCAACATTTTCTAATTACAAGGATGTGCTATATTTTATGGTTAAAGCATTTGGCATATGTAATTTAATTCACTGCATAATCCCTCTTTGATTGTGAAATTTTCAGCTCCTTCAATAAGTGGCCATTTTTACGTGTGACTAGTCGGGTTTACAGCTCATAAGTCATCAGTCTGATTTATGACCTGTGCAGTCAACTTCAGGTGATGGTACAGATCCGAAAAAATGCAAAGTTGAGGGAAATGTGCAAAATTTAGTAGTAAAATTACTGTCAGTCGAACTACTGTAAATGCAGATATGTCCAAGACTTTATTAATATAAACTATCTTCAGAAGAAAATGAGGGTTAAGGTCTTTTATCATTGAATGTGAGGCCCAGACAGTATGAAGAAAGATGGTTAAGGTCTTTTATCATTGAATGTGAGGCCCAGACAGTATGAAGAAATATGGTTTAGAGAACTCTAGTGAATTTTAATGGCTGGCCAGAGGTTGAAGTAGATGATTGTTGAAATCTGTCAGACACATCTAGGTGTACTATTATAATAACCTAACGCTATTTTATAATTACTCTTAAAGTTACCTTAACTAAAATCTTCACTTTTTATAATCTTTTTCGATTAATTCCCCAAAGAACTGATTTCTGCTGTCAGTGTCTAAGGCAACGAAATTATTAGGGCTCGACAACCTAATATTTGAAATGGTCCTAACATTTTCAAGTAGATTGCCCTATTGCTATTAAAGTTTGATAGGTACTAGGAGTGCTGAAACTAGAATTTAAAAATTCATGAAATTTCCACAGGTTGAAAATCATAGGCTCTTCTCAAATACACAAAGAAAAGTATATGAAGGTGGGTGAATTTTTTCAGTATGATGCAATTACAGAGATCAGAGATTCAGTATCCTGGAAAAGAAGGTCTGTACTGCTGATTTATGGTAGTTCCTGGAAAAGAAGGTCTGTACTGCTGATTTATGGTAGTTTATAAATTACTAGAGATTTCCCAAGGTCTTGCATTCATTTTGTTGACTGTTATCATTTTCATTCGCAAGACTGTTATTGTGATTTTCAAAAACTGTATAAGCAGTTTTCATTCTCATTATTTAAAAAGAGACAGAAGTCACAACCATGTTGTTTTATGTCCAATCTCTCCCAGAGTTCATAGTATGTCCAATCTCTCCCGGAGCTCATAGCATTCTGAGACATTCTGGCAGGATTGCATCTAAAATGCACAAATCTGAAAGTCCAATTAAATTAAATATTTTGTGCCAAATTTTTTAATTTTTGCGGGCATAATCATGCCAAAAATAAGGATTGAGCGCAAATTTTCATAAATCATGTACTTATTTCCAAAAATTGTAGAAATTACCTATTTTGCTCTTGTACAGTATTGCTATGTGGACCATTGAATAACATCATTGGTTCCTCTGTGATACAAGCTGAATTCTGATTGGATATGACACAGCTTAGAGTATAAATGCCCTATTCATGCTGTGTTGTACTATATTTACTCTGGTGCCTTTTTCCTTACAGAGGTAAATCCAGGCACAATCAAGTGGTTGTGTTTTCTAAACTCTGTTGACTGCCATTTCAGTTGGTTGAAGAGTGACGGTAGCATAGGAATGCCGAATTTGTTAGAACTAATGGCTTTGTTTCTTTAATGAAATAAATATATCTAATCACATTTAGCTGATTGCGATTAGACATGTTCATTTTGTTTAAGAAAATGCACCTCTAGATCAACCAGCTTTGGCATTACTTGGCTACCTTTGCTCTTCAAGCAACTGAAATGGCAGTCAACAGAGTTTGAAAAATGCACCACTTAATTGTGCCAGAATTTAACTAAATAAAGAAAAAGTCCTCAGAGTAAGTATTGTATGAATAAAGCAGATAAATTCTAAGCTGTGCAAACAGTGTCAATATAGGCTGCCAGCTATGTGAGATATTCTTTGAAAATATGGCCTCTAGTTCCCATTGATGAAGTTGAAACAGAACTACACAGCAATGATTGTTATCGCAGTAAGATGTTGAAATCCCCAGTCCCCTCTTTATTCACATCAGGGTCGACTGCGATAAATGTAGACACTAGTGATAGTAATGCTGGTGCATCATGCAACAACAGATTTTGGTTTAAATGTTTGAAGTTTAGCTAGGGCACACTATGAACCCAGCCTTGGATAAACTGCTTGTTGTTAAGCAGATTTACAACCTCTCTCATTCCATTATTGATTTATAAGATCAAACCCCTGTTATAATTTATTTGATTTCTAAATCTTACATCTTTGTTACTCAGTGTGAATGGGTGTAGACTGTGTCTGTAAGAGATGGAGACAGAGATAAATGAAAGTTGAGTAAGACTTTGTAGTGTCTTTGTATTATCTTCTGCAAATTGACCAAAGTTTCTTGTGTACATGTTTTATTTTTTTAACCTCCTGAGAGTCATATTTAGATAGTTATCATCACTTTGCATGGCCATTTTATGTGCACACATCCTAACCTCATCTAACTAGGTCAAGGTAAATTTTTATACATTTTTGACTGTCATAAAACTGTGCCCAGACTTAAGAAGCAGACACTGGACAAGTCATCGAGACATACTTTTCCTCAGAACATTGTGTTAAATAGTAATTGCCTTTTTTTCATGTAATTGATTCAGAGTTACTGGAGAAATCAATATATATTATATCACTTGCTCTTGTTCTGCTTTCATTTTTAGTTACTTTTTTTGATGCCCTATTAAGAGGCCCCAACTATGACCAGATTAGCCACTCTTTTTTTCAACTATAATAGATGACAGTGTCCAAATTTACTAAATCCTAGATGCAACCAGCTTAGGTAACAATTGATATCATATTGATGATGTCATAATGCAGGCATGTGCAAATTCCTCCATGGTGCAGGCCAGATAGCAATTTTTAAATGTACCCTTGTGACGTGAATATAACTGGATAAAACCAGGTTGCAGGTCGAATGTGGCCCATGGGCCATAGGTTACATATGCCTGTCATAATGTAATACATCATTTTGAGCTGTGCAGTAAATGTTAATTTTACAAAAGCAGATATCCGTAATGTGTTTATGGATAAGTAATAGCACTCTTATCAACAACCAGAAAACTTTATCATTTTACATTTGAACTGTTTAAATTGTATTCATTTTAATTCAGCATTGACTGTACAAGAAATCTCAACAATATAGTGCGGGTCATGCAACAAGTTATAACAACTTGCACATATATTGCAGCTATTAATACACCTTGTCCCAAGTTCTTGAAGGTTCCTGGTTGTTATGAGATTCTTTAAGAACTTTGTATGATCTATGTCAGTACCAGCATGCAACTCTAGTGATCCAGATGAAATATTACAAGTAAATTACTTCTTTTTGCTCAAGTCCCAAAAATCTTACTACATCTAATGTGTTCAGAGCAGAAAGTTGAAAATAAATGTATATAAATGTATATAAGTGTATAGTAACATTAGTTCAAATTATAGAGTGGGGCAATATCATACTGCTTTTTCAATTAAGACTTTGCCATGATGTGTGTGTGTGTGTGTATATATTAATGTGTTTTTGTGTCAAATTATACCAAATGTTTGGAAGGGGGGGGGGTATACACTAATGTCTCAAAAAGGTAAAACAATTCACAAGTACACGTCAGTTAGCACTGCTTAGTATCCCTGTATCTCTTATTAGCAGCCCCACTCAATGAAGTTGGCAGAGCTATACAGTAATCAAGTTCATCTGTCCATCAGCAATTTCATTTCGGCAAGATAACTATTCTGGAAATTGTTGGAATTGAATCAAATTTGGTTTTCAGCTTTATGTTGGGGGACCTTGAATGAGTTTGGTTTTGAGCTGCCTTAGAGGAATTGTGGCCCCTGATTGTTCCCCACCTGCACCCTGGGCTAACTTGCATTTCCACTAGATAACAATTTGATTTCCACAAGATAACAATAACAATTGTTGGATTTCAACCTTATTTGGTATACAGCTTTATATTGTTGAGATCTCCATTGAACTCAATTTACAACATGTCACAAAAGCTTTTACTAGAGTTATGGTCCTTAATAGCCTGCCCTCCTAACTTTGGTTTCCACAGCATAACTTTACAAAGGATTGTTTAA
Source organism: Margaritifera margaritifera (assembly GCA_029931535.1). Taxonomy (NCBI): domain Eukaryota; kingdom Metazoa; phylum Mollusca; class Bivalvia; order Unionida; family Margaritiferidae; genus Margaritifera; species Margaritifera margaritifera. The sequence continues at coordinate 672,285 of JAQPZY010001442.1, forward strand.
TATCATCCAAATGTGACATGTGGCTTGATATTGATTAGATCTCAAAATAGTTTGTCAGCTTTAATCATTAATTACACAAGTTATATTCCCCGATTGCCTGTTCACCTAAATTTTGGTCTCAACAGCATAACTTGACCAGGGATTGTGGACTTTAGCCAGTTTTTACATGCAGCTTTATCTTGATGAGACCTCCAATAAGTTTGATATCTAGCATTCCATGATGTTGTTTACATGAGTTATGGACCCTTATTACTTGTCATCCTAACTTTTTGCTTTCCACAGAAATTACTACTCTTAATTGGATTTCAAATTACTACTGTTAATTGGATTTCAAATTACTACTCTTAATTGGATTTCAAATTACTACTCTTAATTGGATTTCAAATTACTACTGTTAATTGGATTTCAAATTACTACTGTTAATTGGATTTCAAATTACTACTGTTAATTGGATTTCAAATTACTACTCTTAATTGGATTTCAAATTACAACTGTTAATTGGATTTCAAATTACTACTGTTAATTGGATTTCAAATTACTACTGTTAATTGGATTTCAAATTACTACTCTTAATTGGATTTTAAATTTGCTATACAGCTTCATACTGATGATATACTGAATAAATTAGATTTCCAGCATTCCAAATCATCCTTTACAGTAATTATGACCCTTGATTGCCCATTTTTCTTGACTTTAGTTTCGCAACATGACTTTACTAATGTTTGTTTGATTTTAATTAAATTTGACACTTAGCTTTATATTGATGAGATCTTGATTGAGTATTATTTCCAGCATTCCATGATATCATTCACAGGAGTTATGACCCTAGAGTGCTTCTTCTCTTAAACTTTGGTTTCTGCAGCCAGTCTTAATCTTTAGTTGTTAGATGTCAGCCAAATTGCTGTGCAGCTTTATTATCCCCTGCCCAATACAGTTGGCAGGGCATATAGAAACAGGTTACCCCTGCCCAATACAGTTGGCAGGGCATATAGAAACAGGTTGCCCCTGCCCAATACAGTTGGCAGGGCATATAGAAACAGGTTCCTTTCATCCATACATCAGTTCATCCACCCCTCACACTTTTATTTCTGAAGCATAACTCCAAGACCGTTCAAATTATCTCCAAGAAACTTGGTACATACATTTTAGACTAATGGTCCATATGTGTCTTTTGCTTTCACCGTTCAGTTTCAGAATTTTTCATGTTTATGTTGGTTTGCCTATCGATCTTTTCATGCTTTTATTTCTGGGCCAAGACTTCAGAACTGTTTAAAATATTACTTGAAATTTAGTAGGTATATTAAACCTGTAGTGTTTAAAGTTTTTATCCATTTGTTTCTTCATCCATTCATCATTCACGCTTTCATTTCCAGGTTGTAACTCCAAAACCATTCAAGATATCTGTATGAAATTTGATACATATATTAGACTGGTAGTATAGATCTGCCTTTTGCCATTCACAGTCCTTCAGTTTCAATATTTTCTGTTTTAATCTGTTTGTTCGTCCAAGATGTCTTTGAAACTTGATAAACACATTAGATAGGTGAATCGCATGTGCTTTTGCCATTCACAGTCCTTCAGTTTCAATATTTTCTGTTTTAATCTGTTTGTTCGTCCAAGATGTCTTTGAAACTTGATAAACACATTAGATAGGTGAATCGCATGTGCTTTTGCCATTCACAATCCTTCAGTTTCTACATTTTGCATATTTTGTCCCTTATCCACACTTAGTTTCCAGGGCAAAATTCGACTTTAAAAGCTCTTTAATATATGTCTATGAAATTTGGTAGACCTATTAGACTGATGGTGTAGTTGTGTCTTTTGTTCTTCACAATTCTTCCATTTCAATATTTTTAATGCTTTTGTCAGCTTCGTAATCCATTTATCATTCATGCTTTAGTTTGAAGGGAAAATAATCCAGAACTGCCAAAATATGTCCCTGAAATGTATACATATTAAATGTAGACTAGTGGTGTAGATGTCCCTTTTGCTATTCACAGCTCTTAATTTTAACTATTTGCAGTGTTTTCATCTGTTTATCTATTCATTCATTCATCCACCATTCACACTTTTGTTTCCGGAGGAAAAACTTCCCATGTCCTTTGTAAATACAAACTTCCTATATATTAAATCTTGGACATATCTGTTTGTCTCCTGGAAACATTTTGGCAGAGCAGGGGAATACAGATGACTCTTCTTGTATTGAAGAGCTCTAAGATGTGTTTAATTTGTCAGATGTCTGCTTTCCAAGAGGTTCATTCTAAAGATACAACATCATTAATTAGTGGAGTAATTGCCCCTTTTTTTAAATTTTTTTTATTCCAACTTTGGTTTTTGCACAGGATAATCCAGGATTTGAACTTAATTTAATGTGCAATTTTAAAATTGTTGAACTCTTGCATAAATTTGTTTGCCAGTATTTTACATCATCATTTGTTAAGTTACAACCCATATAGCTCTTGTTACCTATAAAATTGAGTTGAAGTTACACGTCTGTATAATTTAATAATTTTTAATGCATTAGAACTTATTTTCTGAGGCACATGGACATGGACAGGACTTAGAACACATGTCAGAGAGTTTAATTGTGTTTTTGAAGTCACATTCAAAGTAATAAAATACTGTATATACTCATGTATAATTTTTATCCAATGAAAAATGCATAAACCCAGATATGCCATTGCATAATGCAAAGGCAAATATGGGTCTGTGCAGTTTTATTAGGAGTAATTTAGTAGAACAAAGGCGGTATATACGGTAATTGCCTTTTTTATTTGCTATTACAGTTTTTCTGTTTATTTTTTTTATTTATTTTTTTTTTTTTAAATATTTGACTTTACATCACCCAATTTGGGTTAGATAAACTCTTTGTTTATCTATGTAATTTCTTACAATTATTTTATTTATATTTACCTTTTGGCACTCTTAAATGTACCTGGTAGCATATTAAAGTAAATTTATGTTATCTTGACATGTTGTATACTCTCTACTGTTTTCCTAATCCAAAGTTACCTGTCATGCTCAACAGGAATATGCTCTGCAAATGTTTTTATTAATGGGATTGCAAGTTGTGGAGTCAGAGAAGACTCTAATGTAATCAAACTGGCTGCATAGTAATCTGTAACTTTTTTGTTATTTTAGAAATGCCAAGATACAGTCCCATGTTAATTTAATCACATGCTTTTAGCCATTTTTAAAACCATGGTATCAAGGATACATGACAACATACTTTCTTTTCTCGTGTCATAATGTGAATGTGTATCATTGTTTTGATTTTGCAATGAATAAAGTGAAGGAAATGAACTAATCTGAGTCATTTCATTTATTATAAGACAATATCCAGTTGACTTTAGATAAAGAATTAGTCATTTCATTTATTACAGGACTATATCCAGTTGACTTTAGATAAAGAATGAGTCATTTCATTTATTACAGGACTATATCCAGTTGACTTTAGATAAAGAATGAGTCATTTCATTTATTACAGGACTATATCCAGTTGACTTTAGATAAAGAATGAGCAATGCTGTTCATTGAGTTGAATCACAGATGTACAGATGAATGTGGCCACAAAGAGAAATATTGGATACAGAAGATGCAAACACCTGCAAATTTGGCTAAATCAAAAACTTGAGTCCAAAAGTGTTTTGTTTAACCCACCATGCATCAGTTTCTATACTGTCAGTTTGCTTAGCCTCGCTTTCCTCTAGTTACACAAATTTATTACTATTATTATTATTACTTTAATATTATTTCTTCATTATTGCATCTATACCTTTCATCTTTTAGCTTGTATCACTTCATGTTTACATTTATGTATTTTTGCAATTCTGCATATTTTCATTTTTACCTTATTTCTTTTATCTTGTAGTTCTTCATTTTAATTTGAAGGGTTTATCTACCTGGGAATTTTTTCAGCAATTCTTTATATTTACATTTTTAGAACTTTACAATTATTTGGCACCATCTATGACACCATATACCCACTACTGTGCTGACATGCCATTAAACTCTAATACATACATACATACATACATACATACATACATACATACATACATACATACATACATACATACATACATACATACATACATCACCATCCCTTATAATGTAAATATTTTCATATCTTTGTTTTTTGTAGTGGCAGTTATATCTGGGATATAAAGTTAGAAGCAAATAGTTATGAACTGTTGTAGATGGCGCTATGAAACGTGAGCTCCTTGCAATGACGTACCTAACTAGGTCACACCAAGCAACATAGCACTATTGTGCTGATAGCTTGCATGAAATCTCACTTGCCTTATTCATAAATAAGAAAGCAATATCTAGACATGTAGAGATTTCTTCTGGGGGGTTTTCTTCAGTTTAGACCTTTTCATTATTCTTGATAATTTTTAGCTCTACTGTCACAGACCAAAAGAGCTTATGGGATGGTCTGTTATCTGCTGTCCATCGTCCATCCATCCGTTAGCACAAGTTTGTTATCGCTACTCCTCCTAAACTACCTTGAGGATTGCCTAGAACACACACATTCATCCCATGGTCTGATTGGTCCTAAATAAAAATGGTGCAGCTAGGACATCCAAAATGGCCACCACAGTGTCCATCTTGAAAATCTTATCGCTACTTCTTCTGAATGGATGGTTATATCAACATGGGGTTTTCACTAAAAGACTTATGATGTCTAGTTCGCCTTAAATGAAAATGGTGTCTATTTGATGTCCAATATGGCCACCACAGTAGCCATCTTGAATTTTTTTATTGCTACCCCTTCTACATGAATGGTCATATCAACATGGGGTTTTCACTAAAAGACTTCTTATGATGTCTAGTTGGTCCTAAATCAAGATGGTACCAATCTGATGTCCAATATGGCCACCATGGCAGTCATCTTTAAAATCTTGTTATCACTACTACTCCTGAATGGATGGTCATATCAACAAGTGGTTTTCACCAAAAGACTTCTTATGATGTCTAGTTGGTACTAAATGAAAATGGAGCCAATCTGATGACCAGTATGTCTGCCACAGTGGTCATCTTGAAAATCTTGTTATCGCTACTCCTGAATGGGTGGTCATATCAACTTGGGGTTTTTCACTCAAAGACTTCTTATGATATCTAGTTGATCCTAAATTAAAATGGTCCCAATCTGACATCCAATTTGGCCACCATGGCAACCATCTTGAAAATCTTGTTATCACTGCTCCTGCTGAAGGGATAGTCGTATCAACATGGGGTTTTCACCAAAAGACTTAATATGATGTCTGGCTGGTCTTAAATAAATATGGTGCCGATCTGTTGTCCAATATGGTTGCCATGGCAGCCATCTTGAAAATCTTGTTATCACAACTCTACTTGAACAGAAAGTCATATTGATGTGGGGTTTTCACCAGAAGGCTTCTAATGATGTCCAGTTGGTCTTAAATTAAAATGGTGCCGATCTGAGGTCAAATATGGCCGCCACAGCAGCCATCTTGAAAATCTTGTTTTTATTGCTACTTCTGATGAATGGAAAGTCATATCAAGTAAGTGACAACAAGGCGGATCAAATTTCTTAGCCGCAATGTTATTGATGTTTATTGAGCGCAGTGAAAAATTATTTTTTATAATTCACTCCAGTGGATCATCAAAATTGTTTATATTGGAAAATCCACTAGTTCACGGGTTAGCATTACATAAATAGCTATTAATGTGTTAAATTTTCCATTAAAACTAACAACAATGAAAAACTGAGTATACTGCGGTCCCTTTTATAACTGATGATACAGCAAATAGGCACCAATAACTGTACAGTGACACATGTAACATTTGTTCAAACCTTTTCACTTTTATTTTCAAACACAATACACAGGACATCTTTCCACAAAAGATAAAACTGTGCTCAATTGAAAGTCGTTTGTAGACCGGTTGGATTGTATTTCCAGTTTACTGAAGGTTTCTGAAGGATGTATAATGACATGCATGTAAGTACAACAAAGCCTCATTGACTAAAACATCGGTCACTTAAATAATTGACATTACATGAATTACTTTTTCAGTCATGATTTAAATCATTCTTACATCTGCCTTAAAAACTTCAGAAACTCAAAACTCCAACAAAAGTTTCTTTTGGCCAGCTGCACTTAAGAGTTTTTGAAGTCCTACTGTATTTTCTGCATGTCATTGATAATTTTTCTGGGTTGCCATTAATTAAACGACTGATTGATTAAATAAATGCTTGACTGATTACCTGTCAACAGCATTAGTTGCATCAAAATGTGAAATACAATGTCAGTATTTAATTGATATAAAGACTGACTTCTGGACATGCTGCCATGTATTCCCATATACAACATATTTGGTTACAGTATTTTATTCCTCGACTGATTTATTGATTATCTCTCCAGCACCGGCTGCTGCAAAGAGATGTACAATTTTAAATTACAATATCTGCCTGGTTTTATTGCAAGTACATTGCCTTGGATTATATCTCTGTGTTCATTATTAGCTGACTGCCACCAAACTTGGCCCATACGTTCAACAGAGTGAAAGATCTCGAGTGATATATGGGTCAAGAGCAAGGTTAATGGGCGAGAGCATTGTATTTATTTATTTCTTTATTTCCAGTGGCATACTAAGGGTAAATGGCGCCCAGTGCCACGATGATGGCCCAAAGGGCCAGACTATAAGGCCCGAATTTTTATCAGCTGTTTTGGTGCCCCAAGACCTCTGGCACCTGCCCCCCTCCCCCCCCTCCCCCCCGTTACTACGCTACTGTTTTTTTAGACCCTAATGTAAATGCTCTGTTTAGATTGATTCAGTGCCTTCTACTAGTATGTGAATTTCACATAAATGCTGCCATATTTATCACAGATCTTGGAAATTTAAATGTCTAAGGACCTAGGCTGAGTCATGCAGTATTATGAATTAGATTACTAAACAGCAGAGTTTAGCCTTTAATTGTTGATCATTCGCAGTTACCTCATGTGATGATTGTTGAATCTTAAACCAATATTCATCGCTTTTAACATGTTGATAGAGATAGTTAATGGATATATCGACTACGTTCCTCATATTTATTGTTCGCACAAATTCTTTTAAAAATATTTTTTTTTAGAAATTTGAATACACATTTTAACAGTTCTTTTAAAGATGTGTGAAAATTTCACCCAAATCAGAAACATGTCAAGGATATAACAACGTGGTTCGTGTAAGTTATATGCAGAAACTATGTGTCAGAGATCCATTTCACAGGGATTTTCACAAATAGCCACTACATAGGTGATTATGTCATGATTTACACGTGGCTCGCAAAATAGTTTGTAAGCATTTGGTTGGGCTCATTGATTAGAAATGCTTGATTTACAGTTATCGATATGCTTGACAGACAGTTGTAGATACAGGTGTATATCAATTGCCTACGAACAACAATTACAGTTTATAATTGTTGCCCTGCCACATAGGCGACCACGAGGGAAATAGTAAAAGCATCCGTCTGTCCGCCTTTCTGTTCATCTGTCTATTAATTAACAAGCTTGCAAACACTCTAGCATTCACATTTTCTGCTTGCTTCCAACAATAATGTACTTAATTTCTTGCTACAAGCGATAGGATTAGCCGGCTGAAGTAAAAGAACGAGAAAAAATATATCAATGTACGCATATACCGTATTGCTTATAATTTTTCGTACACTATTTAATAATTTTTTTTCTTTTCTTTTCTTTTCTTTTGGCGTACAAATAATTTTAGGTACAAAAATTAATTATCAATATCTTACGGACCTAATTTTAAATGAACCTGTGATTCTTGAAATCAAACATTAGAGAACAAATAATAAATGTAATTTTTACGGATTCTGTTTGAGAATTTTTTGTGTGCAGAGGAAACGAAACATTACAAACAAATATTATGTTGTATTCGCTTGTAAACAAAGTTAAACTCAAAATAGCCTAATTTTGTCCTGCAGAAATAGCTGACATAGTTCCGAATGCTTTGATTCTTTAAGCTTTGCATAAAAAGCATATTTCGCACAGCAATTGTTTGGCATTTTCACAGTTGTGTGCGTGCGTACATAATAGAATTCTCATCAATATGTGCCCATACCCAAAAATAAAAATGTTAAAAATGTACAACAGTGAAAAGGTTTGCATCAGAATCCTAGCAAACAAGATCCATGCACCATTACAAGATCTGCATGTATCAGTGAAACTGAAGCACGTGAAAATATGTGACATTAACAGAGTTCGTCACTTTTGAGAAATCCGTTATATGCTTACAAAGGAGCTCAAATTATTTTATTTCTCTATTTCTTCATTTCCTTGTGAGTACCGTGAACCTAGCAAATTATACAATATACTAGTACTTACAGTTATCATTTTTTATTCACTGGTTTAGTGGCCAATATTCTTTTCCAGGCTCCTAAAATGTTTTGTAATAACTTAGATTCGACTGGAGAATCAGTGATGATAGAAATTACGGTACCTACTGCCTCCAATATTGCCGAGAATCCAACATTTTAATTGCAGTCAACCATGATGGTAATTTTTTGAAGCATTTGGAGCACGTAAGTCTAAGTAACTTAGGAAGTGAGGGTATTTCGTCAAAGAAAAATCTCCCTGCGGCTTCCCAATCTTTTCAGCATAACTGAAAAAATAAACACAGCAAGAAGGCACTGGCCAGTATGCCGAACGCACGCTCAAAGAATTGCTGTAAACCTTTCATTTGAAGCTGTAAACCTTTTATTTGAAGCTTGTAATTCTATTTTAGCCTCTGCAAAAAATAGCTTACTGCTATTAAATGTCAGGGAACTGTCATTACCCTTAATTTTGTTTCTGGAAAACGTGCTTTTGTTTGGTATTTGAATTTGCAAATGTGTTTTTTTGATGAACTCTGTACAAACTAAATAGCATGTGAATAAAATGCTCAATGTCTGTGACATGCAAAGATGTGAATCTTTACATCCCTCAAATGTTGTAGATTTTGTAACATTTTGTATTTAACAACTCTCCCTGTAGTTGCATTGAAAAAAAAAAAAAATTCCAAATGTTGGAGTTAAAGCAAACTCTTCATTTACCGAGTTCGCTGTGGATTGCAACAATTAGCAAGTTAATATTGAACAACAATAACTTGTACCTATATTAAACCTGAAACGATTACCACATGTACCTGTCAATTGTAAACAATCATCATGTACTAATATCAAAACACAAGTACCTGCCAATTGTAAACAATCATCATGTACTAATATCAAAACACATGTACCTGCCAATTGTAAACGATCATCATGTACTAATATCAAAACACATGTACCTGTCAATTGTAAACGATCATCATGCACTAATATCAAAATACATGTACCTGTCAATTGTAAACAATCATCATGTACTAATATCAAAACACGTTTACCTGCCAATTGTAAACGATCATCATGTAATAATATCAAAACACGTTTACCTGCCAATTGTAAACGATCAACATGTACTAATATCAAAACACGTTTACCTGCCAATTGCAAACGATCATCATGTACTAATATTAAAACACGTTTACCTGCCAATTGTAAACAATCATCATGCACTAATATCAAAACACATTTAACTGCCAATTGTAAACGATCATCATGCACCAATATAAAAACACATGTACATGCTAATTGCAAACGATCATCATGCACTAATATCAAAACACATGTACCTGTCAATTGTAAACAATCATCATGTAATAATATCAAAACACGTTTACCTGCCAATTGTAAACGATCATCATGTATTAATATCAAAACACATGTACCTGCCAATTGCAAACGATCATCATGTATTAATATCAAAACACATGTACCTGTCAATTGTAAAGGATCATCATGTACTAATGTCAAAATACATGTACCTGTCAATTGTAAACAATCATAATGCACTAATATCAAAACACGTTTACCTGCCAATTGTAAACGATCAACATGTACTAATATCAAAACACGATTACCTGCCAATTGCAAACGATCATCATGTACCAATATCAAAACACGTTTACCTGCGAATTGCAAACGATCATCATGTACTACTATCAAAACACGTTTACCTGCCAATTGTAAACAATCATCATGCACTAATATCAAAACACATGTACCTGCCAATTGTAAACGATCATCATACACTAATATCAAAACACATGTACATGCCAATTGTAAACGATCATCTTGTACTAATATCAAAACACATGTACCTGTCAATTGTAAACGATCATCATGTATTAATATCAAAACACATGTACATGCCAATTGTAAACAATCATCATGTATTAATATCAAAACACATGTACCTGTCAATTGTAAACGATCATCATGTACTAATATCAAAATACATGTACCTGTCAATTGCAAACAATCATCATATACTAATATCAAAACACGTTTACCTGCCAATTCTAAACGATCATCATGTAAAAATATCAAAACACGTTTACCTGCCAATTGTAAACAATCATCATGCACTAATATCAAAAATCATGTACCTGCCAATTGTAAACAATCATCATGCACTAATATAAAAAAAAATTAACTGCCAATTGTAAACGATCATCATGCACTAATATCAAAACACATTTAACTGCAAATTGTAAACGATCATCATGTACTAATATCAAAAAACATTTACCTGCCAATTGTAAACAATCATCATGAACTAATATGAAAACATATTTAACTGCCAATTGTAAAAGATCATCATGCACTAATATCAAAACACATTTACATGCCAATTGTAAACAATCATCATGTACTAATAACAAAACACATGAACCTGCCAATTGTAAACAATTGTCATGTATCAAAACACATTTATCTGCCAATTGTAAGCGATCATCATGCACTAATATAAAAAAATAATGTACCTGCCAATTGTAAACAATCATCATGCACTAATATCAAAACACATTTAACTGCCAATTGTAAACAATCATCATGTACTAATAACAAAACACATTTAACTGTCAATTGTAAACAATCATTATGTACTAATATCAAAACACATGAACCTGCCAATTGTAAACAATTATTATGTACTAATATCAAAACACATTTACCTGTCAATTGTAAACGATCATCACGCACTAATATCAAAACACATTTAACTGAAAATTGTAAACGATCATTATGCACTAATATCAAAACACATTTAACTGCCAATTGGAAACGATCATCATGCACTAATATCAAAACACATTTAACTGCCAATTGTAAACAATCATCATGCACCAATATCAAAAAACATTTAACTGCCAATTGTAAACGATCATCATGTACTAATATCAAAACACGTTATCCTGCCAATTTTATACAATCATCATGTACTAATATCAAAACACGTTTACCTGCCAATTGAAAACGACCATCATGCACTAATACCAAAACACGTTTACCTGCCGATTGTAAACAATCATCATGCACAAATATCAAGACACATTTAACTGCCAATTGTAAACGATCATCAAGCACTAATATCAAAACACATTTAACTGCCAATTGTAAACGATGATCATGCACTAATATCAAAACACATTTAACTGCCAATTGTAAACGATCATCTCGTACTAATATCAAAACACATTTAACTGACAATTGCAAACGATCATCATGCACTAATATCAAAACACATTTACCTGCCAATTGTAAACAATCATCATGCACTAATACCAAAACACATGCACCTACCAATTGTAAACAATCATCATGCACTAATATCAAAACACATTTAACTGCCAATTGTAAACGATCATCATGTACTAATATCAAAACACGTTTACCTGCCAATTGTAAACAATCATCATGTACTAATATCAAGACACATTTACCTGCCAATTTTAAACGATCATAATGCACTAATACCAAAACACGTTTACCTGCCAATTGTAAACAATCATGCACCAATATCAAAAACACGTTTACCTGCCAATTGTAAACGATCATCGTGCACCAATATCAAAACACGTTTACCTGCCAACTGTTAACGATCATCATGTACTAGTGTCAAAACACGTTTACCTGCTAATTGTAAACGATCATCATGTACTAATATCAAAACACATGTACATGCCAACTGTAAACGATCATCATGCACTAATATCAAAACACGTTTACCTGCCAATTGTAAACAATCATGATGCACCAATATCAAAAACACTTTTACCTGCCAATTGTAAACGATCATCATGCACCAATATCAAAACACGTTTACCTGCCAACTGTAAACGATCATCATGCACTAATATCAAAACACATGTACCTGCCAATTGTAAACAATCATCATGCACTAATATCAAAAACACGTTTACCTGCCAACTGTAAACGATCATGATGCACCAATATCAAAAACACTTTTAACTGCCAATTGTATACGATCATCACGCACTAATATCAAAACACGTTTACCTGCCAACGGTAAACGATCATCATGCACTAATATCAAAACACATATACCTGCCAATTGTAAACAATCATCATGCACTAATATCAAAACACATTTAACTGCCAATTGTAAACGATCATCTCGCACTAATATCAAAACACATTTAACTGCCAATTGTAAACGATCATCATGCACTATTATCAAAACACGTTTACTTGCCAACTGTAAACGATCATCATGCACTAATATCAAAACACATGTACCAGCCAATTGTAAGCAATCATCATGCACTAATATCAAAACACATTTACCTGCCAATTGTAAACAATCATCATGTACTAATATGACAACACGTTTACCTGCCAATTGTAAACAATCATCATGCACTAATATCAAAACACGTTTACCTGCCAATTGTAAACAATCATCATGTACTAACATCAAAACACATTTACCTGTCAATTGTAAACAATCATCATGCACTAATATCAAAAGACATTTACCTGCCAATTGTAAACAATCATCATGTACTAAAATCAAAACACATTTAACTGCCAATTGTAAACAATCATCATGCACTAATATCAAAACACGTTTACCTGCCAATTGCAAACAATCATCATGTACTAATACCAAAACACATTTACCTGCCAATTGTAAACACTCATCATGCACTAATATCAAAACACATTTACCTGCCAATTTTAAACAATCATCATGCACTAATACCAAAACACGTTTACCTGCTAATTGTAAACAATCATCTTGCACTAATATCAAAACACATGTACCTGCCAATTGTAAACAATCATCATGAACTAATATCAAAACACGTTTACCTGCCAATTGTAAACAATCATGATGTACTAATATCAAAACACGTTTCCCTGCCAATTGTAAACAATCATCATGCACTAATATCAAAACACGTTTACCTGCCAATTGTAAATAATCATCATTCCCTAATATCAAAACACGTTTACCTGCCAATTGTAAACAATCATCATGTACTAATATCAAGACACGTTTAACTGCCAATTGTAAACAATCATCATGCACTAATACCAAAACACATGTACCTGACAATTATAAACAATTATCATGCAATAATATCAAAACACATTTAACTGCCAATTGTAAACGATCATCATGTACTAATATCAAAACACGTTTACCTACCAATTGTAAACAATCATCATGTACTAATATCAAGACACGTTTACCTGCCATTTGTAAACGATCATAATGCACTAATACCAAAACACGTTTTACTTGCCAATTGTAAACAATCATGCACCAATATCAAAAACACGTTTACCTGCCAATTGTAAACGATCATCATGCACCAATATCAAAACACGTTTACCTGCCAACTGTAAACGATCATCATGTACTAATATCAAAACACGTTTACCTGCTAACTGTAAACGATCATCATGTACTAATATCAAAACACATGTACATGCCAACTGTAAACGAACAACATGAACTAATACCAAAACACGTTCACCTGCCAATTGTACACAATCATGATGCACCAATATCAAAAAAGCTTTTACCTGCCAATTGTAAACGATCCTCATGCACCAATATCAAAACACGTTTACCTGCCAATTGTAAACGATCATCATGCACCAATATCAAAACACGTTTACCTGCCAACTATAAACGATCATCATGCACAAATATCAAAACACATATACCTGCCAATTGTAAACAATCATCATGCACTAATATCAAAACACATTTACCTGTCAATTGTAAACGATCATCATGCACTAATATCAAAAGACATTTACCTGCCAATTGTAAACAATCATCATGTACTAATATCAAAACACATTTAACTGCCAATTGTAAACAATCATCATGCACCAATATCAAAAAACGTTTACCTGCCAATTGCAAACAATCATCATGCACTAATATCAAAAGACATTTACCTGCCAATTGTAAACGATCATCATGCACCAATATCAAAAACACTTTTAACTGCCAATTGTATACGATCATCATGCACCAATATCAAAACACTTTTACCTGCCAACTGTAAACGATCATCATGCAGTGTGTATAAAACCAATTTCAAAGCCTCAGCTAAACAAATATTAAGGTGGCATAAATTTTATTAAAATCCTGCAAAATATATACTGAAAAGAATGATTTAAATGTATTTATTTATCCTGTCAGACCCTAGCCACATAAAACAAAGAAGTGGACATTGAATAATATTTCCTTTATATTCTGCAAAAGACACAGTTACATTTATTTAGGCCTATACCAGAAATAATGGTATAGGGGGGTTGGAAGGCGCTTTTTATTTTTACCCACCAGGCATAAAATATAATTAATATCACCCCCACCATGGACGAAACATACATTTTTTTCAAGCATCACCATGCGTGAAATTTATTTGCAGAAATTCAATCTAGCATGAATGTATATTAAGATAAAGGCAGTCCCTAAAAAGGCCTTGTTTTCATGAAATTTTCAGGATCTAAGGTGCAGTATGTACTGTTTGTTTACTCCCCTGAGAAAACGAATTTGGACAAGAATCAAGTTGATTGTGTTAAAGGAACTTGCAGTTCCCATACCTTCAATACACATAGTCATTTTCTCTGACAATGTAAATAGGAACCTTTGACCCTAGGTAGTTTTATACTTTTGTTTAAATGCCAAATGTGAGGCTTGCAGGTTTTAAGACAAGTGATTTTATGGTCAGTGGTTCCCTCCTCTTGTAAACTGCACCAACAGACTGTATATGTTGCCATTTTTCCTACGAGACTTGACCAATTTTGCTGTCAGATACCATAATATCTCTTTTAATGTGTAGCTCCAAAGCTGCAAATTTGATTTCAGGAAACTATCTGAGGTATTGCAAAGTTAATAGCTTTAGGACAATGGTTCCATAAAACTTCCCTAGACCACTGAAGCTAAATACCCCTCTAATTAAAAATGTAAAATCAAAAATATAACTAAAAACAAAATGTTTAATTTCAAAGGTATGTACATCCTATATATAACAAAGTGTACGTCATTTCTGATGTGTCACTTGCATTTACAACCAATTATTTCAGCCAGACAAATTCATGCATAATAATGAATATTTGTTTACATATATCTGAACTAGAAAATGACAGTCATAAAGGGCCCCCACACATGGGCTAGGTGATATCCAATGCAAATCAATAGGTTTACACCTCTCATGATGGGCAATGCTCATGTAAAGTTTGAAAAAGATTGCATCAATGTTATTTTGGTATGAATCACAGGTGGTTGTAGCAATGGTGGTGTACCCATTCAACAGTACAATTCTAATTATCACATCCTACAAGGGTAGCACCTTCAATATCTTTCCTACAGTAGCAATATAGTTTTGGTGTGGGTGTTGCTGTTTTTATTCCATGGTTATGGGATATGCATGAGAAAACTTTCCCACTAATTCTGGCAAGATGGCAGTTTTGAAGAAATGTTCAGCTTCAGCAGAAATATTTGTCCAGAATTTGTGGTCATAAAATATCCTTTCAACATGCATGTCATTAGGTGTCCAAATGATAAAGTAACCATGCTCTAATCTTGTAGTCGCAAGACGTGTTTGCATCTGGTAGTAATAACTGTGAGGCTTCAATTTTAGGCATGGTTCACAATGGATATCATTTTCTCTGATCTCCAGACAAAAGTTTTTGTCCATTGAATCTTGTAAAGCATGCGAGTCTTCTTTTTTACAAAAAGGGCACTTAATTTTAAGAATACGAGTGCCACAACAATCATATCAGATAATGCCATCTGGTGATGACCAGACAAAAAGGAAATTCTGGATTGATGTAGAAGCCACACTCTTGTACCTCCAAGTTTTCATGGTAAGGCCTCATATATTGGAAGCTGTCATGTGGCCTGCTCTAAAAGTGTACCACAACTCTGACTTTGTTGGACCATCAATTTTTCTGTCTAGCTGTTTCTTCTTACTTCTGGCCGAAGTGAAGTCCATCTCCGATAATGAGCTGTAGCTTACATTTTTTAAGGAGTTGGGTAACAGCCAATATGCCTTACTCTAGGTACAGGTCTTTGACTCCCTTATTTTTACAGCAGTTTCTACATAGAAAAGAAGGGCAGCAACATGTGAGACCTATTCAAGTCCAGCCATGCACATGCAATGGGCTGCTTGTATTTTTCTATTTGGCTCTGCAATCACCCATGGCTAAAGAGGCTTTTCATAGAGCTTCTGTGTCTTACTTCAAAAATAAAACATCAGATTGGCAAACGACTAAATTATTTAAATGTGTGTGTTCCTTCTTTTACATGTATTTATCTCATTATATGTGCATCGATCAGGATGTACAATACATACTCCAAAGTCTAAGGGTTGAGCACATTTTAATTGCAAATAGGTATATATAGTGAAATATAAAAGTATGTACTGAAGGAAAAATTACAAAACTTCAATAAATATTATTAGTATCTATACACCTGTCATTTATTCACTAATGAATATTATCATTATTGCAATAACTGTAATCTTAGCATGTCCATAATGCACTATTGTCCATGATGCACTTGTTCTGTGGAACATATGTGGTATTCAAAAAGTAAACATCATAGGGGATTGAAAGGTGTATTCAAATTCTGTTAGTGGTTTAACTTTGTAAAATGTATGTTTGGTGTTCTACATTAAAGTTTGATGCATTTCTCTCTCTGTTTGACAAACACGCACAAAGTACAATAAAAAACTTATTTCATGCATACGTCTGCTGTGTACTTCATATTATATTAAATTATATTAATGGTTACGAGCTGATATACAACTTTGTTATTTGTCGAAAATTGGGTACTGTACAAAATGCCGTTTACCTTGGCGATCACTAAATGCAGATCTCCGATGACACAAGATGTTACAGCCTGAACCAAATTGGACACGAACTGGTTGTAGGCATCAAGTCCTTTAAATGATTTAAGGTCGTCCAGTGTGTAAGGGCAGGGGGTAAATATCAGACAGTTGACGATATTTGGGTATGTCACACTAGGTAACAAATTTGACTCCTACAGGGTAGATTTCCATGCGTCTTTTCATAATCAATGCTATTTTGTCATCCTAGCATTTCCTTTCCTCGGAACTGAGTGTTTTGCAGTATAAAACCATGACATCTTTCTCAGCCATTAAGATTCCTACCACCCAAATAGTCCGAGTTTCCTCTGACCCTTCACACCCCATTTTTGATATTTGGACATTTATGTTGGGGTGTGGGATGATTTTAATGGATGATTTTACTGTATGATTTTAATACCTATTCTTTCAAGCTGTTAGTGTGTACTTGTTTTACTGTATGATTTTAATACCTATTCTTTCAAGCTGTTAGTGTGTACTTGTTTTACTGGATGATTTTAATACCAATTCTTTCAAGCTGTTAGTGTGTACTTGTTTTACTATATGATTTTAATACCTATTCTTTCCAGCTGTTAGTGTTTACTTGTTTAACTATATGATTTTAATACCTATTCTTTCAAGCTTTTAGTGTGTACTTGTTTTACTGTATGATTTTAATACCTATTCTTTCAAGCTTTTAGTGTGTACTTGTTTTACTGTATGATTTTAATACCAATTCTTTCAAGCTGTTAGTGTGTACTTGTTTTACTGGATGATTTTAATACCAATTCTTTCCAGCTGTTAGTGTGTACTTGTTTTACTGTATGATTTTAATACCTATTCTTTCAAGCTTTTAGTGTGTACTTGTTTTACTGTATGATTTTAATACCTATTCTTTCAAGCTGTTAGTGTGTACTTGTTTTACTGGATGATTTTACTGAATGATTTTAATACCTATTCTTTCAAGCTGTTAGTGTGTACTTGTTTTACTATATGATTTTAATACCTATTCTTTCAAGCTGTTAGTGTGTACATGTTTTACTGGATGATTTTAATACCAAATTCTTTCAAGCTTTATTCTTTAGCTTTATTTAACATATGATTTTCTACACACCCATTTTTTGCATTTAGATGTAAGCTATTAGATTTTAAAAAATAAGCTTACATTTTTTCAGCAGAAATTCCTTAAACTGACTCCTCTGTAACCCCTGTAGACTAGCTATATGGTCTCTTGGTCACTCTGTATCCCTGTAGACTGACTATGTTTTGGTTCCACTAAGGCTGGCCAAAATGCTGTTTCTTTCTTCTTGCAATAATGTCCATTCTCTTTAAGAGTATGTATTAATTTTACTTTAAATTTTAGCAGCATATATTCTGAATTAGTTTGTTCTGTTTGTCATCACTACTTGTTTTGTAATAAATCATTTTTTCTACATGTACATCTGAATTTGGAATAAGTTGAATACATTTTCAAAGTGAAAAATTTAATCAGTTCATAACCCTTGCTTGCAATGATGCAAGAGGCCCATGTTGGCATGACATTGCTAACCTGTTTGCAAAGATTAATAAGTGACCATTTCACTAAGCTGACTTATGTAGGAAAAAAATCCAATGTAAACTATCTCCCAAACTTTGTATCATGTTTATTTTATCTATTATACAAAAGTGTGATAAACATTCTTTTCAAAAATACGAGTTTAACACTTAACATTTGAGAGATCTCAACAATCGGCATGATTGGTATGGATTACTGCATGAAATAGTGGAGAATATGACAGAAGATTTAAAAATGGATTGTAGAACTTGTGCAAAGGCAAGCGGGGAATATATCGGTGTCAGCAAATGTAACACATAAGTTTCACTAGAAACTGAAACTTTGATTTAGCTGTAATTCTTGCTAGTTCACACTCTGAACATGAGGTGTTTCCAATATCAATTAACCCATTACAGTTAAGTTAATGTATTACAGGTAACTGCTTATGGAATTTACTAACCATTTCAGCCCTAGCAGTAATAGTAAACACTGTTATAGATACCAACCTCCAGGAAAACAGGCATACAGACAAAAACTATATTGCACAAACTATTATACTGGTATTTGACCAGTAAAGCTACAAATGATGTCTGAAAACTTCAGTACCATACGTACCTCTGACCATTGTGGGTTGGAAAATACTTCCCGAAAATACCGCTCTCTTGTTTGAATTATCTTCCTTGAAATCAGCATTTCGCGGAGTCTATAATTTTATATCATAAAAACCACTGTTTTACTTGCTTTATCTTTGTCTCTTATTTCTTCACTAATTTTAACATTTAACATTATCCCAATTTTGCCTTCTGTGTTTTGATTTTAGTCGCTTTCGTTTCCTTACTAATATGCACAGACGAGCAACTGCACATAATCTTTGAGAGAGCGGTCTACAGTACGGATATGAAAAAGGCTGACGAGTTTACAAATTCAGATCACGACGAGCGTTTGCATAAAGAAAACGCTGAAGCTGGCATACACTATCGTTGTCAGAAATGGTGTATCCAAAAATGGGGCGAGTAAACCAGAAGTGACTGCTGAAGACATGTGATCGCTTGAAAGTGATTACTTGATAGCTGTGAGAAAAAAAGAAGAAAGTAAAGTTTGTTAACGCTAATCTGTCTTAAACTTAAAATAAAGAAGTTTTAAGAGTCAAGAATAGGGACTACCTAAGTATTACTTTAGGCAACATTCAAACAACGACCTAAGTATTACTTTAGGCAACATTTAAACAACAACATATGTATTACTTTAGGCAACATTCAAGCAACTACCTAAGAATTACTTTAGGAAACATTCCAACCACAACCTATGTATTACTTTAGGCAACATTCAAACAACAACCTATGTATTACTTTAGGCAACATTCAAACAACTACCTAGGTATTACTTTAGGCAACATTCAAAGAACAACCTAGTTATTACTTTAGGCAACATTCAAACAACAATCACAGAAAGCACTTAGCAAATTACATTGAGATTTTGAAAAATGTTTATTCTTTCATTCCAATAATCCATACTTGTAAAGTCTTGTATACTGCTCTCATTAGTTCCCATATAAGTTATTGTTCTAACATTTGGTATAATCTACTAAAGAATTATGTAGATAGACTTCAGAAAATACAAAATGACAGTACGCGACTAATTATAAACTATCATTACAGCACTCACACTGTTGATATGCCCAAAATGCTATATTTAGTGTTTCGGAAGAGATCATCTATAAATAGATGCTGTTGAATGTGAAAGGTCGTACATAGTTTGGCTGAATGTGAAAGGTCGTGACTTGACTGAATGTAAAAGGTCGTACATGACTTGACTGAATGTGAAGGTCGTACATGACTTGGCTGAATGTGAAAGGTCGTACATGACTTGACTGAATGTGAAAGGTTGTACATGGCTTGGCTGAATGGGATATGCTGTACATGACTTGGCTGAATGTGAAAGGTCGTAGATAGTTTGGCTGAATGTGAAAGGTCGTACATGACTTGACTGAATGTGGAAGGTCGTACATAGTTTGACTGAATGTGAAAGGTCGTACATGACTTGGCTGAATGTGAAAGGTCGTAGATAGTTTGGCTGAATGTGAAAGGTCGTACATGACTTGATTGAATGTGGAAGGTCGTACATAGTTTGACTGAATGTGAAAGGTCGTACATGACTTGGCTGAATGTGAGAGGTCGTACATGACTTAACTGAATGTAAAAGGTCGTACATGACTTGGCTGAATGTGAAAGGTCGTACATGACTTGGCTGAATGTGAAAGATCGTACACGACTTGGCTGAATGTGAAAGGTCGTACATAGTTTGGCTGAATGTAAAAGGTCGTACATTACTTGGCTGAATGTGAAAGATCGTACATGGCTTGGCTGAATGTGAAAGGTCGTACATGACTTAGTTGAATTGAAAGGTTGTACATCGCTTGGTTGAATGTGAAAGGTCGTACATGGCTTGGCTCCCAAACATTTAACTGACCAATTAAAATTAATATCTCTTGTATTTTACCACGGTATCAGATCATTTCAAAACCTAGATGCATATACTGGTTGTGAACATCAATTTTTTTTAAGTATTTGGGGTCCAGGGCATGGTCAGGTCCCACTGGATGTACAAGAAGCTACCAACTTTCAAACAATAAAGATAAACGTGACCAGTATCTATGATCTCTATGAAATTCATTTTAATTCTTATGTCCTGTTATAAATGGTGTGTCATAGTTTTTAAATGCTCTTATTATTTTACTTGTTTTAGTATAATTGTCTCATTTGATATGTTTAATTTGTAATGATATATTAATATATTTTCCCAAGATGACGTCGTAAACAACGCCAAGTCACCACATTTCTGTTATTTTAACTGTGATTTTATTACGAAAACGATCGACAAATTTATTATAAGAGATTGGTCTGCTGGCTTAACTATTAAATTTCCTATTTTACGTATGCCTTTTTTGTATGAATTTTAATTATTTTAGTTGCAAATCAAATGACTATTTTCATAAAGGCACTAAAATAAGGGCATATACATTAGATGAGTGCTTAGTATCAACTAACAAAACCAAACAAAGATGAGATCCCTATCTGCCAATAACAATTCTATATGAACACCGTTTGATGAAAAATTGCTCTCCACTGCTAGAGGAAGAAAAAGTGTCAGCCTGGTGCGAGTATTGATATAGTCGACGTGTTGCAGGAAACAATGACACTAATTGTCAAAACATGGTTGTTTTATACTTGTTGCACATCCTGACATATCTGATAGTATTACCGCTGGTAAGAGCCGAGTTGTATTCACCCACCGATGATGATGTAATCACACTTGATGTAAATAATTTTAAAAAGTTAGTGCTGGGTTCAGAGAGTGCCTGGATAGTGGAGTTCTACAACAGCTGGTGCGGACACTGTATAGAATTTGCGCCGACATGGATAGAGCTAGCCATGGATGTGAAAGGTAAAATGGGTTTTGCATTCCTTTAATTAATTTTTCTTCTGTTCAACCGAACATGTTTCAAAATAGGGTCGGCATTCGTACTTTATTTTGGGTACAGGTCATTTCGGCCCCAAACCAGTTCGTCCCAGGTCGATTCGGGCCAAAGGCTACGTTCGGTCGGGTCGATTCGGCTGGGTCGTTTCGGCCCACATACGTTTTATTTGGGAAATAACATTGAGCAACTACGTGCCAGTGATCATAGTGTCATATCAACTGATTATGTATTTGTATGAAATAAAAACAACTTAAATTAAAAGTGGCCGATTTGGACCAAGCTTATTCAGACCAAATTACGGGTTGATTGGGACCATGTGAAATATTATTAAGCGTCGTCTTCGATTAAAATGTAACATTTGCAGTTGTGTAAAATATGATATTTCTCATAATTCTCCAGGTACTTTTAGCAGTTCAAAACATTAAGGAAACAAATAAAAAAAAAGCGATTTTACATTAGATTATGGCATTGTTCTGTATACAAATCAAATGAAATAATGTAGAACTGTTTATATTGCATTGCCAATTTTAACAGTGAAATATTTTCAAAGCAGCTTATTCACCTTTAGTTGGAAATTGAAATAATTAACTTAATTTTATTGAAAAAGAAAATACAATTACCAACAATGAAAATATAATGAAAATAGGGCCCATGCAGTAACAAATTTTCATATATATACTGGTCTGAGTATGTTAATGCTTTTGTTAGATTTATGTAGAATTTATCTTTATACTGTATATTACACTATATACTGATTGTCCTAAATAACAGATATAATAAAAATGAAAATGGGATCCTGTCAAATATTTATGATTTAGTTCAATACAATATAATACATATATATTCTGCTGATCTTGTGTGCCTCATATTAATTACAATAATGAAAATGGTGGTGTTATCTCTTTGGAAAGATGAAATATATGTTAGTAATCATTGGATATAGCACTGCATGTTATTTGTTTTCTCTCAATTCCTAATGTATCATTTAATTTTATACAAATTACTAACACTGAATTGACTGATGCTGCTATAATTCCACATATTATCACTGTCTGTTTAATACTTTCTTTGATCAGTATATAATTGCAAACAACAATAGTGAGATCATCTTACCATCAATATGCTAAATTGTTTGAATACCGTTCTGGAAGAGAGAGAGAGAGAGAGAGAGAGAGAGAGAGAGAGAGAGAGAGATGTTTAGGTAAAAGATCATTGATTGGAAAATTAAACAACTAAGAACACAACTGTTTTAACCAAATTTTATTCATGTTGTAATAAATCATAACAAAGTTTTCTAATACAAATAATGCGCAGTATAACATAACACATATCAGTAGTATACAGAAATAATTTTTTTTTAGTTAAAGAGCTTCCTTTTATTGTACAAAATACTTATTAAAGGCTATTAACTTAAAAGAGACTGCAACTAATTGCATGTTTCATTAGTTGTCCAATTAAGGATCAAAGATGATATTTTCACATTTTTGTAAAGGAAAGATAAGTATTACAACATTGCATACAGGCGGTCTGTAGTCTTTCTCTCAAAACAGATTAGTGGCATTGTCTTCTTTTAGTTGCATTTACGACTTTGATTTGTGTTAACTGCAATGGTCCCAAAACCCTTGTATATTAACTTAAAGAAACCACAAATAATTGCGCTTGTAAGTTGCGGTCCAATTAAGGATAAAAAAGATGATAATTTGCGTAAGTGAAAGATGTATGTTACAGAAAAAATAGAACATAACAAAACTTTATTGGAAAAAGAATCATACTTGGGTCATACATATAGACACATGAATCAAGTACAGTTAAGGTTCTATTACATGAGAAACCATAATGGTGTATTAAAAAGGGAAGAGACAGAAAAAATGAGAGGGAGCATTGATTATCGAGGTAATGGAAATCGTCACCCAAAACGTTATTCTGACATTCGGTACATTTTCTTTCTTCATATGGATTCTTATTATTTCGACCATTTTCAACATGTGATTTATAGATTGACGTCCTAAATTTTAAGATAGGTAAGTAGAATTTGTTTTCTTAAATGTTTTTCATATTTTAATACCGGTTTTAAAATATGTTAAAATTTTGTCCTTTGAATGTTTTTTCTCTAAAACAGATAACCAGCTATGTTTGTGGAGGACAATTTTAATATAAATCCTAGCACCTCCCTTACTCATAAACTATGAGAAAACCATTTGTAAATGTTTTGCAATTACACCTTTACAAATAAACACAAATTTTTTCATTAAAATCTTTGTTATCTTGGACTCAGTTATAAGACAGAAAGATATAACATTAATTTATATACTAAAGAAAAACATCACCATTTTGCAAACAGTTACATACATTAATCAGTCCGATAATAAATCTATGATAAGAAACAAAGAACACTGAAAAACATCTACTTAACCAAGTTTAACTGAATGAATAAATTTATTAAAAATCAAAACATGGTACCATTAATTGTATTTATTTAATTTAATGTTGTTAACATTACAAACATAAGGCATGTATATGCATGAGAAAATTTTATTTATTATTCTATTCACTTTTGCACAATGCATATATTTACTTATTTTTGACTTGATAAATTATGCATTCACTTCTCTTTTGCTTAAATGTACATGAACTCTTTACATATGTCTATATTAAAGTATAGTGGGCCAAAATGACCCACAAATACGGGACGAATCAACCCAGTTGAAAAAGCAGGCTGAAACAACCCAGCCAAATCGACCCGGGACGAACTGGTTTGGGGCCAAAATGACTATAAGCCCTAGATTTATGTGTTGTACCTTTTGTCCTTTTCAATGTTAAAAGTCTACACAGTAATTTATTTGTAAATGGAAGATGTGTTAAAAGTCTACACCGTAATTTATTTGTAAATGGAAGATGTGTTACAAGTCTGCACAGTAATTTATTTGTAAATGGAAGATGTGTTACAAGTATGCACAGTAATTTATTTGTAAATGGAAGATGTGTTAAATGTCTACACAGTAATTTATTTGTAAATGGAAGATGTGTTACAAGTCTGCATAGTAATTTATTTGTAAATGGAAGATGTGTTAAAAGTCTACACAGTAATTTATTTATAAATGGAAGATGTGTTACAAGTCTACACAGTAATTTATTTGTAAATGGAAGATGTATTACAAGTCTTCACAGTAATTTATTACAAGTCTACACAGTAATTTATTTATAAATGGAAGATGTGTCACAAGTCTTCACAGTAATTTATTATAAGTCTGCACAGTAATTTATTTATAAATGGAAGATGTGTTACAAGGCTACACAGTAATTTATTACAAGTCTACAGTAATTTTTTTGTAAATGGAAGATGTGTTACAAGTCTACACAGTAATTTATTTGAGATCTTTAGTGTAATCATAATAAATAGGAATAACAAAAGTTTGTCCTAGTTGCACACTACTTATCTGTCCTACTAATGGAAAGTGTTACACAAGACAACTACATGATTATTTAATCTGTTCTACTAATAGAAAGTGTCACACAAGACTACTGCATGATTATTTAATCTGTTCTACTAATAGAAAGTGTTGCACAAGACTACTGCATGATTATTTAATCTGTTCTTCTAATAGAAAGTGTCACATAAGACTACTGCATGCTTATTTAATGTTCTACTAATAGAAAGTGTCACACAAGGCTGCTACATGATTATTTAATCTCTACTACTAACAGAAAGTGTTGCACAAGACTATTACATGATTATTTTATCTGTACTACTAATAGAAATTGGCGCACAAGACTGCTACATGATTATTTAATCTGTTCTACTAATAGACAGTGTCGCACAAGACTGCTGTATGATTATTTAATCTGTTCTACTAATAGAAAGTGTCACATAAGACTACTGCATGATTATTTAATCTGTACTACTAACAGAAAGTGTTGCACAAGACTATTACATGATTATTTAATCTGTACTACTAATAGAAATTGTCGCACAAGACTACTACGTGATTATTTAATCTGTTCTACTAACAGAAAGTGTGGCACAAGACTACTACATAATTATTTAATCTGTTTGAGATCAGCAAATAAATATATATTATTATGATAGTAATTCAGTCTTGATTGTTAGATCATGTTTGAGCTTTCAGAATCAGAAAAACCAGATCAAGACGAGGCACGAAGCATTGAATCATGATGTGGATTTTCTGATGCTGACAGCAAGACATGATCTAGCAATCAAGATCGAATTACTACGATCATAATTATATTTTTATTAAATACATGTACCTACCAATTTTCAGCTAATTTAATAGAATCCCTATACGTAGCTAAGAAACAAAAAAAAATTCTTAACATTTCAATCTTTTCAAAATAAGCTTCATCTTAAATCATAAACCCAGTTACATTTTGATCAGCTGATATGCACATGAATATCATAGTTTTATGAATGAAGCGCATGTAGTTCCAGCCTCATTTGAGAATATGGTGATACAGAATCAGGAAACATCAGTATTGTTTTCCTACTTCTAGAACATGATTGTAAAATTCTAGCTTTTTCTTGAGTAACAAAAATTGATACACTGTAGGACTATATAATAAAAGTACCAGAAACTTATACATACATGTATTTTATATTTATCTGAGTTGACATCATTACTGCTTGTATTAAGGATAATTCGAGATTATTAATTTTGGCCCTGTGTCAAATCAGTCATTAGCTGAAGATAAAAGAAACTGCTACCATATGTTATTGTGTTGACAAAAGGCAAACATTAACATACCATGTTACTTTAAGGATTCACCCTGAGGGTTTAGTAGTACTGAGTGCGATTACATAATCAGACAATTGGTAACCAACACCTGTAGATTAGTGTGGTTACTAATAACAGTGACCCAACACTTAACTATAGATTTATATGGAGATTATTTGGGCACTCAGCTTTAGGTACCATGATAGTATTATAGTGCCAATCTGATTATTTCAGGTGGTATTGTAGTTATCTATGTCTTAGATGAGAAGTTACATTTGTATATAATTCTCTAAATTCTCCTGATAAATTTAATTATTGTTTTTCTATAATAGATGGGTAAATCTGTAGTTACTGTTAATTATATGCTATTATGGGATTCCAGTTAAATATGGTGTTGGCCACTCTAGCCCAGTAGGGGGGAGGTTACATTCTAATGTCAGGCAGAGGAAACAAAGGAACTCATTATTGGCCAGCTAGCTGTGTTTGTGAACTTGCAATAAATCAATGATAGCAAGTTTCCCTTTATAGCTAAACATTTAGTTTTGTGACCATTTGTTGTGAAATTTGTAGCTCTTTAAGTAGGTGTGAAGTGCTTAAAATAGAGTTAAGCAGTTACAGTGTAATTTGGAATTAATTAGCTCATAAGGATATGTTTTACAAGTAATTTCCCAATTAAAATGGTATTTTTGGAAATTTTAATACACATTAAATGTTACAAAGGAGTGTGTGGAGAGTGGATATATGGCTACAATTTGGTAATAGAATTTAGGTTTTGTGCATTTTAGTTTGTTTACTAGACTTAGATAAAGGTCAGAAGTTAGCACAATCATATCATAAGTTAGCTCCATATTCAAGTCTAGTAGGGTCTTTAGGGAATGCTTTCTCTGAGGTCCGCTAGGAGCCTATATAAGATAGGGTCAAACATAGTGCAGGGAGTCAACATGTAGAACTAGAAGTTTTAAAGATCTAATTAAATGTATAAAAGAAAAACCCTCTCGTTTGTCTAATTCCCCAAGTGCCATTACATCAGAAAGGCACTACAAAAATAGCCAATATAGCAATAAAATGTTTGTCGCTGGAAAATATACAAAATGTCATTCTAACATTTAACAATATCATTTTTTAATAATATTTTTCTGTTGCAAAATTGGATTTTCACTGAGAAAAATGGTTGTCTGGCATTTATTGTTAGTTGACCCTGATTCCCAGCAATGGATTTTTCTATTCTTGACTTTGTATTGACTTATTACACCTTTGCCTTTTATCTTTTATTTTATAGGAATACACGTTTATTGGGGGTGGGGGTAGTCTGAGCACTGGCCATCTTTCACAAAGTTTTATGTCTCTAAGACTGTGGTAACAAATGCAGATTTTTCTTCAGTACAAGTATATTGATGTAATTATGGTCCATTTATATAACTTCACCTCCATCATGCTAG
This sequence comes from Margaritifera margaritifera, assembly GCA_029931535.1. Classification (NCBI taxonomy): domain Eukaryota; kingdom Metazoa; phylum Mollusca; class Bivalvia; order Unionida; family Margaritiferidae; genus Margaritifera; species Margaritifera margaritifera. The sequence goes on from JAQPZY010001442.1 coordinate 700,710, forward strand.
TTCCATGTTCCCAGCTCATAATACTAATTTATATTACCAATTATACTGAATGAGCATCTAATATGGTTTTCAGTGTTAATGCTATAATACCATATATACAGTGTACTCGACTATAAGAAAGGGCTATTCCAGGATGTGTAATACTGTATATACAGTGTACTCGACTATAAGAAAGGGCTATTCCAGGATGTGTAATATCGTATATATATAGTGTACTCGACTATAAGAAAGGGCTATTCGATGATGTGTAATACCGTATATACAGTGTACTCGACTATAAGAAAGGGCTATTCCAGGATGTGTAATACTATATATACAGTGTACTCGACTATAAGAAAGGGCTATTCCAGGATGTGTAATATCGTATATATATACAGTGTACTCGACTATAAGAAAGGGCTATTCCAGGATGTGTAATACTGTATATACAGTGTACTCGACTATAAGAAAGGGCTATTTGAGGATGTGTAATACCATATACACTCGACTATAAGCAGGGGCTGTTCCAGGATTTGTAATTTTGAGATCTGCACTTATTTCTGAAAAATGGATTACTACATGTACCAGTGAAATCATATTGATCCCCTGAGTGGAGTGGATGGACTTCAATACAGTGAACACATGTATTAGTTTTTCTTGTGGGTACCAATCTTCATGGTTTTCATGGTTCCTTCAGACCCAGATGAACAATAATTATTCTGTAGAAACAATATGACCTCGTCTTCAATCCATAATTTTGGTATTGACCAAAATGTCATAATTCACATTACATAAAACCATGAAAATTGACATTCATGAAACTAACTGAATTCACAATACATGGTGTTGCATACAGTTCAAAGTCAAGATTACAACTTACAAAAGAATTTAGTTTCTCTTGTTACACAACTCATGAAAAACTTGCACATAACACATGCAATACATGTACTCTTTGAGGCCCAGAATTGGTATTTAGACCATCGAAAGAAAAGGGGAATGATTGGTTTAATATTCCCGATATTTAACACCAAACGACCTTTGTGATGAGCTACATGTATTTTTAAGTAATGATGGTTTATTAAATTTATTTTATTTTATTAATTTTTTTATTTATTTATTTATAATAAGTCCTTGACTGTTTTAATCAGTTTTCCTTCACTACATATCTGTTATAGAAAGTTTTATTTTTGGAGTTATATGTCACATGTTTTGTTCTTGTATTCAGTTCATAATTCTTTTTGCATATTTGTAGAGTTTCTTGTTTTTTTGCTAACGAAATTCTAAATGTTGCTGTTATGCTTGTATAGGGTACTCCTAGTAGTGAGTTTTGAAGTAATTGAGGTGAAGTAGGTAGATTTTTTTTTACTCTGTCGAAATACATTTTATGGATAGAAACTTTCAATAAAAAAGTTTGTTCTGGATGTGCTATGAGACACTACAGGTTTTTATGAACTCAAATGAACATTCTTAAACATTGTTCTTTAACATCTGACTTAAATTATTTTAAATCATTTTGTTGTAATATGTACTGTCCACCCATACGGCTAAAATTCAGTCATTATAGTAGCAGTTTGGAAAAACATCCTATATCACTGTTTAATGAAACTTGTTCTAATGCTGTTAAGACTTTTTTTATGGAACTCTTGTAGAGTTTATACATTATAGCTGTTTTCTTATATCAGATATGTATTCTTGTTGTATACATATTTTTACTTACATGTATTTCATCTTTGTATGGGTCAAGGAGTCTAAAATAAAGATATCAAAAATAAATTCATCCTGAAAGTATTCTAAACATCATAAACAAACTTTATCATAGAAAGTCAAAATTATGTCAGATAACAAAACAAACCAAATAATTATCACTGAAAAACTTTTAAATTTTTAGTGGATGTTCTTAGCTAACTCTTCAAGACAGGATGTTACTAGACAGAATTGTATAAATTGAAGACTTGTCAGATTATTTTTGTCCCTTTCATAATGATTGATAACTAGACTTGTACATGTACAGGAATATGCCCAGAGGCAAAGATGCCATTCTTCATCTGATTTGCTTTCTTTACAACTACAGGGAAACATTTGGTTTAAACAAATGATAGATCTGTAAAACTTCAACCTAAAGTTATCATATTTATCTGTGTATTGAGTTTAAATAAATAATAATAATATCTGTGATTGAATTATCATATGTGTGTATTGAGTTATCATATTTATAAATCTGATATTTGGAATCAGCATATACCCAGATCTACCAGATGGCATAATAGTGATGCTATCATTTATCACCATCGTGATGTATTATTGTTGGATTTGGCATTACAATGATATTGGCAAAAAATATCGATCAGTGATATCATAGAGATTTGAGATAGACACACACCAGGTGAATGTAAATCCATTTCCAACTCACTGCAATACAGAGCACTAATGCATAGTAGCATATTTACTCCAATCAGCTGTGTTCTCACCATTTCACATTTAAATCGATACATGTTTGTCAGATATAAATGGCAAGATTCTACAGATTCATGTAATGGTCAGTGGCAAAAAAAATTCTGCAAGCTGTCATGCCTATCATACATTTGATGAATTCATTTTCTTGCCTTTCCAAAGAAAAATGAAAGACATGGTGAGCATGTTGATATCATCTATCATCATGGGCATCAACTCAGTAAAGTTTTTGTGCAAACCCATAAGTTAGACATAGGTGAGATACTGTGTCCCATGGAACCCATGTTTGTGTATAACCTGCATTAAATTTGTGAACAGTGTAGACCTAGATCTGCCACATTGTTATAATCTGCCATCTGGGTCCTCACTGTTCATCCAGAATCATACATATAACAAACTGTGTAAATCTTGATCTTCCAACATATTATGTAATTTAGAATATCTGGATCCTCAATTTTCATCAAGAATCATATGTACATGTACAACAAACAGTGTAAATCTTGATCTTCCAGTGTATTATGTAATATAGCAGATCTGGGTCATCACTATTCATCCAGAATCATATGTACAACAAACAGTGTAAATATTGATCTTCCAGTGAATTATGCAATATAGCAGATCTGGGTCCTCACTGTTCATCCAGAATCATAAGTACAGCAGTGTAAATCTTGATCTATCAGTGAATTATGAATATAACAGATCTGGGTCCTCACTGTTCATTCAGAATCATAAGTACAACAAACAGTGTTAATCTTGATCTACAGTGAAACCCCGCTATAATACGCCCCGCTATAACGCGAATTCGGATATAACGTGATCGTGGCGTGGCTCCCAAAATTTCATTTATTCATTCGCACATGAACATTTTTTTTTCCAAAGTACGAGAAATAGTGTATAAAATGTGTATATTACAGTATCATTTTGGGGAAGAGATCGCGTATGAATTCGAGTATAATATGTCTGTGGCGTGGTTCCTAAAATTTGATATACGTGTACATGTATTTTTCTCGTACGCGGAAGAAGAATTTTTTTTTAATTACGAGAAATAGTGTACAAAAAGTTTATTATCATTTTGGGGAAGAGATCACTTATGAATTCGATCGTGGCGTGGCTTCTGAAATTTAACAATTTCACCAATTTCTTGAAGTGTTATGCCAAAATAAACATTATCGGAAATGTTACTTATTATTGATCCATGAGTAAAGCCAGTAAGTCTTCTTTGTGTTTGTCTTCAATTCATTCTGTATACAATCATTGCTCAAACAATAGCCGACATGTTTTTCTTCTTTAACTGCATACACAACCGAGCATCAGACAATGTGGTGGTTGATAAAAGATTCTCACGATTTAATAAACATCAAAAAACGTAAGCCGCCAACACGTGCGCTGTTCTTCAATTCATCCTGTATACAATCATTGCGCAAACAATAGCCGACTTAATGTTTCTTCTTTAACTGCATACACAACCAAGCACCAGACAATGCGGTGGTTGATCAAAGATTGTCATATGTGGGTGTTTATATAGAGACTGAGCTTGGGCGGCAAGGTCAAATATTGTCATATGTGGGTGCTTATGTAGAGACTGATCTTCGGCGGCAAGATCACAGGGAGTTCAAATAACTAATCTCTGTTAATTGGCACTGAACAAGTACAGCTATATCAAACTCGTGGCTCAATCAAAGGATTGTCATGTGGGAAAACAAAGACGGATCGATATCAGATAGTAAACGCTGTTGATACCCTAGTCATGCTATACATTAGACGTCAATACGTTGTTCTCTGAATAAAGTAAAATATAGTAAAACCCCGCAATAACACGACTCCGCTTTTTCCGCGATCGAATTTTATGGACCCCAAATATCGCGTTATAGCGGGGTTTCACTGTACCAGTGAATTATGTAATATAGCAGATCTAGTTCTTTCAGACTTGTGTACACAAACTGTAAATCTTGAACTACCAGTGTATTATGTAATATAGTAGATCTGGGTCCTCACTGTTGATTCAGAATGATAGGTACAACAAACCAAATCTTGATCTACCAGCATAGTATGCAGTATAGCAGATCTGGGTCCTCTCTGTTCATTCAGAATCATAGGTACAACAAACGGTGTGCAGTACAGCTCACATGATTTTTTGTAACCCCACAATTCGCGGTGTTTGACTTAATCCCTTCCACTTTAGCTCCAAGGTGGAGGGATAAATACCTACAAATTGCCACAGCGCCTTGGTGGAGGGGGCTGGTCGACATTACTGATTGACATTTGAACAGCCGATGAATGAAGAACACCTATGGAAAGACTGAGATGTCAAGAGTGATTTACAACCGGATACCATTGGAAGAATCAGTCATCTTTATTTCGATCATATATTTGGACAATAAAAAATAATTTCAAAAGTTTTGTATATTCAGTACACATTACTGTTTATAAAAGGTTGATCGACTTCTTTTGCAGTAAGTTTATGCTTTTAATTTATTCAAAGAAAGATGAACAAATTTATGCACTGACTTGAGAAGCACACCTTGCTGAGCTTCTCGAGCAGCATAAATTTATCATCTTGTTCCAAAGGAAAGTAATTCTCTGAGATAAGGAAAATTAAAATACAAATTGACATCTGCTTCTGCTTTAAAAAACCCCCCAAACAAACCTGAAACACTGACTTTACACTGAAATGCAAACCACGTGCTTAGTCCGTAAGCAGTAATAGCACAGTCACGGGGCTGAATATTCTGACTGCATGTGTACTGTTAAGGGACTGACCATTTAATGTATGGGGCTTAAATGGCATTTTTTTTTTTTTTTTCTCGACCGGGATAATTTTTGTTCTTTCATCACAAGATAAATTCATTTCAAGTGAAATATGGAACGGAATAACGTCTCTTTTATACTTCAAGTCAGAGAAAGACAATTGTTTTCAGGCATTTACCCCCCCCCCCCCCTTAGAAAATTAAATTGGCTCTCCCTAATAAAAATTTGACTTCAGCGGATGTTGTACAGAAATCAAGGCAGTGACCACTGTGAACACTGTTGTAAAATATTGCCAAGGGTTTGCATCAAAAGATGATGTCAGTTGCAGTTTGGGACCAGTGTGTTTGTTTTTTTATCACACAAAGCCATCTGACTTGACGCATTGTACTTTACAGCTGCAATTATGGTCCCACCATTAACAACCGAAGTTTGGTAATTGCTAGTAATTAATCTGAACTCGTTACCAAAATGAAAAATAATGTGGAAAATTCTAAAATCTCAGATGTTCAGAGATTGTAATTTCCAACAAGTTTAGGGAATTTTGCATGGATGTATTGTCTCCACATGTATCCTATTATTTGCTCATTTTTTTCTAAGGCAAAAATATAAAAACAAAATATATTCTTATAATTATTTAGACATATTAAAGTATGCAGTTTCCTGTTTGTGACTGTTAGAGCCTTTGGTTATTGAGCGTGCTTCTGTATGTGGTATATTGCTGTACAGCTAGAGTTACTGTGGCCGAGTGGATAAAGTGTGCAACTCGTATATATATATATACACACACCAACACACACACACTTATGTGTCTGCTGGGGGGGGGGGGGGGGGACATGTTTTTTGAAAATAATAAATATATCCCTTTTATTTCTGTTTTGTCCCCCCCCCCCTGAAAAATTCCTGCAGACACTCATACACACACACACACATGACTTAGTAGCATGTGGTCGGGAGTTCCCGCGCACGTGTGGGAATATTTTGTTCTTTTTTGCTCCATAACGCTATAATGTCTAGCACGTTATTAATTTTCTTACCACAACCGAACATTTCCAGATTTTAGTTTGTGTATGTCTAGATTTATAATCAGTCAAATTTTAATATTTTAATTCTTAAGATTGTTTAAAAATATCAACATGTTAAGCATCTAAAAAATAAAATTTTGGTTAACATACACATTTTAGCGTTATTTTTGAAACTCACATTGGTGAAAAACTCTTCAATACATTAGCAGAATCACAACAAACTTTTAATGGCAGAAACATCTTTTTGGCTTAGTGTGAATGATGAAGCTGCTAATTGAAGAAAGCTAGCCAATCATGGAATACTTAAACTGTTACTGAAGCATGTACAAAAGAAATGTTTCTAATGTTAAGTGCAACTGATTACAACGACTTGCGGAGTAGTGATTTGGATTCCATATTTTAATGAGAGAGAGATAGAGAGGGGAACTATACTAAGAAGGGTTAATGATCTAGAAATATTCATCTCATTTTTCTGTATTATGCATAGTATGCAATAGGAAGATGAACAGAAAAAGAGAAAGTTAAACATTAATTTCATCTGATGCTCAAGTTTACTTGGTGATATAAATATACAGTAGTTACATACAACAAATGGGTATATGTTTATCCCAGTTCAGGCAAGCTTTGAGATTTTGTATAGGTGGGTTACTTATAATTTCTGTTGGTTAATTTTAAAAGGCAGGAATTAAATTTGATACAAGGTAGTTCTACAGAAAGGGAGCCGAATGATCGAGTGCTGTAGGTCACGTTAATAACAAATGGTTGAATTACATCTTTGTAAGTTGTTTGGAGCAAAACCATTGTCCATTTTAAACAACTAATGTGACTGATGCAAGGAATGGAAGAAAATAAACAGACAAATGTAAAAATTTTATACTAGCTGTATTGATGGCAAAGACAACATACAGTACACGCATCATGTTTTTATGATTCACCACGAAAATTGTGTGGGCGTGGAGAAAGGGCAGGGGATTGTGTCCACTATGAGTAGTTTAAGTCCACGCAGTCTGGTGGATTTTCACACTAATTTAGTCAAAATCCACTCAGTCTAGTGGAAGTGCGTGACGGATTTTATTGCAGTCGTCGTGAGTCGTAGTGGGTTTTATGGCACCCCTCGCTGATTCTATTGTATTCACTCTGCGAGTCGACACACTAAACAAACAGATGGGAGAAACTCCGACACCGTAAACCGAACATGGCAGGTATCAATTTCATACCTTTACCTGTACCTTTACAGTGGTAACATTTCCTGTGTATTTATCAGTAGCCTGGCTGAGGATACATACAGACGAACACGCGTAGCGTAGAACAAATGAGGTTTTATATTTCTAGGATATCTTTCCACCCCTGTCCATGACAAAGCGTACATCAGAAATAATTGCTTAGCTACAATGTACATCCCTGCTGATTTAATACATGTATATGTACCTGTTAGCATATACAGATGCGGAAATTGACATTGTTCTGCATCAAGCAGTAACTTCGAGGTTCTTTCTCAATAAATGATATTTCATAAAAGTGTGTTGTGTACTGGTTATTAATTTGTCAGTTTCCCTTTAATTTCCATATCATTTCCAAGACCCACCTTGAAGAAATCATTGAAAGCAGTAATACATATAGAACTCGAAAAGAGATTACAAACGAACGCCGTAATATTTATATCGAACATGTACGATCATGAAAACTGGCACATTATGACATGTATGTCATAATTCTTGCCAAAGTATTTTAAAATAAAAAAGATACAGGAGCTATACTACGGAAAGGTTCTTCTGTACTGTTACCCTTAAACTTTTAAAATAACACTGTTTATGAGACAGTTTGGCAATTTTTAAATGCACGGAATTGTGTACACTGTATTGACTGTTGCGCTCTATCAGTGGCCATTCATGTCATAAACAAGTGAGTTCAATGAGAAAAAAGTTATTTCCTGTCCACACTTTTTTCGCGAATCTACATTGCATCACCAGGAACTGGCTGAGGAGTATCATTCTTACTTTGAAACCAGCCGCTATGCCTGTTGCTGTAGCTTCCTGCCTCGAGTCAACAACAGTCCGACATGACAGTTTATACATGTCATCAGCTAATGTTCAATGTCGAGCTACGATGTTTCAAAATGTACAGTACAATAACTGTTGAATGAAAATATCACAAAACCACACACCTTAAAACTAAAAAGATGTTAGTTTGTGAAAAACAAATTTGGACTGAGAAACGCATTTGATGTTAAGTTCTCATATTATCGTGTAAAACATTTAACTTGAATTTAGGGGGGGGGGAGTGTACTGGCCTTGATGCACGTCTAAACTATCTACAAATCAGAAGAAGTGTAGTTGTTTTAAGTTTTATCCCATCTCCTCCGTCTCTCTTTCTCTCCCAGCCTATAACCCTCCCCCTCCCCACTCCGTTGTGTAATAAGCAAATAGAGTTGAAGTCTTAAATGACTTAAATTAGAACAATTCCTAGCAGCTACTGGTCAGTGTCGCGCTTCTATGTTTTAAAAAAAAACAACTGTTGAATAAAAATGTTTCTTGTTATCGCAAAATCAAACGCTTTAAAACTAAGAAGATATTAGTTTGTGAAGAGTGAATTTAGACAGAGAAAGTCTCAGAAACACATAGCCATTAAGTGTTGATATTATAGTGTAAAACTGGTTTATAGCGGTATATAAAGCAAACTATATATAGTATTGTTATTTTCCCAATAAGGAAACAAGCATTTGAATGTAACATGCTGCAATGGTCCTGAGTCACGTAAAATTATTAATATTTTATTTTCAAAAATCACAACAATTGTAATTTTGTTTAAACTAAATCCTATCACACCCGCACTCCCAGTAGCACATAGAGTAGAAGTTAAATTACTTAAATCAGAATACAAATATGTCATGGGAATATTGTTATGAAAACACCAAGGGTTTCTGTTTAATGAAGCCAATTCAGCTGGCATAACATCCTGTAATGCAAGTGCTAGAAAGACGTGAATGAAACAGCGTTAGATAAACAAGTAGCGCGGCAACCCTGCCTCTGGACATAAGCGGCAACTTCAGTGTGTTTTCTCAATAAATGATATTTCATACAGAACTTCTTGTACTAGTTATTAATTTGTCATAGTTTTTCTTTAATGTCTACACAGTTTCCAAAACCTTCTTTAAAGAAATTATTGAAAGCAGGATACAAATACCTTTATCTGTAGACTTAGAAAAATGACTGATTATTTCAGAGTATGATAATTTTTAAATGAGCCGAATTCGTCTAAACGGTATTGAAGGTTGCTCTCTTTCAGTGGCTGTTCATGCCATAAACGAAGTGATTTTTTATGAAAAAGGTTACTTTCTTCGTCACTTTATTCGTGAATCTATCATCAAGCAGCAGCCGAGGAGTGACATTTTTATTTTGACGTTAGCCGCTACGCTTGTTAACAATGGCCATTAATGAAGTGTTGAGCTTCTATCTTATTTTTGTAGCCCCGATGTTTCAAAAGAAGCATTAACTTCTGAATGAAACTATTTTTGTTGCATGTGGAACAACGAATTTTGGACTTGTAATATGGAGTGAGAAACGCAATGGGGTCAAGTTGTGATATTTTTGTGTAAAACTGGTTTCTAGCGGTATATAAAATAAACCATATAAAATTTGTATTCTCCCAATTAATCTTGCAACGCAGCGCATATAATACAAATCTATCGCAGCAACACAAAGCTATTACATGTTTAAGAAAGCTGTATTACACTACAAGCTTTCTGATTTTTTTTTTTTAAATGCATCTTTTTTGTAATAAAATGTGTTTATCACATGAAACATGAGAGATATTATGCACCATAACTTTCGATCGATGTTAGTCGTAGCTTTTATCGCAAACTTGGAAGCAGGCATTGCTAATTAGAGAGTATGCATTTTAGAAATGTGCCTCGTTCATCTTCATTTTGGAATTCGTCTACTGACAAAATTTAGAAATACAGTTTTGATTCCACTCTTTATATAAGTAAGTTAATATGTAAATCGCTGCTTGGCAATTCATTTTGTATTTAACAAGAATTTATATAATTCATTGGGTTATTCACCTGTAATTAGTGTCCTTTGTCTTTTTTTCTTATTATCTATTGTCGAATCTGGTCATAATTAACCATGTACGAACTTAATGCTTCAGAAATTTAATAGACTGAAAGTCCAATGAGGGAGCATTACTGCAGTAATCAAGGTGGACCTGACAATATTTGCAACCACCTTAGAATTAATATGAATGGTTAAAAATGAACAGGAAATAATTGGGATTTACAACCTCTGAAGCCAAAACTTTTCCACCTCCAGGTCGGAGTAGTTAATGAAAAATAAGAAGCCACATGTTTACAGCAATGAGTGCAATAATATAGATAGATTTTATAGTCTTGGCAAACACGTGTCGTCGCAATTTCGGGTGATGTACAAGGCATTATTGATAGATATGATGTGTTCAGCTTGCCTGTAATACAGTACAAGTTAAACAAGGGGAGAAAGAAGTAATTCCAAAGCACAAAATAAATCTTACTGAATGATACATTAATTAAAACATCAGAAATTTTAAAAGTTTCGCCAATTGAAGCAAATTAATCGTGATTACACACTTTTTATCGCTTTCACCAGCCCATTTGGTAATATTAAACTCGTCAGATGACCAAACCAGCAATCTTAAGTATATTTTTAAAGCTGTTGGTCATAGAATGCAGCATCACGTGCTTCCTAGAATCGGAGTAAAAACAGTAGGTCTACGGTAAAAGTAAACACGTGTCTAGTTCCTGAGAAAATGTGTTGCATGGACATGTATATTTGAGTCACAAGTACTAAACAAGCTGGAACAGTAGAGGTTGTATATTGCATAGCGCCGTGTATATTTCATTGTATGGGAACATTCTAAGCAGACCATTTAAAAGTGACGGGGGTAATTAAAAACAAAATCAGAACATTTCTCGCATTCTTTTATTTTAATACCAGATTTAACCCGCTAATACATGTATTTACGTGTGATTTCTTTTACCCTTTGTTTGTTTAAAACAGAATCTACCTCCCCCTCATTAAAATTAAGATAATTAAACTTTGTATAATTTGTGAAGCATCATTCGTGACTCTTTTCTCGGCAATTTATCTTTCATCTCTTTCAATACACGTATGTGAATGCGTTTTAGCGAGAGAGTCTTTGAATATTAAATGGCATTGCGTATAAATTAAAAAGAGCATTCTGCACTGTGTGCTGTAGCTGAGCCGATAGGTAAGTTCCACGCGTGGTAGTGGGCGTCCACTATTACATAATTATATTGCTGCGACTTTCAAATGGGCAATAAAACTTAATCCGTCCACTACGAGCCACGACGTGGACAATCCACGATGACCACGATATCCTGTCCACGATGACACATCGTGAAAAGGATTAAGCTCCACGCCCACGACGTGTTTTTTCATAGAAACACGATGCGTGTACTGTACCTGCAGAAGAGCTGCTGTTGTACTTTTAGGTTATCAGTTACCACATGAAATTAACACGTCAATAACCAAGAAAACAAGCAGTGTTGATGGCTTCTCTTGTGCTAGTTTTTTGGTTTGCGCATGAGCACTTCTCTTCAAAAACTACATGTACATGTATCTAGGATAAACTTTTGCGACAATTTGTGATATTAAAAAAAACGCTACTTTGGTAATTAATGCAAAATAGTACAGTTTAAAATAAAATAATGATGTGAAATCTTAATAATGCTTTATTTAAGCGATTGGATGTAAGAAGAAATCGTACAATATGTGAATGAGAACTCATGCATGGAGTAACCATCGGAACATGTGCGATTTTGTTTCATTCAGTCAGGTATGATTGCATCTCTGTTATTAATTTGTTTGATGTTTATCGTTCTTTTCATTGCAGGGAGTACAATATCACTGACTTTCATATGATCAATAACAAATTTTATTGTGTTGATTGAAAAAGGAATAAGGATATGAATGCATGTTTAGATTCCAATAACATCGTATTGAAGAAAAAATTAGATTCATTGCACAAAACATAGTATTATTAGTTTGCGAGGCATTGTTATTACATTATAATTATCTAAAATTTGATTTGGCATTATGTATCATACATTATCTTCGTTAGAACAAGGAAATGTCTATAATTAACTGAATGACCACGTTTTTTTTCTGGATCAAAAAGTTAGCAAATTGCTCCCCAAAGGGATAATGATGTAGATAAATCGGTGTCCCCCCCCCCTCAACCTCTGCTTGCAGGGGTCATGAACAGTAAACCATGCCTATATTATTGAGACCGCATCCACTCTGCGGTGGTGATCAGATCCAACTCAGCGAGAAAACGTGGTATGCAGGGCCATTCTCCGCGAGATGCCACGGCAGAGTGATGGTGGAGGTTTTTTTTCTCGTCCAGGTATCTGTGCTTGATGTTACTAGTGTCACTGGACATTTTTATGCCTCCAATGTGTTACCAAAAGTTTTGAACATTAGCAAACCACCAGTCCATGCATCGGTACCTGAGGTATCCATTTGCTCCTCTCCAGTCTCTCTCCACCCCCACCGCGAGGCATGGGGTTCTGAAAAATCATGTGAGCTGTACTGTAAATTTTGATCCACTAGTGTAGTATGTAACATAGCATATTGGGGTCCTCACTGTTCATTCAGAATCATAGACACAACAAACCAAATCTTCATCTACCAGCATATTATGCAGCATAGCAGATCTGGGTCCTCACTGTTCAGAATCATAGGTACAACAAACAGTGTAAATCTTGATCCACCAGTGTATTATGTAACATAGCATATCGGGTCCTCACTGTTCATTTAGAATTATAGATACAACAAACAGTGTAAATCTTGATCTACCAATGTATTATGTAACATAGCATATCTGGGTCTCCACTCTTAACATCTAGATGCAAGTTGTGTACAATGCTTAGTATATTTATGTATTGTAGGCCCTGGAATGCATCATATGATGATGTTCCAGCTAAGAAGGTCTTATACTTTTTTTGGGTGGTCGCTTTATATCAAATTTTTACTTTGTAGTTAAAATATTTTACCCATTGTATAGCCTTTGTTTTGTATACCTTTTTGAGAATACCTACCAGTAGCACTGTAGCCAGGATTGTACTAATTTAAACCTATACATACACTGTAGCCAGGATTGTACTAATTTAAACCTATACATACACTGTAGCCAGGATTGTACTAATTTAAACCTACCAGTATACATACACTGTAGCCAGGATTGTACTAATTTAAACCTATACATACATACATACATACATACACTGTAGCCAGGATCGTACTAATTTAAACTTATACATACACTGTAGCTTATATGGTAGACAATAAGTTTTACTCTAGGGCTTAGTGCAGTATGATGGACTCCATACTGTATCATCATGGATGAATAGCACAATCCGGACTTTTGTGGATAAATGATTGATACCATTTCACTCTTGATCAACAAGGGCATGCCATGTACAGAAAAGTAAAAACCATTGAATAAATCGAAAGAGGATAATATGTGCAAAAAGTGTAAATTTATTATAATTGACCTATGTACAATCAGAAGATTGACATGGTCATTAACCAGTCAGCATGGTTCATACTACTAACCATGTGGTGTATGTAGCGTAACATAAAAAATACCTCCTGTCTTAAACATGTTTTCGTTATATAGCTAATGGAACAGTGTTCAAGTTATGATATTATAATGCTGAAAATTGAATCGGGATTGATTAAGGAACACATACTGTCTGTACTTGCTTTAAAGTCAATTTCAATTGCAAACAACATAGACCCTGATCTGTTTTCATAAAATGTGCTGGCAAATCAGGGTCTGTGTTGTTTGTTTTACAGATTACACCTAACAAACTGCATAGACCCTAATCTGATGGCACATTATGCGATGGTAGATCTGGGTCTTTGCAGTTTGCAGTTGAACTTGACTTATAAGCGAGTATAGATGGTAACAAATTTATGTTACCCAATTATATTCTAGAACATCATCAACTTTAAACATTTTGTTTGTAAGTGGATTTATTTTGACAAATACTGTATTTCAATGATATGTATGGCTTTATCATGGGTAAAATGACTAAACATACTAATTTTCGTCCAAAAGTGTTTTGTATAGTCATGTCTAATACAAGCCTTTCTGATTTTAAATTGAAATATATTTTATGAACCCAAACTCTCATTCACGCATTCAGTTAATTCGATTAAATGTCAATAATTTAAGCCCCCTCATTTTCCCTATTAGGCTGTAACAAGCAGCGTAATACACACTGGCAAAATAGTATTCTGTATTATGTTATAAATGTGAAACAGCAAAACACAATAGCTTTAGTATTTTTATATGCCTGCCATAAGGTGGAATGTATCCATACTTGCCATAACACGACGTGTTATGCGAAAAACACGATTTTGGACTCCCAAACCCCCCAACATGATTGTGTTTAGAAAAACACGATTTTCAGCAATCTTAGCAACAACAAAAAATTTACACCCAAAAAAATAAAAAAAAAAGAAAAAAAAATTTATATTTCTTGATCACTATTTTACATGCCTGTAATTTGTGGTATATATAACCCCGTAATTTGTGGTATATATAAACAGTACTGCTCAAAGCTCATGTAAAACTATCCTCGGGGCAGGTTTATACACCTGTTTTAGAGGCAGTTAAAAGGTAAGGTGGTCAGAGATAAACAGCCACCTTTCAGAGATTTACTTAATTGGCTCACAATAACTAGGGTGATGTGGCGTGTCAAATCCTTTTGAGCACTGCTGCAGGAGAGCCCATTAGGCTAATTTGCATAGGTAAAGTACATTAAGTGGAACAACCCTAGTTAAAGTTAAGTACATCAAAGAGATGTGTGTTGAAGAACAAACTGATTTCATTGAATGAAAATGTTGAAGCCATCTTTATCAAAGTTTGTGATCAGCTGCACCGTTTCTTTGAGAATGTTGACGCCATCTTTTTTAAAGTTTGTGATCAGCGGCAACGTTTCTTTGAAGTCGGATTTTTACTCCATATATAAAATGGAAAAGTGTACAAGTGTGATTCATTTTTTAAGGAAAAATGTTGAAACGTAGTAGCGATTCAGGAAATATGGAGCCATCTCTGAAGCGAGCAAAGCCCAGCAAAACAAAATTCCAGAACTCCTGGTTGACGGAGTTTGACTTTGTGAAGCGAAGCATCAAGGGGGAACATTTTATTCTGTGCACATATTGCAACCACCATGTTGACATTAGTCATTCTGGAGTGTATGACATTCGTTGACATAGCAACACCACCCAGCATCGTGACACGGCAAAAATGCAGAGCTCAATACCCAAATTAAATAGCTTGTTTAAACATTCGTCGACAGACAATGTAACGAGAGCTAAAGTACTTTTCTGCAATTTCGTTGCTGAGCACAATCTGCCGTTTTCAGTAGCAGATCATTTTACAGACCTATGCAGGTGATATGATTTGACAATGCTAAGTGTACCATTTTTTTGTTTGTAAGTATATTAAATGCTTCAGAGAAAACAGATGGTATTTTCTTTTATTCAGATTTGAATTTCCAGTCAATTGCTATAGGCTGATTTGAAAAGATAGCTTATTCTCATTTGGATGCCGTTTTAGGGGGGTCACACGCACTGCCCCCCCCCCTTGGGACCCCAAAACACACTTTTTGAGTCTCAGAAACCCCCCAACACTGTCTGGGGATATGGCATGTATGTGTATCATGTTGTAATGTCTATATGTCTATTCAGTTCTTCCCTATTTTGTTTCTGCACAGTAACTCAGAATGTATCATATTATGATGTCTCTATGTCCATTCAGCTGTTTCCTATTTCATATCTGCACAATAACTCAGAATGTATCATGTTCTGATGTCTGTATGTCCATTCAGCTGTTTCCTATTTCATATCTGCACAATAACTCAGAATGTATCATATTATGATGTCTGTATATCCATTCAGCTGTTTCCTATTTCATATCTGCACAATAACTCGGAATGTATCATGTTCTGATGTCTGTATGTCCATTCAGCTGTTTCCTATTTCATATCTGCAAAATAACTCAGAATGTATCTTATTATGATATCTGTATGTCCATTCAGCTGTTTCCTATTTCATATCTGCACAATAACTCAGAATGTATCATATTATGATGTCTGTATGTCCATTCAGCTGTTTCCTATTTCATATCTGCACAATAACTCTGAATGTATCATGTTCTGATGTCTGTATGTCCATTCAGCTATTTCCTATTTCATATCTGCACAATAACTCAGAATGTATCATATTATGATGTCTGTATGTTCATTCAGCTGTTTCCTATTTCATATCTGCACAATAACTCAGAATGTATCATATTATGATGTCTGTATGTCCATTCAGCTGTTTCCTATTTCATATCTGCACAATAACTCAGAATGTATCATATTATGATGTCTGTATGTCCATTCAGCTGTTTCCTATTTCATATCTGCACAATAACTCAGAATGTATCATATTATGATGTATGTATGTCCATTCAGCTGTTTCCTATTTCATATCTGCACAATAACTCAGAATGTATCATATTATGATGTCTGTATGTCCATTCAGCTGTTTCCTATTTCATATCTGCACAATAACTCAGAATGTATCATATTATGATGTCTGTATGTCCATTCAGCTGTTTCCTATTCCATATCTGCACAATAACTCAGAATGTATCATATTATGATGCCTATAAGTCTATTCAGCTGTTCCTTATATCATTTCTGCACAGTAACTTGGAATGTATCATGTTTGTTGTCTATATGTCCATTTAGCTGTTCCATATTTAATTTCTGCACAATAACTACATTTCTCTATTTCTCCACCATTTACCATTACCAAACTTTGTAAATTGCATACATTTGGGTTAAGGACGAAGCCTGTTGAGTTTGAAGTTAAAGGTCAAGGTCACCGACTGAAAAAAAGAAAACTGATTTCTGCACAATAACATTAGGTTTACATCATCAAACTTTGTGGTTGGCTTGCACTTGTGGTGAGGAAGAAGCCTCTCAATATTGGGGGTCAATAGGTTAGAGGTCAAGCTCACTGTGACTGAAAGAAGAAAAATTATCTTTGCATAATAACTTTACTTCTAGACCATGTACCAGGACCAAAGTTTAAGGTATGGAAGAGGATGAGGCTTATTCATTTTAGTATCAAAAGGTAAAAAAGTTGATGTTTCTGTGACTCCAAGAAAAATGGGTTTGGCACAGAACTTTTGTTTTAGAGTAAATTCCTTAACCAAACTTTGTGGATGGCTTGCACAAAAGGTTTTGGTGTCTAAAGGTCAAAGGTCATGGTCATGGTAAGTCATTTAAGAAATAATGGTTTCTGCACAGTAAGTTTAGTTCAAGACTGCATACCTTGACCAAAGGTCCAGGTCATTGAGTCTTGTTGGTCAATAATCTCAAGAGTCAACCATGCCATACTAGTACCTATATATAAGTTGGTTAAACACAGTGTGGATGTATAATGTATCATTCACGGTACTCTTTTTTTTTTAAACATCAAATCTATGCTTCTTCTAATCATTATAATGAAGGCAAACTTAAATGTTTAAACATCTGACTTCAAATGTCCCACCTACCTATGATGTGAATTTAACTCTTTGAAGGCAATTTTAATATAAACACGCATAAACATGCACACACACAAATAATACTTTTGCACCATTTTATATTTTGGTGCTTGGTATATGAGTGTAGTCAGATTGCAAATTTGTGTTTGATAAGTGCTGTTGACAAGGGTAATTTGTACTTGAAAACACAGATGCTTTGCTATCACTATATCCTAAGAGATAAAATAATGGAACATAGAAAAATGTTTCAATATCAAGGTTCTGATATGCATTAGGAGTTCATGATAATACTGTTACAGAGATGAATGTCATGAACACATTGTTTGATAATACAAATGTTAATACATGTAGATCTTGCATAAGTTGCCTAACACAGTTTTCTTGTAAGCTGTTTTCTTAAATATTTATTTTGTTAGGCATTTTCTTCATATTATTAATTAGTGTTTAAAGCTTGAGAAACCTCATTAAAATACCCAAAAATCTGCAAGTTTGTGTTAGCTTATGCAAGTCAGTGCAGGTAGATGTACAAATGGGTGTTAGCATATGCAAGTCAATGCAGGTGGATGTCCAAGCAAGGTGCTAACTTATGCAAGTCAATGCAAGTGGATGTCCAAGTGGGTATTAGCTTATGCAAGTCAATGCATGTGCATGTCCAATTGGGTGTTAGTTTATGCAAGTCAGTGCAGGTGCATGTCCAAGAGGGTGTTAGCTTATGCAAGTCAATGCAGGTGCATGTCCAAGTGCAGGCATTCAGTGAGGAATGGTTATCTCCTGTTTGCCAAAGGGTCTGTTGCAGACATGTACAACTTCCTCCAGGGTGTGATTTTTATGTGGTAAAGAAGCAGCCTAATGATTTTGAGGTCAAAGGTCACTGACTGAAAGCATAAAAATGGTTCATTGACAATAATATTAGTTTTACATCACATACATTGATCAAACTTTGTAGGTGACATGCACTTGAGGTAAGGAAGTGGCCTATTAATTTTGGGGTCAAAAGGTCAAGGTTACCATGATTGAAAGAAGAAAAGTGGTTTCTGCACACACATTTCCGTTATCTACATAGATGACTATTAAACATTTGGTGGATATATGTGTCATATATGGTACCCTTGTTTAGTTGTCTATTTAGAGTGAATAAATTTAAGATTTCATGAATTTTCAGCTTCTAAATTGATTTTGAATAATTCAGAGAAGAAAACAGTTAATGTTTGTCGAGTCTAGCTTTAATGGAAGCTCAACACAGCGATCTCTCTGTCATCCATGTGCATGTCCATCAGTATGGCTTTCTGTATATCCATATCCTAGATTCATCTGAATTTTAAAGTTTGTTACTTTCTATCTAAATAAAAGGTAGGTTAGACAAAAGTGGATCTCTTGTTTTCTGTTTTAAAATTGACCAAACTACTCTACCTCACGTTTCTTTTCCAAATAAAATCCACAGAAAAGTACAACTTTCAAGTTAACTATTTGGCAACTATCTTTCAGGCTGGCAGCCAGTGATGAAAGTGGGGGCCATTGATTGTTCAAACGAAGAAAATATGTCAACTTGCAGAAAGTATGACAGCATTATCTTCCCAGCAATTAAGGTAAGCTGTATAAAGTGCTTTTTCAACATTTCAGGTTTTAGAATTGATCATTCTTTGTCTGCTCATTTATATAATTTAAAATTACTTTTTTTCTGAAGGAAATTGTGGGGTTTATGTGATCCTGCTTGCATAAGGTCCAAGTGCAGGTGTAATGATCCTCCTCTTGTGAGACCAATTTTTTGGTTGAGCCAGCCTTTACATAATCTATCAGACTACTTAGTAGGTATAGTGATTCTCCTCTTGTGAAACCACTCTTTTTGGTGACCCTGCCTTGACATAAGCTTGACATATCCATCACTTTGGCATACATCTCCATCCATCCACACCCAATATTAAGTTTTTTGCTTTCCATTTATGTATGTCAAAAAGGGGGTCTCTAGGGTTCAAGCTAAGTCAGAATTTTAGGCAGAGGTCATTCTTCCAGGGACCAAGAAAAATGGGGGTCTCTAGGGCTCAAAGCTAGGTCAGAATCTTTGGAGGTCACTTTTCCTAGGGGCAGGCTTGACAAAAAGGGGTTCTCTAGGGCTTGAGCTGGGTCAGAATTTGAGGGAGAAGTCTCTCTTCTAAGAGCCAAGAGGGTGAAGTTGTAACTCATAGGTAGAAAATTTGTAAAAAAAATTAATTGTACAGTGTCACTGTGTCATGTTTGATTATTTAATAATCTATTATGTCAGTTTGATTATTTAATTATCTATTATGTTAGTTTGATTAATTATCTATTATGTCAGTTTGATTATTTAATTATCTATTATGTCAGTTTGATTATTTAATTATCTATTATGTCAGTTTGATTATTTAATTATCTGTTATGTCAGTTTGATTTTTTAATTATCTATTATGTCAGTTTGATTATTTAATTATCTGTTATGTCAGTTTGATTATTTAATTATCTATTATGTCAGTTTGATTATTTAATTATCTATTATGTCAGTTTGTTTTATTGATGTCACTCAGAATATTATGTAGATTTTCAAAAAGACAGTATAATTTTGGTTAATAAAGAAAGAAAGAAAAAAATGAAAGAAAGAAAGAAGATGCAGAGAAAAGTGAATTGGCTTAGTGCAGGTGTTGGATAAATCAAGTCAACACAAGTAATTCTAATTTATCCATCATATTTTTCTTGATAATGATGATGGTGGTGGTGGTGGTGATATTTCATTACTTTTAAATATGGGAACATATATAAACATAAATAAAAATGAAGGAACTGATAAAAACATGAATATAGATAAAATTATTAAAATATCATCTTCAGTCACCTTAGCAAGTGTCTCAGTCACCTTAGCAAGTGTCTTAGTCACCTTAGCAAGTGTCTCGAGTCTGTGTGTAAAATATCATCCTTAGTCACCTTAGCAAGTGTCTCAGTCACCTTAGCAAGTGTCTTAGTCACCTTAGCAAGTGTCTCAGTCACCTTAGCAAGTGTCTTAGTCACCTTAGCAAGTGTCTTAGTCACCTTAGCAAGTGTCTTAGTCACCTTAGCAAGTGTCTTAGTCACCTTAGCAAGTGTCTCAGTCACCTTAGCAAGTGTCTCAGTCACCTTAGCAAGTGTCTCAGTCACCTTAGCAAGTGTCTCAGTCACCTTAGCAAGTGTCTCAGTCACCTTAGCAAGTGTCTAGAGTCTGTGTGTAAAATATCATCCTTAGTCACCTTAGCAAGTGTCTTAGTCACCTTAGCAACTGTCTCGAGTCTGTGTGTAAAATATCATCCTTAGTCACCTTAGCAAGTGTCTCAGTCACCTTAGCAAGTGTCTTAGTCACCTTAGCAAGTGTCTTAGTCACCTTAGCAAGTGTCTCAGTCACCTTAGCAAGTGTCTCAGTCACCTTAGCAAGTGTCTCAGTCACCTTAGCAAGTGTCTCGAGTCTGTGTGTAAAATATCATCCTTAGTCACCTTAGCAAGTGTCTTAGTCACCTTAGCAAGTGTCTCGAGTCTGTGTAAAATATCATCCTTAGTCACCTTAGCAAGTGTCTCAGTCACCTTAGCAAGTGTCTCAGTCACCTTAGCAAGTGTCTCAGTCACCTTAGCAAGTGTCTCAGTCACCTTAGCAAGTGTCTCAGTCACCTTAGCAAGTGTCTCGAGTCTGTGTGTAAAATATCATCCTTAGTCACCTTAGCAAGTGTCTTAGTCACCTTAGCAAGTGTCTCGAGTCTGTGTGTAAAATATCATCCTTAGTCACCGTAGCAAGTGTCTCAGTCACCTTAGCAAGTCTCTTAGTCACCTTAGCAAGTGTCTTAGTCACCTTAGCAAGTGTCTCAGTCACCTTAGCAAGTGTCTTAGTCACCTTAGCAAGTGTCTCGAGTCTGTGTGTAAAATATCATCCTTAGTCACCTTAGCAAGTGTCTTAGTCACCTTAGCAAGTGTCTCGAGTCTGTGTGTAAAATATCATCCTTAGTCACCTTAGCAAGTGTCTCAGTCACCTTAGCAAGTGTCTCAGTCACCTTAGCAAGTGTCTTAGTCACCTTAGCAAGTGTCTCAGTCACCTTAGCAAGTGTCTTAGTCACCTTAGCAAGTGTCTCAGTCACCTTAGCAAGTGTCTCAGTCACCTTAGCAAGTGTCTTAGTCACCTTAGCAAGTGTCTTAGTCACCTTAGCAAGTGTCTTAGTCACCTTAGCAAGTGTCTCAGTCACCTTAGCAAGTGTCTTAGTCACCTTAGCAAGTGTCTCAGTCACCTTTGCAAGTGTCTTAGTCACCTTAGCAAGTGTCTTAGTCACCTTAGCAAGTGTCTCAGTCACCTTAGCAAGTGTCTTAGTCACCTTAGCAAGTGTCTCAGTCACCTTAGCAAGTGTCTCAGTCACCTTAGCAAGTGTCTTAGTCACCTTAGCAAGTGTCTCAGTCACCTTAGCAAGTGTCTTAGTCACCTTAGCAAGTGTCTCAGTCACCTTAGCAAGTGTCTTAGTCACCTTAGCAAGTGTCTCAGGTCTACGTGTAAAATATCATCTTTAGTCACCTTAGCAAGTGTCTCGAGTCTGTGTGTAAAATATCATCTTTAGTCACCTTAGCAAGTGTCTCGAGTCTGTGTGTAAAATATCATCTTTAGTCACCTTAGCAAGTGTCTCAGTCACCTTAGCAAGTGTCTGAGGTCTACGTGCATAGTCATTGTTTTTACCAGCACTTTTATGTAATAGGTGATGCTAGAATCCCTTTTTATCCTAAATACTTGTATCTAATAAAATCATTCTGATTCAACACATTGTTGAATTTCTTTGGTTTTTTCACTGTTTGAATTTTCACAAGCCTTTTTTTTTTGTAGCAAATGTCAGATGAGCCAAACACAAAATACCTAACCAACTTGTTAGTGGCATCATGCCAGTTAAAGTCATTACATTAGTGTTATTTAAGAACAATTTCTCAGGTGACACTGGTGGTTTTCACATCAGATAAATATTGTATCTCCTAGACTTCCAAAATCCACATCATAATTAAAAATACAACAAGTTGTCCTTATCCAATTAGATGATACCACATGAGTTTGGTGTGTCGTCCATTAAAAAATCTTGTCATTTTTTTACGGATGAAACATCAAACTCCTGTGATGGTGCCAAGAAAGTATGCTTTGATTATCTATGGCATATTTCCTTTTCAACTGTAGACATTTGGATTTAAATTGTTTTAATTTTGATAATAAAATAAGGTGAAGCCAGGTAGTTCAAAGTGAAGCTGTTTCACTTTGTCCAGTCATGTGTAGTTCAAAGTCAAGCTGTTTCACTTTGTCCAGTCATGTGAGCCTTGGTCTCGTATACTGTAAAAGAAAAAAGGCCTTATGAATGGGGTGGGGGTAAGGTGACCTCTCATGGGAGGACAAAATGGTAAAAATCCAAAACTTTTGGAGGAATTTTTACATCTTGTCTTCTGTTTCATAGTGAATATTTACTTTGGGTAGGAGTGCTTTGTCTTCTGTCTCATGGTGAATATTTACATTGGGTAGTAGGAGTTTGTCTTCTGTCACATGGGGAATATTTACATTGGGTAATAGGAGTTTGTCTTCTGTCTCATGGTGAATATTTACATTGGGTAATAGGAGTTTGTCTTCTGTCTCATGGTGAATATTTACATTGGGTAGTAGGAGTTTGTCTTCTGTCACATGGTGAATATTTACATTGGGTAATAGGAGTTTGTCTTCTGTATCATGGTTAATATTTACATTGGGTAATAGGAGTTTGTCTTCTGTATCATGGTGAATATTTACATTGGGTAATAGGAGTTTGTCTTCTGTCTCAGGGTGAATATTTACATTGGGTAATAGGGGTTTGTCTTCTGTCACATGGTGAATATTTACATTGGGTAATAGGAGTTTGTCTTCTGTCTCATGATGAATATTTACTTTGGGTTGGAGGAGTTTGTCTTCTGTCTCATGGTGAATATTTACATTGGGTAATAGGAGTTTGTCTTCTGTCACATGTTGAATATTTGCTTTGGGTTGGAGGAGTTTATCTTCTGTATCATGGTGAATATTTACATTGGGTAATAGGAGTTTGTCTTCTGTCACATGTTGAATATTTGCTTTGGGTTGGAGGAGTTTATCTTCTGTATCATGGTGAATATTTACATTGGGTAATAGGAGTTTGTCTTCTGTCACATGTTGAATATTTGCTTTGGGTTGGAGGAGTTTGTCTTCTGTCTCATGGTGAATGTTTACATTGGGTAATAGGAGTTTGTCTTCTGTCTCATGGTGAATATTTACATCGGGTAATAGGAGTTTGTCTTCTGTCACATGATGAATATTTACTTTGGGTAGGAGGAGTTTGTCTTCCTCCTGATTTTGGCAAGAATTTTTACTTTAACATTTTTGTTGCCTAGCTTTTGTTTGACGTTATATAGCAGTATTAACATCCGTGAAAATAGAGAGTGTATGAACATTTTTAAAGTGAAACATTTCAAATAATTACTACATCAATTCAAATCTATTCTCTTGGCTATGTTAAGATGGATCAGCAATCTATTTAGATAAAATGATAAGACATTTATTCAGCTCACTAGTTTTGATAGAAATACATGACTATATAGTCCTCATGGACAGAGGTGGCTTTCACATGAGATAAATATTTTATCTCAAGATATTTATTGTGTTGTTGAATAACAGATGGTGCTTTTTATTATGTTGTAAGTGTAGGTCAACAGGTGTTTCAACATAATGTAGATTGATGATGTACGTGTACGTTGACACGTGTTTTAACATAAGGTATATTGATGATATACGTGTAGGTTGACAGGTGTTTTATCATAATATAGACAAGCCAAGATGAATCATTACAAATAGAGTGTATTTTCTATGTTAAAGATGAAAACCTCAAAATGTTCCACTGAATAGATGTCAAATTTTAAACATTAATTGAAAATGCATTTAAAAAAAAGACTGTAGTGCATTTTAGATGTTCGGTATGTTTTCCTTGCGTATTATATAACAACTTTATTGCATTTACCCACCATTCCATTTACATAATGGCATTTCTTTATCAATATAATTTTCATAGAAACAGTTAAGTTTCATTAATCCAACCTATATTTATCAAACATTTAATACTTGTACACTGTATAATCAATTATCTACATGAAATCTAAGTCTTTTCTTAAAGGCAGAGTGTTTAAACTTTATTTTATATCCATTCAGAAACAAATTTTAACAACTTAACTATGATAGACTCATCCTTGATAATAAACTAATTTCCTGCTTTCACACAATTTTAGCAAAGTTTTATCTAAGAATGCTTTTTTTCATGATAAGCCCACTGCCCACTTTAAAAGAATGACACATGATAGCACTCCCTCATCAATTTAATTGAATTCAGTTCTTTTTTTGTACTAAACATCCATATGAATAGACAGTGTACAAACATCCATATGAATAGACAGTGTACAAACATCCATATGAATAGACAGTGTAATAATAGAGAATCAAAGGAAAGTCATGATACAATTATGGCTTTCTTAAAATTACACCCAGTGGTATGGGAATTACAAGTCACATACAAAAAGTATTTGGTAAAATGACCACCATTTTGTTTTAATTGAAAAGTAGATTTGAATTTTGTAACGGTAATTAGACTTCAAAAGGTAAACAGAGAAATCAGAATACTAATAGAATTTACCATAATACTTCTTCAGATGTCCATTCAGTCATATTTTTTGCATTAGTCATTTGGAGATAGATTTATACAGATTTTGAATATAGCTCAGGTCCATCCATATGCAATGAGTCTCACAGAAAAAATTGTCATTGGAATTTATCAAATTAACACTGAATTTTTCATGTACTAAACGGCCAGACATTTTCTGTTATGTTAATATTAGGTGATTGTGCTGGCCAGCTGATACATTTTGTATGATTCTTGTCTAATATTGATGTATGATCTGAATGCAATGAACATGTGTGTTGTTCTGAAATAAATACCAATTGTCTGGGAAATGTCTAGCCAGAACAGGTCATAAATTTGGTATCCAGAATCTCCTGGTATTTCCGAGCATGTATGTTTCTATTTACACTTGTTAATGTACCAATGCCATTCATAACAAATGCACTACCATATCATAACTTAACATTTCCAATTGTGGTTTGAGGGAACCAAGTCTGGCCTCAAACCTTCACTGCTCTTTCTCATAAAATAAATATGTTCGTCATTTCCAATGACTGCCTGACTTTTGTCTCAAAATATCACTCTCTCAGATTGTCCAGATGCTGCCTATGTTTTCTTGCAACACCATGCTGCAAGCTTTTTACAATTTATCTCCCTAATCACCACTTTCTTCCTATCAATGCAACTTTTAAATCTATGGCTATGTTAATGATATTGAACTTTTTGTATAGCACACTTCTATGTTTTCATTGAATTTGGCAGTGATGTCACTCGTGTATCCCTTCTGTTTCATTGAATTTGGCAGTGATGTCACTCCGTGTATCCCTTCTGTTTCATTGAATTTGGCAGTGATGTCACTCCGTGTATCCCTTTTGTTTCATTGAATTTGGCAGTGATGTCACTCCATATATCCATTCTGTTTCATTGAATTTGGCAGTGATGTCACTCATTTATCCCTTCTGTTTCATTGAATTTAGCAGTGATGTCACTCTGTGTATCCCTTCTGTTTCATTGAATTTGGCAGTGATGTCACTCCGTGTATCCCTTCGGTTTCATTGAATTTGACAGTGATGTCACTCTGTGTATCCCTTCTGTTTCATTGAATTTGGCAGTGATGTCACTCGTGTATCCCTTCTGTTTCATTGAATTTGGCAGTGATGTCACTTGTGTATCCCTTCTGTTTCATTGAATTTGGCAGTGATGTCACTCGTGTATCCCTTCTGTTTCATTGAATTTGGAAGTGATGTCACTTGTGTATCCCTTCTGTTTCATTTCACAGCTGACAGTTATCTCTTTCAGTCACTAACCAATGTCGGCCACTTCTTGACCTATTTTGTCCAGAACACACTCCAGAAATGTATGAGTCACATCAGAAATGGTACTATGTGGCCTTCGCAATATTCATTTCAATTACACTTCTACCATCCTGACACAAATCTGTGGCAATATTTTTAGCATTACTCGTGAGTTCTGACCTCCTGTACAGATACACCAAGTGAAAAAGGACCCGAATGTAATCTGCTGAAGCCCTTTCTCACTCATTTTCTCAGCCAGCTTGTTTGAATTTGTTTGTAATTTTAGAAACAAGTTGTCCATTGTGTAATTTTTAGACATGCTGGATTTTAAAAACAGGTGTTTAAATAAAATGCTATTAATAACACGCATCCCCAAAATTCTGTCTGTCATTAATTTGAGCCCATAAATATATTATTAACAGTTGTCACTTTTGAAAGTGTAACTAGATGATTGCAGTTATTATTACAGACCAGAAGAGCTTATGGGATGGCCTTTTCTCAGCCACCATCTTGAAAGTCTTATCACTAAGCCTCCTAGATGGAAAGTCATACCAACATTATCTTTTCACTAGAAGACTTCTTATGATGTCTAGTTGGTAATAAATTAAAATGGTGCTGATCTGACAACCAATATGGCCACTATGGCAGCCATCTTGAAAATCTTGTTATTGCTTCTCCCAATAAATGGAAAGCCATATCAACATATGATTTGCACCAGAAGACTAATTATCATATCTAGTTGGTCCTGAATGAAATTGGTGTTGATCTGACCTCTTATATGGCTGCCACAATGAATATATTGAAAATCTTGACACTAATTCTCCTGAATGGATGGTCATATCAACATGGAGATTTCAACGAAAGTCTTCTAATGGTGTCTAGTTTGTTCTAAATGAAAATGGTGCTATGGCTGCATCAGTGGCTAATTTGAAAATATTATTGCTCAAGAGTATCAAAGATGGTTTTAACACTCATCAGTTAAAAAGAGGAAATAGTCTTGTCTTAAATTCCTGGAAATTCATTTCAGACAGTACAGTGTCAGTTTATTTTGAGGGACTGTAGTTTGGATATACTTGTATCAAGAAGTTACAGAGAGAAACTTTTCTTCTTCTGTGGAAAATGTTTTCAGTTTATCATTACAGCGGGCTCCCAAATTGAAATAAGTTCCTCAAAATCTTCAGAACAGTAATTGTGAGACAACTATGCTTTTGCAGAAGGATTCAAGGAAAAGTGCAGTTTACTATGAGTACCGGTAGTTATTATGAAAGTAAAATTTGGTTTTAGGTCACATGCAACTAATTATTTTATGAGTTATGAAACCAGCCTATGTGTGGTGATATACCAAATACTGTTTTTAAAAGAATGAAGGTTGATGATTAGGTGAAAATAATTACCAGAAAAAAATAACATAATTTTTCAGAAGAAGCTTATGTATGGGTAAATTGTACCAGTGGCATAGCAAGAAATTCTGGGCAGCCCTGCAAAGCTTAATTCTGAGGGCCCCCTCCCAATAAAAAAAGTTTTGTTTGACAAGAATTTTGCCCCCCCCCCCCACACACACATACAGTTGCGGGAGTTACTTGGGTGGTTGCTATGCCACTGAATTGTATGCATTTGTAGGCTTGAATCTAAAACCAAAGAATAATAACATAATGGTACTACTTGGTACTACTTGATGCAGATGGGGAGATCACACTGGGGTCAGCTTTTTATACTGGGCACCTACATGTGAAATAAAAAAGTACAATCTAGACTAATTCATAAGTATACTCCTTCAATTCATCCCACCTCCCCCAACTCCCCACAGCTTATCGTGAAGACAAATACTGTACCTGACATGGTCTCAACAGCCCAGATGTTTGGATTATTTGCTAGTAATTTGGTTGGGCAGCCATCTGTCGGACACATTGATCCAATCCAGGACTTTAGAGGTGTGAAACAAGCACATTACTTTTACACTCTGATTATCATCTATATTTATACTGTAGTATGAGGTCAGTAAATATCAGGAGTAAATATTATCCATGCAATTCAGGGCCTTCTGTCATAAAAACTTGCCTTGGCATGTTGAATATTACATCTTCCTCCAGACTTGGAAATCTTACTCAGAATGTACAAATTCCGATTTTTGATTCGTCAACACATTGACAAATCAGATTTGGAGTCGAGTAAAATTTAATAAAGGAAGGTCAAGATTTAGTGAAGTGATTTAAATCACATACATCTGTATTTCTACTTTACAGCTTTTCCAGTTTGGAGCTGTGGAAGGCGATAAAGGAGAGAATTTTCAAAACCAAGATTTCAATGCCCTGCGGATGAAGATGGTTGACTTTATCATGCAAAGGACAAACTATGAAAAACCAAAGTCCTGGCCAAAACTTGAACCTCTTGAGTAAGTCATGGATATTCTGATGTATTTGCAGATGTAACAGACTTTCTGATCAGCCAAACAGCAAAATTTGTGTCAGTTTAAGCCAAGATACTCTGTCAAAAATGCTAATGCCATTGTAGTGTCATGGGACATGTTTGCATAAGTACATGTAGCAGGGTTCTCCAGGATCCCACATGACAATTCCTTTAGGCAAGTCATTGTTTAGTTAGTTGTTCCTGGTAATAGACAATACACATACAGTGCACTGCATTCTATAGAAGACCAATATCAGATGCAGTTATTCTTCTTTAGTTTTTGTTTTCAGCAGAAAGACAGATAAAGGTGTTTTCTCAAATTGTGTATTTGTATATATGGTCACAGGAATTCAATTTCATTGTACACCTGGAACATCTCTGCATATAGTACTTTCGCACATTTCTTAAGGTTAAGGAATACTTTATTCAGTAATATAGGCCACGGGTCCAAATTACATACATATTAAACAAAATAACACATCAGGTGAGTATAACAAGTTCAAGTATAGTAAGTGTAAGTACTTACATTTTCATAATAGTTTTCTTTTCTCCCTGCTAAAGAGTACAAACTTACAAACTGATACTATAGTTTCTCTGTGATTAATTCTCATTGCATCAAAAAATTTCTCTTCACGTGGGTTTAAATACAGAAACAGGTAAATACGTCACACGAATGTCTGTAAATCTTGGACAACAGCAAATAAAAGGATATTCTGTTTCCACAATATTAATATCGCAGTATGGACAGAGTCTATCCTTATATTTCAGTTTCTCAATGCGTCCTGAATTAACTTTAACATCAAGTAACCCGCCCCTCAATTTACAGTATATATTCCTAAAAATAGGCTTGTCTAAGCAGAGCAAATAATCTTTAACACATAAGTCTGTCTTTAATATCCTGTCTACTCTCAGTCTGTCCATGCTATTTACCTCTGCATGCCAAGTTTGTGTGTCTATATCTTTGCATCTAATCTTTAATAAGTTCATAAAAGTCTCCTTGTTCCCCACTCCTTGGTTATACCATGCCTCACCAAAACCATAACTCAATAAAAATTTCTTAACATCATGAGCCCAAATTGTAGAGATGCTACTTGTATCCTCAAGTCAAGAGTTACATTTTATAACAGAATTTGGACAATTTGTTATCTTTCAAATAGTTTCAACCAATATTTAAATGGTCTGGCAATATATACAGGTTTAAGAGAGTTATGGCCTAATTCTCCCCGCACAAAACAGTTAGGACTCGATTTACCTAACTGTAAGACATATTTACAAAAATGATCATGCACCCTTTCTACATCATGGGCTTCACTAAAGCACCATACTTCAGAAGCATAAGTCAAAATGGGCAAAATTGTAGTGTCCAAAGTTTGAAATAAAATAATTACAGACAGTTTTCCAAATGTAATCAATTTAATTTTCAGAGCATGCACTGCCTTAGATGCTTGTTCTACTAATTTTTTTTGACATTTGTTCCAAACTTCCCTTGACAAGAAAATAACCCCTAAATATTTATAACAAGAACTAACCTTAAGTTTCTTGTCCCCAAAATACCATTTTTCATAACCTCTTAAATAACTGTCCTTTGGGAAAACCACTACCTCAGTTTTACCAAGATTTACCTTAAGTTTCCAGTAGTCACAGTATTGGATAAGTCTATCTAATAAATGTTGCATTTCAATTGCAGTATCGGCCAGTAATACAAGATCATCTGCATAAAGCAGAAGAAAAAGCTTCAGGACATTTTCTATGTCAATACCACTGTTATTTATCATCAGAAAGTGTACTTTGCAGGTCCTTTAGAAAAAGTGAGAAAATCAGTGGTGACAATATGCAGCCCAGTCTAACACCTGTTGGACACTGAAAGATATTACTTAATCCACTCGAGATTCTTACACAAGCTCTGACATCTGCATATATTGCTTGCAACATTTTCAGCATCTTTGTTCTTAAGTTACATACATAAAACTTATACCATATCGCTATCCTATCAATTCTATCAAAGGCTTTCTCAAAGTCTAAAAATGCACAATAAAATCTGCCCTTTTTCTTCCTCAAATATTTCCAAATAATAGTATTCAGAACATATATGTTATCTACAGTACGGTAACGTCTTCTAAATCCCACTTGTTCTTCACCTAGTATATGGTTTTCTTCTACCCACTGTGTGAGCCTTTTATTGAGAATATTAGTAAAAACTTTACTCGTAATTGGTAACAGACTTATTCCTTTGTAATTAATTTCTTAAGGTCAGAAATGTCAAAAGTCATTTTTTTCTCAAAGACCATGATTAAGACTTGAGTCAATATCAACTTTACCTTACAACTAAAATTTTGGTAATTAATTTCACATTAATTAATTATTTGCAAATTACTTAATTAATTGCGCATTACTTTATTGTGTTAGTATTTCTCTATATTTTTCAGATCTATTGATGGCATCTGGGATGAGGCAGGGGATCAACATGACTATGTAGCATTTATATTTGAAGATGATGAATCCTACCTTGGGAGATCTGTAAGTAATGTATATTTTAGGAGAATTATATACTGTATTATGGAAGTACTCTATATATTGGGAGTACTGTATATTTTGGGAGAATTATATACTGTATTATGGAAGTACTATATATATTGGGAGTACTGTATATTTTGGGAGTATTATATACTGTATTATGGAAGTACTCTATTGGGAGTACTGTATATTTTGGAGCAATATATCTTATGGAAGTATTGTATATTTTGGGAATACTGTATATTTTGGTGTATTGTATTTTTGGGAGTATTGTATATTATGAAAGTTGTATTTATTACACATTTTTTTTTCTTTGTTCAGAAAATCATTTTAGTAAATTTGGTACTTTCAGTTCTCTTTAAATGTTAGTTTAATCCTATATACTATAAGGGAAATTTTTTGCCCCGATGATGTCATATTTTCAATGTGCATACAAGGCAATATGTCATCATTTTGTAGAAAGTTTAAACTTTAAAAAAAAAAAAAGTTTTTGGAATGGATGCTTCCATTTACAAAGCTAAGAATAGCCTTCAAAGTAGGTCAGTGTCAGCAAAAAATGACTATTTTGCCCAGAGTTAGAACATGACTCGGAGTTAGAACATGACTCGGAGTTAGAACATGACTTGGAGTTAGAACATGACTCGGAGTTAGAACATGACTCAGAGTTAGAACATGACTCGGAGTTAGAACATGACTCAGAGTTAGAACATGACTCAGAGTTAGAACATGACTCGGAGTTAGAACATGACTCGGAGTTAGAACATGACTCGGAGTTAGAACATGACTCGGAGTTAGAACATGACTCAGAGTTAGAACATGACTCGGAGTTAGAACATGACTCAGAGGTAGAACATGACTCAGAGTTAGAACATGACTCAGAGTTAGAACATGACTCAGAGGTAGAACATGACTCGGAGTTAGAACATGACTCAGAGTTAGAACATGACTCAGAGGTAGAACATGACTCAGAGTTAGAACATGACTCAGAGGTAGAACATGACTCGGAGTTAGAACATGACTCGGAGTTAGAACATGACTCAGAGTTAGAGCATGACTCAGAGTTAGAACATGACTCAGAGTTAGAACATGACTCAGAGTTAGAACATGACTCGGAGTTAGAACATGACTCGGAGTTAGAACATGACTCAGAGTTAGAACATTCAGATCTATCATTAATAGGTGCTTTAGTTGAGAACCAAGATGGTCATCTTCCAACATGATGTGTGTAATGTCTGTATCTTGAACATATTCAAAGATCCTTTTGGTTCTCAGCTGAAACACTGATTAAAAATAGCAAAACAATTAGTAATTTTTGTCCAAAAATGAGCATTAAAGGTGTAGTGTGTCATAAAGCAGAGATTATGTGGTGGGCTAATCCTTTTTGCCCACATTTATTTTTTAGTTAAAAATTACAGTCAAACTTGTCAATAGTGCCCACCCATGGATAAGACCTAACTGGCCTTTGTTCACAGGTGACCTCTGTATGTAGGTTCACCTTTCAGACTTTTTTTTGGAACAAATATCACACACTGAATACAGTATCATCATTATTATTATTATTATTATTATTATTATTATTATTATTATTATATAATTTATTAATATTATTACTACGTTATGAACAGATTGAGTTTAGTGCACTATTCAACAAAATCATAAAATACATGTATATTTTGTACTCTCCCAAATTTATGCTCCACACAAGATTTCTGTATCCTACTCACTTTAATTCATCCTATAAATTAAATGTTCACTGATCATAATTTGTTTGTGCATCATGACAAAAAACACTAATTTCACTACTAACAGCTTACATTTGACTGTGAAACAGAGGACCGGCTCTTTTTTTGGCTAACTTGTATAATTAAGTTTAGACACAGATAATCACACTTCAGACAATATCTGGATTTACCAGTTGCTCAACTCACTAATATCAATGACAGTTGGCTTATGTGTGAGGCCTGAATAGTGAATTAAAAGAAGCCTTTTGTTTCTATTATTTGTAACACATGAACTGAAATTTCGCCTGCATTTACAAGCAAGAATTTAAATATTGAACAACCCCTGGCCCTAATGAAAATGGATGTAACTCGTTTCTCTCAGAGATGAACATTTTAATTCACTGGCATATAGATAAAGATGTTGAACTATAGTTGGCACACTGGCACAAAAGACAACTATCATTACAGCTTTAGCAACATAACTGATTTTTCCTCCATCCAGTGACTGCTTAAAGCAGTGAGAAACCATTATATGGTTGGAATACACCTGGTCGCTGACTGTAGAAAAGCAGGTGACCTCTGTATACATGAGATTTATATACACGGTTCGCACGGTCATTAAAGGTCATTGAAAGTCATCGAGAAATGAACACATTATTTCAAGGCCTTGAAAGTCATTGATTTTTCACCTATGTCATTGAAAGTCCTTAAATTTGAGAGATTTATTTTAAAAATAAAATATGATGGAAACTTTTGCATTTGAGTCATTTATTTAACATTGTGCAAGGATTGAAAGTACAGTTTGATTTTTCCATCATCTGCTAACTGTTCTGCCATTATCAGAAACCATGAGAAGTAATCAAGCATTGTATAAAGCATCCCTTTTACATCGTGTAATTAATGGATGCGCACTCTTTCACTTCATCACGTGTTTCCGCTAAGCAAGAATGGGTCACTAACAACAGAGTCTATTTAACGAGCGATCTTCACAAAGTGCCTGGAAAGTGCACATTCAGCAATATTTGGCTGCAAGACAAAGACTTCATTAAGTGGCTGAGAAAAGATGCAACCTTGAAATACAGAGCGCTTTGCGTAAAGTGTGCAAGAAGAAACGAGATATTGCCGGAATTGGCATTGCTTCCTGATGTCGAAACTACTGAAAACACAAGCCTTCTGTTCGATGTCAGCTTTCTTAAGGTCAGCGCAAACATCATTTAATTCTCTGTCATTGCTGTCATCTGCATCATAAAGGCCAGTTCAATTTTTTCAGCGGGTTCTACAAATTCGACAACTGACAATGAGGTTGCAGTTTCTGTGACGGTTTTCATGCAGAGCAGTGATTGATAAATGTGGTGTTGTATAATTAGATCATGGCATAAACCAATTTCATTAGAACCTGTCTAATCAGGCCACTCAGTATTATCGATACCTGTCCTTTTTCAGGACAAAATTTAGTTCATTTGACTCTCCTGAAATTAGATTTGATACTGAGTTTCCTGGATTACTGCCCTATTGGGCCTAATGTATTGACTTTTTTCATGACCAGGTTACACAGATTTTGTTGTTTATAAAACTGGATTTGAAACCACAGTGTATTGTAATTTATTGTACAATTAATGTGGGTTTTTTTCCTCAGGTGGGTGTGAAAATAATTATAGGTAAACATTACTAATTTTCAGCTCAATTTTTGTAGAGAGAAAATTTTTTTGCAAAGTTTCAGTACCAAAAATGATAGGTTTTGACAAATTACAGATAAAACAGTATTTGATATGACCTGTATTGTACTGGTTTACACTCTTGGATATCAGGTACCAACTTCTTACAGTTCAGACTTACAAAATATGAAATTTTTCTTGAGAATAACTCTGTGAATGTAGGTTGTAAAAATATAACATAGTTGAAAATGTCATACATTGTAGCATTATCCATACATTGTAGCATTATCCAATTCATTGAAATTGTCATACATTGTAGCATTATCCAATTCATTGAAAATGTCATACATTGTACCATTATTCAATTCATTGAAATTGTCATACATTGTAGCATTATCCAATTCATTTAAAATGTCATACATTGTAGCATTATCCATACATTGTAGCATTATCCATTGAAAATGTCATACATTGTAGCATTATCCAATTCATTGAAAATGTCATACATTGTAGCATTATCCATACATTGTAGCATTATCCAATTCATTGAAATTGTCATACATTGTAGCATTATCCATACATTGTAGCATTATCCAATTCATTGAAATTGTCATACATTGTAGCATTATCAAATTTATTGAAAATGGCATACATTGTAGCATTATCCATACATTGTAGCATCATCCAATTTCTTGAAAAGATTTTTGGGGAAAAAATATTCCAGCTTATTGTATATACGTATTAGATGGTGTCAGAATGTTTCCAGAAAAATATAAAGTTGATGATTTAAATACAAAAAGTCTTACAAATTTTAAAATTAGGATTTCACAAAAAGTATCATTTGTGTATTTACAAGGTACCAATTTTGTGTAATTCATGATTGCTACAAACCACAAATATAAGGAATGAACTTAAATTGATTACCTTTTGAAGAAACTATGACCTTCCTCCAGTAGAACCATATACATAACATTTTAGTACAGCTGTACTGGTGAAACCTCTCTTACTTCTTTTAGCTAACTTGGCCATAAGACCATGTGAGCTTATGGTATTTTCCTTCATCCATTGTGCTTTATCCATCATTTGTTTTCCATTGTCTGTCGTGCATCTTCCATTCACAATTACTGTTTATAACTTCTCAAAAATTGCTCAAGAGAATTAACTAAATTTGACAGAAAGCATCCTGGCATAAAGGCCTTTAACGTTTGTACAAATGATGCCAACCTGCCATTAAATATGACCACCATTACTAACAATTTAAAAAAAAAAAAATTTTTAATGGCTTCTTTTGAGAAACTATTTGCCAGAATTTGACAAAAACATTCTGACATGAAGGGTTTTCAGATTTACAGAAATGTTGCAGATTCACCATAAAATATCGTTACTGTTACTAAAAATAGAAAAGCCTTTGAATGGTTTCTCAAGAACCATGCAAAAGAATTGACCAATTTTGGCAAGAAACATCTTGCCATGAAGAGCGTTTGAGATGGTGCAGATGGTTCCAGTCTGTTTTCATATATGGCTGTTGCTGGTAAAATGAGAAAACCTTATAATAGCTTTTCCTAAAAAGCAGCTAAACAAAATTTGACCAAATTTGACAGAAAGCATCCTGGCTTGAATGCCTTCTACATCTATAGATGTAATTCTGATCCACCATCAGATTTGGTGGCTATTACTGAAAATTTAAAAACATTTACACAACTTTATCTCCAAAAACTGCTTAAAAGAGTTTGATTAACTATGACAGAAAGCATCCTGGCATAGAGGCCTTTCAATATTTAACAAATGATGTTGATGTGCCATTATACATGAACTAAGGTAGAAAAACTGGAGAAACATTGAGACAATTGTTTTCATAGCATATGCAATCAGCAGCATTGGAAGAAATTTCTACATAAAGCATCCCACTGATCTAGAATTTTTGGCCAACTCCTCTTGCATTTTGTTTTCCTGGTCATATATCAGTCAGACGAGTGATCTTGGGCATCTTGTTCTTGTTTTATAGCACAAAAATAGAAAACCCATAAAAAGCTTGGAATTATCACAGAATGGATGTTTGGGAAAGAATCTACATTTTGCTGTTATTATCGTTATTATTATTATTATTATTATTATTTACAGGTAATATTGGATTTATGTACAGAAAAGAGGCTTCTCATTCGACGCATGTTAAGCGATTCTGTGAAAAAATATGGAATCACAGAGTTTCCATCCTTGTACCTGATACATCGAGATGGCAAATTTGAAAGACTTGCAGCGTAAGTCTGTTTGAACTAAAAATCATTCAGCAAATCTATGACACTTTTCTTAGTTCTTAAATCCAGCACCATAGTTTGTCCTTTATATTAGGAACTAAGTGTCCATAATAGTCATTATGTTGTTTGTCAGCTTCTTCAGTCAGTGTCCATTTTCAACTGTAATTTTTTTTTCTGAATTGGCAAAATATTATATTTAAGTCTGGAAACTTATTGGAGTAAAACAATTTTTCCCAAACGTATTGGTGACTCTTACATCCTGAGTTTCATGGCATAATCAGTCATGTATGTACAGATGTGTGTCCATGTATCTGGTAGTAAGTCTCTTTGTAACCTTAAGGCTGTCTACTCTGATGAGAATGATTGTATTTAGTATTAATGTTTTATGAAGATCAGCAGATGAAAATGAAGTTGTTTTGGATCCTGGATGCTGCTTTAGGGATGGCATGAAAAGGAAACAAAAACATGTGTCACATATTTGTGATGGCTTGGGTCTGTGGTATTTGTTATATTGAAGTGAAATCTATAATTACCAGTATTTGTGAGAATGAATTTCACTGTCATATTTTTCTTAGATACCAGTCTAATGGCATCATTTTAGAAGATTATATTGACTGTGGCGATTAATTAAACTGAACATAGAATTAATCCTCCCTTAAAAATATGCCAGCATATTCTTATAATGTTCTATTCTTGATAGTTAACCAACCTTGAAAATATGCTGACTGATATATTTAATGTAGATCTTGCATGCATACAAGTTAACATGTTGAGAGAGAACTTGTTTAATAGAAGAGAGATATAAATTCCAAACTCTATGTTAAAATCTTTGTATTAAAATCATGCATCAATAAAAACAGAGTTCATACATTCTTCATTTTAGAGCATGAAAATAATTCTTTCACATTCTTGTGTTACACATGAGTAATTTTTGGTTAAACAAACATTTTCCCATCAACTAGCAATATTTTTACTCAAAAACTGCGTTACTTCTAAATTAATCCATTAAAAATAAACTGATAAAAAAATTAGTAAATTAAATGATTAAAATAAGCTGCTGCTTATTTTAAATTGTTAGAATATACTCAAAATCCTTATAAATTAAGGAGAATGGTACCATATATTCTCACTTACAAGTTGGGTCAAACTGCAAACAACATAGACCCTGATCTGCTGCCGCATGATGTGATGGCAGATCAGGGTCTATGGTGTTTGTTTTACTGATTCATCCCTAAAAAACTGCATAGACCAGATCTCCTGGCGCATTATGTGACAGCAGATATGGGTCTATTCAGTTGATAGTTTGATCTGACTTAGACATTAGTATATATCGTAGTAAATTGTTCATAAGAATTCTCAAATTCTCTTTTTGACATAGAGCAATGAAACCCCTTCCGAGTTTCTGTAGTTTGTCAATGAAAGCTTACCCATAGGTATTTCATTAATTCTGTAATTCTGTAGTTTGTCAATGAAAGCTTACCCGTAGGTATTTCATTAATTCTGTAATTCTGTACTTTGTCAATGAAAGCTTACCCATAGATATTTCATTAATTCAGTAGTTTGTCAGTGAAAGCTTACCTGTAGATATTTCATTAATTCTGTAGTTTGTCAATGAAAGCTTACCCGTAGATATTTCATTAATTCTGTAGTTTGTCAATGAAAGCTTACCTGTAGATATTTCATTAATTCTGTAGTTTGTCAATGAAAACTTACCCATAGATATTTCATTAATTCTGTAGTTTGTCAATGAAAGCTTACCTGTAGATATTTCATTAATTCTGTAGTTTGTCAATGAAAGCTTACCCATAGGTATTTCATTAATTCTGTAGTTTGTCAATGAAAGCTTACTCATAGGTATTTCATTAATTCTGTAGTTTGTCAATGAAAGCTTACCTGTAGGTATTTCATTAATTCTGTAGTTTGTCAATGAAAGCTTACCTGTAGGTATTTCATTAATTCTGTAGTTTGTCAATGAAAACTTACCCGTAGCTATTTCATTAATTCTGTAGTTTGTCAATGAAAACTTACCCGTAGGTATTTCATTAATTCTGTACTTTGTCAATGAAAGCTTACCCATAGATATTTCATTAATTCAGTAGTTTGTCAGTGAAAGCTTACCTGTAGATATTTCATTAATTCTGTAGTTTGTCAATGAAAGCTTACCCGTAGATATTTCATTAATTCTGTAGTTTGTCAATGAAAGCTTACCTGTAGATATTTCATTAATTCTGTAGTTTGTCAATGAAAACTTACCCATAGATATTTCATTAATTCTGTAGTTTGTCAATGAAAGCTTACCTGTAGATATTTCATTATTTCTGTAGTTTGTCAATGAAAGCTTACCCATAGGTATTTCATTAATTCTGTAGTTTGTCAATGAAAGCTTACTCATAGGTATTTCATTAATTCTGTAGTTTGTCAATGAAAGCTTACCTGTAGGTATTTCATTAATTCTGTAGTTTGTCAATGAAAACTTACCCGTAGCTATTTCATTAATTCTGTAGTTTGTCAATGAAAACTTACCCGTAGGTATTTCATTAATTCTGTAGTTTGTCAATGAAAGCTTACCCGTAGGTATTTCATTAATTCTGTAGTTTGTCAATGAAAGCTTACCCATAGGTATTTCATTATTTCTGTAGTTTGTCAATGAAAGCTTACCCATAGATATTTCAATAATTCTGTAATTATGTAGTTTGTCAATGAAAGCTTACCCATAGGTATTTCATTAATTCTGTAGTTTGTCAATGAAAGCTTACCCATAGGTATTTCATTAATTCTGTAGTTTGTCAATGAAAACTTACCCATAGGTATTTCATTAATTCTGTAGTTTGTCAATGAAAACTTACCCATAGATATTTCATTAATTCTGTAGTTTGTCAATGAAAGCTTACCCATAGGTATTTCATTAATTCTGTAGTTTGTCAATGAAAACTTACCCGTAGATATTTCATTAATTCTGTAGTTTGTCAATGAAAGCTTACCTGTAGGTATTTCATTAATTCTGTAGTTTGTCAATGAAAGCTTACCCATAGGTATTTCATTAGTTCTGTAGTTTGTCAATGAAAGCATACCCATAGGTATTTCATTAATTCTGTAGTTTGTCAGTGAAAGCTTACTTGTAGATATTTCATTAATTCTGTAGTTTGTCAATGAAAGCTTACCTGTAGATATTTCATTATTTCTGTAGTTTGTCAATGAAAGCTTACCTGTAGATATTTCATTATTTCTGTGGTTTGTCAATGAAAGCTTACCCGTAGATATTTTACCCGTAGGTATTTCATTAATTCTGTAGTTTGTCAGTGAAAGCTTACCCATAGGTATTTCATTAATTCTGTAGTTTGTCAATGAAAGCTTACCCGTAGATATTTCATTAACTCTGTAGTTTGTCAATGAAAGCTTACCTGTAGATATTTCATTAATTCTGTAGTTTGTCAATGAAAGCTTACCTGTAGATATTTCATTATTTCTGTAGTTTGTCAATGAAAGCTTACCCGTAGATATTTTACCCGTAGGTATTTCATTAATTCTGTAGTTTGTCAATGAAAGCTTACCCGTAGGTATTTCATTAATTCTGTAGTTTGTCAATGAAAGCTTACCCGTAGATATTTCATTAACTCTGTAGTTTGTCAATGAAAGCTTACCTGTAGATATTTCATTAATTCTGTAGTTTGTCAATGAAAGCTTACCTGTAGATATTTCATTATTTCTGTAGTTTGTCAATGAAAGCTTACCCGTAGATATTTTACCCGTAGGTATTTCATTAATTCTGTAGTTTGTCAATGAAAGCTTACCCGTAGGTATTTCATTAATTCTGTAGTTTGTCAATGAAAGCTTACCCATAGATATTTCATTAACTCTGTAGTTTGTCAATGAAAGCTTACCTGTAGATATTTCATTAATTCTGTAGTTTGTCAATGAAAGCTTACCTGTAGATATTTCATTAATTCTGTAGTTTGTCAATGAAAGCTTACCCGTAGATATTTCATTAATTCTGTAGTTTGTCAATGAAAGCTTACCTGTAGATATTTCATTAATTCTGTAGTTTGTCAATGAA
Source organism: Margaritifera margaritifera (assembly GCA_029931535.1). Taxonomy (NCBI): domain Eukaryota; kingdom Metazoa; phylum Mollusca; class Bivalvia; order Unionida; family Margaritiferidae; genus Margaritifera; species Margaritifera margaritifera. The sequence continues at coordinate 742,075 of JAQPZY010001442.1, forward strand.
AACTTACCCATAGATATTTCATTAATTCTGTAGTTTGTCAATGAAAGCTTACCTGTAGATATTTCATTATTTCTGTAGTTTGTCAATGAAAGCTTACCCATAGGTATTTCATTAATTCTGTAGTTTGTCAATGAAAGCTTACTCATAGGTATTTCATTAATTCTGTAGTTTGTCAATGAAAGCTTACCTGTAGGTATTTCATTAATTCTGTAGTTTGTCAATGAAAACTTACCCGTAGCTATTTCATTAATTCTGTAGTTTGTCAATGAAAACTTACCCGTAGGTATTTCATTAATTCTGTAGTTTGTCAATGAAAGCTTACCCGTAGGTATTTCATTAATTCTGTAGTTTGTCAATGAAAGCTTACCCATAGGTATTTCATTATTTCTGTAGTTTGTCAATGAAAGCTTACCCATAGATATTTCAATAATTCTGTAATTCTGTAGTTTGTCAATGAAAGCTTACCCATAGGTATTTCATTAATTCTGTAGTTTGTCAATGAAAGCTTACCCATAGGTATTTCATTAATTCTGTAGTTTGTCAATGAAAACTTACCCATAGGTATTTCATTAATTCTGTAGTTTGTCAATGAAAACTTACCCATAGATATTTCATTAATTCTGTAGTTTGTCAATGAAAGCTTACCCATAGGTATTTCATTAATTCTGTAGTGTGTCAATGAAAACTTACCCGTAGATATTTCATTAATTCTGTAGTTTGTCAATGAAAGCTTACCCATAGGTATTTCATTAATTCTGTAGTTTGTCAATGAAAGCTTACCTGTAGGTATTTCATTAATTCTGTAGTTTGTCAATGAAAGCTTACTCATAGGTATTTCATTAGTTCTGTAGTTTGTCAATGAAAGCATACCCATAGGTATTTCATTATTTCTGTAGTTTGTCAATGAAAGCTTACCTGTAGATATTTCATTAATTCTGTAGTTTGTCAATGAAAGCTTACCCGTAGATATTTCATTAATTCTGTAGTTTGTCAATGAAAGATTACCTGTAGATATTTCATTAATTCTGTAGTTTGTCAATGAAAGCTTACCTGTAGATATTTCATTAATTCTGTAGTTTGTCAATGAAAGCTTACCCGTAGATATTTCATTATTTCTGTAGTTTGTCAATGAAAGCTTACCCGTAGATATTTCATTATTTCTGTAGTTTGTCAATGAAAGCTTACCCGTAGATATTTCATTATTTCTGTAGTTTGTCAATGAAAGCTTACCTGTAGATATTTCATTAATTCTGTAGTTTGTCAGTGAAAGCTTACTTGTAGATATTTCATTAATTCTGTAGTTTGTCAATGAAAGCTTACCTGTAGATATTTCATTATTTCTGTAGTTTGTCAATGAAAGCTTACCTGTAGATATTTCATTATTTCTGTGGTTTGTCAATGAAAGCTTACCCGTAGATATTTTACCCGTAGGTATTTCATTAATTCTGTAGTTTGTCAGTGAAAGCTTACCCATAGGTATTTCATTAATTCTGTAGTTTGTCAATGAAAGCTTACCCGTAGATATTTCATTAACTCTGTAGTTTGTCAATGAAGGCTTACCTGTAGATATTTCATTAATTCTGTAGTTTGTCAATGAAAGCTTACCTGTAGATATTTCATTATTTCTGTAGTTTGTCAATGAAAGCTTACCCGTAGATATTTTACCCGTAGGTATTTCATTAATTCTGTAGTTTGTCAATGAAAGCTTACCCGTAGGTATTTCATTAATTCTGTAGTTTGTCAATGAAAGCTTACCCGTAGATATTTCATTAACTCTGTAGTTTGTCAATGAAAGCTTACCTGTAGATATTTCATTAATTCTGTAGTTTGTCAATGAAAGCTTACCTGTAGATATTTCATTATTTCTGTAGTTTGTCAATGAAAGCTTACCCGTAGATATTTTACCCGTAGGTATTTCATTAATTCTGTAGTTTGTCAATGAAAGCTTACCCGTAGGTATTTCATTAATTCTGTAGTTTGTCAATGAAAGCTTACCCATAGATATTTCATTAACTCTGTAGTTTGTCAATGAAAGCTTACCTGTAGATATTTGATTAATTCTGTAGTTTGTCAATGAAAACTTACCTGTAGATATTTCATTAATTCTGTAGTTTGTCAATGAAAGCTTACCCGTAGATATTTCATTATTTCTGTAGTTTGTCAATGAAAGCTTACCTGTAGATATTTCATTAATTCTGTTGTTTGTCAGTGAACGCTTACCTGTAGATATTTCATTAATTCTGTAGTTTGTCAATGAAAGCTTACCCGTAGATATTTCATTAATTCTGTAGTTTGTCAATGAAAGCTTACCCGTAGATATTTCATTATTTCTGTAGTTTGTCAATGAAAGCTTACCCGTAGATATTTCATTATTTCTGTAGTTTGTAAGTGAAATCTTACCCGTAGATATTTCATTAATTCTGTAGTTTGTCAATGAAAGCTTACCCGTAGATATTTCATTAATTCTGTAGTTTGTCAATGAAAGCTTACCCGTAGATATTTCATTAACTCTGTAGTTTGTCAATGAAAGCTTACCCGTATATATTTTACCCGTAGGTATTTCATTAATTCTGTAGTTTGTCAATGAAAGCTTACCCGTAGGTATTTCATTAATTCTGTTGTTTGTCAATGAAAGCTTACCCGTAGATATTTCATTAACTCTGTAGTTTGTCAATGAAAGCTTACCTGTAGATATTTCATTAATTCTGTAGTTTGTCAATGAAAGCTTACCTGTAGATATTTCATTATTTCTGTAGTTTGTCAATGAAAGCTTACCCGTAGATATTTTACCCGTAGGTATTTCATTAATTCTGTAGTTTGTCAATGAAAGCTTACCCGTAGGTATTTCATTAATTCTGTAGTTTGTCAATGAAAGCTTACCCGTAGATATTTCATTAACTCTGTAGTTTGTCAATGAAAGCTTACCTGTAGATATTTCATTAATTCTGTAGTTTGTCAATGAAAGCTTACCTGTAGATATTTCATTATTTCTGTAGTTTGTCAATGAAAGCTTACCCGTAGATATTTTACCCGTAGGTATTTCATTAATTCTGTAGTTTGTCAATGAAAGCTTACCCGTAGGTATTTCATTAATTCTGTAGTTTGTCAATGAAAGCTTACCCATAGATATTTCATTAACTCTGTAGTTTGTCAATGAAAGCTTACCTGTAGATATTTCATTAATTCTGTAGTTTGTCAATGAAAGCTTACCTGTAGATATTTCATTAATTCTGTAGTTTGTCAATGAAAGCTTACCCGTAGATATTTCATTATTTCTGTAGTTTGTCAATGAAAGCTTACCTGTAGATATTTCATTAATTCTGTTGTTTGTCAGTGAAAGCTTACCTGTAGATATTTCATTAATTCTGTTGTTTATCAATGAAAGCTTACCCGTAGATATTTCATTAATTCTGTAGTTTGTCAATGAAAGCTTACCCGTAGATATTTCATTATTTCTGTAGTTTGTCAATGAAAGCTTACCCGTAGATATTTCATTATTTCTGTAGTTTGTAGGTGAAATCTTACCCGTAGATATTTCATTAATTGTGTAGTTTGTCAATGAAAGCTTACCCGTAGATATTTCATTAATTCTGTAGTTTGTCAATGAAAGCTTACCTGTAGATATTTCATTAACTCTGTAGTTTGTCAATGAAAGCTTACCCGTAGATATTTCATTAATTCTGTAGTTTGTCAATGAATGCTTACCTGTAGATATTTCATTAATTCTGTAGTTTGTCAATGAAAGCTTACCAGTAGATATTTCATTATTTCTGTAGTTTGTCAGTGAAAGCTTACCTGTAGATATTTCATTAATTCTGTAGTTTGTCAGTGAAAGCTTACCTGTTGATATTTCATTAATTCTGTAGTTTGTCAATGAATGCTTACCTGTAGATATTTCATTAATTCTGTAGTTTGTCAGTGAAAGCTTACCTGTAGATATTTCATTATTTCTGTAGTTTGTCAGTGAAAGCTTACCCGTAGATATTTCATTAATTCTGTAGTTTGTCAATGAAAGCTTACCCGTAGATATTTCATTAACTCTGTAGTTTGTCAATGAAAGCTTACCCGTAGATATTTCATTAATTCTGTAGTTTGTCAATGAAAGCTTACCTGTAGATATTTCATTAATTCTGTAGTTTGTCAATGAAAGCTTACCCGTAGATATTTCATTAACTCTGTAGTTTGTCAATGAAAGCTTACCCGTAGATATTTCATTAACTCTGTAGTTTGTCAATGAAAGCTTACCCGTAGATATTTCATTAATTCTGTAGTTTGTCAATGAAAGCTTACCCGTAGGTATTTCAATAATTCTGTAGTTTGTCAATGAAAGCTTACCCGTAGGTATTTCATTAATTCTGTAGTTTGTCAATGAAAGCTTACTTGTAGATATTTCATTAATTCTGTAGTTTGTCAATGAAAGCTTACCCGTAGATATTTCATTATTTCTGTAGTTTGTCAATGAAAGCTTACCCGTAGATATTTCATTATTTCTGTAGTTTGTCAGTGAAAGCTTACCTGTAGATATTTCATTAACTCTGTAGTTTGTCAATGAAAGCTTACCCGTAGATATTTCATTAATTCTGTAGTTTGTCAATGAAAGCTTACCCGTAGGTATTTCAATAATTCTGTAGTTTGTCAATGAAAGCTTACCCGTAGGTATTTCATTAATTCTGTAGTTTGTCAATGAAAGCTTACTTGTAGATATTTCATTAATTCTGTAGTTTGTCAATGAAAGCTTACCCGTAGATATTTCATTATTTCTGTAGTTTGTCAATGAAAGCTTACCCGTAGATATTTCATTATTTCTGTAGTTTGTCAGTGAAAGCTTACCTGTAGATATTTCATTAATTCTGTAGTTTGTCAGTGAAAGCTTACCTGTAGATATTTCATTAATTCTGTAGTTTGTCAATGAAAGCTTACCTGTAGATATTTCATTATTTCTGTAGTTTATCAATGAAAGCTTACCTGTAGATATTTCATTATTTCTGTAGTTTGTCAATGAAAGCTTACCTGTAGATATTTTACCCATAGGTTTTTCATTAATTCTGTAGTTTGTCAGTGAAAGCTTACCCGTAGGTATTTCATTAATTCTGTAGTTTGTCAATGAAAGCTTACCCATAGATATTTCATTAACTCTGTAGTTTGTCAATGAAAGCTTACCTGTAGATATTTCATTAATTCTGTAGTTTGTCAATGAAAGCTTACCTGTAGATATTTCATTATTTCTGTAGTTTGTCAATGAAAGCTTACCCGTAGATATTTTACCCGTAGGTATTTCATTAATTCTGTAGTTTGTCAATGAAAGCTAACCCGTAGGTATTTCATTAATTCTGCAGTTTGTCAATGAAAGCTTACCCGTAGATACTTCATTAACTCTGTAGTTTGTCAATGAAAGCTTACCTGTAGATATTTCATTAATTCTGTAGTTTGTCAATGAAAGCTTACCTGTAAATATTTCATTATTTCTGTAGTTTGTCAATGAAAGCTTACCCGTAGATATTTCATTATTTCTGTAGTTTGTCAAGGAAAGCTTACCTGTAGATATTTCATTAATTCTGTAGTTTGTCAGTGAAAGCTTACCTGTAGATATTTCATTAATTCTGTAGTTTGTCAATGAAAGCTTACCCATAGATATTTCATTATTTCTGTAGTTTGTCAATGAAAGCTTGCCTGTAGATATTTCATTAATTCTGTAGTTTGTCAGTGAAAGCTTACCTGTAGATATTTCATTAATTCTGTAGTTTGTCAATGAAAGCTTACCTGTAGATATTTCATTAATTCTGTAGTTTGTCAATGAAAGCTTACCTGTAGATATTTCATTATTTCTGTAGTTTGTCAATGAAAGCTTACCTGTAGATATTTCATTATTTCTGTAGTTTGTCAGTGAAAGCTTGCCTGTAGATATTTCATTAATTCTGTAGTTTGTCAGTGAAAGCTTACCTGTAGATATTTCATTAATTCTGTAGTTTGTCAATGAAAGCTTACCTGTAGATATTTGATTAATTCTGTAGTTTGTCAATGAAAGCTTACCTGTAGATATTTCATTATTTCTGTAGTTTGTCAGTGAAAGCTTACCCGTAGATATTTCATTATTTCTGTAGTTTGTCAGTGAAAGCTTACCCGTAGATATTTCATTAATTCTGTAGTTTGTCAATGAAAGCTTACCTGTAGATATTTCATTATTTCTGTAGTTTGTCAATGAAAGCTTACCCGTAGATATTTTACCCGTAGGTATTTCATTAATTCTGTAGTTTGTCAATGAAAGCTTACCCGTAGATATTTCATTAACTCTGTAGTTTGTCAATGAAGGCTTACCTGTAGATATTTCATTATTTCTGTAGTTTGTCAATGAAAGCTTACCTGTAGATATTTCATTATTTCTGTAGTTTGTCAATGAAAGCTTACCCGTAGATATTTCATTATTTCTGTAGTTTGTCAGTGAAAGCTTACCCGTAGATATTTCATTAATTCTGTAGTTTGTCAATGAAAGCTTACCCGTAGATATTTCATTAATTCTGTAGTTTGTCAATGAAAGCTTACCCGTAGGTATTTCATTAATTCTGTAGTTTGTCAATGAAAGCTTACCCGTAGATATTTCATTAATTCTGTAGTTTGTCAATGAAAGCTTACCCGTAGATATTTCATTAACTCTGTAGTTTGTCAATGAAAGCTTACCTGTAGATATTTCATTAATTCTGTAGTTTGTCAATGAAAGCTTACCCGTAGGTATTTCAATAATTCTGTAGTTTGTCAATGAAAGCTTACCCGTATGTATTTCATTAATTCTGTAGTTTGTCAATGAAAGCTTACCTGTAGATATTTCATTAACTCTGTAGTTTGTCAATGAAAGCTTACCTGTAGATATTTCATTAATTCTGTAGTTTGTCAATGAAAGCTTACCTGTAGATATTTCATTATTTCTGTAGTTTGTCAATGAAAGCTTACCCGTAGATATTTTACCCGTAGGTATTTCATTAATTCTGTAGTTTGTCAATGAAAGCTTACCCGTAGGTATTTCATTAATTCTGTAGTTTGTCAATGAAAGCTTACCCATAGATATTTCATTAACTCTGTAGTTTGTCAATGAAAGCTTACCTGTAGATATTTCATTAATTCTGTAGTTTGTCAATGAAAGCTTACCTGTAGATATTTCATTAATTCTGTAGTTTGTCAATGAAAGCTTACCCGTAGATATTTCATTATTTCTGTAGTTTGTCAATGAAAGCTTACCTGTAGATATTTCATTAATTCTGTTGTTTGTCAGTGAAAGCTTACCTGTAGATATTTCATTAATTCTGTTGTTTATCAATGAAAGCTTACCCGTAGATATTTCATTAATTCTGTAGTTTGTCAATGAAAGCTTACCCGTAGATATTTCATTATTTCTGTAGTTTGTCAATGAAAGCTTACCCGTAGATATTTCATTATTTCTGTAGTTTGTAGGTGAAATCTTACCCGTAGATATTTCATTAATTCTGTAGTTTGTCAATGAAAGCTTACCCGTAGATATTTCATTAATTCTGTAGTTTGTCAATGAAAGCTTACCTGTAGATATTTCATTAACTCTGTAGTTTGTCAATGAAAGCTTACCCGTAGATATTTCATTAATTCTGTAGTTTGTCAATGAATGCTTACCTGTAGATATTTCATTAATTCTGTAGTTTGTCAATGAAAGCTTACCAGTAGATATTTCATTATTTCTGTAGTTTGTCAGTGAAAGCTTACCTGTAGATATTTCATTAATTCTGTAGTTTGTCAGTTAAAGCTTACCTGTTGATATTTCATTAATTCTGTAGTTTGTCAATGAATGCTTACCTGTAGATATTTCATTAATTCTGTAGTTTGTCAGTGAAAGCTTACCTGTAGATATTTCATTATTTCTGTAGTTTGTCAGTGAAAGCTTACCCGTAGATATTTCATTAATTCTGTAGTTTGTCAATGAAAGCTTACCCGTAGATATTTCATTAACTCTGTAGTTTGTCAATGAAAGCTTACCCGTAGATATTTCATTAATTCTGTAGTTTGTCAATGAAAGCTTACCTGTAGATATTTCATTAATTCTGTAGTTTGTCAATGAAAGCTTACCCGTAGATATTTCATTAACTCTGTAGTTTGTCAATGAAAGCTTACCCGTAGATATTTCATTAACTCTGTAGTTTGTCAATGAAAGCTTACCCGTAGATATTTCATTAATTCTGTAGTTTGTCAATGAAAGCTTACCCGTAGGTATTTCAATAATTCTGTAGTTTGTCAATGAAAGCTTACCCGTAGGTATTTCATTAATTCTGTAGTTTGTCAATGAAAGCTTACTTGTAGATATTTCATTAATTCTGTAGTTTGTCAATGAAAGCTTACCCGTAGATATTTCATTATTTCTGTAGTTTGTCAATGAAAGCTTACCCGTAGATATTTCATTATTTCTGTAGTTTGTCAGTGAAAGCTTACCTGTAGATATTTCATTAATTCTGTAGTTTGTCAGTGAAAGCTTACCTGTAGATATTTCATTAATTCTGTAGTTTGTCAATGAAAGCTTACCTGTAGATATTTCATTATTTCTGTAGTTTATCAATGAAAGCTTACCTGTAGATATTTCATTATTTCTGTAGTTTGTCAATGAAAGCTTACCTGTAGATATTTTACCCATAGGTTTTTCATTAATTCTGTAGTTTGTCAGTGAAAGCTTACCCGTAGGTATTTCATTAATTCTGTAGTTTGTCAATGAAAGCTTACCTGTAGATATTTCATTAATTCTGTAGTTTGTCAATGAAAGCTTACCTGTAGATATTTCATTATTTCTGTAGTTTGTCAATGAAAGCTTACCCGTAGATATTTTACCCGTAGGTATTTCATTAATTCTGTAGTTTGTCAATGAAAGCTAACCCGTAGGTATTTCATTAATTCTGCAGTTTGTCAATGAAAGCTTACCCGTAGATATTTCATTAACTCTGTAGTTTGTCAATGAAAGCTTACCTGTAGATATTTCATTAATTCTGTAGTTTGTCAATGAAAGCTTACCTGTAAATATTTCATTAATTCTGTAGTTTGTCAATGAAAGCTTACCCGTAGATATTTCATTATTTCTGTAGTTTGTCAAGGAAAGCTTACCTGTAGATATTTCATTAATTCTGTAGTTTGTCAGTGAAAGCTTACCTGTAGATATTTCATTAATTCTGTAGTTTGTCAATGAAAGCTTACCCATAGATATTTCATTATTTCTGTAGTTTGTCAATGAAAGCTTGCCTGTAGATATTTCATTAATTCTGTAGTTTGTCAGTGAAAGATTAACTGTAGATATTTCATTAATTCTGTAGTTTGTCAATGAAAGCTTACCTGTAGATATTTCATTAATTCTGTAGTTTGTCAATGAAAGCTTACCTGTAGATATTTCATTATTTCTGTAGTTTGTCAATGAAAGCTTACCTGTAGATATTTCATTATTTCTGTAGTTTGTCAGTGAAAGCTTGCCTGTAGATATTTCATTAATTCTGTAGTTTGTCAGTGAAAGCTTACCTGTAGATATTTCATTAATTCTGTAGTTTGTCAATGAAAGCTTACCTGTAGATATTTGATTAATTCTGTAGTTTGTCAATGAAAGCTTACCTGTAGATATTTCATTATTTCTGTAGTTTGTCAGTGAAAGCTTACCCGTAGATATTTCATTATTTCTGTAGTTTGTCAGTGAAAGCTTACCCGTAGATATTTCATTAATTCTGTAGTTTGTCAATGAAAGCTTACCTGTAGATATTTCATTATTTCTGTAGTTTGTCAATGAAAGCTTACCCGTAGATATTTTACCCGTAGGTATTTCATTAATTCTGTAGTTTGTCAATGAAAGCTTACCCGTAGATATTTCATTAACTCTGTAGTTTGTCAATGAAGGCTTACCTGTAGATATTTCATTAATTCTGTAGTTTGTCAATGAAAGCTTACCTGTAGATATTTCATTATTTCTGTAGTTTGTCAATGAAAGCTTACCCGTAGATATTTCATTAATTCTGTAGTTTGTCAGTGAAAGCTTACCTGTAGATATTTCATTAATTCTGTAGTTTGTCAGTGAAAGCTTACCTGTAGATATTTCATTAATTCTGTAGTTTGTCAATGAAAGCTTACCCGTAGATATTTCATTATTTCTGTAGTTTGTCAATGAAAGCTTACCCGTAGATATTTCATTAATTCTGTAGTTCGTCAATGAAAGCTTACCTGTAGATATTTCATTAATTCTGTAGTTTGTCAATGAAAGCTTACCAGTAGATATTTCATTATTTCTGTAGTTTGTCAATGAAAGCTTACCTGTAGATATATCATTAATTCTGTAGTTTGTCATTGAAAGCTTACCTGTAGATATTTCATTAATTCTGTAGTTTGTCAATGAAAGCTTACCTGTAGATATTTCATTAATTCTGTAGTTTGTCAATGAAAGCTTACCTGTAGATATTTCATTATTTCTGTAGTTTGTCAGTGAAAGCTTACCCATAGATATTTCATTATTTCTGTAGTTTGTCAGTGAAAGCTTACCCGTAGATATTTCATTAATTCTGTAGTTTGTCAATGAAAGCTTACCCGTAGATATTTCATTAATTCTGTAGTTTGTCAATGAAAGCTTACCCGTAGATATTTCATTAACTCTGAAGTTTGTCAATGAAAGCTTACCCGTAGATATTTCATTAATTCTGTAGTTTGTCAATGAAAGCTTACCCGTAGGTATTTCATTAATTCTGTAGTTTGTCAATGAAAGCTTACCCGTAGATATTTCATTAATTCTGTAGTTTGTCAATGAAAGCTTACCCGTAGATATTTCATTAACTCTGTAGTTTGTCAATGAAAGCTTACCTGTAGATATTTCATTAATTCTGTAGTTTGTCAATGAAAGCTTACCCGTAGGTATTTCAATAATTCTGTAGTTTGTCAATGAAAGCTTACCCGTATGTATTTCATTAATTCTGTAGTTTGTCAATGAAAGCTTACCTGTAGATATTTCATTAATTCTGTAGTTTGTCAATGAAAGCTTACCCGTAGGTATTTCAATAATTCTGTAGTTTGTCAATGAAAGCTTACCCGTAGGTATTTCATTAATTCTGTAGTTTGTCAATGAAAGCTTACCCGTAGGTATTTCATTAATTCTAATTAATTAATACCCATAGGTGTTTCATTAATTCTTATTAATTAATACCCGTAGGTATTTCAATAATTCTTCATTAGTTAAGCATCTACTTAATCCTTGCTTAAGTGCTTATTGTGTATTGATACAGATAGAAAATATTATTGATAATTTTGATAAATAAGTCATTTTTTTAAATAGATTAAGAAGGGAGTATCCTTGTTTCATTTTTTTTTTATTTGTAGAAAAGAAACAGATCGAGAAGTTTTTGTCGATGCTTTAAGAAATTTAGTGAAAAGTTCCAAAGAAGACATACCAAAGAGTGGAAACTTGGAAGCACAGAAATCACAGAATTATTCCGATATAGATGTAAAATACATTCCAAGTAACCAGTCTCAGTCAGCTGACAGGTAATTTCATTGGAAATCAAATTGATACAAAAGGCTTTCCAAATGTTTCAATTATACAATATATTTCCTGTTTATATAAACCTTGCTAAACTGCAAACAGCATACACCATGATCTTCCATTGTAATATGTGATAGCATAACTGGGTCTATGTTATTGGCTTTAAATCATTGAGTGAACAACATAGACCTTGATCTGGCACATTTTGTGACAGCAGAACTGGGTCTATGTTTTTTGTTTAAAATCCTGAAGAGATTTAATAACATAGACCTTGGTCTAGTACATTAAGTGATGTCAGATCTGGGTCTATGTTATTTGTTTAAAATCTTAAAGAGATTGAATAACATAGACCTTGATCTGATACATAATATGACCACAGATCAGTGTCTATATTATTTGCTTAAAATTCTAAATATAGTGATTAACATAGACCCTGAACATCCATTGCATTATATCACTGCAGGTCTGGGTCTGTGTTATTTGTTTAAAATCCTAAAGAAATTGAATAACATAGACCTTGGTCTAGTACATTAAGTGATGTCAGATCTGGGTCTATGTTATTTGTTTAAAATCTTAAAGAGATTGAATAACATAGACCTTGATCTGGTACATTATGTGACTACAGATCTGTGTCTATATTATTTTCTTAAAATTCTAAATATAGTGATTAACATAGACCCTGAACATCCATTGCATTATATCACTGCAGGTCTGGGTCTATGTTATTTGCATAAAAATCTAAATTAAGTGAATAACATAAACCTTGATTTGATACATTATGTAACAGTGGATCATTCTCAGAATTGATCTGGTACATTATGTAACAAAAGATCTGGGTCTATAGTGATCTGGTATAGTATGTAACAATCGATCAGGGTCTGTATTGATCTGGTACATTATGTAACAATGGATCAGGATCTTAGTTAATTTTGTACATTTAACAGTGGATCAGGGTCTGTGTTGATCTTGTACATTATGTAACAGTGGATCATGGTCTGTATAGATCTGGTACATTATTTAACAGTGGATCAGGGTCTATATTGATCTGATACATTATTTAACAGTAGATCAGGGTCTATTTTTATCTCATACATTATGTAGCAGTGGTTCATGGTCTATGTTGATCTGGTATATATGTAACAGGAGATCAGGGTCTGTGTTCTGGTACATTATGTAACAATGGATCAGGGTCTATTTTTATCTCGTACATTATGTAGCAGTGGTTCATGGTCTATGTTGATCTGGTACATATGTAACAGGAGATCAGGGTCTGTGTTCTGGTACATTGTGTAACAATAAATCAGGGTCTATGTTGTTCACATATGGATGCATGTTATACATGAGTGAATAGAGTGCTTTCTCATTATAATGCTGTTTATAGGTGCCATAACAGTGACTTATGTTTTATCTGAGGCCACGTAATACAGAGGTATATTCTAAGAAGGCTGTGATATAATAAATATGCAGCACAGATACATATATATTAGGGTATCTGATGATGGGAAATTACAATATATTTGGTTCTTAACAGCCATGAACTAAAATCAGGTGAAATAAATTAAGTAGCAGTAATAATAAAACAGACTTAAGTCAATTTAATGGGATCCATTACCGTAAGTTTTATAAGAGGGCAGTGATATGCTGAGAACAATGTTATAAGAGGACAAAGATATACTGAGAACAGTGTTATAAGAGGGCTGCAATATACTGAGAACAGTGTTCTAAAGAGGGCAGCAATATACTGAGAAGTTAATGTTATAAGAGGACAGCAATATAAGTAACAGTGCTATTAAGAGGACAGCAATATACTGAGAACAGTGCTATTAAGAGGGCAGCAATATACTGAGAACACTGCTATTAAGAGGACAGCAATATACTGAGAACAGTGTTATGAGGACAGCAGTATACTGAGGGACATTATAGCTGTACAGCATTGTAGATCAATTATATGGCTTGACCAGCCACAATCTGACATATTAATAAAATGCAGTCTGTTGCAAATAAAATGACAACCTAATGTGAATTTTTGTTGTTGTGTGTATCAAGTTTTTGTGTGGTTTTGTGAAAAAATTATATTTTTGCTGGTATTTAAATTTATGAATTAGGGAAGGATTCCTATTCTTTTACTAGAAAGATCATTTAATGTTGGGTCTTGGAATTCATGATATGTAGTAAACATGAAATCCACAAAAATTTATATTCCTTACCAAATAGTAAATTCACACTTACCTGAATTAGATTGATAATCATACAAACTAGAGAATTCACACTTGCCTGACTTGGGCTGATACTCCACACAAAATAGTGAATTTTATCACTGACTTAGATTGATACTCGACACAAAATAGTGAATTCTCACGTACCTGACTTCGAGTGATACAGTACTGTAGAATAGTAAATTTGCACTGACTTAGATTGATACTCCACACAAAATGGTGAATTTGTACTGACTTAGATTGATACTCCACACAAAATAGTGAATTCACACTGACTTAGATTGATACTCCACACAAAATGGTGAATTTGTACTGACTTAGATTGATACTCCACACAAAATAGTGAATTCACACTGACTTAGATTGATACTCCACACAAAATGGTGAATTCACACTGACTTAGATTGATACTCCACACTAAATAGTGAATTCACACTGACTTAGATTGATACTCCACACTAAATAGTGAATTCACACTGACTTAGATTGATACTTCACACTAAATAGTGAATTCACACTGACTTAGATTGATACTTCACACTAAATAGTGAATTCACACTGACTTAGATTGATATGTCACACAAAATAGTGAATTCACACTGACTAAGAGTGATACTTCACACAAAATGGTGAATTCACACTGACTTAGATTGATACTTCACACAAAATAGTGAATTCACACTTACCTGACTTTGGTTGATACTCCACACAAAATAGTGAATTCACACTGACTTAGATTGATACTCCACACTAAATAGTGAATTCACACTGACTTAGATTGATACGTCACACAAAATAGGGAATTCACACTTACTTAGATTGATACTTCACACAAAATAGGGAATTCACACTGACTTAGATTGATACTCCAAAAAAAATAGGGAATTCACACTTACCTGACTTTGGTTGATACTCCGCACAAAATAGTGAATTTGTATCGACTTAGATTGATACTTCACACAAAATAGTGAATTCACACTGAGATTGATACTCCACACAAAATAAGGAATTCACACTGACTTAGATTGATACTTCACACAAAATAGGGAATTCACACTGACTTAGATTGATATGTCACACAAAATAGGGAATTCACACTGACTTAGATTGATATGTCACACAAAATAGGGAATTCACACTGACTTAGATTGATACTCCACAAAAAATAGAGAATTCACACTTACCTGCCTTTGATATTTGTATAGCAGGATGGATTCTCCGCGATTTACATGAAAGATCCTGTTATGACAGCTTACAGTTGTTATAGTAAATAGAAATTTTATTATCCAGAGTGAACTATACTTCCTGTTCATCAGTTGGTTACAAATCTGTAAGGTCCAACATTTGTGGTGTTAAAAGCCAAAGTGTATATCAAAAGCTAAGTCACAAAATTGTAGTTGAACTTTAAAACAATTTTGTAGTACCTTGTGAGTTTGAAGCAGACTACGCTTCTTTTTAGATACCGTAATTAGCCATGAAAGTTATCTCCTTTTTCTTGCCTCTAGATGTCATGTTATTTTGACTTATGCAGGTATTTATTGTTTTGCCAATGATTTTAATTCAATGTAAGTAAATATTTGTAAACAGGCATCACAATCATGCATGAAAAGTACATGACTATATCATTGTTGTATTTTGATATATATTTTAGTTTTTAATACATAACTGAATGTTTAAGTTTATGATTCACTGAGAGATAGAAGTTTTTGATAGTTAATTTTTTTTATTTATGAGTGTTTATTCTAAAGGTGTTACAGGGAGAGAAATGCCTTCTAGTTTGATGGCTAAACTCTCAATAATAAAATGCTCAATTTTGGTAAATGTTAAACTCGGCATGCGATCACATACATACAGACCTTTTCATATAAGTGATCGTTTTATATGAAGATTATGAGGCTAGTGAAAAGATTAAAAAATATTTTTTACTTGTTTCATAAATTTTACATAAATTGAGTTCAAAGATAAGATTCTGTTTAATTTACAATGAAAATCACAGATTTTACTCAGTGAACACCAAAACAAAGTTAACTTTATTTACATTGAAACACATTCTGATGCAGAGCTATCTTGTCATATGACATTGTTTATGACATAACATAGTGATGTTACATTTCTGGTATCATAATATGAAATATGTGACCAGACAAAGCATCATATTGATGATCTCTTATGATAGTAACTTATGACATACTTGTTTTTTTCAGCAGTCTGACAGTTCACATGGCTGATCTGGTATCAACCCTTCATTATTCCTTCCGACAGGAAATTGCCATGCATAGATCTGTGTCTGGTCCAGCACTGGAGGCGCTCAAGAAATTCATCAGAGTTCTGGCAAAAGTACTTACCGTTTTGCTAGAGTCGCAATTCTGAAGTTCCCAGTGTACAATTAAAATATAACCAGTGTACTTCTGTTAGTGGTTAATTAAATGTATTGCTTTAAATATAATAAGTGCACTTCTATCAGTGAATCCCAGTGTACAATTTAAATATAACCGGTGTACTTCTGTTAGTGAACCCGAGTTTGAATTTAATCATATTTTATTGCATATATTAGGAAAGCAAAAGGGTTAGACACAAGTTCTTCCAACTTGGAATAGCCTTTCCAATAACAAATACAAAACACGTAATATTTCATGCATCAGGTGAAACTTACAAAGAAAATTGAAATGATACTTAAATGAGTGTAAGAATTATAATGATCTAAAGCAATCATTGTTTGAGATGCAAGATTATAAAGGAATAGAGAAAGCTGAGGCCCCATGTAATAATAGGTCCCACACAAATTTATACATATTATATACAAATATATGAACAGTTCTCATATTTTTGAAACTGGCATTCCTGGATGAATAAATTTAATCATATTTGGATTGTAGTTTAATAGCTTTGAATACATGTGAACATATATGCAAACAGATATATGGACATACACACACATATAGACATACATATATATGCATATACAAACACATTCATGCATATACATTCATATACATACATATGCACATGCATGCATATACACATGTACATACACATACATGCCTGCATAAACATGCATACTTACACAAATATGGATATTGCTTAGTCAAATGATGATCAGGAAAGAGAAAACCACAGAAATATCTTGTGGAAAAAATGAATAATAATAATAACCCTAACAGTGTTCAAAATTGAAAAACCACTACAATGATATTAAGGGGAAAAAAAACACATTTGGATTTAATTTTCTTGAATTTTATTGTTAGGTCTGTAGGTTCTAAAATGGTTAGTACTACTGAGATAAAGGTGAACCTGCTTAAAAACTTCCATATTAATTGTGTCATTAAAAGTATTGTCACCAAACAAAAGCATGTATTGGTCAATATGAACTGGAAGTTTGAGTAGCTTAATCATTAGGAGGATTCCAGAATTATTATACAATTTACATTCAGAGAAATATTACTAGGCTGTTTAATTTGATTCAGAGCAACACCACAATGGATTGGCAACAATGTGGTTCAAATATAGATCAGCCTTCAGCACTGAACAGTTATTCCTTTGCGTAGCATGTATGTTAGACATTTTTATTTCACCTATGGAATAGTCGGATGGCACTTGATGTTTTTATTTAATTGTTTTTTGGAAGACAGATATAGAAGTTGAGTTTCTTATATTTTGGGGTAGATTGTTCCATAATGTGATATTTGAGTGTAAAAAAGATTTATTTGTTAGCTGTAAATGACAAAATGATACTTTAAAATTGAAACTGTTTCTTAAAGAATATCTCTAGTGAATTCCAATGTACAATTTAAATATAACAAGGGTACTTCTGTTAGTGCTTAAACTGAATGTATTACTTGATTAGACTGATAGAGAATTTGATTCTTGCATTGAGGTCAGAATAAAGTAACAAAGCTCATATAATAAATGCAGTTGTTACTTATGTTTGACAAAAATATTCAACTGTTTTCATTCTTTATTTTAACTGTTTTCATTTTTAAATACAAAGTTTCTGTCTGCAATTATGGTGGACCATTGTATAAAATTTGTGTTTGGGTTAGGGAGGACCCTTGTATAAAGCTTCTGTTTGTTATTAGGGAGGACCTTTGTATAAAGTTTCTGTCTGATCAGGTAGGACCCTTGTGTAAAGCTTCTGTCTATGATTAGGTATAAAGCTTATGTCTATAATTAGGGAGGACCCTTGTATAAAGCTTCAGTCTTTAATCGGGGATGACCCTTGTATAAAGCTTCAGTCTAATTAGGGAGGACTTTTGTATAAAGCTTCTGTCTGTGATTAGGGATGACTCTTGTATAAAACTTCTGTCTGTAATTAGTGATGACTCTTGTATAAACCATCTGTCTTTGATAAGCAGGACCCTTGTATAATGATTCTGCCTGTGATTAGGGAGGACCCTTGTATAATGATTCTGCCTGGGAATTTATTGTTATAGTTTTGTAAAATACTGTATTCTCTGTAATTTTTATTATGCTACTTTGTTGGGCCTACCATGGCAACAGCCCAACATGGTCATCACTTTCATGTCTGTGTGTGTCTGTATGTATGTATGTCCACACTCTAGATTAAGGTCAGTGTACAAGTTTCTTGTAGATTAAACTGAATGTTGAAGTATTTTGCTTTGCAGCTAATAAAGTCAGGCCTGGCAAAAAAGGGATCTCCTGTATTAATTATTACAGTCCTGCATTGAGATGTATTAGCCCAGTAATAATACCCAGTATTAATTATTAGGTCCCTGCATTGAGATATGCGAGCCCTGTAGTAATATCTAGTATTCATTATTAGGGCCCTGCATTGAGATGTGTGAGCCCTGTAGTAATCTCCTGTATTCATTATTAGGACCCTGCATTTAGATGTGTAAGCCCTCTAGTAATCACCTTTTCTGTCTGTCCATCTGTTCAACTGTTTACACTTGCAGCCACCATAGCTATGCAACCTTTGTATTGATACCATTTGGTACTGGAAGTACCTATTACATGTAGATGCACCATTTCAAGGTTTTGTCTTTTCAGGTCCAATTTTGATGGAGTTATTGACCTTTTTCATGAAATTTAAATCTCCACTACAGCAAATCCTTGTAACCAGTATAACTCAGGAACTATTCAACATATTTTCATGCAATTTTGTACGTGCATTATCTTAAAGACTTTGATGTGTTTTTTATAGATTTTGTACAACTACAGTTTGGATAAAGTTTAGGCCATTGACAATTAACTTCATGTCTACACATTGGATGTTGCTTAGCTCTAGGTTCATTCAATATATTCTGTTGCAATTTCGTACAAACATTGCCTCATAAACTTATGTGTACCTTTAATCAGTTTAGAGACCAATCACTTTTGATGGAATTATGACTTTTTAATAAACCTTTGTTACAATGCAGGGCCCTGTGTGACTGTGTCTCTCTTTTTAGTTATTGGTGTGTACAAATAATTACAGGTAAAATTATTTACTATTATTTTCACAAGTACCTACAAATAATTACAGGTAAAATTATTTACTATTATTTTCACAAGTACCTACAAATAATTACAGTTAAAATTATTTACTATTATTTTCACAAATAATTACAAGTAAATTAAAGTTTCCAGATTTTTTAATAGGTAAAATGTTCTCAGTACAACATTTACAGGACAGAATATAATTATAATTTTTATGGATTCATAGTGTATGAAAAATTGCTGTCAATATTGCAGAAAATATTACAAAGTAGTATTCCTGGCTTTGGTCATCAGGGAGAAGACGAAGCAGTAGTTATTAGTTTCATCATCAGCAACAGCATCAACCTCATTATTACAGTATTGTTTAAAATGTTATTGCGAAGTTGTGATAATTTTATGTTGTTAAGATATTTGAAATTTTGGATCAGTAAATTCTTGAATTTCTACTGCATAAAGTTTCAGGAATCTTTTTCTTTGAATAATGATAAAATATGCTGCTTTTCAGTATTTCCCTGGAGGTGAGCATGTGAGGAATTTTCTATGGAGGGTGTCCACTTGGCTGAACAGCCTGGTTCTTCAGGTTTCAGGAGAAGGCTGGCTTGAGAAGATAGAGAGTTTTCAGGTAAGTCTTCAGAAATGAGGATTGACCAAATGGGGGAACTCTGCTAAACGTTATTTCCCAGACTCTCAGATTTCATCTCAGGAACAGGCACATGTCAAGGTATTGTGATGTCAATCAAAGGTTGTCAATTTCCTACACATTTTTCTGGTTTCCTCATTGGTCTTTTCAGTGCATTCTCCTAAGGTGCCCCAGGTGGCCGAGTGGTCTATGTCACTTGTCTTTACAGATCACTAACATCTGACCTCTCTCCGCGAGGGTTTGAGTCTCGGGTTCAGCCAGCACCAGCATGTGAGAAAGCTTGCCAGTAGATTCCCTTGGGTTGGTGGTTCTACCTGTTGTTTTCCCGGGTTCTTCCTCCACCAAATATACTGGCTGTCATGTATAGCATATCATGTGCTGAAAAATGGCATTTAACCCACAAAACAACAAACAAACAGCCTTCTCCTAAGACATTCTGAATCTTGTAAAACAGTTTGCATAATCAGCATAAAATAAAAAAGATTTATTTAATTTAAGAGGTTTAGATTGACAAGTTTATCTGTTTTTTATGTTTTAATGTTCTTCATTATTTAATTCACTTCAGAACTGTCAGTATCAATTACACAGTAAGATATTGTCTTAAATATAATGGGGAAAAAGTATACATGTATTTGTATGCATGTTTACATGTGTCTTCATGTAAGACACAGGGGTGGGTGTACTTCACTGCAGATAATATGCATGTATCTACATGTAAGACATGGGGAGAGTGTACTTCACTGCAGATGATATGCATGTGTCTGCACAATGGGAGAGTACTTCACTAGATAATATGCATGTGTTTACATGTAAGACACAATGGAAGAGTGTACTTCACTAGATAATATGCATGTGTTTACATGTAAGACAATGTACTTTACTGCAGATAATATGCATGTGTCTACATTTTAGACACAATGGGAGAGTACTTCACTGCAGTTAATATGCATGTGTCTACATGTAAGACACAATGAGGGAGTGTTCTTTACAGCAGTTAATATGCATGTGTCTACATGTAAGACACTGAGGAAGTGTACTTCACTGCAGTTAATATACATGTGTCTATATGTAAGACATGGTGAGGGTTTGTACTTCACTGCAGATAAGACATGTATATTTACATATTATACACAGTAAGAAGTTGTACTTAACTACAAATATACACGTGTCTACATGCAAGATACTGAGGGAGTGTACTTCACTACAGGTAATATGCATATGTCTGCATGTAAGACAAGTGAGTGAGTGTATTTCACTGCAGAGAATATACATAGAATATACATATGTCTACATGTAAGACAGTTATGGAGTGTACTAAGCTGCATATAATATGCATATGTCTACATGTAAGACAGTGAGTGAGGGTACTTTATTGCAGATAATATGCATGTACTGTTGCTATGTGTGAGTGAGAAAAACAAGTAAGAGGAAAAAGTGAAATGGAATTTGTGAAGATTGATCGGTATAAACTTCAACAAATGTCCATTTATTCAGCTCCAAAAATTTAACAATTTATGCAAGAATTGAGGAATTCCTTATTTTAAACCCATTAAATAAAAATATAGACTTTGTTGGAGAAAACTTTAGTACATTTTTTTCTTCTCAGGCAAGCCATTTGCTAATTTACTTAATATCTGTTCCAGAATCAGATGTTGCCCCTTTTGGGAAGAAGCAAAAATGTAGTTTTACAAAACTAAATAGATCTTTTCTGTCCATCAACATCAATATACTACAGCTTGCACTTCCACCATATTTTTAGCAATTCAACTGTATGCTTTTATGGTATAACAGGAATTTCAGTAGCACAGAAATATAAAATAGACATTATGTTTTATGTCAATTGTATCAAAGATTTTGGATCAAAAATCCCAATACAAGTTTTGTTTTCAGGTTATATCTGAGAGGAGTTTTATTCTTATCAGTAGATTATCTCTTCAGCATTTGAAGAGCAGTTAAAATTTTTTTATCATTTTAGTCTCTGTTTTTATGTCTTGCAGACTGAAGATACATTCCTACCTGATAAAATCCAGTGGATGACATGTCGTGGCAGCGAGCCACGTTACCGTGGTTACCCCTGTGGTTTATGGACACTGTTTCACACACTTACTGTCAGCTTCTCAGAAGCAGCCAGAGGTAGTAAGTAGTGGTTTTGAACCTATTGTCTCAACTGCATAAACAGATTGGAGTCAAACCTGTTACTTTCAAGGCATCAGCAGATTGGAGTCAAAATTTTTACTTTCAAGGCATCAGCAGATTGGAGTCAAAACTTACTTTCAAGGCATCAGCAGATTGGAGTCAAAACTATTTCAAGGCATCAGCAGATTGGAGTCAAAACTATTACTTTCAAGGCATCAGCAGATTGGAGTCAAAACTATTACTTTCAAGGCATCAGCAGATTGGAGTCAAAACTATTACTTTTAAGGCATCAGCAGATTGGAGTCAAAACTATTACTTTTAAGGCATCAGCAGATTGGAGTCAAAACTATTACTTTTAAGGCATCAGCAGATTGGAGTCAAAACTGTTCCTTTCAAGGCATCAGCAGTTTGGAGTCAAAAATGTTACTTTTAAGGCATCAGCAAATTTTCCTCAAAGTTTTAGTGTAAGGATTCTTTTGAAAATCAAATATCATTCCTTGTAACACTTTTATCAGTCAAGAAATATTGGTCTAGGGAATCCAAGTCTTTCTAAATGAACTTTATCAGTGTTAGGTAGAAGATCTTGGACTTGCTTACCTGGCTGGCAATAGAAAGTATATGATACATACTGCTCTATTTTGTGTCATACAGCTGCCCCACTGTGTAATTGTAATAGACGTTATATAGATAGGAGTATTGCTTAATAACCCTATCATGCCCCACTGTATAATTGTAATAGACGTTATATAGATAGGAGTATTGCTTAATAACCCTATCATGCCCCACTGTGTAATTGTAATAGACGCTATATAGATAGGAGTATTGCTTAATAACCCTATCATGCCCCACTGTGTAATTGTAAATGGCTATTGTAATAGACGTTTTATAGATAGGAGTATTGCTTAATAACCCTATCATGCCCCACTGTGTAATTGTAAATGGCTATTTTTCCTCACAAACTTTGCTTTTGTGACCAGGACAGTGATATTTTGAAATTTAACTATTTCCGATGAGAAAACGGGCTTATTTGTGTCTTTTCGTTCTCATAAAGTCAGAAAAAAACAACATATGAATCCAAACTAACATGTATTTATACTAAAGTAATACAAAAATGACTACAAAAGATTTAGAAGTGAGTAGTTTTTCGAGATTTACGATTATACTCTAAATCACTTTCATGAATCAGCCCCCAAATGTAGTCTCCCATCATGTTCTCGTTATACTGTCCTTGGTAGCGGCGTTCAAAGTCCAGTATATCCTAGTGAAAGTGCTCGCCTTGCTCCTCCGAGTACGCTCCCATGTTCTCCTTGAATTTATCAAGATGAGCATCAAGGATATGGACTTTGAGGGACATCCTACAGCCCATTGTGCCGTAGTTCTTCACGAGAGAGTCTCAACCAGCTCCACATAGTTTTCGGCCTTGTGATTGCCCAGGAAGCCCCGAACCACTGCGACAAAGCTGTTCCAAGTCGCTTTCTCCTTACTAGTGAGCTTCTTGGGGAATTCATTGCACTCCAGGATCTTCTTTATCTGTGGTCCGACGAAGACAGCGGTTTTGACCTTTGCCTCGGACAGCTTAGGGAAGAAGTTTTGAAGGTACTTGAAGGCTGCCGACTCCTTATCTAGAGCTCTGACAAATTGTTTCATAAGGCCCAATTTGATGTGCAGTGGTGGCATCAGCACCTTCCGGGGGTCCACCAGTTGCTCCCACTTGACGTTGGTCATCCCCACAGAGAACTGGGTCCGCTGTGGCCAGTCCCGCCTGTGGTAGTGCGCCTTGGTGTCCCTGCTGTCCCAAAGACAAAGATAGCAGGGAAACTTGGTAAAACCGCCTTGTAGACCAATCAGGAATGCCACCATTTTGAAGTCTCCTATGACCTCCCGGCCGTACTCATCATACTTCAAGGCATCCAGCAAGGTCTTGATGCTGTTGTAATCCTCTTTGAGGTGCACCGAGTGAGCCAGGGGAAGAGACTGGTACTTGTTACCATTATGGAGCAGCACGGCTTTGAGGCTCATGGATGAGCTTTCAATGAAGAGGTGCCACTCATTCTGGTTACAGGCGATTTTGATTGCCTTGAACAGACTAGTCACATTGCAGCAGAAGCAGAGCCCATCTTGACGGGTGAAGAAGCTGGAAAAAGGTTGGTGACGCTTCCTCTGATCTGCGACTTGCACACTTTCATCCAACAAGTTCCACTGCTTGAGCCTAGACGTCAAAAGCTCGGCATTGGACTTGGTAGACCAAGATCTCTAATCAAGTCGTTGAGGTCTTTTTGTTAGGGTAGTATTGGTTTCTCTCCTCAGCTCTACTTCTGAAATTGTCATCTGGATCTACAACGTCTTCCTCGCTCTCTGACTTGCTGCTCTCTTCTAAAGACGGCTGCTCTCTCGCCGAGGAGTGAGTACGGGGAGCTCATGGCAGTGTGGCACCGGGGAGATGGATGAAGGAAGGTCCGGATACGTGATAGCAGGTGCATTCTTGCCAGTCCAACGTTTGGAAGGGTCCACCATGCAGAAGTAGCAGTTGCTTGAGTGGTCAGTGGGTTCCCGCCAAATTCTTGGGATAGCGAACTTCATGGCTGTCTTTTCCCCTCTGTACCATCCTACAAAAATACATTTATTTCACCCATGACTAATGTGTAAGAGATTCTCGCAACATTTTTCATATATGATATATTTTTTCAATAACATTGAAAAGTGTAAAACATTTTAAAATTAAAAACTTTTACAATTTTAAAAATTTTAACAAATTTTATTACATCCATCTTACCTTCCAGAGATTTTTTGCAGTGCTCGCAGGTGAAATGAGGTGCCCAGGGTTTGTCTTTATCCCCGACAGGCATGCCGAAATATGCCTTGTAAGCCTCACACATCTTAGCAGATGCTTCCACGGAGTACTTTTTCGCTCTTGTCTTGATAAGTTGGCCTCAGACATAGCAAAATGCGTCTGCCGGATGCTTGCAGCCTCTTGATGCCATCTCAGAAAAATGCAGATATGTATCCACTTAGGTAGCTGGAACTAAACTGAACTGGTTGGCTTGAGGCCCCTGTATTTATACTACTATTTATATTACTGGAAAGTTCTAGCTAGAAAGTTCTAGAAGTTACTCCAAGTTTACTCAGCACTGAATCTATCTGGAATGTTCTGGAAAATAGGTAAATTTCAAAATATCACTGTCCTGGTCACAAAAGCAAAGTTTGTGGGGAATAATAGCCATTTTCTATACTTTTGAGGCATAAGCAATTAGGAAATAACACTTACTACCCAGGAAGAAAAAAAAAAAAATTGTTACATGGTGTTATGTGAGACACGTGTTAGTGTTTCATAGAGTAAAAGTAGGTCATGGTGAGCAGTTGTGTCAACTTCAACAGTTATGTTAAGTTATTGTTTCTAGCTTCATTTATTGACATTGTTGTATGTACAGCCATGATTCTTTTTGAACGCATTCATTTTTATAGTACTACTCAACATGGATTAGGGCAGGTCAGAGGCACCCAGTAATTACATTTTTGTAATAACTTAAAAGTTTTACATTCAGCTGTATTTTTCTGATACTACTGCATGTACAGTTATTAAACTTTATATGGGCATTCCTGTTTAGGGGTAATATTACAGTCAGGGCATTCCATTTTAGGGGTAATATTACAGTCAGGGCATTCCATTTTAGGGGTAATATTACAATCAATGCATTCCCTTTTAGGGGTAATATTACAATCAATGCATTCCTTTTTAGGGGTAATATTACAGTCAGGGTATTCCATTTTAGGGGTAATATTACAATCAATGCATTCCTTTTTAGGGGTAATATTACAATCAATGCATTCCTTTTTAGGGGTAATATTACAGTCAGGGCATTCCATTTTAGGGGTAATATTACAGTCAGGGCATTCCATTTTAGGGGTAATATTACAGTCAGGGCATTCCTGTTTAGGGGTAATATTACAGTCAGGACATTCCATTTTAGGGATAATATTACAGTCAGGGCATTCCATTTTAGGGTAATATTACAGTCAGGGCATTCCATTTTAGGGGTAATATTACAGTCAGGACATTCCATTTTAGGGGTAATATTACAATCAATGCATTCCTTTTTAGGGTTAATATTACAGTCAGGGCATTCCTTTTTAGGGGTAATATTACAGTCAGGGCATTCCTTTTTAGGGGTAATATTACAGTCAGGGCATTCCATTTTAGGGGTAATATTACAGTCAGGGCATTCCATTTTAGGGATAATATTACAATCAATGCATTCCTTTTTAGGGGTAATATTACAGTCGGGGCATTCCATTTTAGGGGTAATATTACAGTCAGGGCATTCCTTTTTAGGGGTAATATTACAGTCAATGCATTCCTTTTTAGGGGTAATATTACAGTCAAGGCATTCCTTTTTAGGGGTAATATTACCGTCAAGGCATTCCATTTTAGGGGTAATATTACAGTCAGGGCATTCCTGTTTAGGGGTAATATTACAGTCAGGACATTCCATTTTAGGGGTAATATTACAGTCAGGGCATTCCTGTTTAGGGGTAATATTACAGTCAGGGTATTCCATTTTAGGGGTAATATTACCGTCAAGGCATTCCATTTTAGGGGTAATATTACAGTCAGGGCATTCCTGTTTAGGGGTAATATTACAGTCAGGGTATTCCATTTTAGGGGTAATATTACAGTCAGGGCATTCCATTTTAGGGGTAATATTACAGTCAGGACATTCCATTTTAGGGGTAATATTACAATCAATGCATTCCTTTTTAGGGGTAATATTACAGTCACAGTGATCTACTTTTCTTGCTCTATGGATAGGAATTTGGATTATGCCACAGCATTGTTGAGAATTCTTGTTCATTATTGAAATCCGATTTGAATGAAGATGTTTCACCTGTTTTATATAAAAATGTGCATGTGGCTTTGAATATAACAGACTAATTGTATTCTCTAGCAAGAAGCAGAACATATCTGAATCAGTATTTTATTTATTATGGCAGTGATGAAAATATAGACAATTTTGTGTGGAAAATTAATGTTTTATGCAGTGCAGATAGTGATCTTGACTTCAATGAAATGAAAAGAGATGATGATAACTGGTTAGTAGAAAATTTTATTTCAAAACTGAATTTTAACATGCAGAGATCAAAATAGCAGACAATACTGAAGCGGCAAGTTATGACAGTTTTTAGGCAATGGGCATCGTGATCTTGACTACATTGAAATAAACTGAGCGGATGATAGCTAGTTCATTGGTATTTTTGACTTGGATATTGACGATGATGAAGACTTTGATGGTTTTCAAGCTAGCTGAACATTTTGTGAACTTTACTGCTCATAAAGTTCGCCCATGTACCAATGTTGGATGTGTGCATAATATTATGAAATTTTACTGCATTCCTGGAAATGGACCAGATAAATCCAACAAAACTCTAATGTTTTTTACATTAGAATTTAATATGGAACAAAAATACTGAAGCAAAATGAACAGCTTTGTCAGCTTTCCAGTAAGGCTCTGTTCTGCTTGCTCTCCAATTCTCATGCAAGTTGTTTTAGGAAATTCTTTCTGAAGCAGATTTCACTTGTCTTTGGGGATTTCTTATGAAGAAGTTACACTGTACATGAAATTATTGAGTCCGTTTCATGAGAACTCATTAAAATTATTGAGTCAGTTTCATGAGAACTCATTAAAATTATTGAGTCAGTTTCATGAGAACTCATTAAAATTATTGAGTCAGTGTCATGAGAACTCATTAAAATTATTGAGTCAGTTTCATGAGAACTC
Organism: Margaritifera margaritifera; assembly: GCA_029931535.1. NCBI lineage: Eukaryota > Metazoa > Mollusca > Bivalvia > Unionida > Margaritiferidae > Margaritifera > Margaritifera margaritifera. The sequence continues at coordinate 769,783 of JAQPZY010001442.1, forward strand.
ATGCACACTAACAATCTATAACCTGTTTCCCATCATGTATATTTATATACTAGAAAGAGTTAGCTCCTCTTGGTCCTGTCTTGTTTCCCATCATGTATATTTATATACTAGAAAGAGTTAGCTCCTTTTGGTCCTGTCCTGTTTCCCATCATGTATATTTTTATACTAGAAAGAGTTGGCTCCTTTTGGTCCTGTCCTGTTTCCCATCATGTGTAATTTATATACTAAAAAGAGTTAGCTCCTTTTGGTCCTGTCATAAGTTCTTCACTTTGGAAGTGTATTCTTTATTACTTTTCGAGATTGATTTAATCCTCAAAGTTCAGGTTTAAAGTGTGACTAGATGTGCATGGTACTAAGTTCCAAGAAAATTATGATCTAGTTGATTTTTAGCAGGAGCTTCTGTCCAACATGGCACAACAGGATTGGGACATGTGTGCTCAAATTAGATATTTTTATGCAAGTTTTGACCAGAGAGGATGTGTGCACTTATTACATTGAATACTGTACATGAAAATTAGATTATGACATGTATTATTAAAGTGAATAAACCATCGGTACATTAGATTACCAGGTTTTCTTTTCTGATTGCATTCGATCCACATACTTATATTTACTTTTAATAAAATTGAAACAGTTAACCTTCATTAATTACATTTGTTATGTTCCAGGTCCAAACACAGATCCTCTGGAAGCACTGGATGCAATCCAGGGATATATGAAATTCTTCTTTGGTTGTCAAGAATGTTCCAAGAACTTTTTAAAGATGGCTGCCAACATAGGGTCAGAGGTAAAATCATCAGCAGACTCCATCTTATGGCTGTGGAGAGCTCACAATGAGGCAAATCAGCGTCTCCATGGTGATGTCTCAGAAGATCCAAATCACCCAAAAATACAGTTCCCATCACAGTCAATGTGCCAAACATGTTCAAGTTCCAATGTTACAGGGCCAAAAGGGGAGATAATTTGGAATTCAGAAGAGGTTCAAAAGTTTTTGCTCAGTTTTTATGATCCAGAAAAAATTCTTGAAACAGGAGAAAAAGTCCAATGGCAAAACGACTCTCATTCCTCTGAAAAGAAGAAGAAAAACCAACAGCTGGATTGGTGGGAACACCATCAACGTAAAGCTGATCTGGAAAAAATTAGAGAACTTCGACAGCTTAAGCAAGATAGAAAAAAGCAGAAAGAACTTGATAAAAAAGAAAGTAAAAACAATAGTTTAAATAAAACTGTGGATTGGGAAGTTGCTAATTTTGAAATTTTAAACAAAAGAGATAATTTTAGGGCAAGTGTATGGAAGGAAAAAGCCCCATCAGGCTGGGGTTTTAATAACATAGATTTTGGTCTCTGTCTTATGTTCTATGTGGTGTGTACTGTCATTCTGATACTGCTGTATTACCATTTTATTGTGCAACGCCATTACAGACCTTGTAAACTCTTACTCTTTTAAAAACATTTTCATCATACTGACAATTGTACTGTTCTTTTGACTCGTTTAGTACAGACTTACTTTTTAAAGTTTAAAAGTTTTGACATTATGGAAATTTGGACAGGGTGAAGTTAAAACCAGACATTTTCAAGATTTGTTTTATTATAATTCTTCTGTTTGAATCCACTCTTAAGTATGTTACTTTAAACTCTGAATCTATTCTTAGGTATGTTACTTTAAACTCTGAATCTGCTCTTAAGTATGTTACTTTCAACTCTGTTTGAATCTACTCTTAAGTATGTTAATTTAAACTCTGTTTGAATCTATTCATAAGTATGTTACTTTAAACTCTGAATCTACTCTTAAGCATGTTGCGTTAAACTCTGAATCTACTCTTAAGCATGTTACTTTAAACTCTGAATCTACTCTTAAGCATGTTACTTTAAACTCTGAATCTGCCATTAAGTATGTTACTTTGACCTCTGTTCGAATCTACTCTTAAGTATGTTAATTTAAACTCTGTTTGAATCTACTCTTAAGCGTGTTACTTTAAACTCTGAATCTACTCTTAAGTATGTTACTTTAAACTCTGAATCTACTCTTAAGCATGTTACTTTAAACTCTGGATAATAGGCAAACATAAAAATAACTTTATGTCAGAAAATAAGCATAAATGAACTTTCACAATGTCTTGTAGCAAAAAATAGCTTACAGGCAGGAATTAAATACAATAAGCAGATAAATGTGTCTTTCCCTGCATCACTTAATTTAGTTGGTTATGTAAACTGTAATTTGAATGATAAAAATTGACATATCATTATTCACTGTGAAGGAAATAGGAATGAAACCATTGTACATCAGTGTGAAATAGTACCACATTTCACTTCGGATACACCAGTATTGTTATTAGGTGTTTTTGTCCTTCCATAAAATTACTATTTAAACATACATCCAGATTTTACAGTGTCACATTTTACAATGTCACATTTTAGGCTTTTTTGCAAGAGTCAAGGTATTTTTTTCTTAGATAATTGCAAGAAGAAAGACTTCACATGGGGCTACGTACTGGTCTATAAAAGGTCACAAAACTGTTCTCATGTAAAATTTTACCTTGATTGGTTTATTTACATTTTATTGTTTAGTGGTAGATGGCAAGACAGATTTCACTTTTCTCGCAACAGTGGTATCTTCCTCATTATTTGGATGGAGATGGAGGAAACTGGAATAGAGGCTAGTTGTGTCATAAATAAAAAATAAATTCCTGTGAGAGATGCCAACACAACATCAAGTTATTTACAGCAATTAAATATATTGCACTGTTGTGTCATATTTTTTCTTGCATCATGCAACTGAAATGTATTTGTTACTGTTGAATCAATTACAATTTCAAAATTGTACACCTTATCATTGTAATAAAACAATTTTTGACCTTTGTTTAGGTGAATATAAAGTTTTAGGAACCAGTAAATCTGTCATGTTGACCCCTACTTCACATTGACCAATATGAGGGTTACTGATTCATACAACTTTATATTTACTTCAACAAAGGTATTGATAGAAGCCAACTTTATTTCCACTGAATTGTTACCTCTCACAACATTATATATTATTGACAGATAAACAAAGGTATTGATAGAAGTCAACTTTATTTCCACTGCATTGTTACCTCTCACAACATTATATATTATTGATAGATAAACAAAGGAAAAATTTTAAAGACTAAAATATACCGTATATACTCGCTTGGAAATCGAGTCCAACTGCAAACAACATAGACCCTGATCTGCCATCACATAATGCATTGGCATTGGCAGATCAGGGTCTATGCTATTTGTTCTCATGATTACTCCTAACAAACTGCATAGACCCAGATCTGCTGGTACATTGTGCAATGGCAGAGCAGGGTCTGTGCAGTTTGCAGTTGGACTTGTCTTATAAGTAGGTATAGATAGAATGTGAAAACCTATTATCTTACACTTTGTCTGTCCATTGCAGCTATCGATTTTAATAACAATCATAGACTAGTCCTTGTTTTGGCAGTCTTTGAAATTTAACTTATCACTTCTTATGATGAAGTCTTACATGAATTTTATAAAAAAATTTTTTATCTTTTACTGTTAAATACAGTTATTGTCTTCCATGCATTTGCAGATGTATCAGATACCTGCATCAGTTACATGAGTGTCATTATTGTCAATAATGTTAAGATATGTGTTAAAGTTGCTTGAAAGTAATGTATAATCCACACTAAAGCATTTTGCATGTAACACATTATTCCATGGAACTCTTGTTTAATGTAAATATTATATAACACTTTATGTATTAACATCCACATAGATCAATTTTTTTTGGACTAAATACTTACATTGCTGTAACTCTACATGTTAGCGGTAATTCTTATATTTTAAAGAATTTTCTCTTATCGGTGTGGGCATACTTTGAGGAAATATTTTCTTTCATAACAAGTACTTAGCTAACTTTGCTTACTAATATTTCTACTTAAGTCATAATAATCAGTGACATGTTTTATTTGTTTTTATATGGTACCAGCTTTATGTTAGTAAGGTATTAGATAAGTGCAATACTTTATGGTAAATATTAATCTCATTCAAAACAATATGAGAAAGAAAATTTCCTAGTCAAAATGGAGACCTTTACTTGACATATTTTCCATTATTGTTATGTTGAATATACATGTAGCACTTATAGCATGGTATAATATATTTAATATTTATGTTAGTATTAATGGATGACAAGCATAAGTGAACCATAGAGTTTTACATTTAGTTTTAGGAGAATCTAATTACATATTTGCTTTTGTATAACACACATTCAACTGGAAAAAGCATATAGCTAGATCTGCTGGTTCTGTGTCGTTATTTCCTTGACCATAGGTGTCTGGGGATATACTGACAGTGATGTTCATCTGTCTGTCCATCCATAGACAAGGTGGTGTCTGCAACATAACTTTAGTTTGCTGTGGGTTTTTTCTCAAACCTAATGTGTGCCATCCCCATGGATAAAGGCAGATGCCTATTGATTTTGGAGCTTCTTGGTCAATGCTCAAGATCACTGAATCTGAAAATGTGATTTTTCTTTCTGCATGATAAGTCTCATTTCTTTTGGCCTAATTTTCATCAAACTTCATAGGTTGACTACACATGGGCCTAATTTTCATCAAACTTAATAGGTAGACTACACAAGAGCCTAATTTTCATCAAACTTCATAGGTAGATTACACATGGGCCTAATTTTCATCAAACTTAATAGGTAGGCTACACATGGGCCTAATTTTCATCAAACTTAATAGGTAGACTACACATGGGCCTAAGTTTCATCAAACTTAATAGGTAGACTTCACATGGGCTTAATTTTCATCAAACTTCATAGGTAGACTACACATGGGCCTAATTTTCATTGAACTTCATAGGTAGACTACACATGGGCCTAATTTTCATCAAACTTCATAGGTAGACTACACATGGGCCTAATTTTCATCAAAAATTCATAGACTACACATGGGCAGAGGCAGATCCTTACTGATTTGGAGGCTACGACATAAAAGGTCTAGGTCACTGGAGTTGACATTGTAATTTTTTGTTGAGCCCACATTAGTGGGAAGTGAGACATACAGTAGCTGTCACATTTTCACAAATGTTGCTGTCTTCAATAGTTTGTTAAGGATTTGGTTACAGTTTTTCACTTCCAATATATTTTCTAAACCCTTTGATCGAATCTCATCGTACTCGGCATAAATCATTATGAATCTAAGACAGTGCATTGTGTGACATGCTGGCATAAATCATTATGAATCTAAGACAGTGCATTGTGTGACATGCTGGCATAAATCATTATGAATCTAAGACAGTGCATTGTGTGACATGCTGGCATAAATCATTATGAATCTAAGACAGTGCAATGTGTGACATGCTGGCACATCCTTTTTACCTTAAGAATCAAAGTTAGTGCCATAGAAAAATTGCATTAAGGTTTTGCTTAAGTTATTTACATTTGCTTATGTTTCCTAAACCCCACAATAGATTCCCATCATACTTGGGATGAATCATAAAGGAGGCAAAACAATTCATTCTGGGACATGCTTACTTGTCTATTGGACGTGGAAATCAAAGTCACAGTCAAAGAAAATTTGCATTGTTGTTTGGTTATATTTCCTAAAACCCTTGATGGATTTTCTTCATATGTTGCAGGGAATTATTATGTAGCTAAAACAATTGATTCTGTGACAAGTTCATTGAACCTTTGACCTTCGTTTCAGGGTCGCATATCTTACAGCAATGCTGTGATTGTGGGTCTGACAGTCCCTGACCTTCTTTTTGTTCGCTTGATAAGTCAGGTTTCCAGGATCCAGTTTTCGTCTAACTTCTTAGCCACATTACACTACGCAGAGTCAACTCTCAATTTTTATTTTGAAGCCCAAAGGTCAAGATCACAGGAGCTACAGTTATAAATTTGGGTTCCACATGATCAGTCTGATTTCCACAAATTTCCTGGACCCATTTTTTATCAACTTCATAGTTGCATTACATTTGGAAAAGGGCAGCTCCCTATTAAGTCTTAGACCAGTAGATCAAAGGCCAAGGTCACTGGACATGAAATTGCAAATTTATTTTAATTTTGCATTTGTAATAACTACAGTAATTTGCAGAGGGGGATAAACCATTCTTTTGATGGTCATTTGATCTGTCTATGATTTAAGGTGAACAGCATAGACCATGATCTGTTGACAAATTATACAAGTGCAGTTCTGGGTCTGTGTTGTTCTGCTTGGTACATGTGGTTAAAGCTCTAGAGAAGCATTTAATAAATTGGGTATTATACATGGTAAACAAATCTCTAGAGAAGCATTTAATAAATTTGGTATTATATGTGGCCAAACAAATCTCTAGAGAAGCATTTAATAAATTGGGTATTTAACATGGTCAAACAGATCTCTAGAGAAGCATTTAATAAATTGGGTATTATACAGTGTAAACAAATCTCAGGAGAAGCATTTATAAATTGGGTATTATACAGTGTAAACAAAGCTCTAGAGAAGCATTTAATAAATTGGGTATTATACAGTGTAAACAAAGCTCTAGAGAAGCATTTATAAATTGGGTATTGTACAGTGGAAACAAAGCTCTAGAGAAGCATTTAATAAATTGGGTATTATACAGTGTAAACAAAGCTCTAGAGAAGCATTTAATAAATTGGGTATTATACAGTGTAAACAAAGCTCTAGAGAAGCAATTAATTTATTGGGTATTATACAGTGTAAACAAAGCTCTAGAGAAGCATCTAATAAATTGGATATTATACAGTGTAAACAAAGCTCTAGAGAAGCATTTAATAAATTGGGTATTGCACATGGTTAAACAGTACTCTAGATAAGCATTTAATAAAATGGATACATGTGTTTTACTCCCTGATTTGGAACTAATTGTGTTTTTTTAATCTGATATTTTGCGAATACTGTAAAACACAAACATGTTGTACCAGAGTCAAAGTCATCAAGACATTAATCATGCCTTTTTAATATATTAAATGGCTTGGTAGCCAGGACTAATTCAGGGTGCATTTGATTCTATGTCTTGATATTAGTGAATGTTCTCACAGTTATCAAGTACTATCGTTTCACACATGCATGGAGCATCCTGAACTTTGTTCAATAACATAGCTTATATTAATCAAATGCACCATCATACAATGTGACTATTTTTACATTAGTGCAATATTCTGACAACTTTTGGACTAAATACTTAAATTCTTGTGCATAATTTGAATGCATTTAAAAATTTCTTTTTGAGTTTTCAGTCAATTTCTTTGTATAAAATATACTGCTTATCTAATGGTTTGATTCAATATTAAGTCTGTTAATTTACCTGCATTTTTTAAGGATGATCACTTGGGAAATGTTCGAATATTGAACTTTAAAAATAAAAAAATTATTTGTACATAGCTAAATGCCCAAGCAATTGAAAATCACTTACAAAATGTATAGGTTTGTTTGCATTTTATTGCACTACTCTTTGTTGAAGTATATGAAGGTGGGTGAATTTTTTCAGTATGATGCAATTACAGAGATCAGAGATTCAGTATCCTGGAAAAGAAGGTCTGTACTGCTGATTTATGGTAGTTCCTGGAAAAGAAGGTCTGTACTGCTGATTTATGGTAGTTCATAAATTACTAGAGATTTCCCAAGGTCTTGCATACATTTTGTTGACTGTTATCATTTTCATTCACAAAACTGTTATTGTGATTTTCAAAAACTGTATAAGCAGTTTTCATTCTCATTATTTAAAAAGAGACAGAAGTCACAACCATGTTGTTTTATGTCCAGTCTCTCCCAGAGTTCATAGTATGTCCAATCTCTCCCGGAGCTCATAGCATTCTGAGACATTCTGGCAGGATTGCATCTAAAATGCACAAATCTGAAAGTCCAATTAAATTAAATATTTTGTGCCAAATTTTTTTAATTTTTGCGGGCATAATCATGCCAAAAATAAGGATTGAGCGCAAATTTTCATAAATCATGTACTTATTTACAAGAATTGTAGAAATTACCTATTTTGCTAATGTACAGTATTGCTATGTGGACCATTGAATAACATCATTGGTTCCTCTGTGACACAAGCTGAATTCTGATTGGATATTACACAGCTTAGAGTATAAATGCCCTATTCATGCTGTGTTGTACTATATTTACTCTGGTGCCTTTTTCCTTACAAAGGTAAATCCAGGCACAATCAAGTGGTTGTGTTTTCTAAACTCTGTTGACTGCCATTTCAGTTGGTTGAAGAGTGACGGTAGCATAGGAATGCCGAATTTTGTTAGAACTAATGGCTTTGTTTCTTTAATGAAATAAATATATCTAATCACATTTAGCTGATTGCGATTAGACATGTTCATTTTGTTTAAGAAAATGCACCTCTTGATCAACCAGCTTTGGCATTACTTGGCTACCTTTGCTCTTCAAGCAACTGAAATGGCAGTCAACAGAGTTTGAAAAATGCACCACTTAATTGTGCCAGAATTTAACTAAATAAAGAAAAAGTCCTCAGAATAAGTATTGTATGAATAAAGCAGATAAATTCTAAGCTGTGCAAACAGTGTCAATATAGGCTGCCAGCTATGTGAGGTATTCTTTGAAAAATATGGCCTCTGGTTCCCATTGATGAAGTTGAAACAGAACTACACAGCAATGATTGTTATCGCAGTAAGATGTTGACCTCCCCCTTCCCCTCTTTATTCACATCCGGGTCGACTGCGATAAATGTAGACACTAGCACTAGTAATGCTGGTGCATCATGCGACAACAGATTTTGGTTTACGTGTTTGAAGTTGAGCTAGGGCACACTATGAACCCAGCCTTGGATAAACTGCTTGTTGTTAAGCAGATTTACAACCTCTCTCATTCCATTATTGATTTATAAGATCAAACCCCTGTTATAATTTATTTATTTGATTTCTAAATCTTACATCTTTGTTACTCAGTGTGAATGGGTGTAGACTGTGTCTGTAAGAGAGGGAGACAGAGATTTATGAAAGTTGTGTAAGACTTTGTAGTGTCTTTGTAGTATATTCTGCAAATTGGCCAAAGTTTCTTGTGTACATGTTTTATTTTTTTAATCTCCTGAGAGACTGTCATATTTAGATAGTTATCATCACTTTGCATGGCCATTTTATGTGCACACATCCTAACCTCATCTAACTAGGTCAAGGTCAATTTTTATACATTTTTGGCTGTCATAAAACTGCCCAGACTTAAGAAGCAGACACTGGACAAGTCATTGAGACATGCTTTTCCTCAGAACATTGTGTAAAATAGTAATTGCCTTTTTTTCATGTAATTGATTCAGAGTTACTGGAGAAATCAATATATATTATAGCACTTGCTCTTGTTCTGCTTTCATTTTTAGTTACTTTTTTGATGCCCTAAGAGGCCCCAACTATGACCAGATTGGCCACTCTTTTTTCAACTATAATAGATGACAGTGTCCAAATTTACTAAATCCTAGAATGCAACCAGCTTAGGTAACAATTGATATCATATTGATGATGTCATAATGCAGGCATGTGCAAATTCCTCCAGGGTGCAGGCCAGATAGCGATTTTTAAATGTACCCTTATGATGTGAATGTAACTGGATAAAACCAGGTTGCAGGTCGAATGTGGCCCATGGGCCATAGGTTACATATGTCTCTCATAATGTAATACATCATTTTGAGCTGTGCAGTAAATGTTAATTTTACAAAAGCAGATATCCTTAATGTGTTTATGGATAAGTAATAGCACTCTTATCAACAACCAGAAAACTTTATCGTTTTACATTTGAGCTGTTTAAATTGTATTGATTTTAATTCAGCATTAACTGTACAAGAAATCTCAACAATATAGTGCGGGTCATGCAGCAAGTTGTAACAACTTGCACATATATTGCAGCTATTAATACACATTGTCCCAAGTTTTTGAAGGTTCCTGTTTGTTATGAGATTCTTTAAGCACTTTTTTTTATCTATGTCAGTACCAGAATGCAACTCTAGTGATCCAGATGAAATATTACAAGTAAATTACTTCTTTTTGCTCAAATCCCGAAAATCTTACTACATCTAATGTGTTCAGAGCAGAAAGTTGAAAATAAATGTATATAAGTGTATAGTAACATTAGTTCAAATTATGGGGTGGGGCAATATCATACTGATGTTTCAATTTAGACTTTGCCATGATGTGTGTGTATATATATTAATGTGTTTTTGTGTCAAATGATACCAAATGTTTGGAAGGGGGGGAATATACACTAATGTTTCAAAAATGTAAAACAATTCACAAGTACATGTCAGTTAGCATTGCTTAGTATCCCTGTGTCTCTTATTAGCAGCCCCACTCAGTGAAGTTGGCAGAGCTATACAGTAATCAAGTTCATCTGTCCATCAACAATTTGGTTTCTGCACGATGACTATTCTGGAAATTGTTGGATTTGAATCAAATTTGGTTTTCAGCTTTATGTTGGGGGACCTTGAATGAGTTTGATTTTGAGCTGCCTTAGAAGAAATGTGGCCCTTTATTGTCCTCCACCCACACCCTGGACTAACTTGCATTTCCACTAGATAACAATTTGATTTCCACAAGATAACAATAACAATTTTTGGATTTCTACCTTATTTGGTATACAGCTTTATATTGTTGAGATCTCTATTTAACTCAATTTACAACATTTCACAAAAGCTTTTACTAGAGTTATGGTCCTTAATAGCCTGTCCTCCTAACTTTGGTTTCCACAGCATAACTTTACAAAGGATTGTTTAATATCATCCAAATGCGACATGCGGCTTGATATTGATTAGATCTCAAAATAGTTTGATTGTCAGCTTTTAACATTAATTATACAAGTTATATTCTCCAATTGCCTGTTCACCTAAATTTTGGTCTCAACAGCATAACTTGACCAGGGATTGTTGGACTTTAGCCAATTTTTACATGCAGCTTTATCTTGATGAGACCACCAACAAGTTTGATATCTAGCATTCCATGATGTTCTTTACATGAGTTATGGCCCCTGATTGCTTGTCATTCTAACTTTTTGCTTTCCACAGAAATTACTGTTAAATGGATTTCAAATTTGCTATGCAGCTTCATACTGATGATACACTGAATAATTTAGATTTCCAGCATTCCAAATCATCCTTTACAGTAATTATGACCCTTGATTGTGCATTTTTTTTTACTTTGGTTTCACAACCTGACTTTACTAATGTTTGTTTGATTTTAATTAAATTTGACACTTGACTTTACATTGATGAGATCTTGATTGAGTATTATTTCCAGCATTCCATGCTATCATTCACAGGAGTTATGACCCCTGAGTGCTTCTTCTCTTAAACTTTGGTTTCTGCAGCCAGTCTTAATCTTTAGTTGTCAGATGTCAGCCAAATTGCTGTGCAGCTTTATTATCCCCTGCCCAATACAGTTGGCAGGGCATATAGAAACAGGTTACCCCTGCCCAATACAGTTGGCAGGGCATATAGAAACAGGTTACCCCTGCCCAATACAGTTGGCAGGGCATATAGAAACAGGTTGCCCCTGCCCAATACAGTTGGCAGGGCATATAGAAACAGGTTGCCCCTGCCCAATACAGTTGGCAGGGCATATAGAAACAGGTTCCTTTCATCCATACATCAGTTCATCCACCCCTCACACTTTTATTTCTGAAGCATAACTCCAAGACTGTTCAAATTATCTCCAAGAAACTTGGTACATACATTTTAGACTAATGGTCCATATGTGTATTTTGCTTTTACAGTTCAGTTTCAGAATTTTTCATGTTTATGTTGGTTTGCCTATCCATCTATTCATGCTTTTATTTCTGGGCCAAGACTTCAAAACTGTTTAAAATATTTCTTTGAAATTTAGTAGGTAGATTAGACCTGTAGTGTTTAAATTTTTTATCCATTTGTTTCTTCATCCATTCATCATTCATGCTTTCATTTCCAGGTTGTAACTCCAAAACCATTCAAGATATCTGTATGAAATTTGATACATATATTAGACTGGTAGTATAGATCTGCCTTTTGCTATTCCAAATTCTTCAGTTTCAATATTTTCTGTTTTAATCTGTTTGTTCGTCCAAGATGTCTTTGAAACTTGATAAACACCTTAGATAGGTGAATCGCATGTGCTTTTGCCATTCTTAATCCTTCAGTTTCTACATTTTGCATATTTTGTCCATTATCCACACTTAGTTTCCAGGGCAAAATTCGACTTTAAAAGCTCTTTAATATATGTCTATGAAATTTGGTACACCTATTAGACTGATGGTGTAGTTGTGTCTTTTGTTCTTCACAATTCTTCCATTTCAATATTTTTAATGCTTTTGTCAGCTTCGTAATCCATTTATCATTCATGCTTTAGTTTGAAGGGAAAATAATCCAGAACTACCAAAATATATCCCTGAAATGTATACATATTAAATGTAGACTAGTGGTGTAGATGTCCCTTTGCTATTCACAGCTCTTAATTTTAACTATTTGCAGTGTTTTCATCTGTTTATCTATTCATTCATTCATCCACCATTCACACTTTTGTTTCCGGAGGAAAAACTTCCCATGTCCTTTGTAAATACAAACTTCCTATATATTAAATCTTGGACATATCCTTTTGTCTCCTCGAAACAGTTTGGCAGAGCAGGGGGATACAGATGACTCTTCTTGTATTGAAGAGCTCTAAGATGTGTTTAATTTGTCAGATGTCTGCTTTCCAAGAGGTTCATTCTAAAGATACAACATCATTAATTAGTGGAGTAATTGCTCCTTTTTTAAATCTTTTTTATTCCAACTTTGGTTTTTGCACAGGATAATCTAGGATTTGAATTTAATGTAATGTGCAATTTTAAAATTGTTGAACTCTTGCATAAATTTGTTTGCCAGTATTTTACATCATCATTTGTTAGGTTATGACCCATTATTTTTGGATACACCCTGTTTTGTTTCCACAAAGTTCCTCTGTTTAAGGTCTTGCTTAACAAATCGTAACTGGTGGGGAACGTTATAATGGATCCATCACTAATAGCTCTTGTTACCTATAAAATTGAGTTGAAGTTACAAGTCTGTAGAATTTAATAATTTTTAATGCATTAGAACTTATTTTCTGAGGCACATGGACATGGACAGGGCTTAGAACACATTTCAGAGAGTTTAATTGTGTTTTTGAAGTCACATTCAAAGTAATAAAATACCATATATGCTCATGTATAAGTTGGATCCAATGAAAACTGCATAAACCCAGATATGCCATTGCATAATGCAAAGGCAAATCTGGGTCTGTGCAGTTTTGTTAGGAGTCATTTAGTAGAACAAAGCAAGTATATACGGTAATTGCCTTTTTTATTTGCTAATTACAGTTTTTCCTTTTTTTTTTTTTTAAATATTTGACTTTACATCACCCAATTTGGGTTAGATAAACTTATTGTTTATCTATATAATATCTTATGATTATTTTATTTATATTTACCTATTGGCACTCTTAAATGTACCTGGTAGCATATTAAAGTAAAATTAATCCAAAGTTACCTGTCATGCTCTGCAAATGTTTTTGTTAATTGGATACTACTTTGTACATACATTTAAAGTATTGCAAGTTGTCAAGTCAGAGAAGACTCTAATGTAATCAAACCGGCTGCATAGTAATCTTTAACTTTTTGTTTATTTCAGAAATGCCAAGATACAGTCCCTTGTTAATTTAGTAACATACTTTTAGCTATTTTTATAACCATGGTATTGCAGATACATGACAGCTGCCAAATACTTACTTTTCTCATGTCATAATGTGAATGTGTATCATTTGTTACGACTCTATGGTCTATAAAACTGTAACAGAAAGAAAGTGAAACCAACAAATCAAGTAAAAATCAACAAGCAATTTATTTCGAGATAATTAAAATCAAAAATCAAAAAGTCACTTACAGTTATGTGTATTAAAATCCAAATAATCCAATAAGAATTAGTGTTCTAATCACAAGTCCTAAATATAGAATGTTCCGAATTCACGGCTGTATCCTTGAAAGTTATGATGTGTCAATGGTCTTCAAAGTCCTGATGTGCTAGTAGTCTTTAATGTGCTGATGTCAAAATGAAATACTCCAAAATATTTCTGTATAAGTTCACATAAATTCCAAAATCATTAATTAAAAATCCAAAATCCAAAAGTCTATGAGCACTGCTATAATCCAATGAATATGTAAATAATTCCTCTCTTAGAATTTGGAATGACTTTCCACAACTGTAATATCTCTTTACAAGACTGATAGTTATGTCGAAACTGAAAAACTGTCCACTAAACATGGTATATATCAAGATTGGTCACATGACAGAATATTCTAGAATATGTGTCATCTTAATGGAATTTTACTTGTATGGACATGACTTTTTACACACAACTCTAAAAATTTTCCAGTTTTATCTGTAAACAAAATCAACCTTGACCTCAAACTTGATAAACATTATGTTGATCAAAACTATCCTTTAGCTCAAATCTGAAGTAAACAACCTAATTCAAGGACACTAGTTAAACGTGTTTTTCCTGATAAACATTAAGATTTAAGCAAATATTAAAGTCAAGAAACATTTATAATGCATCAACAGATAATTTAAATGATTGGCTGAAATTTGGTGCAGAAAGAACTGGTGCATTCTTAAGCATGGCCTTTAACTTGTCAAAAGATTCCTGACATTTGTCAGACCAATGAAATTTGGTTTTCTTGCTCAATAAACTTGTTAAAAATTCAGCAATTTTGGAAAAATTGGAACAAAATTTCCGATAATATCCAGCCATACCTAGAAATCGCATCAGTTGCTTTTTACAAATTGGTACTTGAAATTCAGAGATAGCTTTGACCTTAGCATCTATAGGTTTAACTTGACCTTGTCCCACAATATGTCCTAAAAATGTGACACAAGCATGGCAGAACTCACTTTTGCTCAAATTAATTGTCAGATTCGCATCGCTGAGTCGATCGAAGAATTTTTGAATGGTTTTCAAATGATCTTCCCAGGTGTTGTTGTAGATAATGACGTCATCGATATAAGCGTCACAACTATCAAGACCAGATGTTATCATGTTCATCAGACGTTGAAACGTTGCAGGCGAATTTTTCATTCCAAACGACATAACTTTATATTGTTAAAGTCCATCTGGATTTACAAATGCTGAAATTTATTTTGCCCTTTCCGTCAGTGGAATTTGCCAGAATCCTTTTAAAAGGTCAAACTTGGTGACATATTTCGCATTTCCAATTTTATCAATGCAATCGTCCATTCTTGGGATTGGAAATGAATCTGTTTTGGTGACACTGTTGACTTTTCTATAGTCAGTACACATGCAGAATGTATTATCTGGCTTGGAAACAAGAATACATGGTGAACTCCAGTTACTTTTACTTGGTTCTATGAAATCATTCTCCAGTAAATATTGAATTTCTTTCTTCAAATAGTTCTGTTTGAGAGGATTCATCCTATAAGGATGCTGTTTCACAGGCGCAGAATCTACAATGTCAACGTCATGATAAATTTTACTTATTTGTGTTGGAACATCAGGAAACAAGTGATCATAGTCATGTAATAGCTGTTTTAGTTTATTTCTTTCCTGTTGTTGTAGATGTGAAAGTTTCTGGTCTAGATTGTTCAATATTTCTGAATTCCGAAGATTGGTTATACCAGAGTCACTATAGTCTGATTGTACTCCATCGTTGATATCTTCACCGTGTGGGACAAGTACAACTAAATTAACAGAATAATTAGCTGGGCTATCTCTGTCAAAATATTCCTTTAACATATTTATATGACAAAGTTGTTTCTGTTTCCGTCTCCCAGGAGTGTTAATGATATAATTTAAGTCATTTACTTTCTTTGCAACGGTATAAGGACCATAAAATTTAGCCTGAAGAGGATTTTAAGGTATGGGAAAGAGAGCCAGAACTTTGTCACCAGGTTTAAAACTCCTTTCCTGTGTATTTCTGTCATACCTTAATTTCATTTTTGACTGGGTAGTGTGAAGATTAGTTCCTGCTACTTCACAGGCCTTTGACAACTTGTATTTGAAATCAGAGACATAATCAAGAAGATTAATCTTTGGATCTTCATTTGAAAGAAGTTTCTCTTTCAATAATTTCAATGGTCCACGGACAGTATGACCAAAAACTAGTTCAAAGGGACTAAAACCCAACGACTCTTGAACTGATTCCCTAACAGCAAACAACAACAAATGAACACCCTCATCCCAATCCTTTTCTGTATCAAAGCAATATGATCGAATCATATTCTTCAAAGTTTGATGAAATCTTTCCAAAGCTCCTTGACTTTCAGGGTGATAGGCAGAAGATTTAAACTGTTGGATGCCTAATTCATACATAACTTGTTGGAAAATTCCTGACATAAAATTTGATCCTTGATCCGACTGGACAGATTTGGGAAGGCCAACAAGTGTAAAAAACTTCACCAAAGCTTTCACAATAGTTTTAGTTTTTATATTTCTTAGAGGAATTGCCTCTGGAAATCTTGTAGACGCACACATGATGGTCAACAAGTATTGGTTGCCTGACTTGGTTTTAGGTAAAGGACCAACACAGTCTACCATTATTCTACTAAATGGTTCATCAAATGCAGGAATAGGTTGCAAATGAGCCTTAGGTATTTTCTGATTGGGTTTTCCTACTATTTGACAAGTGTGACAAGATCCGCAGTATTTAGAAACATCACTTTTGAGTTTCGGCCAATAAAAATTATTCAAGGTCTTGTGATAAGTCTTACGGACTCCTAAATGACCAGCCAAAGGAGTTTCATGGGCTAGATTAAGAATTTCCTGTCGATATGTCTTAGGAACAACAATTTGATAGCTCACTGACCACTCGTCACCAGCGGGTACCTCAGGTGGTCTCCATTTCCTCATAAGGACCCCATTTTTCACAAAGTAACACACTGGAACTTGTGTGGCTTCAGTTTCACTAATAGCCCTCTGAAACAAACAAGATATCTCGGGATCTTGCTCCTGTTCAACGACAAGAGATTGTCGTTTGTCACCCTGATTAGAACAAAGAGAATGAGTTGCCAAAAGAGGATCACTGTGATCAATACCGTTTGATTGATCAATACCTGAGGAAAAAGTGACCTCATCAAAAAACTGACCAATACATGTGTCAGCGAAAGGAATAATATCCTGATCAACATCACTCTCAAGAGCTCTTTTTGCCATAGCTCTAGTAACTGCACAAGCAGGGTACAAATCAGGATTTCGATTTTGACAAGATCAACTTTCTGATCCAAACAAGGCTTGTCAGTTACAAGTGGATTAGCCACTACCTTATCTCCAGCTAGGTCATTGCCTAGTAATAAATGAACGCCCTCTATGGGTAAAGAAGTCACTGCCCCAACAGTCACAGGTCCGGAAACTAAGTCTGATGCCAAATTTACACAATGAAGAGGAACATTTACAAAGACGCACTCTACACCCTGAACAAGAACACTTTCACTTGAAGAAGACTCCTCAGACAAAGGCAAAATACCTGATAATAAAAAGACTCTGAGAAGCTCCAGTGTCCCTTAATATTTTAATCGGGATAGGCTTGGCAGAATCACCAATAAGTGATATAGAACCTTCTGACATGAATGGTTCATAAGCCTCTAAAATAGAATCAGACTGGGGTTTGTTTGACCCAACAAATGTATTGCTTTCAATACAAGACCGTGACCTTGACCTCTTTGAAAAAAGAGCATTCGGAAAAGCTCTGTCTTTACTCTGTTGCTTATTTTTCAACTTGAAGCAATCAGAAATAACGTGCCTTTTCATTTTACAATAAGTGCACGTAGGAAGGGATAAGGATTTCTGATCAGTCTTATCAGATGTTTGATTCCTAACAGTTGTGCTGTTGTGAAATTTGGAAGTTCTCGTATGAGACTGAAATGGTTTTTTACCAGAAAACTGCTGAGAGGACGACTTATTGCCAAATGAAATTTTGTGAGTCAAGGAATAATCATCAGCCATACGAGCAGCATTTTCCAAAGTTTCTACATTCTGCTTGTCAAGATAGGTCTTAACATCACTATGGATGCACCTCTTGAACTCTTCAATTAATACGAGCTGTCTGAGGTTATCATAATCTTGATCAACTTTCCTGGCTGAGCACCACCTATCAAATAGTTGTTCTTTTTCCCTTGCAAATTCGACATGAGTTTATCAAGTTTCTTTTCTACAATTCGTAAACCTTTGCCGATATGCCTCTGGTACCAACTCATAACCCTCAAGATATACTCCTTAAGCACATCATGATCAGTGCTTTGGTTGTACCAACAGTGAAGTGTAGACTTCACGAGCTTTGCCAATAAGAACACTTTGTAATAGCAAAGTCCAATACTCTCTGGGCCATTTCAAGTTTTCAGCAATTTTCTCGAAATGAAGAAAGTATTTATCTACTTCTTTTTCCTGAAAAGGGGGTACTAACCTAATAAATCTAGTAACATCAAAACCTGAACTTGTGTTTAAAGGAGTGGAGTGTGCTCTGTTTGCCAGTTCTAATTCTCTTAATTTAAATTGCATTTCCCTTTCTTCTCTTTCCATCTGCATCTGTATTTGCCTCTCCTCTTTCTCTCTCTCTCTCTCTCCATCTGCATTTGCCTCTCTTCCTTCTCTCTCTCCATCCGCCTCTCTTCTTTTTTTTTCTCTCTCTCTGAATCTGAAGCTTTGCTAACTCTAAATCCATCTGGTTCTTTAACTCTAATTCCCTTAATTTCCTGTCAGAACCAGATACAGACTTTCTCTTCAAACTTAAAGCACTACTATCAAAAATTCCCTTTCCTACTAAATATTGAATTAAAATAATCTTTATCTCCTGTTTTGTCAATGATGCTTTTGCCTCAGACAGACTGTATTTTCTGGCAAGTTCGAGCAACTCATCCTTTCTCATACACTCTAACCCCTCCCGGGTAGGATTTGAAATGAAATTCTGAACATTAGATGCCATTGTGAATGCTTGTTGGTTTCACACAAAAAATTTCTCTATTAAAATCTTTGCGAAAGACAAAAAAAAAAAAAAAATCCGAGACAAAATCAATATGAATTTCAAAGATAACTTTAATATCTCTAATATACTTTAAAGAAATTCTATCCCGGACGAGCCCCCAATTTCTGTTATGACTCTATGGTCTATAAATCTGTAACAGAAAGAAAGTGAAACCAACAAATCAAGTAAAAATCAACAAGCAATTTATTTTGAGATAATTAAAATCAAAAATCAAAAAGTCACTTACAGTTATGTGTATTAAAATCCAAATAATCCAATAAGAATTAGTGTTCTAATCACAAGTCCTAAATATAGAATGTTCCGAATTCACGGCTGTATCCTTGAAAGTTATGATGTGCCAATGGTCTTCAAAGTCCTGATGTACTAGTAGTCTTTAATGTGCTGATGTCAAAATGAAGTACTCCAAAATATTTCTGTATAAGTTCACATAAATTCCAAAATTATTAATTAAAAATCCAAAATCCAAAAGTCTATGAGCACTGCTATAATCCAATGAATATTTAAATAATTCCTCTCTTAGAATTTGGAATGACTTTCCACAACTATAATAGCTCTTTACAAGACTGATAGTAGTGTCGAAACTGAAAAACTGTCCACTAAACATGGTATATATCAAGATTGGTCACATGACAGAATGTTCTAGAATATGTGTCATCTTAATGGAATTTTACTTGTATGGACATGACTTTTTACACACAACTCTAAAAATTTTCCAGTTTTATCTGTAAACAAAATCAACCTTGACCTCAAACTTGATAAACATTATGTTGATCAAAACTATCCTTTATCTCAAATCTGAAGTAAACAACCTAATTCAAGGACACTAGTTAAACGTGTTTTTCCTGATAAACATTAAGATTTAAGCAAATATTAAAGTCAAGAAACATTTATAATTTCCTAAAATATCTATAATATTATATAAGCATCATACATAACACATTGTTTTGATTTTTAAACAAATAAAGTGAAGTAAATGAGCTAATCTGAGTCATTTCATTTATTACAAGACTATATCCAGTTGACTTTAGATAAAGAATGAGCAATGCTGCCCATTAAGTTGAATCACAGATGTACTGATGAATGTGGCCATAAGAGAAATATTGTATACAGCAGATGCAAACACCTACAAATTTGGCTGAATCAAAAACTATAGTCCAAAAGTATTTGGTCTAATCCACCATGCATCAGTTTCCATTCTGTCAGTTTGCTTAGATGCATGTTCCTCTAGTTATGCCAATTTACTATCATTATTATTATTATTATTATTGTTATTATTATTATTATTATTATTACTTTAATATTATTTCTTCATTATTGTATCTATACCTTTCATCTTTTAGATTGTATTATTTCATGTTTACATTTATTTTAAAGGGTTTATCTTCGTTAGGTATTTTTGCAATTCTGCATATTTTCATTTTTACCTTCTTTCTTTTATCATGTAGTTCTTCATGTTGAATTTGAAGGGTGTATATACCTGGACATTTTTTCTGCAATTCTTTATATTAACATTTGTGGAACTTTACAATTATTTGGCACCATATACCCACTATTGTGCTGACATGCCATTAAACCCTAACACATACATACATACATACATACATACATACATACATACATACATACATACATACATACATACATACATACATACATACATACATACATACATACATACATACATATATTATCACCTTCCCTTATAATGTAAATATTTGCATATCTTTGTTTTTTGTAGTGGCAAATATATCTGGCATATAAAGTTAGCAGTGAATAGTTATGAACTGTTGTAGATGGCGCTATGAAGCGCAAGCTCGCAATGACGTACCTAACTAGGTCACACCAAGCAACGTAGTGCTATTGTGCTGATATCTTGTATCAAATCTCACTTGCCTTATTCATAAATAAGAAAGCAATATCTAGACATGTAGAGATTTCTTCTTATTTTCTTCTGGGGGGTTTTCTTCAGTTTAGACCTTTTCATTATTCTTGATAATTTTTAGCTCTACTGTCACAGACCAAAAGAGCTTATGGGATGGTCTGTTATCTGCTGTCCATCGTCCATCCATCCGTTAGCACAAGTTTGTTATCGCTACTCCTCCTAAACTACCTTGAGGATTGCCTAGAACACACACATTCATCCCATGGTCTGATTGGTCCTAAATAAAAATGGTGCAGCTAGGACATCCAAAATGGCCACCACAGTGTCCATCTTGAAAATCTTATCGCTACTTCTTCTGAATGGATAGTCATATCAACATGGGGTTTTCACTAAAAGATTTATGGTGTCTAGTTGGTCTTAAATGAAAATGGTGTCGATTTGATGTCCGATATGGCCGCCACAGTAGCCATCTTGAAAATTTTGTTATTTCAACTCCTCCTCATGAATGGTCATATCAAAGTCTTCTTATGATGTCTAGTTGGTCCTAAATTAAGATGGTACCAGTCTGATGTCAAATATGGCCACCATGGCAGCCATCTTTAAAATATTGTTATCACTACTCATCCTGAATGGATGGTCATATCACCAAGGGGTTTTCACCAAAAGACTTCCTATGATGTCTAGTTGGTACTAATTGAAAATGGAGCCGATCTGATATCCATTATGGCCGCCACAGTGGCAATCTTGAAAATCTTGTTATTGCTACTCTTCCTGAATGGATGGTCATATAAACAAATGGGTTTTCACTAAAAGAACTCTTATGATGTCTAGTTGATCCTAAATGAAAATGGTGCCGATCTGTTGTCCAGTATGGCCACCATGGCAGCCATCTTGAAAATATTTTTATCACAACTCTACTTCAACAGAAAGTCATATTGATGTGGGATTTTCACCAGAAGACTTCTAATGATGTCTTAAATTAAAATGGTGCCGATCTGACGTCCAGTATGGCCACCACAGCAACCATCTTGAAAATCTTGTTAATGCTACTCCTGAATGGAAAGACATATCTTGGAAATATTGTTATCTCTACTCCTCTCCGAATGGATGGCTATATCAACATGGGGTTTTTACACATAGATTTCTAATGTTATCTAGTTGGTGCCAGTTATGCACCCAATATGGCTGCCACAATGACTGTCTTGAAAATCGTGTTGTCATTATATCCTGAATGGATGATCATTATGAGAGGGGTTTTTCACCAAGTCCTAAATGAAAATGGTGCCACTCTTACATTCACTATGGCTGCCATGACGACTGTCTTAAAAATCTTGTTGCCAATACTCCCCCTAAATGAATGTGCATTTTGACCAGGGGTTTTCACTAAAGGATTTCAAATGATGCCTACTTGGCCTAAAATGAAAATGGTGTCAAGCTGACATCCAATATGCGTACTACAGCAGCTAATTACTTTCAATTATTTTCGCCCAGTATAGCAGAGCGTCAGTCCCTTTGAGGGACTCTTGTTTTTTCTCTGTGCCAAAATGTATATATCAATTGTTTTACACGTGTCACTCTTTCTCTTTATGTGTCTCTTTTTTTTTTTTAATTCTCATCTGAGGCACAGGGGCTCGTATTGTTGCTTACAATTTACCTATCAGTCATACGTGTGCTATATAATACTACAAGTAGTATTATATGGTGCATGTATGACTGATATGTAAATTATTGAGCGACAATACGAGCCCCTGTGATCTGAGGGAGACCTTGCTTGAGCTGAAACTTAAGAAAACTATGTTATTTTCAACTGATAGTCAAGTGCCTCTGTGGTTGATGCTTCCATATATATATATATATATATATATATATATATATATATATATATATATATATATAGAGAGAGAGAGAGAGAGAGAGAGAGAGAGAGAGAGAGAGAGAGAGAGAGAGAGATACATACATAGGTAGATAGACAGATAGTGGTCCCTCCCATTAAAGCATGCAGTACAACTTTGATACCCGCCCAGGACAGCCAGGGTCGGCATCTTGTTGGATTTCACCCTGGTACTCTTGCGTGATTGGTTGCCATACTTACCAAGCATGTGACAACAAGGCGGATCAAATTTCTTAGTCATAATGTTATTGATGTCTATTGAGCACAGTGAAAATTTATTTTTGTATAATTCACTCCAGTGGATCATTAAAATTATTTATATTGGAAAATCCACTAATTCACGGGCTAGCATTACATAAATAGCTATTAATGTGTTAAATTTGCCGTTAAACTAACAACAACGAAAAACTGAGTATACTGCGGTCCCTTTTATAACGCGGGTGTAATCATAGACCCCATTATATCATGTAATAGTAGTATTGTATATAATGTATCCAACTATAAGGCGAACTCACTAATAACACGATACACCTTTATAGCTCCATGAAATGGCATTATATTGAGGGAACACTACATATTTTCCTTGGGTTCCAGATATATAGGAGGGTTATATAACATACACCTCACTTAACTGATGATACAGCAAATAGGCACCAATAACTGTACAGTGACATATGTAACATTTGTTCAAACCTTTTCACTTTAATTTTCAAACACAATACACAGGACACCTTTCCACAAAAGATAAAACTGTGCTCAATTGAAAGTCGTTTGTAGACAGGTTGGATTGTATTTCCTGTTTACTGAAGGTTTCTGAAGGATGTATAATGACAGGCATGTAAGTAATACAAAGCCTCATTGACTAACATCGGTCACTCAAATAATTTACATTACTTGAATTACTTTTTCAGTCATGATTTAAATCATTCTTATGCCTGCCTTAAAAACTTCAGAAATTCAAAACTCCAATGAAAGTTTCTTTTGGCCTGCTGCACTTAAGAGTTTTTGAAGTCCTACTGTATTTTCTGCATGTCGTTGATACTTTTTCTAGGTTGTCATTAATTAAACGACTGATTTATTAAATGATTGATTTACTGATTACCTGCATTAGTTGCATCAAAATGTGAAATACAGTGTCAGTATTTAATTGATATAAAGACTGACTTCTGGACATACTGCCTTGTATTCCCATATACAACATATTTGGTTACAGTATTTTATTCCTCGACTGATTTATTGATTATCTCTCCAGCACCGGCTGCTGCAAAGAGATGTACAATTTTAAATTACAATATCTGCCTGGTTTTATTGCAACTACATTGCCTTTGATTATATCTCTGTGTTCATTATTAGCTGGCTGCCACCAAACTTGGCCCATAAGTTCAACAGAGTGAAAGATCTCGAGTGATATATGGGTCAAGAGCAAGGTTAATTGGCGAGAGCATTATATTTATTTATTTATTTCCAGTGGGATACTAAGTGTAAATGGCGCCCAGTGCTACGATGATGGCCCAAAGGGCCAGACTATAAGGCCCGAATTTTTATCAGCTGTTTTGGCGGCCCCAAGACCTCTGGCACCTGCCCCCCTCCCCATCCCCCCCCCCCCCCCCCCGTTACTACGCTACTGTTTATTTAGACCCTAATGTAAATGCTCTGTTTAGATTGATTCAGTGCGTTCTACTAGTATGTGAATTTCACATAAATGCTGCCATATTTATCACAGATCTTGGAAATTTAAATGTCTAAGGACCTAGGCTGAGTCATGCAGTATTATGAATTAGATTACTAAACAGCAGAGTTTAGCCTTTAATTGTTGATCATTCGCAGTTACCTCATGTGATGATTGTTGAATCTTAAATCAATATTCATCGCTTTTAACATGTTGATAGAGACAGTTAATGGATATATCGACTACGTTCCTCATATTTATTGTCCTACAAATTCTTTTAAAATTATTTTTTTTTAGAAATTTGAATACACATTTCAACAGTTCTTTCAAAGATGATTGAAAATTTCACCCAAATCAGAAACATTACCAGGATATAGCAACGTGGTTCGTGTAGGTTATATGCAGAAACTATGTGTCAGAGATCCATTTCACAGGGATTTTCACAAATAGCCACTACATAGGTGATTATGTCATGATTTACACATGGCTAGCAAAATAGTTTGTAAGCATTTGGTTGGGCTCATTGATTAGAAGTGTTTGATTTACAGTTATCGATATGCTTGACAAACAGTTGTCGATACAATTGTATATCAACTGCCTACGAACAACAATTAAAGTTTATAACTGTTGCCCTGCCACATAGGCGACCACGAGGGAAATTGTAAAAGCATCCGTCTATCCGCCTTTTTGTCCGTCTATTAATTAACAAGCTTGCAAACACTCTAGCATTAACATTTTCTGCTTGCTTCCAACAGTAATACATGTACTTAATTTCTTGCTACAAGCGATAGGATTAGCCGGCTTAAGTAAAAGAACGAGAAAAAATATATCAATGTACGCATATACCGTATTGCTTATAATTTTTCGTACACTATTTAATAATTTTTTTTTCTTTTCTTTTCTTTAGGTGTACAAATAATTTTAGGTATAAAAATTAATTATCAATATCTTATGTACCTAAATTTAAATGAGCCTGTGATTCTTGAAACCAAACATTAGAGAATAAATAATAAATGTAATTTTTACGGATTCTGTTTGAGAATTATTATTTTTTTTTTTTTGCAGAGGAAATGAAACATTGCAAACAAATATTATGTTGTATTCGCTTGTAAACAAAGTTAAACTCAAAATAGCCTAATTTTGTCCTGCAGAAATAGCTGACATAGTTCCGAATGCTTTGACTCTTTGAGCTTTGCATGAAAAGCATATTTCGCACAGCAATTGTTTGGCATTTTCACGGTTGTGTGTGTGCGTACATAATAGAATTCTCATCAATATGTGCCCATAACCAAAAATAAAAATGTTAAAAATGTACAACAGTGAAAAGGTTTGCATCAGAATCCTAGCAAACAAGATCCATGCACCATTACAAGATCTGCATGTATCAGTGCTACTGAAGCATGTGAAAATATGTGACATTAACAGAGTTCGTCACTTTTGAGAAATCCGTTATATGCTTACAAAGGAGCTCAAATTATTTTATTTCTCTATTTCTTCATTTCCTTGTGAGTACCGTGAACCTAGCAAATTATACAATATACTAGTACTTACAGTTATCACTTTTTATTCACTGGTTTAGTGGCCAATCTTCTTTTCCAGGCTCCTAAAATGTTTTGTAATAACTTAGATTCGACTGGAGAGTCAGAGTGATGATAGAAATTACGGACCCATTTCACTTTATATAATGCACCAGTCACTTTGATTGGCGAGATTGTTTTTTGAATCATTGAAGTTCAATAAAATTTTGGATAGACGGTACCTGCTGCCTCCAATATTGCCGAGAACCCAACATTTCAATCGCAGTAAACCATGATGGTAGGTTTTAGATGCATTTGAAGCACGTAAGTCTAAGTAACTTTGGAAGTGAGGGTATTTCGTCAAACAAAAATCTCCCAATCTTTTCAGCATAACTGCAAAAATAAACACAGCAAGAAGGCACTGGCCTGTATGCCGAACACACGCTCAAAGAATTGCTGTAAACCTTTTATTTGAAGCTGTAAACCTTTTATTTGAAGCTAGTAATTCTATTTTAGCCTCTGCAAAAACTAGCTTACTGCTATTAAATGTCAGGGAACTGTCATTACCCTTAATTTTGTTTCTGGAAAACGTGTTTTTGTTTGGTATTTGAATTCGCAAATGTGTTATTATGATGAAATCTGTACAGAATAAATAGCATGTGAATAATATGTTCAATGTCTGTGACATGCAAAGATGTGAATCTATACATCCCTCAAATGTTGTAGGTTTTGTAACATTTTTTTTAAAATTTGACAACTCTCGTTGTAGTTGCATTAAAAAACAGAATAAATTACAAATGTTGGAGTTAAAACAAACTCTTCATTTACCGAGTTCGCTGTGGATTGCAACAATTAGCAAGTTAATATTGAACAACAATGACTTGTACTTATATAAAATCTGAAACAATTACCACATTTACCTGTCAATTGTAAACGATCATCAATCACTAATATCAAAACACATGTACCTGTCAATTGTAAACGATCATCATGCACTAATATCAAAACACATTTAACTGCCAATTGTAAATGATCATCATGCACTAATATCAAAACACATATACCTGTAAATTGTAAACAATCATCATGAACTAATATCAAAACACATTTAACTGCCAATTGTAAACAATCATCATGCACTAATACCAAAACACATATACCTGTAAATTGTAAACAATCATCATGAACTAATATCAAAACACATTTAACTGCCAATTGTAAACAATCATCATGCACTAATACCAAAACACGTTTACCTGCCAATTGTAAACGATCATCATGCACTAATATCAAAACACATTTACTCCTTTATCCGTAAGTCTTGTCAGCTACGAAAACTTTTCTTAGCATTGCTTTTGTTGGAATTGTTCTAACGTTATCTACTTTAAAGCTAAACTTAACTTTAGTGTCTCTGTGTTTATATTCCATTTCTGTTTTAAAAGAAAAATACCTGGATAAATAATCCAATCTCTCCTAATATATCTTTGTTTACCTCCTTATGTTATGTCTTGCATTGCCTCTACAGTGTAAACACGTCCTTCTGTTAACTCCCCTATTTGTTCTGTGGTTCTTGTGTTAAGATTACCATGTATATCTCTGGTCTATATAGGTGAGTACTCCCTGCTTAATTCTTCTACCTCGTCTTCGTACAACTGAGTACTCCCTGCGTAATTCTTCTACCTCGTCTTCGTACAACTGAGTACTCCCTGCGTAATTTCTCTACCTTGTCTTCATATAGCTGAGTACTCCTTGCTTAATTCCTTTACCTTGTCTTCGTACAACTGAGTACTCCCTGCTTAACTCTTCTACATTGTCTTCGTACAACTGAGTACTCCCTGCTTAATTCTTCTACCTTGTCTTCGTACAACTGAGTACTCCCTGCTTAATTCTTCTACCTCGCCTTCGTACAACTGAGTACTCTCTGAGTAATTCCTCCATCTCGTCTTCATATTTTGTTAGATTCATGTTAAATACAAACGTTTGACCTTACTATATCTGTTACCACTACATATTCCATAACTGTTAATTTCAAAGGAGCACATCTCATGCCAATGCAAATCATGCAGAATGCAACTGGTACTGGAAGTACATGCCTTAAAGTTACAATCTATTTCCAGGCCTTTACATTCTCCAGGTAGATATTAAATATTGGAACCTTTGGAATTTGCTGCAAGCTTTAAGTTAAGATCCTTGCCAAGGTCCAGGAAAACCCGTTTTGACCTATATATATTTCTTTATCATGGAGGCAACGAGTTGAAGTTTAAAGCAGGTAAACAAACGGGAATAATTCTATTGTCTTCGCAATCGTCTGGTAAATTGTATTCGGTGCCTGTTATTTTGTTTGTTCGTACGTTTGAATTTGTATTTTTGTTCTGTTGCAAACAACGCAAGAGTTAGATGCAAGTCTAACTAACCATCTCTATTGTTCCACTAATGATATTTTGTAAAACTGTCCATCTTTAATTATCACCCTCTTTAGAACTTAAAAGATGCAGTGTATTATGTACAGCATAGTCCATCGTTGAAAGTCACGGACGATTATCTGCTACACTCCTCTATCACCCATGGCTGTCTGTGTGGAGATTTCATCATTTCTTATGAATATGCATAAACCTACTTAGCCACTCACTGCGAGCGCATGTAATGTTTCTCGCCATTGTGACCCAACATGATCTTTCATGCTGTTTGAATGAGCCAACCAAAGTTTCTCTTCCAAGCACACTTATTGATCAATAAAACGGGCACTTTCATTGATGTATAGGAG
The DNA here is from genome assembly GCA_029931535.1 of Margaritifera margaritifera. Taxonomy (NCBI): domain Eukaryota; kingdom Metazoa; phylum Mollusca; class Bivalvia; order Unionida; family Margaritiferidae; genus Margaritifera; species Margaritifera margaritifera. The sequence goes on from JAQPZY010001442.1 coordinate 798,498, forward strand.
ATTGTTACATTGTGCTGTCGATGATGTATTTCTGTTTATGCAAACTCATCAAAAACGAGGAAACCACAGCACATGCAGCCATGGGTGATCAAGGAGCGTAGCGGATTATCGCCCGTGGTTTGCGACGATCCTCGTAGTCTTGTTAAACCATTTACTTTGCTTAAATACCGCCAAGCGTAATTGCTAATCTTGTGTCCGGGGAATCGAAGAAAAATCCAGAATGTGTGTACCAATGTTTGTTTATTCCTGGGGATGTTAAATGGCAGACAAATTTATTGCAAATTTTAAAGTGGCAACCTTTATAAAAATCTACAAAGATAGTCTATGCCTATCGTTTTGTCGTTCTCGAGTATGTAGCCATCAGAGATGCTTACATTATATGTATCTCTATTAAAATTGCATTTATTAACAAGATATTGTACTATCTCTGCCTTGTTAAAGATTCATAAACGATTTTGTGTTATGACGAAATCCAGGAAGTAAATATTTTTCCTAGCTGCATGTAATTTTGCATAATGTTATCTAGCTTTTCCAGAACATCTATTGTTACATCTCATATAAGATAATACTAATGACTTCTTTGTCTCCTATTCCATCTCTCTTTTGAAACCTCGGCTGCAGTTTTTCGGATATAGGATTCTGGACCATTTCAAAGTATTGCCTTTTCAATCTTTACGTTATGCTATTGCAACTTAAAATAGTAAAAATAAGCCCATATAACAGAATTAGTTGCTCCACAGTTTATATTTTCAACTTTTAACTGTTGTAATCAAATACTGGATTGGTCCTTCCTAAACACTTGATATACCATTCTAATACTGGATTGGTCCTTCCTAAACACTTGATATACCATTCTAATACTGGATTGGTCCTTCCTAAACACTTGATATACCATTCTAATACTGGATTGGTCCTTCCTAAACACTTTATATACCATTCTAATACTGGATTGGTCCTTCCTAAACACTTGATATACCATTCTAATACTGGATTGGTCCTTCCTAAACACTTGATATACCATTCTAATACTGGATTGGTCCTTCCTAAACACTTTATATACCATTCTAATACTGGATTGGTCCTTCCTAAACACTTTATATACCATTCTAATACTGGATTGGTCCTTCCTAAACACTTTATATACCATTCTAATACTGGATTGGTCCTTCCTAAACACTTGATATACCATTCTAATACTGGATTGGTCCTTCCTAAACACTTGATATACCATTCTATTACTGGATTGGTCCTTCCTAAACACTTGATATACCATTCTCTTGTCACAAATAGGTTCTATAATAGGATAGGGCTGTACCTTATGCTTCTTCTGTGTAACTGATGTTGTTTATGTCTAATAAAAAGTTTTTTGTTTCCTCTGTGTAACTGATGTTGTTTAAGTCTATTAAAAAGTTTTTGTTTCCTCTGTGTAACTGATGTTGTTTATGTCTATTAAAAAGTTTTTGTTTCCTCTGTGCAACTGATGTTGTTTATGTCTATTAAAAAGTTTTTGTTTCCTCTGTGCAACTGATGTTATGTCTATTAAAAAGTTTTTGTTTCCTCTGTGCAACTGATGTTGTTTATGTCTATTAAAGTTTTTGTTTCCTCTGTGTAACTGATGCTGTTTATGTCTATTAAAAAGTTTTTGTTTCCTCTGTGTAACTGATGTTGTTTATGTCTATTAAAAAGTTTTTGTTTCCTCTGTGTAACTGATGTTGTTTATGTCTATTAAAAAGTTTTTGTTTCCTCTGTGTAACTGATGTTGCTCATGTCTATTAAAAAGTTTTTGTTTCCTCTGTGTAACTGATGTTGCTTATGTCTATTAACAAGTTTTTGCTTCCTCTGTGTAACTGATGTTGTTTATGTCTATTAAAAAGTTTTTATTTCTAGCATTTTCTAATAGTAACCATGAACCATAGCTAGAAAATGTTGCCATACATATTTTGATTTTAATGTCATCCCAACACACTCATGTGACCCCCTCCACCATTTTTAAAAAATGGTCAACTGGACCAGGTCTTTAACCAGACCAGAAGTTCCAAGAGATCTTACCTTTACTGTAAGTGATTTTTTTTTTCATTACACAGTCTGTGATTGTGTTGTATATTTATTTATTTTTGTTGTTTTTTGGCTGTTGTTGTTCAAATCTTACTAAAGCAATTTAAGTGATTTATTTCAGTTGAATAATATTTGCATGGAAGCTCTCTCTCTCTCTATATATATATATATTCCAGCTTGACAAGAGATTTCTGAGCTCGACCATTAGTGAGCCGTTCTTCAGGATGGATGTCGTTGTTGTCAGGAAGCGACACCTGATCTTTGCCACTAACAAGCAGTTGGAGCTACTTGGAATGGCCAACACATGGTATATCGATGGCACATTCAAAGTTATAAAGAAGCCTTTCTATCAGCTGCTGTCAATACATGGATTTGTCAGATCCGGTGAAGACTTGAAACAGATACCGCTGTGTTTTTGTATCATGTCGGGGAAAGAAGAAGAGATATTATAAAGAGGTATTTAGCCTAATTATACAAGTACAGATCTAAATGCGATCATGAGAAAATTAACATTTAAATGCAGGACTGTGCCTTTAACACATGATTCTATATCGGCAAATATTCTTGCATTATTCATGCTGTATAAAAAAAAAAAATTTGAGAACATATGAGCAAAATAATCAGCATGTTCATGTATATCTTTAAATTTTTTCGTGCCATTTTCACTTTGGCTATTCCACTTGATGTTATAACGAATGCTTATTATTACAACTAGTAACCATTTTAAAGGTGTTTTGAAAAATGGAAATATTTGCTGTAACCCTTGGCTAAATCTGTGATGAAAAAGAAGTTAGTGTGCATCATTTTTATTAGGAATGTGTGGAGCCTCCAGCTCTGACCGATTTTTGGGGATTTTGTAAGTAGCCTAGGAAAAGATAAGGTTTACAATAACACTTGTCTGCTTTGGGCTCAAACTCCAACTCCTGCTGGAGTTAGCCTTCTGGAGCCCCCATTCTGGCCAGAGGCGAAAAAGTCACCTCCGCGCATCCCTAATTTTTATATGTTTGTCACAAATAATTGTATTTACTTTTCCAATTTTAGCAGGCACATCAGGAACATGACAGTATGTATAAACTGCTGCAAATGGTTTTTGCGCTTTCTCTCTTATCATCAGATGACATACTAGCATCATTTGAAGAGTTGCAAAGAAGAGTGGATCCAGAGGCAGTGAACATGTTATAATTCCTGAAATATGTGGAACACAATTGGATTCATAATGACATATGGACCGTTGACTCCTAGTCCGTTTATTGGAGAAGCATTCGAACCAATAATGATGTGGAAGGGTGGCATAATTGTGTTAACAGGAGAGCAAGAAAGGGAAATTTGCCTTTCTATCTTCTCATAACGTTACTTTGTAAGGAAGCCAGAGAAATTGGGTCTGTAGTTCATCTGTTGCAAGAGGGGAAAGTAAAGCGACATCAAAAGAAACAGAAAACAAAAGTTCAGGGTCGCCTTATCAAGTTATGGGAGAAGTATGGAAACCACCAAATCAGCACAAACACCTTGCTGAAATGCTGTGCCAGAATGTATGGCCCATTTTAGACAGAGCAACAGTAAAGCTGGACTGAGTATTGCTTTCAAAAATCTGTTTAATGATTTGATAAATGCAATGCAAAACCATCTAGTTATTTATTTCAGTAACAGTGTTGTTACATATAATTGTTCGCATCAGTTAACATATAACACAATAAACTTTCATTTATGAACTGGACATTTTTTTCTACACATGCCTTGTGCTTTGTCCAATACAGATTAAAGATATATACATCATAACACCAAGTACATGCCATCTGTTTTTAATAAAAGATTATTCCTTTTTGAACTCTTGTGGACTTATTTTAAACAATAATATCAGAATTGTAAATCAAACAAAAAAGAAAACATTGAACTCCTTTATTGCAAATGACCATCACCAAAAAATAACACTGTTTCTGCATTTTGGTCAGTGAGCGAATTAACCATATTTTTCATGTTTGCTGAAGAATTTCTTATAAACGGTAAAAAAGGGCTTTCATCAGTTTTCGTAACTGTGAAAATAAAAGTATTGCAGTATAGAAAATAATGATCACTCTAAACTATAGATTCATTTTCTGATCAGTCTTATTACATAAATGAAGAAAAAGGGGAAAATATTGTCAGATATAATGACAGGCTGAATGTAAATCAAACAAATTGAAATGGGTCCGTAGATTAACCAGAACAGACCTTAACATGGGCAATTACTGAAGCAAGCTCCTCAGTTTGACATACACTACTGGTAGTGCACTAAAGAATTTTTTTTTCTTCATTCATTTCATAAAATAGCAATATGTTTTATACATACAAGTCACCTGCAACCATCTATTAAGAGAATCAGAAGTAAATCTAATAGGCCAAGTATAAGCCTATTTTTCTTCTACTTCTTCTTCTTATTATTATTATTACTATCTCCTTCTAATAAGCAGATAACTTGTCTTACTATCTCTTTTCTTTTCTATACTCTTCATCAACCATTTGCAGGCGTTAGGTCCATACACTAGAGCATAACAATACATGGAGAAAAAAGTGCATTTTCTCAAAGACTTGTTTCAAAAATAATTATAATTTCAAAGAACACCATTTTAAATGAACATGATTATCTATCAAGTGTTCTTTGGGCTTAATTACAATCAGGTAGTTTATTTAATCTTCGTAGTTAAAGAATCCAATCAATGTGGTATCAATGTATTTAAGCTGAGGTAAGGTTTTGAGTAAGTCATGGAAGCTTTTGTGCAAAGGAAATACAATTTTAGCACGTATGTTTTGAATAAAAAAAAATTTTTAATTGAATTTAAACATATATTTATTAAACGATGTCAGAACATACAATGTCATGGTCCAAAACATCCAGTAAAGTGGGGCAAAATGTCTTGGGCTGAAACGTCCATGGGGCGAAACGTCCCTAATTCAATTTTCACATGTGTTTTTGATGGTCCATAGAAATGTCGAGAGTTTGTGCATTTGATTTAAAACAAAAGCCCCAAAAGGATCGATTTAACGAATTTTCGCTTTTTTTCTTGTCATATGTACAAAACTTTTATTTACTGAATCAAATAAAATACTGAACACAATACTCACAACCACAATTACTATAATTTAAATGTATGCACAACCATGAAAATTAAAATATTTCTCACAACCCCTACTACGAGAAAAAAAATAGAGATCTCAGTAAAATTAGCACGTCTGTGAATTTTCTTTTTAAAGTAATACTTATTTTGTATTTTGTGACCAGACCTCATCTTTAGTGCCACAGTTAGTACAATAAACTTTCATTTATAATCAAACAAATTTAAATGGGTCCGTAGATTAACTAGAACAGACCTTAACATGGGCAATTACCAAAGCAATCTCCTCAGTTAGACATACACTACTGGTAGGGCATTAAAGAAATTTTTTTCTTCATTCATTTCATAAAATAGCAATATGTTTTATACATATATATCAGTCACCTGCAACCATCTATTAAGAGAATCAGAAGTAAATCTAATAGTCTAAGCATAAGCCTATTCTTCTTCTTCTTCTTCTTCTTCTTATTATTACTCTTTCCTTCTGATAAGAGGATAACTTGTTTTACTATCTCTTTTCTTTTCTATACTCCTCATCAACCATTTGCAGGCGTTAGGTCCATACACTAGAGCATAACGATACATCGAAGAAAAAAAAAACATTTTCTCAAAGACTTGTTTCAAAAATAATTATAATTTCAAAGAACACCGTTTTAAATGAACATGATTATCTAGCAAGTGTTCTTTGGGCTTAATTACAATCAGGTAGCTTGTTTAATCTTCGTAGTTTAAGAATCCACTCAATGTGGTATCAATGTATTTAAGCTGAGGCAAGGTTTTGATTAAGTCATGGAAGCTTTTGTGCAAAGGAAATAAAATATTAGCACATATGTTTTGAATTAAAAAAAAAAATAATTTAAACATTTATATTTATTAAACAATGTCAGAACATACAATGTCATGGTCCAAAACGTCCAGTAAAGTGGGGCAAAATGTCTTGGGCTGAAACGTCCATGGGGCGAAACGTCCCTAATTCAATTTTCACATGTGTTTTTGATGGTCAATGGAAATGTCGCGAGTTTGTGAGTTTGATTTAAAACAAAAGCCCCAAAAGGATCGATTTAACAAATTTTCACTTTTTTCTTGTCATATGGCAATTGTTTAGCTGAAAGTACAAAACTTGTATTCACTGAATCAAATAAAATACTGAGCACAATACCCACAACCACAATTACTGTAATTTAAATGTATGCACAACCATGAAAATTAAAATATTTCTCACAACCCTTACTACGAGAAAAAAAAAAGAGTTGTGTTCTGACCCCCCCCCCCAACCCCCCTTATGGGCTTTTGCCTGGAATAGCCCTTAACAAGAAGACTATTTTGTGTTCAACTTGCCCGCAGTCTGTCTGTATGTATACACTATATACATTCCATCAATATACCATTATACAATTTAAATTTTACTAAATTGTTACAAGTGTCTGTAATAAATATTTCCATGCTGACACACACCTGACATGAATAACATCTATTGTTTTTTTGTTAGTTTTATTTCTTTGTCATCATTATTAATGTTCTTATTGTTGTTGTTGTTGTCATTGTTTTTGATGATGATGATGATATATGTATATATGCATGTAACACAAAATTGATAATGGCACAAATTCAAAATGGTTTCCCAACATTTCGAGCTAAACAAGCTCTTCGTTTGGGGAATAAACAGCTTACATAAACAGAACAAACACTAAACACAAATTCTAAGAAAAAATTCTGGAGTACTACAGGTTAGAAATACTAGGGGAATTTACAACAAGAGATGTAAAAGTAAAAAGTTGTGTAACAATAATAAGCAAGCAGGTTATTGTGTCAGTCACATGTTTTGACCTAATGAGGGATCATAGCCAGTTATCTTTCCCTTAATTTGACAGGTGGCAGCATAGAACAATGTGGTTCAAGACTACTTCTGGTTCACTTCCTGCTTGACAAACAAGCATAGAATCGATAGCATCTTTTTTTCTTGCATAAAAAATGGAATATTGCCATTTTTGCACAATTAACTTTGTGATTCTTTTCTACAATTATTTTTCAACAGATGCATTTCCCTAAAACTAGAGAATTCACGTACCATTCAGCGATTTGTTGTGAAGAATTCTTTAGATATTTAGTATGCAGATAATTTAGTGAAAATTCTAGACCTACTTAAAATGATTTTAGTTGTTTAGTTTGAAATATGCAAGATTCTAATAAAAGATGAGTTAATTAAATTTGACATGAAACCAATACATGTATGCTTAGAGAGAGAGAGAGAGAGAGAGAGAGAGAGATGTACATGTTTTCATGCAATGTGTATCAGATTTACTACATGAGAATTTCTTTTTTTTTATTTGATCACACAACTTATGCCTAAAATAATATTTTAATGGGAGAGACAAAAGTAGATTAATTATCATAGAGTAGTCCAAATAAAGTTGTGTGGTTCTTGGTGTATTTTCAGCATTGCAACAAAATGTAATATGATTTAGAAAATTGTATTGGACTTTGTCGCAATATGATGGATTTTGTTTAAAAAGGGAATTATTTCTGATTACTACACACAAAAAATCTATTCATAGATGTCTTTACCATTTATTTATACAAGGCCTGAATTTATTCAATGAGGTAATTATTATAAATGTATACCAAGCTCTCTACCTCTCCATATTTCAAATGTGTTCACCAAAAGAATGCAATTTTTAAAATTTCTGCACAAGGTTTACAATACAAAACTGTTGACACAGTTGCTTGGTATATGTTTAATTGTCTTATAATGAGTGAATAAAAATAATAATACATTTTTTGTGTTTATTTATCAAGTTCTTTCTTAATAGCATTAAATTTTGATATATTCTAGGTTGGTGCTTAGGTTTGAACAGAATAAGTCCAAAGTGATTAAAATATACTATTTTATTTATCTTGAATAAAACAAGAAAAGAAATCCAATGGCATTTTTAGTTTCTTTTAGTGCTAATCTATATTATATCTTTCAATTCACCAAGAAATAAAATAAGACAATATTTGTTTTCATTGATGCATATGTTATTGTAGTTTTGACAGCTGTTTATCACTCGATTGAATTGTTCTAGCAAACGATAAAATCAGAGGGGTAACCAAATATCAGGATCGGGTTTTTCTGTGGCTCCACCTGTTGGGAAGATAACTGGATACGATTCCTCACTATGGCATACAGTTATCATGCATTTAAAATTTAAAGTATACGAAACAGTAGAAAGAGTTGACAACTTTGTAATTTTTAAGGGGCCTCCAAATTAAGTGAATGGACTTGTAAATATTAAAATGACACTTTTCAAAACTGAAATGATAAGTTCCTATAAGCTAGAAAGGCATTGTCTGCATCTAATACAAAGATATATTTGGCAAAATGTTTTCCATTTGCATAAGATTAATTTTTGATAGGTTTTAACATTCAAGCTGACACAAGTCACTGAGTTTAGACAGAAGTCAGATTAACAATCTTTTATAACTTGTTTTTTTTTGTAAAAACTGATGTCTGAATACCAATCTAGGTAATTATCATTGGATCAGAATGAATGCCTAAAACATAATAGCAAAATTAAATCATGTACCAAACAAGTCCATGGGCCATGAACCACAAAACAGATTGTCTAAATTATTACTTATGTTACACATAATTGTCTTAATAACGTCTACCTATAATGGTTTTTTAGCCAAGTGTTTATTAATTAAATATCTATTGGAAATATCTGGTAGGCAAAATTTAATCTGCTTCATGAACCAAGGATTATCTATGTCTATAGTATGCTGTCATTACATTAGCCCAGAGGTTCAAGGGAGGGCCTTCTGTATTGTGATGTCATTATATTAGTCCAGAGGCTCAGTGGAGGGCCTTCTGTACTGTGCTGTCATTACATTAGACCAGAGGTTCAATGGAGGGCTTTCTGTACTGTGATGTCATTACATTAGACCAGAGGTTCAATGGAGGGCCTTCTGTACTGTGCTGTCATTACATTAGACCAGAGGTTCAATGGAGGGCCTTCTGTACTGTGCTGTCATTACATTAGCATAGAAACTCAAGGAAGGGCCATCTGTATCGTGCTGTCATTACATTAGCTGAAGGCATCTTAGGACCTTGGATCTGCTGTTGCCATCAAACATCAAGCATCTTAGGATCTTGGATCCACTGTCAGCATCAAGCATCAAAGCATCTTAGGAACTTGGGGTCCACTGTTGCCATCAAACATCAAGGCATCTTAGGACCTTGGATCTGCTGTTGGCATCAAACATCAAGGCATCTTAGGACCTTGGATCCACTGTTGACATCAAACATCAAGGCATCTTAGGAACTTGGATCCACTGTTGACATCAAACATCAAGGCATCTTAGGAACTTGGATCCAATGTTGCCATCAAACGTCAAGGCATCTTATGAATTTGGATCCACTGTTGGCATCAAAGATAAATATGCATGATCTGGAAAAAAAAAACACTTTTGTTGCAGAATTAAGATAGTAACTAAACTTGTATATTAAAGCGTAAACTGGGTGATTTAAGAATCTGCTGGAGGTCATAAAATTGAATTTATGCATGATTTAATCTAAATTTTGTTCAATTTGGGCCTAATTTTTTAGCAAGAAAGTAAAAAACAACTTTAACACTGAGCTCAATCTCCAATCTTCTAAGCTTGATCAGACTCTATAATGAAGATGGTCATACACGTATGCACATATAGACATGCACACTGACACCAAAGTGATTGCTGGATGGTCATATGTACATACTGATATGCACATGGATGCCAAGCAGTATTTCCAATTACCCTTAGACCCCCAAATCTTTAATTTGACCCCCAGTTCTGACACCAAGGTTTGTTTTTTACTCGATCTGACCCCCAGTTCTGACACTATGGGGATTTTTGACTCTCAATCTTGCACCCCTAGGGGAAATTAACACTGACCAACGTGCTCGCAGGATGGTCATATCTACATATGGGCATCGGTGTGATTGCTGGACGGTTATATGTACATATTGACATGCGCATGGATACCAAACATTCTTCTAAAACATAAAATAATTCAAAATGTATATTCTTCACTGTGTCCATTTTTGTCTTTTTTTTGTTGGGGGGGGGGGGGCAGTGATTTCCACTGAAGCAAATTAAAGGGACTGTTTACATATTTTTAAAGAATATTGGCATATAAAGTTCTACAGAAAACATGTTGGCTTTAAAAAGGTCCAGCAAGGTTATCAATGTTCTGTTAATTATACAATTGTAAGGGCAAAAACTTAGTATTGAGAAGACAAAAAAATCTACTCATTCGGACCAAGAAAGTAACCTACAGTTGTCACTATTTATTCAAACCAAGAAAGTAACCTACAGTTGTCTCTAATTATTCAAACCAAGAAAGTAACCTACAGTTGTCACTATTTATTCAAACCAAGAAAGTAACCTACAGTTGTCACTATTTATTCAAACCAAGAAAGTAACCTACAGTTGTCTCTACTCAATCGAACCAAGAAAGTAACCTACAGTTGTCTCTACTCAATTGGACCAAGAAAGTAACCTACAGTGTCTCTACTGATGGCAAATGTAAATGTTAATGCCTGCATATTAGCTCTATGGGCACTATGAACAGGACCGATATGCAACATGTGTGACCTGTGTTTTATTTTCACTATCAGTTATGCAAATGCACATGCTTATTATGTTCTGAACACATGTGGTTCAACAAACACTGAAATGACTCCTTTCCAGATATAAAAATATGTCCATAAACTTCTGATTACTGGTAAAACACGGTTGTTTGTAAATTTCTCTCCAACTATGTCTGGGGCAGCCATGCATGCACAGTGATACGTATATGCTGTGATGACAGAGTCAATACAAGTCATATCATTTAAGCATTGTGACTTTGTTATAATGTACTTTACAAATGTGTAATTAATACAAAACTCATAGCTTTATATGATGTATGGAAAAATAGGTGCTTTTCTATTTAGTTTTTCATGTCAGAACTCAATATAATACGTAAACAGTTCCTTTAAACTATACTAGAATGCCTGTCATTTAGTCCTGCAAAAATAAAAGCCCTCATCATAGTCAATAATTTCAGTTCATTTACAGAAGTCATATTAACATTTGGTGAAACATTCATCTCCAAAGACATAAGTCAAAAAAATGTAGAGGATAAGAAAAAAAAAAAAAAACAGTGGCCAAGAATGTGGTTTGCCCAATATCTATAGGAAAGATGTCCTAACAAAATAAAGAAATTCAGAATAATTACTACATGAAAAATGAGAGAAAAGGGGAGGTAACTCATCAGAAATTTACATAAACTTTTTTTTATTTTAAGGAATACCATTTTAAAATAAATCGGCACTGGAATTACTTACTGCCCTTTCTTTTTTTCTTGTTTTTTTATAAATGCAATTAAATAACATTTTCACTGACATTTATAGTAAGAAGTCCTTTTTCTTTTGTTTATATTTATTTCTAATGTCATTGTCACTTTCAAGTGCAATTTTGAGTTACAAAAATAAGTAGTTAAAGGTGAAACCAACCTGTCCTAACATAAGTTTTCATCCATGCCCTGACATCATATCTTTGTATATACAGTAAGGTATGTTTATAACATTCAAGAGGGTACTGGAAGTTTAGAACATTATAATTGAAAAACATTATATTCAAATTCGTTTATTTTTCAAAATGTTTATGTACTTGTCCATGTCTATGACGTTTGACATACATACAGTAAACAATTAATAATGGCATGATAACTGTCAGAACTTGTATGTAATGGTAATACAATTTTCAAGAAACAACATACATTTGAGTAATTACATGTTATCACGAAAAAAAAATATGATAAAACATTAAGTTTTACCATCTGATGAAAGTGTCAACATACATGTACATGTACCAGCCAGTGAATAATAAAAATCACTTTTATATAAAAACGTCTTTGTTCAATAACTTAACAAGTAAATTAGTCCTTTATTTATTTGGATGGAAAGAAATTGTCAATAGTCATATGTTTTCTATTAATCTGAGATTTTTTTGTTGATATGTTTTTCAATGACATGGAAATGCTCATATAGCTCACATTTTTCTTTTTCTGATAGGTGAATTTTCAGCCATTTTCACAACAGTTAGAATTCAAAATGAACACGAGAGATTTAGTCAATTAGTCAACATACCAGTACAGAATGATAGTTAAAAGATATTTCTAAACTATACAGTCAAAAATGTACAGAACAAAATCATTTCTTTTCATGCTTTAATGCTTTAATTACATTGAAGCAGCAACCCGTGGTTCTCAAATACCGATTATGAATGAGGTGTGATTATCATGCCTTTGTCACCTGGCAAATTTGTTAGGCCTTTATTATTTACTGATTTTGAATGATGTGTGATTATTGCGCTTTTGTTATCGGCGCTTTTGTTGTTTAAACATTGTTTATCTGGCTTTGGTGCGTCGGGTGATAAAAACATTATAATTGAGCTAATTTTCTCAGGCGGACCACACAAATCAAACGCAATACCAATTAAATGTTGTAAAAGGAACATTATAACAAAGTTTTTTGGAATACATGTTAGTTAGGAATTTGGCCAGGGAATTTATTTTAAAACGTTATATCAGAGAAAATGTTGTATCCAAGAAGGTAATAAACAATCTGTACCAGACACACACATATATATACTTACTTTGCCCATGTTGTTTATGCCTCATGAATTTCTTTTGTAGCTAACAAGCTTCATACACGGAGATGACCTGTCTCTTTTGCCTTTCCAACTGCTCTCTGTATACCTGTCTACCAAGTGCAACTTCAATGTCATCAAGAACAGCATCTATCTTGTTCCAGTTATCATCAAAGTCCTGTTGACTCATCTTTCCATCCATGGAGTGACCAACAATTTGATTCCTAAATGAATGAATTCGCTTCACACTAGCTCCTAGAGATCTATCCCTTGGTTGATCTGGTGGATCAAATCCCCAATCTATCAATGGAGGAGGAACCGTGCTGACACTTCGTATCAGGACATACAACAAGGAAATGTCTAACTGGTCTAATGCTGTCACATACCGACTAAAGGGATCTGTGAAGACTGTCTGACTTTGACTCTGGTTAAGAAGAGCATTTTGCCATTGTCCTCGTTGGACCTGTCTCTTGCTAGTCAAGTTGGCTCTATTGGCAAGTATTGCCTGGTAGATGTTTGTGTATGGTTCAGGAACATGGGTAAGGAGGATTTCCCTTAAGGCATTTCCACACACAGTTACAATAGCAACACAGAGGCGAGCATGATTCATGTGCTCAGGCATTATGGGTGCATCAGGATCATGCCCCTAAAGAAAGTAGAAAGCCAATATTATGATAACTCACTCATCAGTAAATACAAATAAAGATCAGGGAAAATTAAGAATATGGATGATCATCACACTAGCATAACAGGTATACAGTATAATCTTTGTTCTATTTATTGAAATAGTAGAAAAGAACAGATATTCTTAATTAAACTAAAACAGACAGCATTTGGTAAAACAAGATGGCCAGGGCCTGCATGTTGAGTCAATGATCATAGCATCGAGTGGTTTGTGGGTTTAATGCCCTTTTTCAGCACATGATAGGCTATATACATGACCACCAGTATAACAGGTGGAGGAAGAACCCGGACCTTAACCCAAAGGTCAAAGGAGTGAGTCAGAATGTTGTAGAATGAATTGTATTACCTTCATAATGATTCATGCCAAATATGATAAGAATCTCTCAAATTGGTTTAGAAAATATATGCAAATGAATTTTTTTTAACCAAAACCTTAACAAACTGATGACGACAAGGTAACCAACCCTTCAAACCTATGCAATGCAAATTTAAGAATCAAGATTGATTAAATTAGAGCAACTTGTCATTAATAAGTTTAATTTCAATCAATAAACTTTCAGAACCAAATGATCACTGCATTCTATGACAGATCAGCTTTCAATCTTTTCAAGAAAAATATCCGTTAGCAATTTCCTATATATCAAAAGACTTTTTAAAAAATATCCTGTCAATATCAAATTAAAAATTGAAATTGACATCAGAAATACGAGTTGACATCCAAAATTATCCTAACATCAAAAATTTTAAAATTAAAAAATGTACCTGAATAATGTCAGGAATGTGAGACTTTTCCATTAAATCACAAGATGGTCATTGTAAACAAAACCAAGGGTGACTAAAAATTAATCTAACATTCAGCATGAAAGAAATGACAACTACTATCCTAGCATTGAAAACAAGAGTACAGTTAAAAGCACATTATATGCCAATCTCATATTCAATACACCTTTATATACATAACTGAAGTATTTGTGCAGAAACCACTCTTCTTTCATTGGGACCTTGACTTTTGACCTTTTGACCAACCCAGAAATTTATAAGGTTCCTTATTACCCCAAGTGTAAGCCATTCACAAAGATTTGGTACCTGTGAACAGTGGATAACTCAAATTATTGTGTGGAAATGAAATTGGCAACAAACAGATGGACTAATGGATTGAAGGATAAAATCATAACACAATATATGTTCCCACCTTGTGGTGGGCATTTAAAAATGGACCATTTAAACAGTCTAATAAAATATAAATACTGGAAACTGTTTTAAATTGAATTTTCCCCAACATTATAAACCAAAACTGATGAAAACAATATTCTAGCATTAATGAATGGATAAATACAAAAAGTAACCAACCTTTACAAAACTTTTAGTAGCCTCCAGTAGCCACTGTAAACATTAATTATCATGCAGAAAATAAATTCAGGCTAAAGTGATCTTAAAACAAAATATTCACTCCTGTGATGGGTATAAAAGACAAAGAAACTATGAAAAAAGAACATTAATTTCTGTATTACCAAAATAGAAGTATGTAGTGAGTTTATACAAACCAGAGATTAATGTTTTTCTTTTATTTAAATCACTGTTCTTAAAATTTGTTTCAGAACTTTTTATCACTGATCCATCCTAGAAATCGGATTTTACTGGGTGAGTAACCTTCGAGTGGCAGCCAGAATGATCACAATCAGAAGCATAGTTCATGCATCAGTAAGTACCTTGATTAGCCACTACATCTGAGGTCCCACTTGAAATGCATGCAGTCCACTCATCCATATTGCCCTTGTCATAATCTGCAGTCAGAGCACCCCATGCATGTCTCCATGATAGAAGCATACCAACAATGCGGCTAAAGGTGTAAAAACACTAGTGGCCTGACAGCAGTGAAATGCAAAGAACATGGTGAATTTGTTTCAATGGTTTTGGTTGGTTCTTAATGGTACTTTAAAAACACCGTCATGCTGAGCAAATGGAAGCCAGGTGAGTACTGAACCCACAACACTTGGACTCGCTCTGTATTTCTCATGTTTACTTGATGCAATCACTATTAGTTTCTGACAATTTTATTTACTTATCCCCTTTCTACTCTGCACTAGCTGATGTTTATTTTTCTTTAAAGACTTGATAGAAAATCTCAGTGTCTCACGGCAAACACCATTAATTTTACATTAACTGATGAAAGTTACGCTCAAGAAATAATTTACATTAATTATCTAATTATCAACCTCAAAAGGTCATCATAGGTAATTAACTTTTGTAAAATCTGACTATCTTTCACATTTGTTTTGAGTTGTAATGCTGGATTTGGGGATGAGATCAAGAGTGTAAACTCTTTCTATTATTTAATTTTAATGGATTTCTCCCAAACTCGGACCATTACTGTCCAATAACAGAGAAAAGTAGGCTGCTTGGCTATGATAGTTTAGTCCAATAAAACAGAAAAGTAGTCTGCTTTGCTATAATAATTTAGTCCAATAACACAGAGAAGTAGGCTGCTTGGCTATGATAGTTTAGTCCAATAACACAGAAAAGTAGGCCGCTTGGCTATGATAGTTTAGTCCAATAACACAGAAAAGTAGGCTGCTTGGCTATGATAGTTTAGTCCAATAACACAGAAAAGTAGGCTGCTTGGCTATAATAATTTATCAGTTTTTAGTGTACATACATGAAGCATACACACTAACCTCACCTTCAATAGTGAGATAATGGGATTGCCAGTTACTTTTGATTATTGGTAATTGTGAAACTCATCCATTGCAGTACTCGTTCACATGTACAACACACAGTAACATGCAGAAGGTAATCTATTACAATATACAATATATAGTTGATGAATGAATACCAAATGTTCCTACTTCAATATTTGTTGAATATAATCAAAAAAAATTTGAATATTCATCAATGTTAATAAATCTATGAAATTCAACTTTTTCATTTACATCTGATTTCAAACTCAGCATGACCAAAAGCATTCCTTTGTTGACTTTTCTATATTAAACCCTATTCTATACCATATTATTTATAAACTTGCCATATTACATAGTATTGTCCAAACAAAACACTGAGGTTTTAAGTTCAGGGTGACTATAATTATATTAAAATATTAAATAAATTGATAACTTAAAGAAAGTGTATTCTTTTCAATAAAGTACGAAATGTTACTATGTGAGGTTTTCCCCATTGTGAGATTATTCCCAAATTAGTATCACAAATCCTAGCTGAATGAAATTATTCCCAATTTTAAAAATACATAAATTAAAGAAAGCATGCATACTTTAGCTTTTTCAAGAAAAGTTGCAAAGAAATGCCAATCTTTTCTCATATAAAAGCTAAGGCTATATTGACAATTCTAGGACAGTCATGTGACTGGAGTTTCACGTTTTTGACCCATTCCATTCTAGGTATATTATTTAAGGGAAAACAAAACTCTAATCTTCATATATATATTGAATGAATAGTGTAAGTAAGAGGATACTGCAAGATACTATTACTGTTCTACAAAATAACTGCTTCACTGCATATTAATCATTAAAAGTCAGTGATTAAATTGTCTTGTGGTTGATCATAGGATAAATGAGTTCAGATTGTCTTACTACAGGATTTTATTTTAGGATAGTACATATTTCCATAGACTCTAGGATCTATTGCCAAACAATGGTCATTACATCTGTTCATGCAGACACTATTGCCACATGCTGACATCATATAATGTCACATGACTTGATGACAGGATGTATTTAATCTATTATTAACTTCTCCATTGGGAACTGTTCTCCTACAGTGTTATCTGGTTGGGTATAGTGACCTCACCTTCAGCTTGGGCACTTATATAACATACTAGACAATACTGCAGGAAAAGGCAATACTGAAAACAACTTACCTCATCTGCAAACCAATCTGAAACACATATCGTGTTATCTTCATGGACACCTTGAGATGGCGGGCTCTTTACATGTAGCTCATAGTGTAAGTTCTGGTCCAAGCATGAAGTAATCTTTGAGAGATTCAAAGTAATGAACTTTCTAACTCTGGTGCACAACTTTGCATCTGGGGTCTTGACTTCATCAACCACCTTCCTTGTAATTCTTGCAGAAACAACATGGTTCCTAAAGTACAAGGTCAATCTGTGGAAAAGGCCAAGGTCAAAAACACAGCAGCCACAAAAAATGAGATTTTCTGATGTCTCCTTCTTCTTGGCAACAGGCCAGCGAGCTACACAGGCAGCAAGAAGCCTGTGGAAGATGGGAGGTGGCAGAAACTTGCCTGTAAAGATGTAGCACAGGATAGATGTGCTTACAATGCTGGAATCTTGTTCAGGGGAGATAACTTCTTTTGGAGATTCCTGACGAAGCATACAAGGGGCAAGGAAGTAGTTCTCCACCTAAAAATATATAGTCAGTCAAACCTTGTACAGCTTCCACCTCTATATCAAGCCAAAAAATGAAATGAAACAAAACAAAGCTTTAGACAAGAATTTCATAAATGGGGATTCTACTCCTTGGAACTAATAGTTTTTATTTGATTGGTATTTTGTGAACAGTGCAAAACATGAACTTACTATTTCTCAATCATCGAGATGTTAATGATACATAATTTAAGATGTTTTTAAAGGAACATTTAAAGGCAGCTCATATAATTGTCTGTTCAATTCATGTAAAAACACTGAAACATGCACTTTCTCCCTATGCTAAAAGACACCAGCAAAGAAATATCAGGCTCAGGAATACATCTCAAGTCTAACTCAGGAACTTCCTCCTCAGGGTGAACTTAACATAGATGAGTACTGGACAGCAGTCAGCAGCCTTAAAAACCCAGCCACAGGAAAACTAAAGTTTTACCTCTATGCAGGCAAAGAGTGGTTGTTTTATTATTACCACTTTCTAATGCTGATACAGAGAGGACATTCTCCATTCTTCACAAAATACATAGTAATTCAAGGGGAAATCTGGACCAATAAACTCTTGAGAGCCTGTTAAGAGTGAAACTTAATAATCACAGTATCATCAGTGGTCACTAGTCAGTGATCTTGTGAAGGAAACAAAAAAATGTTTTTTGATTTTATATAAAAAAAAGGATCACTGATTTATGATATATATATATATATATATATATATATATATATATATATATATATATATATATATATATATATATATATATATATATATATACACAACTCTTCCTTTTTCATTTAATTGACAATACACTGACTCATATTAATTAATTATTATTGTCACATTTGTCCATCAGAATTTGATCTATGTTCAAAACTTGCTGTTTTATTATAGTATAAAGAGAATACATATTATGGGAAAAATTCACTTGTTTTGTTTTCAATCACCTTAGAATATGTAAAATTTATATCGCCAAAAAAATCTACTGCTTCAGTAGTCAGTTTACTTATCAAAATGTTAAATCTTCTGGTTTGATGTCCTGGTTCTGTCACATGTATGCAAATGGATTTGGTTCTACTTCAGGATTTCAGAAGACAGTGTCCATTGAAAGTGGACATTGGCACAGGGCATTGCTGTTTGCCGACTGCTTCTGTGTGCTTTGGGGAAATGTACATGAAATAGTGCAAAGTACACTTTTCTTGTCCTTGGAATACAAACATAAATTTTCACAATATGGACATTACAATTTATTGAATGTGCACTTAGGCAATTTTTAAATATATAAAAAAGAAAGTTACTGGCTTGCTTTTTTATTTTCATCATTTAATTATCTCTGAAGTTCAGAAAGTAAAAATGGCCATGCAGAACTAGCAGTAGATGATGTACATCATAAGCAAGACATTGCTTTGCACTTTTAAACTCAAATCAATTCCATCATTCAGATATCAAAATATAGAAATGCAGGTTCTTTAAATCTCACATATGACGTATGTATCTGACTTTTTATAGCAAGGATTACCAGTGGGGAAAGTAAGACAGATACCTTTTCATTAAAGTTTAAACCATGTGAAAAAATGTAAAACTCTGGATCAGAATCTTAAGACAAATTTTATCATTTGCACAATTCTCTTGCTCGTGATCAAAGTCATCCAAGATCTTGATGATATAAACATGATTACCAAGTTTTAAACAAACTGGTTGAGAAATATAGTCTCTCAATCTACAGAGATAACAAGCTAAGACAATCAGATGCAATATATCTCATTAATATGTGCTGATCTCATTTATTATAGAACCATTCAATGACACTGATAATATAACCTTCAGGTGGCATGCATTCTGATTGGAATTTCTGTCTCCAGAGACTGGTAACAAACTCAGCCAATCAGTTACAAGATTACCTCATTATTATGTGTAGATCTATTTTATAATCAAACTCATCTGGCATCTTTATAATATAAGACTATTTAACAAGTTTGATGAAAATCTGATCAGAAATATAGTTGTCAGTTGTTGGCAATCTTAGTCAATCAGACACATGGTCATGGCGCTGATATGCATTAATTTAATGGCCTATTTACCAAGTTTGATAAAAATGGTATCAAAAATATAGTCTCTAGAGTTGTAATAAATCTCTGCATCACATCATGCATAGGTCTCACTCTGAATAAAAATCATCCAACATCTTAATGATATTAGCCTGTTTATCAAGTCTGATTAAAACTGGGTCACAAATACAGCCTCCCGATTGGTAAGAAGCTCAGCCAATCATATGCAAATCACAGCATTATTTGTGTAGATCATGCTCATTATAATAAAAATATTATATATACCTTGATGTTAAAACCCTATTTACCAAGTTTGAGCAAAATGTAACTGATAATTATGTTTCTTTTTTTATCATAATCTGGAAAGTTCATAAAATATTAGAAGAAAATATTTCAGTAATTGCCTTTGATGTGCATTCTCTACCCTACTGAAATGATTCTGTATTGTAGAGGCTGTCAATCTATATCAATGGAGGTAACCACTATAATGATTTATTCCTAGGCTTAAATGAGTTATGTCCCTTTACAGATCTTGACTGGACTTTTAAGATCCAAAGGCCTGAGGAGCTAAATACAGAAAAAGCCTTATTATTAGAAACATAAACTATTCTTAGTAACAGACAGTAGACATGTATGGATGTATGTATGCATGGATGTATGTATGCACTTGCGCATGTATTTATGCATGCATGCATGGATGAATGTAGGCATGCATAGGGTTTAACATCATGTCATCACAAATCTGACTACAGTGCCATTTAATAGCTAAGTTCTAAAAATGTAAATGTAAAAATTTCTAAGAACTTAAGGAAGATACAATCTTGCAAATAAAAGTAAACAATTAGTCCTATAAGATAAAGAATAAAGGTAAACATGTAGTCCTACAAGATAAAAAATAAAGGTAAGGATGTAGTCCTATAAGATAAAGAATAAAGGTAAACATGTAGTCCTATAAGATAAAGAATAAAGGTAAGGATGTAGTCCTACAAGATAAAGAATAAAGGTAAGGATGTAGTCCTACAAGATAAAGAATAAAGGTAAGGATGTAGTCCTACAAGATAAAGAATAAAGGTAAATATGTAGTCCTACAAGATAAAGAATAAAAGTAAACATGTAGTCCTATAAGATAAAGAATAAAGGTAAACATGTAGTCCTATAAGATAAAGAATAAAGGTAAACATGTAGTCCTAAAAGATAAAGAATAAAGGTAAACATGTAGTCCTACAAGATCAAGAATAAAGGTAAGGATGTAGTCCTACAAGATAAAGAATAAAAGTAAACATGTAGTCCTATAAGATAAAGAATAAAGGTAAACATGTAGTCCTACAAGATAAAGAATAAAGGTAAACATGTAGTCCTAAAAGATAAAGAATAAAGGTAAACATGTAGTCCTACAAGATCAAGAATAAAGGTAAACATGTAGTCCTACAAGATAAAGAATAAAGGTAAACATGTAGTCCTATAAGATAAAGAATAAAGGTAAACATGTAGTCCTATAAGATAAAGAATAAAGGTAAACATGTAGTCCTATAAGATAAAGAATAAAGGTAAACATGTAGTCCTATAAGATAAAGAAAAAAGGTAAGGATGTAGTCCTATAAGATTAAGAATAAAGGTAAGGATGTAGTCCTACAAGATAAAGAATAAAGGTAAGGATGTAGTCCTACAAGATAAAGAATAAAGGTAAGGATGTAGTCCTACAAGATAAAGAATAAAGGTAAGGATGTAGTCCTACAAGATAAAGAATAAAGGTAAATATGTAGTCCTACAAGATAAAGAATAAAAGTAAACATGTAGTCCTACAAGATAAAGAATAAAAGTAAACATGTAGTCCTATAAGATAAAGAATAAAGGTAAACATGTAGTCCTATAAGATAAAGAATAAAGGTAAACATGTAGTCCTAAAAGATAAAGAATAAAGGTAAACATGTAGTCCTACAAGATCAAGAATAAAGGTAAGGATGTAGTCCTACAAGATAAAGAATAAAAGTAAACATGTAGTCCTATAAGATAAAGAATAAAGGTAAACATGTAGTCCACCAAGATAAAGAATAAAGGTAAACATGTAGTCCTATAAGATAAAGAATAAAGGTAAACATGTAGTCCTATAAGATAAAGAATAAAGGTAAACATGTAGTCCTATAAGATAAAGAATAAAAGTAAACATGTAGTCCTATAAGATAAAGAATAAAGGTAAACATGTAGTCCTATAAGATAAAGAATAAAAGTAAACATGTAGTCCTATAAGATAAAGAAAAAAGGTAAGGATGTAGTCCTAAAAGATAAAGAATAAAGGTAAACATGTAGTCCTATAAGATAAAGAATAAAAGTAAACATGTAGTCCTATAAGATAAAGAATAAAGGTAAACATGTAGTCCTATAAGATAAAGAATAAAGGTAAACATGTAGTCCTATAAGATAAAGAAAAAAGGTAAGGATGTAGTCCTATAAGATTAAGAATAAAGGTAAGGATGTAGTCCTACAAGATAAAGAATAAAGGTAAGGATGTAGTCCTACAAGATAAAGAATAAAGGTAAGGATGTAGTCCTACAAGATAAAAAATAAAAGTAAACATGTAGTCCTACAAGATAAAGAATAAAGGTAAGGATGTAGTCCTACAAGATAAAGAATAAAGGTAAGGATGTTATCCTACAAGATAAAGAATAAAGGTAAATATGTAGTCCTACAAGATAAAGAATAAAAGCAAACATGTAGTCCTACAAGATAAAGAATATAAGTAAACATGTAGTCCTACAAGATAAAGAATAGAAGTAAACATGTAGTCCTACAAGATAAAAAATAAAAGAAAACATGTAGTCCTACAAGATAAAGAATAGAAGTAAACATGTAGTCCTACAAGATAAAAAATAAAAGTAAACATGTAGTCCTACAAGATAAAGAATAGAAGTAAATATGTCGTCCTACAAGATAAAGAATAAAGGTAAACATGTAGTCCTACAAGATAAAGAATAGAAGTAAACATGTAGTCCTACAAGATAAAGAATAAAGGTAAACATGTAGTCCTACAAGATAAAGAATAGAAGTAAATATGTCGTCCTACAAGATAAAGAATAAAGGTAAACATGTAGTCCAACAAGATAAAGAATAAAGGTAAATATGTAGTCCTACAAGATAAAGAATAAAGGTAAATATGTAGTCCTACAAGATAAAGAATAAAGTAAACATGTAGTCCTATAAGATAAAGAATAGAAGTAAACATGTAGTCCTACAAGATAAAGAATAAAGGTAAACATGTAGTCCTACAAGATAAAGAATAGAAGTAAATATGTAGTCCTGCAAGATAAAGAATAAAAGTAAACGTGTAGTCCTACAAGATAAAGAATAAAAGTAAACATGTAGTCCTACAAGATAAAGAATAAAAGTAAATATGTAGTCCTACAAGATACAGAATAAAAGTAAACATGTAGTCCTACAAGATAAAGAATAAAAGAAAATATGTAGTCCTACAAGATAAAGAATAAATGTATGGATGCTAAAATTCTTCAAAAGGTATATAAAGTAAAAGATTTTCACAAAATTTCACCAGTGTCACCTAAGCATTAGCATATAGGCCACAATGAGCTATTTTCAAAAGATAAGTGTTGCACTTACACATAAAACTTTATGACCTGGCTATGGACAAACATGTAAAAGAGACTAACTGTAATACAAAATTTACTTTGTGATACATGTAAGGATATATGGAAAGAAGGAATGATGGTTAGACAAATGTACCAATAGATGTACATGGAATTAGCTAGATGTCCCTTCCACATACATAGCAGGATTTTGCAAATGGTGAATTCTGTCAAGAGATTACAGTAAACAGATCCATAAGTGTTTCTGGATGACAACAAAGCAGGGGTGCGGAGGTGTTTTTTTAATAAATAGTCAGAATTTGTACATATTGTTAAAATATATTTTTAAATAAATCACCTAAAAAAAATTTAATTTATCAATTTTCAGCTAATTTAAAAAAAATGATCAGGGCATTTATTCATACAATTTTAGTGTTTATATGTATTGTTACAGTGTCTTTTTATATTTAACATTTACGACTCTGACAACAGTTAACATTTGCAAATAAAAGTAGTAGTAGTAGTAGTGTTTTACAGCACAGCAGAACAATAGTGGCTATAGGGTGCCAACAAAAAAATCGTGTCTAAAAATTTAAAAATGAATTGCAAAATATTTAGGATGATAAACCATTTTAAATAAATCTAAAATAAAAGATAAAGGTAACATGTAAAAAAAAATTCCTTAAAACATATGTGCGAATAAAACAAAAAGAGAAGAAAATTTGAAAATTCATATCAACTGACCTTCTCTCCAACTTCATTGAATGACCTCGGCTTGGCAATGATATTTAACTGTTCCATTATCAGCAAGATGTGATCTTTGTTGGCAAGTAGTTCTGGATTCTTCTCTCTCCAGACTGCATCTATGAAAGTAAAGAAACTGATTTAGGTCCACTGGATAAGTTCTAACAACAAATAGTTTGTGATATACTTTTTTAAACATATTCATATAAAAGCATCAGAGACAGATTTTTCTCATAGACTTGGAAATGCAGTTGTTGCATTTAATTTCTTGAGAAATAGAACTTATGTTCAGCAAACTAAGTTCATTTATGCTTATATTCCTAAGTTTACTATGATACTGACATGAATGACATCATGTTTCCATTGCCAAGTCTTGTCAGCTATTCCAACAGTTTTAAATATCTTGACTCCATATCCATGGTGATTACTGTCATTATCCTAGATATAATTCCAGTTTTGAACTGTGGATATTTCATGTCAGGACGAAGCACAATGAATGAATTAGCATCAATGTTTCTGAGATTTCAAGCAGAATAGCAACAATATTTTAAAATATAAACTCTACATAAAGAATTGGCTTTAATTTTTCCTTATAGCATCAAATTAGTAGTGAATATATGTAATTCTCATATCAATTTTTTTAAATTTCAAATCAAATTTTACAAAATAAAATTACAATTTTGTTTTCATTCTCGAGAGTCTTCGGAAAGGTTAGGATAATATACTGGACATTATATTTGTGTTGTCATTCATCGTAGTGACTATCATCAATTTTGTTAAAGATGTTTACAGACATTCTGAAAGTCATGATTTCTTGCCTCTGGAAAGAGCTGATATTTTTGGTTTAACCCTTTGTTGTTGGGGTAAGTTTTAAAGCCTATCTAATGAGATTTAAATCAATGAAAATTATATAATTAGTTTAAAATTTATGATAGTTATTTGTCAACTGTTGCTTTACAATGACAACAGCAGCATTCACGATGGTTAATTAAGTTCTGAGTCATTACCATCCATTCTGTTGACAAGTGCACTACTAATTTGGGCTTACACATTCTAGTTGGACCATTTTATAGATTTTTAAATTTATCACATTTGTATCAACAAATTCTGGAGTAAAATGATTTCTTTTATACTATTTATATGATTATAATGCATGAGGAGAAAATCCACTACCTCAAAAATCCCTCCCTCCCAAGCTAATAAAAACATTTACATTGTTGGAGATGTTTTAGCAAAAAAAAACATTAAGAAAAACATTGCATCCTTGTTGAGCTGGAAGTCAAAATAGAGTGGTCTTTCCTTGGATAAAGCATTTGGTGCCAAATTGCTGGTGTGCATCAGAAATTTCAAAACAATACCTACCCGGATTTTAAGTTCAGTAAATTCATTCTCAACATTATATATAAAATATCAGTTTGCTTAAGACATTTTCTTTTGTTTTCATTTTTATGTTATATTTTTTATTTTAAATTTTTTTTTCAGCTTCAAATAACAGATTATTAAATTTCTCCCCTAAGATGTAAAATGTTGCTAATTAATAACTTAATAACTTTTTTTATTTTAATTCCTGTATTTTAAAGCAAGTTTTCAAAGTTTTTAAATGATTTCCAAAGGTGAAAACTCTCTTCAGAACACAAAACCTTTGACTATCAATCGAACTCATCATGGGTTACTTCCTTTGCTTTAATATGCAAACTGCTAATTTGGCTTCCACAGTGACAGAAAGGTCAGCCAGTCAGATGCAAGATGACTTAATCAGTATGCATAGATCTTGCTCATTATGAACTCCTCCAAGATCTTAATGATATAAGCATATATACCAAATTTGATAAAAATCAGATCAGAAATACAGCCTGCATACTGGTAACAATCAGGTATATGATCAACTAATTAGTATGCATAGATCTCGCTCATTATTGAACTCTTTTCAGACCTTAAAGATATAAGAATATATTCTAAATCTTATCAAAATCAGATCAGAAATATGTTCTCCAGAGAGGTAACAAGAATAACCAATCAGATCCAAAATCGCCTCATTAGTATGCATTTATCTCACTCATTATTGAACTTCCCCGATATTTTTATATAAACCCATATTCCAAGTTTGAAACTGGATCAGAAATTTGTAGTCAAGAGTAGAACCAAGCTATTGTTGATGGATGGACACAAAACACACACAACACACAACAGACGATGCATGATGGTCATAAGTCCATACGAGAAGCTCACTTAGCCTTATGGCCAGTTGAGCTAAAATGCAGCACTAGTGATTTGCCAATACTGCATTCCTCAGATAATGCCAATAACACGTACCAAGTATCACAGCAATCCATCATGAAGTGCAATAGTAGTTGTGTTTACAAGATTTGGTCATGCACTATATCCAGCAGTAAGTCAAATAGCAGGCCTAGAATTTTGAAAAAGTTTCCTTATGACCAGGACTAGTCAATTGAGAAATTAACTAGTCCTGCTGAGTCTTCACTAGTCCTTCTCACAAAACAATGTTAGACACGTATCTAGATTAACAGCACTTTTATTTCTTAAATATCACAATCATTCATAATTCAGAAGTACAAATCTTGCTTTACAAAACCACTAAGGTTATTTGAAAATATTCACTACAAGCACAAGTTCACAAAAAAAACAAAAAAACAATGACTAATTCTCCAGGAATTAACTGTAAAAAGTATGACTTTGTAAACATTTTTTTGAACCTTGTCATCCAAAAAAACAAAACCCTCACAAATAACTTAATAAAGGAAAAAGACAAAGACCTCATTCACACTGGTTATTATGTATTGTAACTCCACAGCCAGATGATTTAAGGCAGTATTCGTTGTGCTACAGTGAAAGCATGGTGAACAGATATCTCATTATAGTTACATAGGCATTGTGCCAATTTTCACAACAGATACAAACCTTTGAACAAAATATGCGTCTCCATGATGCTAATCCTTTAAAGACAGAATGGTTAATCATAAAATGGATTTTGATGACCATGGCACACAATGGCAATTTGACAAGTTCAGAAGTCTGGTTTACAGTCTTTTAATCTGAGTTTCCTCTGAAATATCCTATCATATTTAACATATTCTGACATTTATGCTGGGCTGTGAGGTCAGAGATCATTGACTGTCGAAAAGTTGGTAATCGCCGAAACCTTGTGGTATCGGCATAAGGTAGCCGCTTACTACCAGCCACACAAACTTAAATAACATTACATCGAGCCCTACCTGCATCGAATTGAAAGGAAGATGATTTATCTTCTCAGAAATGATGAGTATAAGGTTTGTTATGTTTTTAATTCATTGACAGATTCATTAGGCAGACAGCACATGTCTACATGGTTTTTGGTAATATCACATGACTACAATTGCTCTCTAGCTCTCTATGTGATGAATCTGGCCTTTTCCAGGTCACTGCAACAGTGACAAGTTTCCAGTTGTTGTTCTCAGAATAAATATGTTCAAAATAATGTGTCCACGTTTTTTTTGTTTATAAAAAAAACATCAGATGGCTTTCATTTAATTTTTTCAAATTTTTGGTACAACAATGTGAAGGGTTTTTGTTGGTATCACGTGACTACTGGGCCGCAGATGTAATGGATATGTAGACTGTTAGATTTGCATAGTCATGTGACTAGCACTTCAGATGGTAAGAACCTGGTCATATTTCATAAATGCAATTGTTTTGTCTCATCTGTCAATGAATTCAAGATATAACAAATGTTATACTTGCAATTCCTGTGAAGATATATAATCTTCCTATTGATTTCATGTGGGTAGGGCTCGATGTAACTTTGATTATGTTTGCTAGGCCCAGTAGTAAGCAGCAACCCTCTGCCTACACTGTGCGGTTTTGGCAAATTCCAACTTTTCAATAGACAATGTACTCACACTTCACACCCCAACATAAATGTCAAAATATCTAAAATGGGGTAGGAAAGGTCAGAGGAATCTCAGACCAACAGTCTTTGACATTACAATTGTTCCTTATAAATCTAACAAAATCGATAAAAATTTACACAGCCTCGTTTTGAAATATGATCTGTAGAATCCTCATTTCTTCTAACTCTGTAGAGGAGCAGCTGAATCTCAGGGATTGATGTGATTAACTCAAGAGAGAAGTTTTGGCATCGTCGAATCATTCAGATTTTCAAAAATTACGTACAGTATAATAGGGTAAATAAATGCTGACTGGTGACAACTGAAACTTTACAAGCCATCGGACTATTCAAATTATGAAAACTACTAGACTGACAGGAAATGTATGAGCCTTGGGCTATTGGACTACCATTAATTTTGAGCCCTGAATAGGTCAATAACTCTAGAAATTGTCACTATAGCTTTCCTCATATGACATCAATAACAAGTTTCCATAGCAATCCATCATAATGTACAAGACTGGTTATGTTTACAAGATTCTGTCATAAACTGCATCCAACTGCAAGTAAAATGGGCCACAACTCTGACGAACCCCCCAACCCCCCCAAAAAAATCGTGAGAGCACTGATCTGTCAATATGCACATCTTCTAAATATGTAACAAGTTTCACAGCAATCCATCAAAAACGGAGCTGCATTCACAAAATTTTGTGATGGACACAAGGGTAGATGAACAAACTATACATCATTTTAACAGTATGTAAATTACATATGTGCTATGTACTAAATATATCCAGTATTTCAGCCAGGTTTGAGAAAAAGGTTGGCCAATGGTGTGATCATAACAGGTCAAACCTCATAATAAAATGTGATCTCATTTACATAGTCTATTTTACATGTTATTTGCATGAAAAACAATATAAATACTCTACTTTACTTTGCTTTATAATTCTCCTCTGTTGTCTCCAACCCTACTCTAACAGTATGGGAGAAATCTAAGTCTACAATTTTATGCCCCTTTATAGTCATCCATCTTTGTGATGTTTCCATGTACAAGTGATTTTTTGAGGGTGTGATAATGTTTTTCTTATTCAGTTCTGCCATTTTGGAATCCAATTCTTCATTGAAGTTTCACTTTCTCTTTGAATTTCATCTGTTATTGTGGGTTTTACCAGCTTATTCATTAGAGTCGTCATATCTGTGGATTTTACCAGCTTATTCATTAGAGTCGTCATATCTGTGGATTTTACCAGCTTATTCATTAGAGTCATCATATCTGTGGATTTTACCAACTTATTCATTAGAGTCATCATATCTGTTGGTTTTACCTGCTTATTCATTAGAGTCATCATATCTGTGGATTTTACCAGCTTATTCATTAGAGTCATCATATCTGTGGATTTTACCAGCTTATTCATTAGTCATCATATCTGTGGGTTTTACCAGCTTATTCATTAGAGTCGTCATATCTGTGGGTTTTACCAGTTTATTCATTAGAGTCATCATATCTGTGGTTTTACCAGCTTATTCATTAGAGTCATCATATCTGTGGATTTTACCAGCTTATTCATTAGAGTCATCGTATCTGTGGATTTTACCAGCTTATTCATTAGAGTCATCATATCTGTGGATTTTACCAGCTTGTTCATTAGAGTCATCATATCTGTGGATTTTACCAGCCTATTCATTAGAGTCATCATATCTGCAGTTATTTTTCATGCTTTCACAATCTGAATGTTATACAGATCTGCCAACCATAACAAGACCTTCTCAGTAAGGCAGTCAATATTTTTCTTTAATTAGACCAATTTTCAGGAAGGTGTAATGAAATATCATGTACTGCTATAGTTGACTTGGAAAACATGCATTTGAAAAGTTCAGAAGTGTAGCCTGATGCAGCGAAGGCAAACATTATATTCAACTAAAATGTTTGTAAAGAACACTTTGACTATAATGACCTCCAGTACAGTTTCAGAAAGTGCAGTTCCAAACCCCATGGAGCTCCATGGCTTCTTGCTAGATCTCTCAACTTGATGTAACTTTTTTATAAAAAAATTTCATGTGGTGATGCAATCATTTATACCTCCATGAGACGTACTACAATTAACACATGCTATCCAATAAACATAATTGTTGTCTTTCCTGCTTTATTTTCCAAGAATCTGAATATTCCTTTTCATGAATCTGTGCTGACTGTTTGAACAGTTTAAGGGACTGATTGTTCCTTTTGCCTTCAACAAGTTTTTGTTTGTTGGACGACATTTAGAAAAAAGCTTGATCATGCAGGCATTTTGCATCAAAAACATGGGCAAATTAAAGCATCTGAGGAACTCCTGTAAGGTTAGTCTGGTTTCCTGACCAACTCCACTGAATCCAATATGAAACCTGGATCCAGATCACACCCAGACAAACCAATATTTGGGATTTGACTGCAATGGTCGTATTTTTGTATTTTTTGCTATTATTCCACAAGTCTGTAATTTAAGGGTCATTTCAGTAAGACATGTTCAAATTGTAAGGGTTGGCAGGTCTGGTGATACTGGGATAAAGAGATCAGTTAACCATCATTCCATAACTACCTCTAAGTGAAACTTTGCTGCCTTTTTAAAAACATAAATAGTGCTATATCAAGGTTGTATCATATGACTGGATGCACATGTTTAAAAAAAATGCAGAGACTAAAATATTTTCCTTTAGTCAAAAATATTAATAAAACAGGAATGGAAGTTACCTTAATGCATTACTGAATTTGTTTCATATTTTTCATTGAGACTATTACAAGTTGGTAGCATGCATACTAATTCCTATCCTCTCAACCAAACATATTATGGGATATACTGACTACATGATTATTTTCAACCGATTATGAGTTTTGCCATATATGAGATAAGGAGAATAAAAGGGGGTATCAGATAGTCCAAGCATAGTGACCAGTGCAATTGGAAAGGATCACTTATAAAAGCAATCATTATGCAATTCAGACATTTAATGATTGTTTGGTGCATCTGTATCAGATTAAAGGTAAAACAATGCACCTTGTTCATTTTTCTGTGCCATTTCTTGCACATTTATTCTCTTTATTGTGGGATTTTTGTAGATTTTGCGTAAATCCCACAAAAGCATGTCCTGGCTGAAACACTGTATATGTACTACAGGACATTCCTACCACTGACTCAAAGACTCTCAAGAAGAAGTTGAAAATAAGTTTAAAGCTTTGTTGCAATGGATGCTACAATGTGAAGGACACCATTCATGATGTAGCTTTGATAATGTATGTAGAAACCCTTCCAACCAAGTTTGATCCATTTGGTTCAGCAGTTTTGCAAAAAAATTGAAAAATATCAAATGTTGATGGATAGAAAAAAGAAGAGGGACAGATGCATGGGCACCCAAGATAGAATAATGGCAATACAATAAGGCAAACATGTCTTTTGCATGTCAGCTGTAATTATGGTAAATAACTGCACCACATATTGCAGTTACAGCAAGCACATGTAAACAGAGAGGGTCATAATCACAATTTCTAAACTTTCTCCTTGAAAGCATGGGAACAAAGGCATGGGAACAAAGGTTAAATCAGAAAAGACACATTTTTTAATAAAAAGTCATCCCAAGTTGTTATTTAGTTCAAATAATATGAAATTTAAAGAGGAAGCTACATTTTGAAAATATGTTACATAAAGTAAAATGTTTACAAACCAATAAGTTCAGGATACAGTTTTCCATTATTCTTGAACTTGTGCCACTTGTCTGAGACAGCTGGAGTACTTCTATGGACAAACATCTCAGCAGTGATGAGGGACTTGAGGGCATCAATCATACACTGTGGGTCCAACACAATCTTCTCTTTCAATACTTCCTTGCTGTTGATGGTACAAAAAAAGGATAAATGACACATGTTCCAAACTTTCACCTCTTGTAGTTGTTTCAGTTTAATGGAAAAAAGTTAACTATAATTACTCAATCATTAGGCACTCTGACCTTAGCTATTATGTATTTTTCCATTTAATAAAATAATACCTCACAACAAATCACTGCCAATGTACAATACATCATGAACAATCTGTAGTATACTACATAGAGTATCATAGACAGGTTACAGTGTCCAATCAAATCAGCTAGCGCTAAATGATTAGAACCTTTAATTCTGACAACATGCAAACTACATGTACACCCAAAAGGCTAACCACAGTAGGAAGCTTTTCTAACCATTTTAGACCTTAAACTTGGGATTTTTCCCTTTAAGCTGAACCAATCACGGTACTGTATAGTATCACAAAATTTTGTCAGGTATCAAATTTTGTGGATTTAATTATTGCCTTGAACTAAGAATTTAAAGACCAAAGGAAAATTTAGCCACAAATGATAAAGAAGCCCCACCTTTGTTTTTTTACTGTGTTTTGTCATAGAGATCAACAAAGATATATGATAAATCAATGTTATTTCTGTATTATTTTCACCCTTTTAAAACAAGAATTAGAAAGCAGTTTATATTGTTTTAATGCACATACAGTGGGACCCCGCTATAACCCGGTAGTTGGGAGCCATAGAATCCGACCGGGCTATGAGCCGAACCGTGTTATAATCAACCATGTACAATACCAACACATTTTTGGATTTAATTGGGGGGGGGGGGGGGGGGGTTACATAAAGACGGGTGCGAAAATGCATGGCACAATTACCATTTTTGATCAATATATATTAAATGAGAAAACCATTTGCTGATATAATATATTACTTTATTCAGAAAACCATGCATTGGTACATACACGTGTCTAATTTATATATATACATGTATAATCTATTGCATGAAAAGAATATCAACACCGTGTACTCACCAGCGAATCTTGTAACATACATTGAATCCATAATACAAATATTTCCATCGAAAATATCCACACACGGATGTAGAATATTCAATAATTTTGTCACAGATCATTATGTGACTAATACAATGAAGAGAAAGTAACAAAAATTACGTAACGGGTGTATGTAATGAATGATGAAAAAGTACATGTATGTCCGACGATTAATAAACGGTGTCGCATACATTTTACACCACTACATTTCTCATCTGTTAGTAGTTATTATTTTTTAAAAAACTCTGTGATTTTTAGCTGCTTTCTGCTAATATCACGTCTGCTCTTGGCAAAGTCAAGAATAGTTCTCAGTTGCAGAATTCGAAGATAATCAATATCTTGCGTCTCCATCCATCTCAAAGCACACTCTAAACCTTTGACAGCTTCTGTAGCTAATGGTGGGCTATCCTCAGGTGAAGTGTCTTCGCTGTCATCATCAGAAGTATCACCATCGTCAGCATCACCACTAGTGTTTTGAGACTTAATATTTTTAATAATTTCCGCATCCGAAACGTGGTCTGCAACTGGACATTCATTGTCAAAATTAAGCCATTCGTCAACGCGTTCACGTGACTGCATCAGCTCCCCAAATGCCCTCTCAGCCTGGAACACATCATTTTCCGAAAATCCATCGAATAAACTATTGTCATCATCGGTGATGTTGCCTCTGTCTTCCTGTGTACTAGTAAATGCTGCCCCAAGTCCTTTCTCCCAGCAGTTCTCAATGCAGCGTGGCGTAATGGCATCCCAAGATTTGCCGCCGAGGTACATTGCTTCTTTCAAATTTAAACTTTTTAGTGTCGCCTGGACTGAGGTTTCATCGCAAACAATCTTTTTAACAAGTTCTCTGCGATAATTCATTTTAAAAACTGCTATTATTCCCTGGTCCAGAGGCTGAATTCTTGAAGTTGTGTTTTTTGGGAGGAAGCAACCTTTTATTTTCCCATCAGTACTAACTAGACATTCTGCAGGTGGGTGTGCGGGGCAGTTGTCTAATAATAATAGTGCCTTTGGCTCCATCTTCAGATTTCTGAGGTGGGATCGAACTGATGGTACGAATTCGGTTTGAAACCATTTTTCAAATAAAGCAGCTGTCATCCATGCGTTTTTTGTGGCATCATATGAAAATGGTAGGGTGTTCACATTCAAATGATGGAAGCACCTAGGTGATTTGAATTTTCCAATGCATAGTGGTTTAAGTTTGTGTTGTCCCGTTTTATTGACACAAAACAACAACGTTAACCGTTCTTTTATTCTCTTAAATCCTTCATGTTTATGTTCATCTTTTTTCACAGCTAGGGTGGTGTCAGGTATCATTTTGTAGCACAATCCTGTTTCATCACAGTTGTAAATCTGCTCTGGGGAATACCCACCTTTCTCTATTATTTCCCTCAATTCATCTGAATAGTTCATAGCAGCTTCAGAATCTGAAGAGCGAATTTCTCCAGAAACTGTCACATTACTAATCCCATGTCGTTTCTTAAAACGATGTAGCCATCCATTGCTTGCTTTGAAGCTAGAATCTTGCCCATGTAAATCGTTGTTTAATTTTTTGGCTTGTGCCTTAACAATTGGTCCTGATAAAGGCACTCCTTCAGCTCTAGTCTGGACAAACCACTGATACAGGGCTGCATCAAGTTGGGTGTCTCCTGCTAGTCTTGCTTTTTTCCTCATCATTCCCTCACTTTCGTACAAATCCAGAACCCTCTCTCTTAATTTTGCTTCATCTTTCTTCCATCCTCGAACTGTCGATTCATCGAGACCTAAATCTTTAGCTACATGCGATTGTTTAACACCGGACTTAATCCTGTCCAATGCTTCAATCTTTTCTTTAACAGTAAAAGCATTACGTTTGCGTTTCCCATTTTCCATTCTAAATGTATACAAATTAACACTTTTAATCCTATTGGTTTGAAAATCTACAGCAAGAATAATAGTCATTAAACAATGGGGGTATATTTGTAGTAAATTTACGACATTATTTACTGGCCAACAGATTGCATAAAACAACACCGCCAAGCCTTACGCACATGCTGGCGGCTTTGTTTCTTTGATGCTGTATAAATCGTTGCCCTATGATTTGAACAAGTATAGCTCGGTAGTTCACTTTGATGATAAACAATGTACTTAAATTAATTGATTTATACATTCTGGTGAGAATCTTTTATCAACCGCCACATTGGCTGCTGCTTAGTTGTGTATGAAATTAAGAGAACATATATCGGAGATTATTTGAGCAACGACTGTATTCGGAATGCATTCAAGACAAACAAAGTAGAAACGATGGCTTCATTACTCAGGAATCAGTAATTATAATATTGACACTTATGAGCTGTAATTTTTCAACAATAAACAAAGATCAAAGTTCTCAGTAGGCCCAGCAATTGGTTCGTATTTCCGACGTTTATTTTGGCACAAAAATAGAAGAAATTTGATAATACATTTTCTACACGTTCTTTTTCGCACTGTTTAGACGAATATGAGAATGATAATTAAACTCTTGACGTATTTAGTTTTTTTCATACTTAAAATTTTTTTTTTTTTTTTTTTTTTTTTTTTTTTTGGTCTTTGAGAAAAATAACTGTAATAAATTACCCGAAATTTCGGGAGCCATGCCACGACCGGGTTATATCCGAATTCGGGTTATAGCGGGGCGGGTTATAGCGGGGTCCCACTGTATATCTATATGGTATCTGGTAGACATAATTTCCACTCAATGCCTTAAATCGACATGTTGTGAGATAAGGACAGAGAGAAAAGAGAAAAAGCACAAGGTGTTCAAACAGTGTCATTACTGAAAATGAAAGAAAGAATAGGAAATGATATTGTAAATAAAAATTAGATTTAATGCTTATTCAAACTGATTTTCATTCAAGTGAAACTTGTCGAAAAATTTAAATCCTCGTGAAAGCATGTTTCGTTTTATCCATGCATGCTAAATCTCAATCACTGTAAAATACTAAAACTATTGATCGAGGCACAATTATTAATGAAACACTGTGTATACACACTTCAATGATTTTATGGCAAAACCAATGAATCAACATCGCATCATTCAAGTCAGTTAGTACACACAAATATTTGTCGGGTAAATAATCCTGAAATTGTTGAATTAAATAAGTCCTGTATTATCAAAGACACGGATAATTAGGTCTTATCTTTCCAACATTTTCATATGAGCTGCAATTATCTATTCAGCATCAATTGGTTTCATTGACGATGTTTTAAGTAAAGTCTCTTAGTTGAAGTTGGTTCGTACAGGAGGCAGGCTCAAACAAAGGAGTGATTCTATTGTCTTTTAATTTAGTTAGGATCTTTGGACTTTTTGATGGACTCTGAAGACATCAAATGTTATCACTGCTTGCTAATTGCATTGAGCATGGGGCAGCTGGTCACATGTTTGGTTCACATGTGGAATGATGACATTATCCAAACTGACAGGGATCTAAGTTGAATTTTACCACTCTTAAGCCACTGTGTTAACGCCATGGTCATCAGAAAGTAATTGATGGTGCAACTTTATGGACAGTGTCTTAAGGAAGAAATCATACACATGTACTTTAATAACCAATTAGTAGCTAAGTGTTGTTGGCTGCGTCGGCTCCTTTTGATGTTCAGTGTATGTAATTTATCTTGACAGGTGTTTGATTTGTGCTCATACAGCTGGTAATACTGTTTTAACCATTGAAGTGACCGTTGTTTATTGTCCTCATAGTTTTGTTCTTTTGTATTCTTTATTTCAGGTATTTGTCAAGTTTAATCCATGAAAATAAATACCTACAAATATATAAACTTTGATGGAAAAAAACACAAATTAAAGTGCCCATGAAAATGTCCTTTTTGACAGCTATGATAATTGAGACCCATGAAAATAAATAACACAACAGTAATTAAATGGTCCGATTTGACAATGATGCAGTTTGTAGTTTGTGTTATTTGAACAGGATATGTATGCATATTACTCTCTTTCTCACTTCTGATTAAAAGGTCTGATTTGACAATGATGCAGTTTGTAGTTTATACTATTTGAACAGGATATGTACGTGTATTAGTCTCTCTCTTTCTCTCGTTTCTGATTAAAAGGTCTGATTTGACAATGATGCAGTTAGTTTATGTTATTTGAACATGTTATGTAAGTATATTTCTCTCTATCTCTCTCGAGCTTCTGATTAAAAGGTGTGATCTGACAATGATGCAGTTTGTAGTTTATGTTATCTGAACATGATATGTAGGTATATTTCTCTCTATCTCTCTCTAGCTTCTGATTAAAAGGTGTGATGTGACAATGATTTTGTTTGTTATGTGTATCTCTCTCTCAATATGACATACATTACTCACTCTTACACCATCCTATGTCACTTGCATTTACATCACTATTGACATTTCTATAATACTGAGAACACGAGTGCTATTTACATCACTTTTAACATTTCTATTATACAGATAACATGAGTGCCATGAACTTCACATTATATGCCTACCCCATCTTTAATAATCCTCTGTTGAGGCACCAGAAGGGCACAGTAATTATTGAAAAAAGGATCTCAATGGCCTGGACTGTTGGTCAAGGTATATAGTTTTGACCTAAGCTTAATGTGCAGAAACCATTATTTTCTTATTAGACTTGACATGACCATGACCTCTGATCTCTAGACCCAATGACCTTAATCTTTGATCCTTTGACTCCCAAATCAGTAGGCTCTTTTTTTACCCAAAGTCCAAGCCAACCACAAAGTTTGGTCTAGGTCTGTGATGTGGACCCAGTGTCAGCCCTCCCAACCCTAACAAAACATTCTCAGTAAGACAGTCTATATTTTTCTACAAGTTGGACTAATTTTCAGTAAGGTATAACACAATACCATGTACTGCTATTGTAGACTTGGAAAATATGCATTCAAACAATTCAGAAGTGTGATCTAAAGCTGATGCAGTGAAGGCAAACATTATGTTCAACTGAAAAGTTTGTAAAATACACTTTGACCTTAATGAGCTCCAGTACAGTTTCAGAAACTGCAGTTCCAAGCCCCATGGAGATCGAAGGCATCTTGCTTATTCTCCCAACTTCACATAATCTTTGGGCTTATTTTGAATTTCACATGGCGATGACTATCATCTTTCATGCCACAAGACATACTCAAATCAACACATGATGTCCAATAAATGTAACGGTTGCCTTTCCTGCTTTCTTTCCCCAAGAATCTGAATATTCCTCTCTATACTTATGTGCTGAGTGCTTAAACTTCATAAGAGGCTTGGTCTTTTTCATCTTCAACATGTTTGCGCTCATTGGACACTATTTCTAGAGAAAGCAACAGCTTGATAATTCAGGCACTTTGTATGAAAAATATTGGCAGTTTAAAGTGCCTGAGGTATTCTTGTTAAGTTAGACAGCTTTCCTGATGAACTCCACTGAATCTATTATGAAATCCAGATCTGGATCAAACAGAGACAAGCCAATGGCAACGATCATATTTTTGTACTTTTGTCTGAAGTAATAGCTTATTATCACAGCAGATTTTCTTGTCGGAAGTAATCACTTATTATCATAGCTGGTTTTCTTGTCTGAAGTAATCACTTATTATCATAGCTGGTTTTCTTGTCTGAAGTAATCACTTATTATCATAGCTGGTTTTCTTGTCTGAAGTAATCACTTATTATCATAGCTGGCTTTCTTGTCTGAAGTAATCACTTATTATCATAGCTGGTTTTCTTGTCTGAAGTAATCACTTATTATCATAGCTGGCTTTCTTGTCTGAAGTAATCACTTAT
Organism: Margaritifera margaritifera; assembly: GCA_029931535.1. Taxonomy (NCBI): domain Eukaryota; kingdom Metazoa; phylum Mollusca; class Bivalvia; order Unionida; family Margaritiferidae; genus Margaritifera; species Margaritifera margaritifera. The sequence continues at coordinate 837,248 of JAQPZY010001442.1, forward strand.
TATCATAGCTGGCTTTCTTGTCTGAAGTAATCACTTATTATCACAGCAGGTTTTCTTGTATGAACTAATAGTTTATTATCACAGCCGATTTTCTAGTCTGAACTAATAGTTTATTATCACAGCAGGTTTTCTTGTATGAACTAATAGTTTATTATCACAGCAGGTTTTCTTGCAAGAAGTAATAGCTTAATATTATCACTGCTTGTTTATAATTTTTCATATAAGCTGCGCTGATTCCTTCAAGCACTTCAAGTGATTGTTTCGAGTAGATGACACATAAAGCCAGTGCCAAAAAGTCCAAAGTATTCCGCATATTCTTGACATAAAAAGATGGTAAGAATAATTATCTTTGATGCAAGTGATTTGAAAACTTACCCTAAATGGTGAGACTGATAATCTCTGATTCACGTGATCTGAAAACCTATCCCAAATGGTAAGACTGATTATCTTTGATGCAAGTGATCTAAAAACTTACCCTAAATGGTGAGACTGATAATCTCTGATGCAAGTGATCTGAAAACTTACCCGAAATGGTAAGACTGATTATCTTTGATGCAAGTGATCTGAAAACTTATCCTAAATGGTGAGACTGATAATCTTTAATGCAAGTGATCTGAAAACTTACCCTAAATGGTAAGACTGATTATCTTTGATGCAAGTGATCTAAAAACTTACCCTAAATGGTGAGACTGATAATCTCTGATTCAAGTGATCTGAAAACCTACCCCAAATGGTAAGACTGATTATCTTTGAAGCAAGTGATCTGAAAACTTACCTCAAATGGTGAGAGTGATAATCTCTGATGCAAGTGATCTGAAAACTTACCCCAAATGGTAAGACTGATTATCTTTGATGTAAGTGATCTGAAAACTTACCCTAGAAGGTGAGACTGATAATCTTTAATGCAAGTGATCTGAAACTTACCCTAAATGGTGAGACTGATTATCTTTGATGCAAGTGATCTAAAAACTTACCCTAAATAGTGAGACTGATAATCTTTAATGCAAGTGATCTGAAAACTTACCCTAAATGGTGAGACTGATAATCTCTGATTCAAGTGATCTGAAAACCTACCCCAAATGGTAAGACTGATTATCTTTGATGCAAGTGATCTGAAAACTTACCTCAAATGGTGAGTGATAATCTCTGATGAAAGTAATCTGAAAACTTACCCCAAATGGTAAGACTGATTATCTTTGATGCAAGTCATCTGAAAACTTACCCTAAATGGTGAGACTGATTTTCTTTAATGCAAGTAATCTGAAAACTTACCCTAAATGGTGAAACTGATTATCTTTGATGCAAGTCATCTGAAAACTTACCCTAAATGGTGAGACTGATAATCTTTAATGCAAGTAATCTGAAAACTTACTCCAAATTGTAAGACTGATTATCTTTGATGTAAGTGATCTGAAAACTTAAACCAAATTGTAAGACTGATTATCTTTGATGCAAGTGATCTGAAAACCTACCCCAAATGGTGAGACTGATTATCTTTGATGCAAGTAATCTGAAAACTTACCACAAATGGTGAGACTGATCATCTCTGATGCAAGTGATCTGAGAACTTACTCCAAATGGTGAGACTGATTATATTTGATGTAAGTGATCTGAAAACTTACCCCAAATTGTAAAACTGATTAGCTTTGATGCAAGTGATCTGAAAACCTACCCCAAATGGTGAGACTGATTATCTTTGATGCAAGTAATCTGAAAACTTACCACAAATGGTGAGACTGATTATCTCTGATACAAGTGATCTGAAAACTTACCCCAAATTGTAAGACTAATTATCTTTGATGCAACTGATCTGAAAACATACCCCAAATGGTGAGACTGATTATCTTTGATGCAAGTGATATGAAAATGTACCCTAAATTAGGTTTTATTAGTAATGGTAATGTCTCAAAAACAAAAAAGGCAGAACATACCATTTCTCAGCAAACCTGCCTATTTCTCAAAGTAGAAATCTGTTATGTATATCCTGCATAATACTAATTACCTGTAATTATCAGCACCTTTCTCACTTAAAGAATTATTTGTCTTTGATGCTGAGGTAAGAAAATAGAAAACAATCCCAATTTTACCTGAAGTAAAGGACTGTGCCAATCTCATGCTGAAATCTAAGGAACAAATCCAGTTCATCTGTGGGAATCTGAACAGCTCCTGCCTGGTTCAAGTCTTCTAACAGACTTCGGAGAATCACCTGTAGTAGACACAAATGAAAAATATCACTTTGAGTGCTAGGATGTTTTCTTTCTTAAATTTATAGTGTTTGTTTTTTTTGTTGATGAAAATTTTACTGTCATGATATGTACCTGCATATGCAATAACTACCACTGCTTCTCTATCATTTAATTTGATAAGAACTCCATGTATTCTTACTGACCTACTAATGTATGCCTTTAATTTAATACTCTAATAAATTGCAATGCTGCTGCTAGATGATGTAAAAAATTTAAGTTCAATGTTTCAAGTATTCAGATTTCTCACTTGTTAAATACATGTGAAAAGCAAGTATTTTCAGCCCCCCAAAACAGCCTCCACTCAAGTCCCCTACTGCAAATGCATATCCATATATACTCTATTGGTACAAACACAGCATGCATGTGTACTCTATTGCTACTAACACAGATTGCATGTGTTCTCTATTGGTACAAACACAGCATGCGTGTGTACTCTATTGGTACTAACACAGCATGCATGTGTACTCTATTGGTACTAACACAGCATGCATGTGTACTCTATTGGTACAAACACAGCATGCATGTGTACTCTATTGGTACTAACACAGCATGCATGTGTACTCTATTGGTACAAACACAACATGCATGTGTACTCTATTGGTACAAACACAACATGCTTGTGTACTCTATTGGTACAAACACAGCATGCATGTGTACTCTATTGGTACAAACACATCATGCATGTGTACTCTATTGGTACAAACACAGCATGCATGTGTACTCTATTGGTACAAACACAGCATGCATGTGTTCTCTATTGGCACAAACACAACATGCATGTGTACTCTACTGTTACTAACACAACATGCATGTGTACTCTATTGGTTCAAACACAGCATGCATGTGTACTCTTTTGGTACAAATGCAGCATGCATGTGTACCCTATTGGTACAAACACAACATGCATGTGTTACTATATTGGTACAAACACAGCATGCATGTGTACTCTATACATACAAACACAGCATGCATGTGTACTCTTTTGGTAAAAATATAGCATGCATGTGTACTCTTGGTACATGCATGGCATGCATGTGTACTCTATTGGTACTAACACAGCATGCATGTGTACTCTATTGGTACTAACACAACATGCATGTGCACTCTATTGGTTCAACCACAGCATGCATGTGTACTCTTTTGATACAAACACAGCATGCATGTGTACTCTTGGTACAAACACAGCATGTATGTGTACTCTATTAGTACAAACACTGCATGCAAATGTACTCTATACATACCTACACAGCATACATGTGTACTCTATTGGTACAAACATAGGATGCATGTGTACTCTATTGGTACTAATACAGCATGCATGTGTACTTCATTGCAATTGCAAGCAAGACATAACAGAATTAAAATAGATTATAAAATCGTGTAATTTAATTTTTGGGAGTTAAGCTGTCAATTATCATCACACTAAAACTCTCTTTTTTTCTCTGTCTCTGTGACACCCTTGTAAGTTGTTTATTGCGAGCTAAGCTGTCAATTATCATCACACTAAAACTCTCTCTGTGACACCCTTGTAAGTTGTTTATTGGGAGCTAAGCTATCAATCATCATCACACTAAAACTCTCTCTCTCCCTGTCTCTGTGACACCCTTATAATTTTATTATTGGGAGCTAAGCTGTCTATTATCATCACACTAAAACTCTCTCTCTCTCTCTCTCTCTGTCTCTGTGACACCCTTGTAAGCTGATTATTGGGAGCTAAGCTGTCAAATATCATCACACTAAAACTCTCTCTCTATCTCTGTGACACCCTTGTAAGCCAATTATTGGGAGCTAAGCTGTCAATTATCATCACACTAAAACTCTCTCTCTGTGACACCCTTGTAAGTTGATTATTTGAAGTTAAGCTGTCAATTATCATCACACTAAAACTCTCTCTCTGTGACACCCTTGTAAGTTGATTATTGGGAGCTAAGCTGTCAATTATCATCACACTAAAACTAATCTCTCTCTGTCTCTGTGACAACCTTGTAAGCTGATTATTGGGAGCTAAGCTGTCAATTATCATCACACTAAAACTCTCTCTCTCTATTTAGATACAACAGGCATAGATACTGTTTATAAACTGTTCAAGCACTGTGTTGGAACACAAGTCAGTCTGTGAATCAAGAAACCTAAGTCAAGATTACAAGAAAGACTTTGGGGGAAAATAATCAAAATCAGTTTCAAATGTTTCAAGAAGCAGTGTGTATAAAACCAATTTCAAAGCCTTAGCTAAACAAATATTAAGGTGGCATAAATTTTATTAAAATCCTGCAAAATATATACTGAAAAGAATGATTTAAATGTATTTATTTATCCTGTCAGACCCTAGCCACATAAAACAAAGAAGTGGACTTTGAATAATATTTCCTTTATATTCTGCAAAAGAAACAGTTACATTTATTTAGGCCTATACCAGAAATAATGGTATAGGGGGGTTGGAAGGCGCTTTTTATTTTTACCCACCAGGCATAAAATATAATTAATATCACCCCCACCATGGACGAAACATACATTTTTTTCAAGCATCACCATGCGTGAAATTTATTTGCAGAAATTCAATCTAGCATGAATGTATATTAAGATAAAGGCAGTCCCTAAAAAGGCCTTGTTTTCACGAAATTTTCAGGATCTAAGGTGCAGTATGTACTGTTTGTTTACTCCCCTGAGAAAACGAATTTGGACAAGAATCAAGTTGATTGTGTTAAAGGAACTTGCAGTTCCCATACCTTCAATACACATAGTCATTTTCTCTGACAATGTAAATAGGAACCTTTGACCCTAGGTAGTTTTATACTTTTGTTTAAATGCCAAATGTGAGGCTTGCAGGTTTTAAGACAAGTGATTTTATGGTCAGTGGCTCCCTCCTCTTGTAAACTGCACCAACAGACTGTATATGTTGCCATTTTTCTTATAAGACTTGACCAATCTTACTGTCAGAGACCCAAGTATCTCTTTTAATGTGTAGCTCCAAAGTTGCAAATTTGATTTCAGGAAGCTATCTGAGGTATTGCAAAGTTAATAGCTTTAGGACAATGGTTCCATAAAACTTCCCTAGACCACTGAAGCTAAATACCCCTCTAATTAAAAAAGTAAAATCAAAAATATAACTAAAAACAAAATGTTTAATTTCAAAGGTATGTACATCCTATATATAACAAAGTGTACGTCATTTCTGATGTGTCACTTGCATTTACAACCAATTATTTCAGCCAGACAAATTCATGCATAATAATGAATATTTGTTTACATATATCTGAACTAGAAAATGACAGTCATAAAGGGCCCCCACACATGGGCTAGGTGATATCCAATGCAAATCAATAGGTTTACACCTCTCATGATGGGCAATGCTCATGTAAAGTTTGAAAAAGATTACATCAATGTGACACGCTGTTATTTTGGTATGAATCGCAAGTGGTTGTAGCAGTGGTGGTGTGCCCATTCAACAGTACAATTCTGATTATCACATCCTACAAGGGTAGCACCTTCAATATCTTTCCTACAGTAGCAATATAGTTTTGGTGTGAGTGTTGCTGTTTTTATTCCATGGTTATGGGATATGCATGAGAAAACTTTCCCACTAATTCTGGCAAGATGGCAGTTTTGAAGAAATGTTCAGCTTCAGCAGAAATATTTGTCCAGAATTTGTGGTCATAAAATATCCTTTCAACATGCATGTCATTAGGTGTCCAAATGATAAAGTAACCATGCTCTAATCTTGTAGTCGCAAGACGTGTTTGTATCTGGTAGTAATAACTGTGAGGCTTCAATTTTAGGCATGGTTCACTATGGATATCATTTTCTCTGATCTCCAGACAAAAGTTTTTGTCCATTGAATCTTGTAAAGCATGCGAGTCTTTTTTTTACAAAAAGGGCACTTAATTTTAAGAATACAAGTGCCACAACAATCATATCGGATAATGCCATCTGGTGATGACCAGACAAAAAGGAAATTCTGGATTGATGTAGAAGCCACACTCTTGTACCTCCAAGTTTTCATAGTAAGGCCTCATATATTGGAAGTTGTCATGTGGCATGCTCTAAAAGTGTACCCCAACTCTGACTTTGTTGGACCATCAATTTTTCTGTCTAGCTGTTTCTTCTTACTTCTGGCAGAAGTGAAGTCCAACTCCGATAATGAGCTGTAGCTTACATTTTTTAAGGAGTTGGGTAACAGCCAATATGCCTTACTCTAGGTACAGGTCTTTGACTCCCTCATTTTTACAGCAGTTTCTACATTGAAAAGAATGGCAGCAACATGTGAGACCTATTCAAGTCCAGCCATGCACACAATGGGCTGCTTGTATTTTTCTATTTGGCTCTGCAATCACCCATGGCTAAAGAGGCTTTTCATAGAGCTTCTGTGTCTTACCTAAAAAAAAACCCATCTGATTGGCAAACGCCTAAATTATTTAAATGTGTGTGTTCCAGCTTTTACATGTATTTATCTCATTATATGTGCATCGATCAGGATGTACAATACATCCTCCAAAGTCTAAGGGTTGAGAACATTTTAATTGCAAATAGGTATATAGAGTGAAATATAAAAGTATGTACTGAAGGAAAAATTACAAAACTTATCATGAATATTATTATTATTGCAATAACTGTAATCTTAGCATATCCATAATGCACTATTGTCCATGTTGCACTTGTTCTGTGGAATATATGTGGTATTCAAGAAATAAACATGATAGGGGATTGAAAAGTGTATTCAAATTCTGTTAGTGGTTTAACTTTTTAAAATGTATGTTTGGTGTTCTACGTTAAAGTTTGATGCATTTCTCTCTGTTTGACAAACACGCACAAAGTACAATAATAAACTTATTTCGTGCATATGTCTGCTGTGTACTTCATATTATATTAATGGTTACGAGCTGATATACAACTTTGTTACTTGTCAAATATTGAGTACTGTACAAAATGCCGTTACCTTGGCGATCATTAAATGTAGATCTCCGATGACACAAGATGTTACATCCTGAACCAAATTGGACACGAACTGGTTGTAGGCATCAAGTCCTTTAAATGATTTAAGGTCACCAGTGTGTAAGGGCAGGGGGTAAATATCAGACAGTTGACGATATTTGGGTATGTCACACTAGGTAACAAATTTGACTCCTACAGGGTAGATTTCCATGCGTCTTTTCATAATCAATGCTATTTTGTCATCCTAGCATTTCCTTTCCTCGGGACTGAGTGTTTCGCAGTATAAAACCATGACATCTTTCTCAGTCATTAAGATTCCTACCACCTGAAGTGATCACAGGGTAAAACTATGTGGCCGGTTCAAAGCCTATAAAGAACTTGACCGTCAACTGACAGGGGTAAAAATAAATAGGGTTCCTCCTCTCATCATGGACAATGCTCATGTAAAGTTTGAAAAAGATTGTTTGAAGAGAACTTATTCTATAATCCAGAAACAAAATTTGTTTGAAAATAGTTTGCTTGCAGTCCACCAGTTTGGTTATGAGTATGCCTGCACTTACGCATTATAAAGGGAAGTCACTCTGATAACTGGCCTTGACATGGAATAAAAAGGACATTGCTACGAAAGCAAATAAATTGTGGTCAAACGAATGCATTTTCTTTTTCATTATGTTGCTCTTTTATGCCAGTATCAGTTCCATATCAATTGCATCACATGCTGAAAATCAGCACGAGACATAAATTAAAAATAATTTTTGACCCATCATGCATATTTTATAAATTAAAAAAACTCCAGCAGGTATATTATTTTAATTGTAGTGCTGTACAACCCTTCCACACCATCATTTCTGGAATAGCCCTTACTTTTTTTTTTACATAATTATGAGCATATGACACTGGGTGCAATATAAAGGCAACAAGTTGGGTTTGCAGTATAAATAAATGACAGTTATGTGAAATCTTTTCATGTTAAGAACCCATAAAACTTGTTTCAGGTAAAGAGTGGATTTCTCTACAAAGTAAATCAATCACAAATTACTGGGTACCATGAATTTAAACTTATTTCACATAAAGAGTGGATTTCTCTACATAGTGAATCTTTCACAAATTACTGGGTACCAGTAGTGATAATATTCCTCCAAATCCAAAAATTAAACTTTTGTCATAGATCTTTTAAATTGTGTGTGTAAATGTGGACCTTCACTCCAGCAGCCTTGAGCCTCATCAGCTCTTGTTCCAGGGGGAACCACCGTGTGGGTATCTCCTCCCCCCAATATGGCTGTTGAGATGCCACCTCTACAATTTTCCTCTTCAAATCTTCTAATTTGCTGTCAACAACAGTGTTGTCAATGGCAAAGTTCTCATCAACCAAGTGAAAACTGGTAGGTTTGTCTCTTAGATAAGTGCGGATATCTTTGAAATACCTCTCACAGATCTCAGTACGATATCTCTAGAAATAAAAAGAAGAGGGGCCCAAAATTAGTGAGGGCAAATCAACATACATTATCACTGATAACAATATTTATAGAATTCATCAGAATTTGTGTTTTCAACCTTTGGTAACATCAATCAATTTTGGTTTGACATGTAATATAGGAAACAGGATGTGTATCACAAATTATGCTATATTATTCTTCAACATACTTTCAAACTTCTCTTCATTACAAAACATTAATAACTACCCTAGTCCTACAATGTTGACCCTTGAATCCACCTGACACACATTTGTATGCAAATTTAAATTTTCTCTGTTAGTATGTACTTGTTTTACTGGATGATTTTAATACCTATTCTTTCAAGCTCTTTTTCTTTAGTTTTATTCAACACATGATTTCCTACTCACCCATTTTGTGCATATCAATTATGATGTAAGCTATTAAATTTTAAAAAAATAAGCTTAAATATTTTTCAGCAGAAATTCCTTAAACTGACTCCTCTATAACCCCTGTAGACTAGCTATATGATCACTTGGTCACTCTGTATCCCTGTAGACTAGCTATATGGTCACTTGGTCACTCTGTATCCCTGTAGACTGACTATGTTTTGGTTCCACTAAGGCCATTATAAACTGGCCAAAATGCTGTTTCTTTCTTTTTGCAATAATGTTCATTCACTTTAAGAGAATGTATTAATTTTACTTTAAATTTGAGCAGCATCTAATCTGAATTTGTTTGTTGTTTGTCATCACTACTTGTTTTGTAAGAAATAATTTTTTCTACATGTACATCTGAATTTGGATTAAGTTGAATACATTTTCAACAAAAAAAGTTGTTTTTAATTTTTTATATTAGTGATTAAAGTGAAAAATATAATCAGTTCATAACCCTTGCTTGCAATGATACAAGAGGCCCATGTGGGCCTGACATTGCTCACCTGTTTGCAAAGATTAATAAATGACCATTTCACTAAGCTGCCTTATGTAGGAACAAAATCCAATGTAAACTATCTCCCAAACTTTGTATCATGTTTATTTTATCTATTATACAAAAGTGTGATAAACATTCTTTTCAAAGATACGAGTTTAACACTTAACATTTGAGAGATCTCAACAATCGGCATGATTGGTACGGATTACTGCATGAAATAGTGGAGAATATGACAGAAGACTTAAAGATGGAATGTAAAAAGAACTTGTGCAAAGGCAAGCATGGAATATATCGGTGTCAGCAAGCGTAACACTTAAGTTTCACTAGAAACTGAAACTTTGATTTAGCTGTAATTCTTGCCAGTTCACACTCTGTACATGAGGTGTTTCCAATATCAATTAACCCATTACAGTTAAGTTAATGTATTACAGGTAACTGCTGATGGAATTTACTAACCATTTCAGCCCTAGCAGCAATAGTAAACATTGTTATGGATACCAGCCTCCAGGAAAACAGGCATACAGACAAAAGCTATATTGCTCAAACTATTATACTCATATTTGACCAGTAAAGCTACAAATGATGCCTGAAAACTTCAGCACCATACATACCTCAAATTGGGATGTTTTATGAAAGTGGAGCCAGAAGTTCAAATGGTGTGGCATGGATTAAAATGTGTAGCAAACTGATGTATAGACCAACAGATGAATAAATTGATTCAAGAACCACCCATACCACAAACTAAATTTTCCAAGGGAATATATCATGAGATGCACAATGAATATTTTTTAATGGTAAAACATTACTTCTGACAACTAGACTGGGATCTTTTAATAACAAAACATGACTGTTGACAACATGACCGGAATCTTGGAAAAAAAATCAATAAAGACAATTCTGCCAGCCAACTTTATGCATACGTTGGAATATTTGAACTATCATTTTAGATGGACTTACATTAAGGACTTTAAACTGGACAAGCAAATTTATAATAATTTTTTAGGACAAGATTTTGTTAATGAAATTTTCTGGTCAGCAAGCAAGTGTTTAGAAACTGCTGCAGTTCATAACAATTAATAAAATGCATAAAAACAAAACAAGATATCTTCTCCTCCACTCACAAAGTGTTGACAAAATCTTGTGCTGAAAACTATACCTTTTGTGGATCCACATCCACAATCTTTTCTCCAACAGGATTCACAGTTGATGGAGCAGCCATTACATCTGTTTTCATGCTCTTCTTCTTTTCTGGCCACGGTTTCAATTTCCTCTGTTTCGTGACCTGATCTTCAGCAGGGAGGGCATGGGCACCTGCAAAAGAAGCTGTTTACATCACACATCTTTAGGTTTTATAACTCAAACTGATCTGAATTGTGTGCATAGATTTTATCAAGGGTAATGGGAAAATCTGATTGATCCTACCTACATTGGCTTTCATCACTATAAACTTTCTCTATGCAGATACAGTCTGGGCTGGCTGAGAGTAATTAAAATGTGTTCCATGGTGGCTTTCTGGAATACAAGAAGCTGTCCATGGCCAACATAAAGAGCCTACCACCAAGCTTTTGGAAAATTGGTATTACTTTTGGTAAACTTGTGTTGCCACACATCAATATGTATCCACATACCAAGTAATATGACTCTGTGGTCAAGTGTACATGAGAAATTGACCACATTACTAAAGTATAATTTTTTTTTACATTAATCTATGTGAACTGACGTACGGACATGCACATGGATGCCAACATGATTGCAATGTCTTGCTCCACCAAGGCAAGCTTTACATTAATCTGTGTAAATCTATATATGAACATGCATATGGATGCGAACATGATCGCTATGTATAGCTTCCACCAAGGCCGACTTGACAATAATCTGATGACCATTTCAAGGATTATTAAGACCTAAACACTTATTTAGTTGAGTATGCATTACTTATTTGACAAATCAAATCTACTCTTGTTTGTTATATCATCATTTTCATTTTCCAAAATCTGCTACCAGGCTATTTATAGTATTTTTGTTAAATTTCCATTTGAAAACCAGGCTATCTGTAATATTATTTTTAAAATTTCCATTTGAAAACCAGGCTATCTGTAGTATTTTTGTTATAATTTCCATTTGAAAACCAGGCTATTTATAGTATTTTTGTTGTAATTTCCATTTGAAAACCAGGCTATTTGTAGTATTTTTTTAAATTTCCATTTGAAAACCAGGCTATTTATAGTATTTTTGTTGTAATTTCCATTTGAAAACCAGGCTATTTGTAGTATTTTTTTAAAAATTTCCATTTGAAAACCAGGCTATCTGTAGTATTTTTTTTTAAATTTCCATTTGAAAACTAGGCTATCTGTAGCATTTTTTTGTAATTTCCATTTGAAAACCAGGCTATCTGTAGTATTTTTTTTATAATTTCCATTTGAAAACCAGGCTATTTGTAGTATTTTTTTTGTAATTTCCATTTGAAAACCAGGCTATTTGTAGCATTTTGTTTACAATTTCCATTTGAAAACCAGGCTACTTGTAGTATTTTTGCTATAGTTTCCATTTGAAAACCAGGCTATTTGCAGTATTTTTGTTTTAATTTCCATTTGAAAACCAGGCTATTTGTAATATTTTTGTTGTAATTTCCATTTGAAAACCAGGCCATTTGTGGTATTTTTGCTGCAATTTCCAAATGAAAACTTGCAAAAAAAAATTGAGTCAGGTAAGTAGTCAAGGTTGATAAGTTTTGTGAAAGCTGCACCTGATCAGATAAGCTTTTCCAAGTCAGGCGTGTTTAGCCATTACAGTCATGCTTGTTCAGAATTTGTGTTAATACTGTGTTTAATAAAAATAGTCACAATGTCTGAATACAATTTTTAAATTACTACAAGCATCGCGGTAATTCTAAATAAAAAAGCCTTGATAACAAACACAAAGAAGGTCCAACCTGGAAATGCAGCATTTATTTATCAAAAGCAAGTAAAAAATTTAGAACATCCACTTATTTTCATTTCTCTGCTAAAGAAGTATTTTGGAAAACAAAACCATGACAGTAAATTTCTTGTGAACTGAAATTACTGAACAAACTTTATATTTTCAATGTTTCAAACAAGAAACAAAATTGTGACTTCCTGCCAGGATGTTAGTGTGGGCAAGGGTGGTAATGTGTCAATAGTGGCTATCACTGCTGTCGATTGACAAAGTTTGTATTGTCTTTTTCATATCCAAAACTGGAAATCAAACTTGTTAAACATTTTGTCAATATACAACTGTATACCAGATTTACTCAAAATCTGACAAATGCTGTTCCAATCACTTGTTGGTAAAATGACAAATAAAACAATTTATAATTTATATGATCAGTGTTAGTGAAATTTAGTTCTACACCATTCCAACTGTTTTGAAATTAAACTACAGTGAGACCCCATTATAGCATGTTTCATTATAACAAAAATTTTGATATAGCACGATCATAGCATGGCTCTCGAAATTTTACAAGAATTTCACCAATTTACTTAATACAAAGTTTTAGTGCCAAAATAAACAAGAGTTTGATTTAATAATTTGTCAAGATGTGTTATATTCTTGTATAAAAATGTCTTATGACTGTGTCTTTCTTTATATGATTAAAGATGTGAATAGTTTTTTTTTGTAAATGTTCATTTCAAGTGCTTCAATAGTCAATAACGGCACTATGAGCTTAGCTTATATTTTAAAGAGTACACTCTTCAAAAAGCTATTATTGTTAATCTAATTAAACCATTAACAGAAAAGCCATAAAGTCTTCTTTGTGTCCATCTTCAATGCATCCAGTGTACAATCGTTGTTTGGTCCAGGGTAAATAACAGTCAACGGATGTATGCTCATTCATCCAGCATACACAATCATGCACCAAACAACCCAGTGGTACCAAAAAAAAAAAAAATGGTTTCTCACCTGAATTTGTAAATCAGTTAATTTTCTGACCCAATTAAGTAATTCCTAATTATCAATGTCAATCTCGCAGCTTAAGGGTGTTAAAAATTAGCAGGCACTGCTTTATAAAAACAAAAACAAAAATAAAAAACTACCTTCATGTGCACATGGCTTAGCATGTTATCAGACAGTCATCACACAATCAATTGAACAGTGAATCATATCCTCCATTGATTCCATTTGCTCATTAACAATTATTCATGCTGTTGTCAAAAGAATTACATGCATTATTCTGATTCATATGGAATTTAACAGAGAACATTCTAGCAAACTGCTTAATGACCTTGACACATACATACATACTGAACTGTAAATGTTCTTTATCTTTCCTTACGTTATTTTTGTATTTTTTTGTATTTTTTTTTTTGCATTAAATTTAGAAACAACAAGATTGATGCTGAAATTACTAAAACATATGTGTCTTTGTACATATTTTTGATGGAATTATTATAGATTCACTGATATGGATGCAATGATATCAGATAGCAAGTACATGTATGGATACTTAAATACAGTATTCATCCTATACATGTATATATCAATGCCATGATCCTCTGCTTAAAGACAAATATTAAATATGCATTCACTGTATTTGCGTGATTTCCCATTTAATATGCACTGAGTTAAGATCGTACTGTGCCATTGAAGCACGAACTTGGGATCTACGCGTATATACCCACCAACCCACCACCCGAGTTTGTAGGGCCTAACTGACTTGTGAGACTATTGCACAATATGTTACATTGCATGACGACTCTCCATGTCCCCTGACCATCATGCAATACATAGCATCATGGCACTCTGTGGCACCCGACCAACATGTAATAGCAGGATTTCAACATATTGGAACTAGAATTCTGTGTTTGTAAAATGCTTATCCTGCTTCCAATTTTTAACTCCATCTTAAAGTTTGAACCTTATGCATCAGGACTATTTCAAGGGCAACTTCATTCCACATAAGTGTGCACATGGTTGGTGGGGATATAAATAATTTCGAAGCATTGACCATGAGGCCAATGTCAGCTAAATGTATACAGTCAGTCTTTTCATGCCCAGTAAGTGTATAATCGTTATAGGATGGATATCTAAATAGTTTTAAAGTGCTGCCTCAGGGACTAAGTCTATGTGAGTAGGAATGAACCCCCAGATCAATATCAGCTGCATGTATAAATCTGTCTCTTCTTGCCCAGTAAATGCATAAATGGCTGTACAGTGTATAGTTTCAAAAGTTATGACCCAGGGGCTAAGTCCCTGGTGTAAGGATGGACCCCTGGGTCAATATAAGCTGCAGGTATTAATTTGTATCTGCATGCCCAGAAAGTGTATATATGATTTGAGGGGGATGTGGGATATCAATAGTTTCTATATGATGACCCAAAGGATCAATATCTGGGAATTAGAAAAGACTGGGGCATGACCCAAGGGATAAGTATCTGGGGGTTGAAAAAGACTAGAAAATCCCAAGGGATATGTATCTGAAGGTTGAAAAAGACTGGAGCATGACCCAAGGGATAAGTATCTGGAGGTTGGAAAAGACTGGGGTATGACCCAAGGGATAAGTATCCGGGGGTAGGGAATTACTGGGACATGACCCAGAGGTCCCCAGTGGGCCGATATATGTTGCCATTTGTGTCACTGATCACACCAGAAAATTCTCAGATACAGCACACCAACAATGCTGGAGTTATTTTAATTTATGTAAAATTACTCCACCCAGGGGTTTGATAAAACTTCTGAAAGTGTTGGCACAATCAACTCCCATGGGACTATCAATGACCCAACATTCATGTTTTGAGCTCTAACAGTGTAGGCGAAGTTCAAGGACATTACACACATACATGTATATGTATGTATGGAGGGATGGACTATAGAATCCCATCGAATCACTTTTTGAAGTTTAGCAACAAATTAATTTTGTTTAGTTTAGCAACAAATTAAACTTTTTTAATAATTAAAGTCATGAACGTGAATGACAAATCTCATTTATAGCTGTCTCTATCACTGTCACTAACTCTCTCTTGGTCTCGCACTGTCTCACACACACTCTCTCTCTCTCTCTCTTGGTCTCTCCCTGTCTCACACTCTCTCTTGGTCTCTCCCTGTCTCACACTCTCTCTCTCTTGGTCTCTCACTGTCTCACACACACTCTCTCTCTCTCTCTCTCTTGGTCTCTCAATGTCTCTCTCTCTCTTTTTGTTAAAAGAAACTATGTACAATATATATATATATATATATATATATATATATATATATATGGTACAGAAATCAATGTCATAAAATAAGTGTTACATCTGTAAAAAATGTCAGTATTTCCAGAAATAGTCAACAAAATGTAATTGTTGATGCTTATGTTATTTGCATTCAAAAATAGGGATATAACATTCATTCATACTTAATTGATTAGTAAAATAAATTTATACACTAAAATTTTCAAGCAAAATGTTAAGGACATTCACAAATTATATCATGTCTGCAACGAGGGTGTCATAATTAAATGCCATTATAATGCCCAGCTGTTCGGTAAGAGAGCAGTCATTAGTATTTAATTTACTGAGAAAACATAACTATATACATCTGAAATCATGCAGAGATCCTCAGAACAAAATAAATAATAAATTATCAAATTATTCTACACCATGTTTAGATGCAAAATTCGTGTCCAAAGTGTTACATTCCAAAATCAGATAAATGTTATGCCTCTCACAAGTTTCTGACCATGTATATTCTTGCACAGAAGATACATATCTTGACCTAATTCATGATACTGTAAAACAATAGCACCAATTGAATTTCCAACACAGTTTTCAAAATTTTATAAATCAGTTTGGTATTAGAATGTTTCATCTTGGATTCTTAAATTTTTTTGGCAGCAAATGGAAAATAGCTGACAATGTCTACATCAATCAGTGTTATTTTATGTCATTTCTATGCTACCCATTTACGATAACTTGATGTCATACCAAGCACGTTTTTTGTGTTGATTGATACATATGAGCAAACACATTCTGTAACGGGAATATTGATAACCATGATGTAACTATGATGTAACATGTACCCCACTGTTACCAGTCCATGGAGTGATAACGTGAAAGTGGGTTTGACATCATATTTCTTCTAAAACAAACATGTGAATTGTAATGACTTGTCTGTAAAAATAACAGAAAATGGAGAAGAAAAAAAAATGACCTAGCTTACATTAGTTGTATTAGATAATGTAATGGGAACATGGCTGATTCCAAAAACATCAAATTTGAAAGAAACATTCTCTCGTGAATTTTAGTAACGGACACAACAGTTTAAATTACCCAAATTAAGAATATTAACCCATTAAAAATGCAAAACAAGGATGTAAAAAAAATTTCAACTTTAATCTTTCAAGTTGATTATTCATTTGGAAAGTCTTCTAATATATTTCATAATCTTTAGTGAAAAAACAAAAATGATGTCCTGTTACATCACCAAGCAATTATGATTATAGTTTTCATATACTGAACCAAATATTCGATTTACAGTGGTCCCCCTATTACAAGGCCACCCCTTCTGCAGCAGGAAAGTAGCCTTATAAGAGGGATGGTCTTTCTAGAGGGGAATCAAAGAGATGTGAGTTAACTACCGTATTTTCAGCATGTTTTTGGATGACAAAAAATGATCACTTTTTTTGTCATCCAAAGACATATTTTGATATCTGAAAACAAAAGGAAAGATAAATTTGCCACCCTCCCCTGACACTCACCCCATGTAACTAGCTTACCGGTAGCTAATATGATGATATGCTGTCATGCCATAAAACAAGCATTTTTTCTAACTTTACTAGTAGGATAATGAATAAAAAACAAGTATTACTTGTCTATTTTTGTCTATTTGATACATGTCCATCCACTAGAAAATGCAGCCATAAATGTATTACAGCCACCTTTTAATGGATATTTTCCAAAAGAACTGCCACATTAGTAATCTCGCAATTCACTATTTAACCCTCTGCAAATCAATGATCATTAAAATCTATCTTACAAATGCAAGCAACTTTTATTTCCATTTAAATAAGAAATGAAAACAAACTGAATAAAAAGATTTCATAATTATGATTCTGAAGGTATTTTATGACAGAACAATATTGGTATTGAGAGTAGAAATACATATATGACAGTTAGTCCTTAAGCAACAAGAGAGGCTCCATAGAAAGGGTAAATAACAAGCAAGTACCAACATATGAGTCAGCATGATTAATATGTTGATATTCTTAAATAAACATGACCTATTTCTTGCGATTCTCTCTTCTTTTCTTTCCTTTCTATTTTTCTTTCTTAACCTTTCCATGGGTAGCTTCATAATGAGCAGAGGTTGCCAACTCAAAACAATCGACTTGTCAGAGATTGTTTTGATACATGTCAGAGATCTCAAGGTGACTAGGTGATAATTGCTAATAATAAAACATGTGCAATTTATTGGACTAGTGTGTTTGAAAATAAAAGGCACTTTATCTCTAATGATGAGCAACCTGGATATCATTAAAAACTCACTCAATGTACCAAAACTTCAGCTTCCACAAGAAATGTTTATCATCTACAATAGTTTAGTTTATAAATCAAATACATTTATTAGCTGTTGAACAATAACTATGTTTAATCCACTCTCTGATGTATTCTTTAATGAGAAAAAGCAGGAGGGGATCATGGTTTCTAATCAAAGCCATAACTGTTACGCCTCCATGAAGTGGATTTGTGTGTAATGATGTCTACCCTGACAGCAAATCATATTTTTGTTAACTGAATCAAGCTAGTAAAAAAGGAAACAATAATCAATAATTATCCAATACATTTTTATAACCAACCACCCATGGAAAAATTACATTTTAAAGTATAAATAGGATATCTACCACTATCCAAAGTTATTTAAGTTTATATACTGGATAGCTGTTATTGTGAAACCTAATATTGTTAGTAATAATTTTGATCGGTAAGTTTATTGTGCATTATGCGACAAGTGAGGAGGCACTGCCAAGTTTGTGTAGGGACTGTCCCTTGCTAAAATAATCTCCAAAGAAGCCAGTAGGCCATCCACAGAAGCGACCTCAAAGTATGATTCTGGGTATCTTTAACCTGAGAGTGTTCCACCCGGTTCTGTGCATGATCACTCTAAACATTATACGTTAAAGCAAAAGAGGGAAATTGTTTAACAATGCAAAACTTCTGGGAATTAGACCTACATGTACAGTGGAAAAATTCAAGATTTCGAAATCCACTGTGAATATGTGGATGAAAACCGACTTCTCTGC
Organism: Margaritifera margaritifera; assembly: GCA_029931535.1. Classification (NCBI taxonomy): domain Eukaryota; kingdom Metazoa; phylum Mollusca; class Bivalvia; order Unionida; family Margaritiferidae; genus Margaritifera; species Margaritifera margaritifera. Next base: position 856,024 of record JAQPZY010001442.1, read on the forward strand.
AGATCTGAACTTGAATGGGTATTTGCCTAATAGTGGATGCCCCATTTCATATGGATGAGACATAGATTACAAGATAGCTCAATGGGTGCTCAGTCAGCATAAAATTCCAGTCAGTGTTGAGGGAATATGGATATATGCCAAGGAGCTTGTTTAACAAGAATTTCTGGGACAGCAACTTCAGTGCCTGTCATTCTTGGGGAGAGAGTTTCATGAAAAGACATTGGTTTGTGCTCAGAAGCAGGATCTCTCTTGCCCCACATTTACCCAAGGATTTGGAAGAAAAGATAGCTTCATTCCACAAGTTTGTCTTGGAGAGATGCGAGGAAAGAGAAACCTTGATCTCAAAACACCAAGAGAATGGATAATCGCAGTTCAAGAGAATGGTGGATGGACGAAATGCTAATGCTGTCACGGATTAAAGAAAAATATTTGCCATTTACCAAGAAAGTACATTCCAGGCTCACACCACAGATGATGTTAAGAAACAGTTGCAGCACGGAAATGTTGTGCCAGAGATAATACCTGGAGGTTGTGTGATTTTCACACATTCAGCTTATTTTTCTGCGCAATTTTTTTAGAAGGGGAAAAATATACAATGATATACATAGCTACTGAAATCTTGCTGACATCATCATGCTTTCACTATCATACATATCTACTGAAATCTTCCTGACATCATTGTGCTTTCACTATCATACACATATCTGATTCTCATGCTGGGAATTTTTCATGACAATTGTCTGAAAACATATGTTCTAGAAAACAATTAATCAAGCAACGTCTGAAAATTACAAGACATATAAATATTATTTTCCCCAAAAAATTAGTGTCTGAAAAAACGTGCCATAAATATGGTACATATCACATATGATAGGCACAACCAATTTTTTAAAATCTAATATTTTCATTTAAAAATCTAAGGAACATTATGGAATCAATGTGATAAAACTTATATCAACATTGTTTAAAATAATTGTGAATAATCATCAATCATAGTGCAAAACCACCTTGTGAATAAAATCTATACACAAACATCTGGCTGTAACTATTCCTGTCCATTGATTCACTTTCTGACTGCAGTAGAATGTATATTGATGATGTTTATTTGAGTCTTTCTGACATACAATTTCTCAGTAGCAATCAAAGGACCCTCCCACTTTTCATTTAGTCAAATTGAGTTCACTTTTTGTTCTAAAACAAGAATGTCTGACAACATTTTGCACATTTTAACACACATGTTGCTCAGTGTTTACAAAAAAGTGAGCTTGTCACGTGATCAACTGGCATTAATCTGGTACCCTTCCAAGTACATTTCGTGATCTATGAGAGAGAAGCCACAATGGCTAACATACCATTTATCTTTCTGGCAACTGGATGTCACACTGACATGAGCTGAACAATTCCATGCTTCTTAGTGGTTAACTTTTGTCATCTTCATAATTATTGGTGGTAATAATAGCCAGTAATCATCCAAGTGTCAAAATCTGGCATCTCAGGAAAACATGGCAGTAAGGATAATCAGATTACTTACCTCTTTGTATGGATTATAGTTAGGTACTTTACTGACATGTTGGAACAAATGACACCATGTTGAATTTATAAATCAACAAATATTTGATGAGATTTCTATTATATGGCCACTTGCGAGGGGCAAGTTTGACAGTTTTTGTACTAATATGCTGGCTGCTTGTCATGTCAGAGGGGTGTCCGCCTTAGAGGTGTACTTTTGAACACAAACTCATTGGTGCCATGTGATTCTGGCTTTATAAAGTGGGTGGCTGCTGGTAAGGGGGCCATTCAAGAACAGGACCACTGTAGTATGTAAGATTAGTGCTTTGGTGTCCCCATTATCACAAAGTCACAACATCATGTGGATATTTTCAATGATATTTTGAAAAATGTTATGTCAAAAATCTCATTGATGTATTATGATACATTTTTTCTGAACCCAAAAAGTTAATTTTTCACACAGTACCAATGAGAACTATCTCCATTCATATGGAAATAAATTGCCTCTAATCTTGTGTTTCAAAATAAAGTAACATGGGCAACTTAAAATAAGTATAAAATATTTGGAAAACATTGTCTGAGATGTATGTATAAAAGTTAACAATAGTTTGCTTGCCCAAGGCCAGTAAATTTAGCATCAGATTACTACATCTTCACTCTTCAGATTAATGGTGTGACCATGCCATTCCCACATTTGTTTCTCACTTAATATACCTATTTTTATTGTAAGGTGTCCTTCTAGTGCTTTACTGAATCCACCCTTCCATTCATTTAGTTTCAGAGTCAATCACCATTTTAATGAAATAACCAGCAATTCTAACAATTTCATCTATTTTTCTAACAATTTATTAGTTTGGCCAAAAGATAAAAATCTGTGTTAATGAATGGACATCACAGATTTTCCTAGTCTTAGTCACCAATATGTTTGTTTTGTGTCTGACATTACATACAAGTATCAGGACAAACATTTAAACACCAAGATGTTTGTTTTGTGTCTGACATTACATACAAGTATCAGGACAAACATTTAAACACCAAGATGTTTGTTTAGTGTCCGACATTACATACAAGTATCAGGACAAACATTTAAATACCAAGATGTTTGTTTTGTGTCTGACATTACATACAAGTATCAGGACAAACATTTAAATACCAAGATGTTTGTTTTGTGTCTGACATTACATACAAGTATCAGGACAAACATTTAAATACCAAGATGTTTGTTTTGTGTCTGAGAATACATACAAGTATCAGGACAAACATTTAAACACCAAGATGTTTGTTTTGTGTCTGACATTACATACAAGTATCAGGACAAACATTTAAATACAAGATGTTTGTTTTGTGTCTGACATTACATACAAGTATCAGGACAAACATTTAAATACCAAGATGTTTGTTTTGTGTCTGACATTACATACAAGTATCAGGACAAACATTTAAACACCAAGATGTTTGTTTTGTGTCTGACATTACATGCAAGTATCAGGACAAACATTTAAATACCAAGATGTTTGTTTTGTGTCTGACATTACATACAAGTATCAGGACAAACATTTAAACACCAAGATGTTTGTTTTGTGTCTGACATTACATGCAAGTATCAGGACAAACATTTAAATACCAAGATGTTTGTTTTGTGTCTGACATTGCATGCAAGTATCAGGACAAACATTTAAACACCAAGATGTTTGTTTTGTGTCTGACATTACACGCAAGTATCAGGACAAACATTTAAACACCAAGATGTTTGTTTTGTGTCTGACATTGCATGCAAGTATCAGGACAAACATTTAAACACCAAGATGTTTGTTTTGTGTCTGACATTGCATGCAAGTATCAGGACAAACATTTAAATACCAAGATGTTTGTTTTGTGTCTGACATTACATACAAGTATCAGGACAAACATTTAAATACCAAGATGTTTGTTTTGTGTCTGACATTACATACAAGTATCAGGACAAACATTTAAATACCAAGATGTTTGTTTTGTGTCTGACATTACATACAAGTATCAGGACAAACATTTAAATACCAAGATGTTTGTTTTGTGTCTGACATTACATACAAGTATCAGGACAAACATTTAAACACCAAGATGTTTGTTTTGTGTCTGACATTACATACAAGTATCAGGACAAACATTTAAATACCAAGTGTTTGTTTTGTGTCTGACATTACATACAAGTATCAGGACAAACATTTAAATACCAAGATGTTTGTTTTGTGTCTGACGTTGCATGCAAGTATCAGGACAAACATTTAAACACCAAGATGTTTGTTTTGTGTCTGACATTACACACAAGTATCAGGACAAACATTTAAACACCAAGATGTTTGTTTTGTGTCTGACATTGCACGCAAGTATCAGGACAAACATTTAAACACCAAGATGTTTGTTTTGTGTCTGACATTGCATGCAAGTATCAGGACAAACGTTTAAATACCAAGATGTTTGTTTTGTGTCTGACATTACATACAAGTATCAGGACAAACGTTTAAATACCAAGATGTTTCTTTTGTGTCTGACATTACATACAAGTATCAGGACAAACATTTAAATACCAAGATGTTTGTTTTGTGTCTGACATTACATACAAGTATCAGGACAAACATTTAAATACCAAGATGTTTGTTTTGTGTCTGACATTACATACAAGTATCAGGACAAACATTTTAATACCAAGATGTTTGTTTTGTGTCTGACATTACATACAAGTATCAGGACAAACATTTAAACGCCAAGATGTTTGTTTTGTGTCTGACATTACATACAAGTATCAGGACAAACATTTAAACGCCAAGATGTTTGTTTTGTGTCTGACATTACATACAAGTATCAGGACAAACATTTTAATACCAAGATGTTTGTTTTGTGTCTGACATTACATACAAGTATCAGGACAAACATTTAAACACCAAGATGTTTGTTTTGTGTCTGACATTACATACAAGTATCAGGACAAACATTTAAACACCAAGATGTTTGTTTTGTGTCTGACATTACATGCAAGTATCAGGACAAACATTTAAATACCAAGATGTTTGTTTTGTGTCTGACATTGCATACAAGTATCAGGACAAACATTTCAATACCAAGATGTTTGTTTTGTGTCTGACATTACATGCAAGTATCAGGACAAACATTTAAATACCAAGATGTTTGTTTTGTGTCTGACATTACATACAAGTATCAGGACAAACATTTAAATACCAAGATGTTTGTTTTGTGTCTGACATTACATACAAGTATCAGGACAAACATTTAAATACCAATATGTTTGTTTTGTGTCTGACATTACATACAAGTATCAGGACAAACATTTAAATACCAAGATGTTTGTTTTGTGTCTGACATTACATACAAGTATCAGGACAAACATTTAAATACAAAATGTTTGTTTTGTGTCTGACATTACATACAAGTATCAGGACAAACATTTAAATACCAAGATGTTTGTTTTGTGTCTGACATTACATACAAGTATCAGGACAAACATTTAAATGCCAAGATGTTTGTTTTGTGTCTGACATTACATACAAATATCAGGACAAACATTTAAATACCAAGATGTTTGTTTTGTGCCTGACATTACATACAAGTATCAGGACAATCATTTAAATACCAAGATGTTTGTTTTGTGCCTGACATTACATACAAGTATCAGGACAAACATTTAAATACCAAGATGTTTGTTTTGTGTCTGACATTACATACAAGTATCAGGACAAACATTTAAATACCAAGACTAGGATATTACACTATTGATCTCTTCTACACACTTTTACAAATATCATAAATGGCCAACAGGCAGATAACACTGAACTATTTCTTTAAAAAATAATTATGGCAAAAATCAAACTATTGTAATTCAATCTTATTGAAAAAATAACCTCTTTCATTAAAGAGTCAAAAAAATAATAACCATGCGTGAAAATGTTGAAGAATTAAACTTAACATTTTTTTCTCAATTTTCCTTGCAAATGTTCAGGAATTCCAACCCCAGTTTTACTAAAAAGTCCATGTTCTAAATGTCAGCCATTAATTTTTCAAGCTGATGGGCCATTCAGCCCACTGGCACAAAAAACAATCTGAAATTTGTAAAATTTCGACAACTCCTATCCAACCTCCTTTCTGACCCTCTACACAAAATACAAGATACAAGAAACTTTATTGGGTATATAACTCAGTAGTGTGGATAATCTCTACAAAGAGCCACGAGCATATTTTTATTCAATCCTGACTGCTGCCGGTTGAGTCCCAATCACTGGCTGATATATTGGCCCTTGCTTTAATGATTCACCAGGTCCCTGCTCCATTCGTTCACTGCATATTGTAAGAGACGACTAAAGGAGGCAAAAGTCACAGTGGCACAGTATTTAGCATGCTGGATTCATGACCAAAACGATTTCATTATTTTCCAGTGTCTAACTAGTCTACAAAATATTTATTCAATTAGCTTTGCTAAATCAAAGAATGCAATCAATGGAACTGTGCTACTCTAATATGTAGAAACCAATCTTAAAGGTCACCTGTATTAATTGATCACCTGACTTAAAGACATTTATAATGGTCCCTTAAGCAGACTAACTGTATGAATTAACCTTCGAGGATCAACCACCTGTCTTAAAGGTTACCTGTATTAAGAGATCATTTGCTTTAAAAGGACACTTAGTGGTCACTTAAACAGAATTATTTATACCTCTGTTAACCCTTTTGCCAACGAGATACTATTCCAGTCGTACTTTACCGTTTCTAACAGGTCATATGTTCACTACATTCCATATACTATTGTAATTCACTTCTATCTGGTTCGTCTCAGTATCTACTCCAGAAACTTCAAAACACAGCAGCTCGGATCATCCTTAGAGTACCACGAACCGAGCACACCTTCCCCCTGCTCTGTACCCTACACTGGCTACCCATTTGATCCAGAATCAAACACAAAATTTGTTCTCTATGCTACATTTCGTTGACTGGCTCCAGTCCAACATACCTATCTCATCGCACCCATGTGTACACACCAGCAAGATACTTACGCTCCTCTTCCGACACTTGTATTCTCATTATTCCCACTATCAAAACGAAGTCATAATGACAACGTTCTTTTGCATACTAGGGCCTAGCAACGTGGAATGAATTGCCCACTGAACTTAGACACAAAAACACTGTGATCTCATTCAAGAGTGCTCTTAAAACTTTAGAAAATTTTACTTCAAAACTGAATTTTAATGAGCGGAGATCAAAATGGCGGACAGTACTGAAACAGCAAGTGATGGCAGTGGTGTGGATGCCGATTTTGACAAAAATATAGACAATTTTGTGGGAGAAATTTATATTTTTAGGCAGTGAGGATCATGATCTTGACTACATTGAAATAAACTGAGCAGATGAGAACTAGTTCATTGGAATTTTTGACTCAGATATTGATAATGATGAAGACCTTGATGGTTTTCAGGTTAGCTGGACATTCTGTGAACTTCACTGCTCATAAAGTTCACCCATATACCAAGCTGGATGTGTGTGTAATATTATGAAATTTTATTGCATCCCTGGAAATGGACCAAAATAAGCCCAACAAAACTTTTTACATTAGAATTTATTATGGAATAGATGTACTGAAATAACCTTTGACATTCTTGATGGATTTTTATTATTTTGCCACCATCGTAAATGGCCTAAAATTCCTCACATTTCATACACTTACATATAGGAGGTAAAATGAATGTTGCTGATAGAAAAACTGCATTGAAAGTAAAAAAAAAAAAAAAAAAAAGGCATGTTTTATTTTCATTTAAAAAAACTTGACTTTAAAGAAAATTGTATGTTTTTTAAAATGGTATACAACTTTCAAAAATTATTTGATAAACTTGTCCAGTAAAGCCAGATTGTCCAACGTCACTGCATTCTCTCATACTGATACACCACTGACTGAAAAAATGTCCAGTTCTGCACAACTGCATGGCTGATTAGGCTTTGGTCTGAAAAGGTATGTGATCACCTGCTTTACAGAGCCACTTTTTAGTGGTCCTTTAAGCAGACCAATTGCAGAAATCAACCACTTTACCCATCTACCTGTTTCATGATGTTATTTTTCTCTTTCAAGAGATGGTTGCTTAAAACAAGTTTGACTAAAATAAATGACAAAACTGACCTAACCACAGGAAAGTATGAGCTGCAAATAATTATTCACAGAATTCATGTATTCTCCTGACCTACCAGTGATGCTGGAGACCGTGGTTGCCTCTACTGTCCCTTTTGTTTTCCTTGGCTTAAAAAATTTCTTCACAGACCTAACGACGGTCAAGGCCCTGGGCTGTTCTTTGGTGGTGGCAGCAGCAGGTGTTGATGTGGTGGGCAGTGTGAACTCTTCTGTTTTAGATGATGTGATCTGTGTCTCCAACTCTATTCCTTTTGCTGGCAACTGTTTCTAGTACAAGAGATTAACAAGATTTATCAAACTCCCTTGCAAATAATACACTTCTTTGATGATAAATTGTGAACAACAAGTTCCGTAAACATCAACCACAGCATACTGTGAAACACTTTTAATTTGTGGGGTTCAAATTTTTGTGGTTTTCATGGGTGACCTAGACCACAAATTTTAAGTCACAATGAAATATCGTGCAAGCAGACATCCATCCCACCTCCCCCCCCCCCCAACTCTATCATATGCAGTGGAAAGGCATCAACTATTTCTTTCTTTGTTTTAATGCCACGCCTATCTATAGTGCTTAGAATGTGAAATATACATTAGGATAAGTACATGAATGATGAGGAACACTGAAACTGATTGATTACAATTTAATTTGAATGCAAAATTTCATGAACATGAAAACTCGTGAAAGATTGTAATTGCTCTACTTGATGTATAGTAATAAATGCAAATTTACTCACTGTGTGTGTCCTTCTTTATTTCCCAAAGCACATATTATTCCCATTTTATAAATACTTTTTGCACATATCAACTAAGTACTAAATAAACAATCAACAGATTAGTCAAACTTTCTCAAAACCCATTTCAATCAGGTCCTCGAAGTGCTACTTTGTCACGAGTGCAGATAAGCAACTTTGCATGAATTGGCTTAAGAGGAGATGTTTTCAGATCAACTGAGACCTGATCTGAATGTACATCTCCACTGTTCTCCAGTTCATTTAACTGATCAATTGCCTGTGTTGAATGTCACTCATAAAATCATATTTTACAACAATTCCTTCAGCACCAGCCATCAGAATATAGGCATACACTGTCATTCACCTGAACTTTACTAATCCAATTTTGGACCACAAGGTCAAGGTTATTCAGCAGCAAGGAATTCCCACAGGGTAATTCTGGCAGGCTTGTCAGGTTTACAGTCAATAGCTTTGTTCAGGTGCCTAATCCCTAATTGTTGAGAACTTTATGCTTTGATAGCAGTCTTTAAGAACACCTGAGAACCTAATTACTTAAGATTACAATAGTGGTATAAAATGTTTTAGCTCAGACATGTCGAAAAAGTAGTCAGCATTTTCTTTTAGATCCCCGCATTTATGGCATATGTTAGTAATTAATAACTTAATCAACTTACTTACTGCAGTACGGATTAAACCTGTTTGCTCGCAAATGCGTGGAAATGAATGTCGGTATAATCTTTTACAGAGGCATATGCATCGTTTTTTTTTTTTTTTTTTTTAATGATAGATAGATACCCACTAATATGTATATTTTACCCAAACCACAAAATTTGAAACCAATGAAAATAAAATGTTTCACAGCATGTGAGGATGCAGATGGTGAGGGAGACTTAAATTTTAGCTAACAGTTTCTGAAAAGGGGAGGGTGTGATGGTGTTTGAAATTTTTAATGACTCATCAGGATTGTAATCTCCACTGTTTTACACAATATTCAATAGGGGTAGAAAAATCCATTCCCCAGAAGACTGGGACAACTAACTATAGTCCCTCAAAGGGACTGACACTTTACTGGCTGAAAAGAATTTTCACACATCCATGATAAGACCATTTCTTTTAACTGCAAAGTTCTGAAATTATTCCTGATATTCTGAAACAATAACAAAATTTTCAAAATTGATGCCACTGCAGCCATCTTGCATGTAAGATTAGTACCATTTTCATTTAGAACTAACTAGACATCAAAAAGAAGTCTTTTGGAGAAAACCAAATGTTGATACAACCATTCAGGCAAAGTAGTGACAAGATTTTCAAGATGACTGCCATGATGACCATATTTGATCACCTTCATTTTCAATTAGGATCAACTAAATATCATATGCATTCTTCTGGTGAAAATGCCATGTTTATATGACTTTCCATTTAGGAGGAGCAGCAATAAAAAAAATTGTCAAGATGACTACCATGTGTTCATACTGCATGTAAGATCAGCACAATTTTCACCAAGGACAAACTAAACATCATGAGTAGTCTTTATGTGAAAACTCCATACTGATATGATCATCTGTTCAAGAGAAGTAGCAATAAGATTTTCAAGATGGCCACTGTTGTGGCTATACTGGATGTCCAAGTATCACCATTTTCATTTTGGACCAGTAAAAAACCTGGCATGAATGTGCATGCAAAATTTGATGTCAATCCTCCAAGTAGCTAATAAGTACGAATAACAAACTTGTGCTAACGGATGGACGAACAATAGACAATGGATGACAGACCATCCCACAACCCCTTCTGGTCTATGATCAACAGAGCTAATAAACACAAGGACTGGAGAGAAAAGGCAAATTGCGAGACTGAAATGGATACAACTAAATGAAATCAAGGCAAACAAGAACTGAATTTAGCAAAAATCTTTAGTAGCAGGAGACACATGTTGTACCGCATTAAATCCAAGGAAAAGAAGGATGATATTCCGAATGATGGAAGTGACTGAGGCATTGAACTAGGGCTGTGTTTACTTCTGTTCTTAGACCTCCAGGTACAAATTGGAAGGAAATATTCACCTTGGACAGGGGACTACAGCCAGGAAAAAGAATTGCAAAGTTATATTAGCACATAATGTATTACCGCCATTAAGTTAGATTTTGCAACATATCCATTGGTTTCCAATATAAAATATTGCATATTTTACTCTGTAAAAAGAATCACAAATGCCAAGTTTGTACATGGAAATAACAACTTCCAAAGAAAAAAAAAAACATATAGTCATTACATCTTAATATTGACGTCAAACTATCTAGGATTCATGTTCTATCATCTTTTATTCCTCAATATGTTGTTTTGTTATATGGCTTGACCAGAATGAAAACAATATGAAAAGTCTGCCTTTTGTGCCAGCCCCGTCTTTCATAACTCACTATAATTTGTCATCAAGTGCAAATATCGCACATGAACCTAGGGCCAGATTAAGGCTTTGGGGGACCCAGGACACTTAAGATAGGAGGGCCCTTGTGAATCTACAAATACACCCTGAAAGCAGTCCTTAAACCATCCTTTATATGCGTATAATTATTATAGCTATATTAGGCTAAGTATTCGATGGTTTAGACCTATATATGTTTTATTTAAACATTCATACTTTTATCCACTGCAACCTGGGGGACCCCATTACTAGGTGGGCCAAGGGTAGGTGTCACCCCCCCACCCACCCCACCCCCACCACCGATCTGGCCATGCATTAACCTGATAGCAATCATTGATGGAATAAACAAGAGACTCACTGGCCTGTACCTTTGGCAGAAGTATATGATTTTGAAAGAAACTTATTGTGCAAATACCATTGACCTCTACAGAGCTCAGAATTTTTAAGTTTCTTTATTACTCTAAGTGCAAGCCATCTACAAATTTTGGTCAAGGAATTTACTTTGGAGCAAAAGTTATTCTGCAAAAAACATTTTTCTATCACAGACCTCTGACCCCCCCCCCCCCCCACCCCCCGTCCAATTATCAATAGGCTTCTTCCATACCTTAAGTGCAAGTTCTCAACAAACTTTGGTGAATATGCATGGTCTAGAACTAAAGTTATTATGCAAAAAAAAGTCTTCTTTCAGTCACAGTGGCATTCACCTTTCACCTACTGACCCTGAAACTGACAGACTTTTTAATTAGGCTAAGTGCAAGCCATCAACAAAATCTGGATTATGTCTGTGATGTACAAATAGTTATTGTGTAGAAGCCACTTTTTACCTTTTAGTCAATGTAACCTTGACCTCTGACAATAAAATCTGAAATCAATCAGCTCTTTTCTTATATAAAGTCCAAGAAATCCAAATAGTTTGGCAACTATTGATTGTGGAGTTTCTGTGCAGAAGCAAAGAGATGGACTGATGAACAACATCATAATAAGTCTTGCTTTATGATGGGCATATAAAAGGAGGAAATGACAAACTTTGCAACACATTGACATTTGGCCTTATGCTGTACCTGTGTAATTTTATCCACATGTGTTCCCACCAAAATCACAGGGGGGATGCTGGCTTCAGGGGATGGAGCACAGGAGTGTATGGAGTTTAACCAAACCTCAATCAGTTCTGAAAATAAATCACAGATTACCAACCTGTGTTTTTTATGTTTTAGGATTTCCATAAAAATCAAATAGGCAACAGGTATTTTAACACAACATATCCCATAACTGAATGCAGGTATGTTAGTGATATTCATCTTCATATGATACACTGCTATCTTGCAACAAAGAGCTCAACATGGCCTACATATTGAGTCTGTCATTGAGCTTCAATAATGAGAGTATTTATTCAGCTAGATAAAGATAATAGCATATTGAGCCCACTCCTGAGCTTCAATAATAAGAGTATTTATACACCTAGATAAAGATAACAGCATATTGAGCCCACTCCTGAGCTTCAGTAATAAGAGTATTTATACAGCTAGATAAAGATAATAGCATACTGAGCCCGCTCCTGAGCTTCAATAATGAGGGTATTTATTCAGCTAGATAAAAATAGCATATTCAGCCTGTTTCCAAGCTTCAATAATAAGAGTATTTATACAGCTAGATAAAGATAATAGCATACTGAGCCCGCTCATGAGCTTCAATAATGAGGGTATTTATTCAGCTAGATAAAAATAGCATATTCAGCCTGTTTCCAAGCTTCAATAATAAGGGTATTTATTCAGCTAGATAAAGATAATAGCACAGCTAGATCAAGATAACAGCATATTGAGCCTGCTCCTGAGCTTCAATAATGAGGGTATTTATTTAGCTAGATAAAGATAACATCATACTGAAGCAAAATTCTAAATCTGAAGATGGTGACTGCTATGTCAAGCATTTTGAGCCCACCACTGAGCTTCAATAATGAGGGTATTTATTTTAGCTAAATAAAGATAATAGCATATTGAGCCCGCTCCTAAGCTTCAATAATGAGGGTATTTTTTTTAGCTAGATAAAGATAAGAGCATACTGAAGCTAATTTCTAAATCTGAAGAGGGTGACTGCCATGTTGACCTACTGCCCAGGCGGGCTTGACAAAAGATGAACATAAAATGAATGCTTTCAAATGCTGTTCTTGATCTTCTATTATTTCTTCTTTCCTCTGGGAGATAAAGCTGTATTCAGATTGTGTATTACTGTATAACATTACTAAGAATAATTAGTTTATTATTGTATTAGCTAGCTGCTCAGACTCACCATGTACTCTGCACTTTGTTATCCCTTCACTATCAAAATAACACTCATCATCTACTAGATCAGTAGCCTGTCCACTGACATCTGAAACTAAGAGATAAATAGCTCGCCTTGTTAGGAATGTCTGGTGTGTCGTGTAGAAGGCATACTGGCCAGCAAAGTCCCACATTGTCAATGGCGATGTTTTGCCTGTATCTTGTTTTAATTTATCAGCATTTTCTTGCAATAATTTTATCATTTCCCTCATTGGATCCACCTTAACTTGTTCCTTATTTGCAACATTTGTATTACTGTCTGGAGTTGTCTCCTCCTGAGGAGGAATAACGATTTGTTCATCATCTGCAACATTTGCATTGCTGTCAGCAGTTTTCCTCACTGGATCCATCTTAACATGTTCCTTGTCAAAAACATTTGTACTACTGTCTAAAGTTTTCCCCCCTTTAGAAGGGCCCACAACCTCGTTCCTATCATCAACCCTGTCCCCTACTGACTGTTTCTCAGTTAGGACTTTGGCAAGGCGCTGGAGTCGATAATCCTCATCTAAATCTGAAAATAAAGAATGAATAAGACACATTTTGCTTTGCATATACAAGCAATCAAGCTAAAAATGATACATATCTTCAAAAATTAATAAAGTGCATCAATACATGTAATAATTCGATTTCCCAGGAAAATCCAAGGTTTTAATCACGATTCATAAGTTTTTTGGACATATTCCCATATATTTTCCTCTAAAAATATGCATTTTTATAATAGGATTCTCACCAACAGTGCATATTGAAAGTTACACTCTTCAATTAAATAGCAGGTTTCAAGTCTAAATGCAAACTCAAATGCAATCATTTCCCATTTACAGTCAAAATCCCCTCCTAGCACACTTCACTCAGGCTATTTTGTTTGATTTGTGGTGGTGTGTTCGTTAATAAATATTGCAATTATGTCAAGGTATAGCTATGTTCTTATGTAGACCAACAATATGTTCTCCACCACATTTTATAACCTACTGACATGACTGACTGTGGTGAAGAAGAACCACATAGTTGTATATTCAATTGTGGGCTGTCCACCCCACAGAAATTTGAGTGGCCTAATTCAAGTCAATATTATGTTGACTGATTTTTGTACCGAGATGTTAGGCTGAATGCTTCTTCTATCAATTCAATGCATCAAACCTTTCTGAACACCATTACTTAGCAATCCCTGTCTGAACTGACCTCCTATCAGACCATCCACCATAGAATTTATTGATATGCAGTTGTTCTCCCAATGGTCAGTAATGACAGACAATATTATTAAACAAGAGGCCCAAGTGGGCCTGACAGCACTAACCTGGTAGTTGATACATGTCAATTTCTGAGTGCAAATTCACACACATGTTGAAAGTTCAGAGGGGAAAGAAAAGCTTGGAACATATAGTTGCTATATTGTCTATTAAAGTTCATGTCATTTATCTTTATTCCTAAACACCATATATATATATATATATATATACATATATATATATATATATATATATATATATATATATATATATATATATATATATATATATATATATATATATATATATATATATACATATACCAAACAGAGCAGAAAGTGCTATCCCTGGATCCTAAGGGAGAATGCTTGATAACTTTTAACAGAATTTTAAAATACAAATAAATAATATTATCATACAGGTTTGAAAATTTTTAATTCGTACCCTACGGAGATTCAAATGTTATCAAGCAGTCTCCTGTAGGATTCAGAGATAGCACTTTCTGCTCTATTTGGTGTATATTTGTATTTCTCTATATTAACCTCTATAAACCTTGATTTCTGTCATAGGAATCTGGACTGTGATAGTGTACTTTGATGAGAATTACTGGGTCGATATGCAGGTGTGTCTGGTTGGTGAGTGCAAGCAAGGCAATAGGTGCCATAACCCGCAGACCCAGGTTTGAATCTTCATAGAGCATGAATTAAAACTTCTCTAACCTGTACGATAATATTAATTATTCATATACTTCACTATCCTGGTAGTTGACACATGTAGCTTGGAACACAGATGCTATATTGTCTATTAAAGTTGGTGTCATTTATCTTTATTTCTAAACCATATATATATATATATATATATATATATATATATATATATATATATATATGCACAAATATACACCAAACAGAGCAGAAAGTGCTATCCCTGGATCCTAAAAGAGAATGCGTTGATAACATCAACAGATTTTTTAAATACAAATAAATAATATTGTCATACAGGTTAGAGAATTTTTAAATTGTACTATACAGAGATTCAAATGTTATCAAGCATTCTCCTGTAGGATCCAGGGATAGCACTTTCTGCTCTGTTTGGAGTAAATGTGTATTTCTCTATATTAACCTCTATAAACCTAGGTTTCTGTCATAGGAATCTGGACTGTGATAGTGTACTTAGATGATAATTACTGGGTCGATATGTGGGTGTGTCTGCTACACACGATTACCTATACCAGTGACTTTGTAGCAACATTTTTGGTGGTGTGTGCATGATCGAAATGATATGGGGGTTGGTGTGTACAGGCAAGGCAATAGATGCCCTGTGGACCTGGGTTTGAATTTCCGCAGAGTATAAATTAAAAGTTTTCTAACCTGTATGATAATATTTTATATATATATATATATATATATATATATATATATATATATATATATATATATATATATACATACATACATACACATATGTGTGTGTGTGATGACCTTCTCAAAAACAAAAAAGGACAAGTCATTTATGCAACCAGCATTGTCCCCCAAATTTCCACCTGCCCTTGGGGACTAGATCCTGATTCAGAAATTAGAAACTGTTCAAAGCCCCAACTTAAAGTATATAAACTTACCTGGCATTACAGGAGGAGTCAATGTGTGCAGTCACTATTAATTCCAGGGTCTGTCCTTAACCCCCTGAATCCCAACCCCTGGAGTCAGAACTTGGAAACCATTGAGATTTCAACCTGAAGAAGCTGCGGTAACTCAGTGGCTAAGGTACTGGACTCGTGTCCAAAAGGTTGCAGTTTCAATTCCTACCATATGATCAGCTCGGATCCCCAATAATATACATGGATCTCAATCGTAATCAAACTCATATAAGAACTTGATAATACATGATTACATAGCAAGTAAAATCAAACTCTTCAGAAATATGGTATCTCAAGTGTTGACAAGCCCATCCAATATGATGCAATATGTGTGGATGTTGCTCATTATCGTATCATCTGAGGCTTTTATTATATAAACGCACATACCAAATCTGATCCAGATCTCATCAGAAATGAAACCTCTAGAGTGTTCACAAGCTCAGGAAATCAGATGCAAGATCACCTCATTAATATGTGTGGATGTTGCTCATAACTGAACTTGTCCAAAATCTGATGATATTTTACCTATTTGTAATTGCAAATATCAATTGCCACTAGAGAAAGCAATGTAATTTTTTATACTTTTCAAAACTTCACCAAAAACTGATAGTCCAATACGATTCAAAAGTAGCAATAACAAGATTTTCCAAATCACTGCTGTTGTGACCATACTGGATGTCTGATCAGAAGAAGCCTTTTAGTAAAAACCCCACATCAATATAACTTTATGCTCAGGAGGAGTTGCAATCAAATTTTCAAGATGGCTGCCATGGTGGCCATATTTGACTTCAGATTGGCATCATTTTTATCTAGGACCAACTAGACATCATAAAAAGTCTTTTAGTGAAAACCCCATGTTGATATGACCAACCATTCAGGAGGAGTAGCAATAACAAAATTTTCAAGATGGCTGATGTGGCAGCCATATTGGATGTCAGATCTGAACCATTTTCATTTTGGACCAAGTAAACATCAGAAGAAGTCTTCTAGTGAAAATCCCATGTTGATATGACCATCCATTACGGAGAAGCAATAACAAGATTTTTAAGATGGCTGCCATGGTGGCCATATTGGATGTCAGATCAGCACCATTTGCACTTAGGAGCAAGTAGACATCATAAGAGTCTTTTAGTACAAACACCATGTTGATATGACCATCCATTCAGGAGGAGTAGCAGTAACAAAATTTTCAACATGGCTGCCATGGTGGTTATATTATACCTCAGATCCGCTCCATTTCATTTAGAACCAACAAGACATCATAAAAAGTCTTTTAGTGAAAACCCCACATCAATATAACATTTTGTTCTGGAGGAGTTGCAATAAGAAGCTTTTCAATATAGCTGCTGTGGCAGCCATATTGGACTCCAGATCAGCACCATTTTCATCCAGGGCTAAGATGACATCAGAGGAAGTCTTTCAGTAAATACCCCATGTTCATATGACCATCCATTCAGGAGTAGTAGCAATAACAAGATTTTCAAGATGGCTGCAATGGAGGCCATATTGGATGCGAGATTGGAACTATTTTTATTTAGGTTCAAGTTGACATCATAAGAAGTCTTTTAGTGGAAACCCCATGTTGATATGACCAACCATTCAGGAGGAGTAACAATAACAAAATTTTCAAGATGGCTGACATTGCAGCCATATTGGATGTCAAATCTGAACCATTTTCATTTTGGACCAAGTAAACATCAGAAGAAGTCTTCTAGTGAAAATCCCATGTTGATATGACCATTCATTATGGAGAAGTGATAACAAGATTTTCAAGATTACTGCCATGGTAGCCATATTGGATGTCAGATGAGCACCATTTGCATTTAGGACCATGCAGGCATCATAAGAGGCTTTTAGTGCAAACGCCATGTTGATATGACCATCCATTCAGGAGGAGTAGCAGTAACAAAATTTTCAACATGGCTACCATATAGCTAGACCATATTAGACCTCAGATCTGCCCCATTTTCACTTAGACCCAACCAAACATCATAAGAAGTCTTTTAGTGAAAACCCCACATCAATATAACATTTTGTTCCGGAGGAGTTGCAATAAGAAGCTTTTCATTCAGGACTAAGTAGACATCAGAGGAAGTCTTTCAGTAAATACCCCATGTTCATATGACCATCCATTCAGGAGTAGTAGCAATAACAAGATTTTCAAGATGGCTGCAATGGGGGCCATATTGGATGTGAGATTGGCACTATTTTCATTTAGATTCAAGCATCATAAGAAGTCTTTTAGATTTGCACCATTTTCATTTGGGACCAAGTAGACATCATAAGAGGTATTTTAGTGCAAACGCCATGTTCATATGAACGTCCATTCAGGAAGAGTAGCAATAACAAAATTTTCAACATGGCGGCCATATTTGCCATCAGAGCAGCACCATTTTCATTTAGAACTAACTAGACATCATAAAAAGTCATCTAGTGAAAACCGCATGTTGATATGAGCATCCATTCCGGCGGAGTAGCGATAAAACATTGTCATGTCAGCCTTATTAGACCTCAGATCTGCCCCATTTTCATTCAGAACCAACTAGACATCATAAGAAGTCTTTCAGCCAAAACCCCACATCAATATAACACTCTGTTCAGGAGGAGTAGTCATGAAAGGATTTTCAAGATGGCTGCTGTGGTCGCCATATTGGACTTCAGATTGGCACCATTTTTATTTAGGACAAACTAGACATTACAAGTCTTTTAGCGAAAACCCAATGTTGATATGACCATCCATTCGGGAGAAGTAGCAATAAAAAGATTTTCAAGATGACTGCCATGGTGGCCATATTGGACCCCAGAGCAGCACCAGTTTCATTTAGGTCAAAGTAGACATCATAGGAAGTCTTTCAGTAAATACCCTGTGTTCATATGACCATCCATTCAGGAGTAGTAGCAATAACAAGATTTTCAAGATGGCTGCAATAGTGGCCTAATTGGATGTCAGATTGGCACCATTTTCATTCAGGATCCAGACATCATGGAAACCCCATGTTGATATGACCAACCATTCAGAAGGAGTAGCAATAGCAAGATATCCAAGATAGTTACAGTGGCATCCATATTGGATGTCAGATCGCCACCATGTTCACCTAGAACCAAGTAGATATCATAATAAGTCCTTTAGTTAAAAGCCCATGTTTATATGAACATCCATTCAGGAGAAGTAAAGATAACAAGATTTTCAAGATGGCTGCCATGGCAGACATACCGGATGTCAGATCGGCATCATTTTCATTTAGGACCAAGTAGACATTATAGAAAGTCTTTCGTGAAAACCCCATGTTGATATGACCTTCCGTTCAGGAGGAGTAGCAATAACAAGATTTTCAAGATGGCTGCTGTGGCAGCCATATTGGATATCAGATCTGCATCATTTTTATTTACAACCAAATAGACATCATAAGAGGTCTTTTAGTGAAAACTCTATGCTGATATGACCATCCATTCAGGAGGAGTAGCAACAAGAAGATTTTCATGATGGCTGCAGTGGCAGTCATATTAGATGTCAGATCTGCACAATTTTCATTTAAGACCAAGCAGACATCATAGGAAGTCTTTTAATGAAAACCCCATGTTAATATGACCAACAATTCAGGAGGAGCAGTGATAACAAGATTTTCAATATGGCTGCCATGGTGGCCATATTGGCTGACAGATTATTCACCAATTTCATTTAGGACCAACTAGAGATCATAAGAAGGCCACGATTCAAAAGTAATAAAGTACATATACTTACTTGACACGGTAAGAGGAATTTATTAGAGTGTTGCCACTAGTTGGCATTAGTGAAATTTTCATTTATTGAAATTTTATCGAATATTGTTATTTACAGTGTACTAAGAATGTTGTCTGGAAAGAAAATTTAACAAAATATATGATTTCTTATTAAAAGTAATGAATTTCATGATGTTGATTCAAAATTCTGGGTACTAGCCACCATTTTCGATGATAAAACGAGCGATATATCAAGGTTTCATTTACCAATTTTGATTGCAGTTTTCTTCATGTTCAACAAATAGGGGCCAATTTTAGGGCATTTTCCGGTAATGAAAATGGGATGCATGCCTGATCCCAGTTAAAAGCAATTTCGCGAGTTATCCAGACTCAAGTTATCGAGGGAGTGGTGTATGTTGGAAAACTTGTGTTATTGGTGTATGTTAGAAAACTCAAGTCATTGTGTGGGAAACCGTTTTCCTTTTCTCAGTCAGTTATCTTGACCTTTCAGCTTTTGAGCCCAAAATCAATTGGGTTCTTTCTAACTACAAGTGCAAGCCATCCACAAACTTTGGTAACTGTAGATGGTGGACAACTCAAGTTACTGTGCAGAAACCAAACTGCTAACAGACGGATGGATAGATGATCAGGCAGATAAATGGATGGAGGGGCATCATAACATAATAGTCTACACTCTGCCTTATAGTGAGTGTATAAAAAGAGAAAAATAGAAAAAACTTGTATACTTAAAGGAATGGTACTTTTGACAATTACTTTTAGAGAATACAAGAAATCTCTTCTGACTGGATAAAGTGCACGATTGATGAAAGAAACCACAAATTTTAAAAATGTTACAGAAGGAAAATCAATTACATCAACTTTGTTAACAAAACAAAACTGCAAATATATGCACATCATTGCAACAACAACAAAATATATGACCTGAAAATAAAGAAGAGAATATTGATGAACAGAAAAAAGGCCTGACATGTGCAGTATTACATAATTATACTGCTGTGACTTACCAATTGGGGCAATAAAACTTAATCTGTCCACTACAAGCCACAATATGGGACTTTCACAACAAATACAATATCCTGTCCATGAATGGATCAGTTTTCACAGTGGAAAGGTGAAATTTCTGTAATCTGTGATGTGTGTACTATGTGTTGATGATGTGATTAGATTTGCTCAAATCCACTTTTAAAATTGAAAAGAATTATAACAACAAATTTCACATTTGAAACTGCATTTACAATGTTGAAAATTTTGGGATAGCAATTCAGAATTTGTACATGGAAGATGGAGTTGAAAAATGATATTATTGAATATTATGTTTTACAGATTCTGCAATCATTTTTAATACATTTTGAAATCAAATATTACTTACAATTTTAGGTATGTATAATATCTTAAATAAAATTGTATGTTGATAACAAAACTTGTATGTACTGTTGTTAACTGAAGTTTATCATCATGGTCCTGAAAACTGTCTGTTTCTGTAAAGTTGCTATTCCTTTTTTTCATAAATATGCGAAGTGCCACCACTCTTCTAACCCGAACCTCCAGGTCTTTCCGTACTGAAGTGGCCTGGTTAATGGCTTATACGGTGTTAGTACAGCAACCACTCACCATGCTGCTATGTTACATAGCAGGTTAGCATGCAACAGAGGGTGACTAAAAGCCAAAAGGTGCATAAAGGTTACAAGCAAATAAACAGAGCTTGAATGAAGATGAATGGGAAGACAAGACAACTATACCATAAATTTATTTACATTGCGCAGGTAGGTTAGAATAGCCAATAAGCAAGCTTGCAAAGTGTGTTGATTACTGTATGTTGTGTGACATTGATAGTGATAGTAATAGCTGGGACCAACTAATTATGTTAGTCCCATATACAAGATAGGCTACATAAGGACTGCAAGAGGTCAAAGAATGACAGTAGAATATAAATGCTACACAAAAATGCAAGCATTGTTCACTGATTAAGCATGAAAAGAAAATTATGAAAATGAAATAAAAGAAAAGTTAGTAAGCAAATTCTTGCATTTCATTAAGTGAATGATATAAGTAACCCAAAAGTACATTTACTTTATATCACTTCCATATAGAGATAATAATAATCAAGACTGGTTACTCCTGGAATTATTTTCTTCATGTTTGATGTGTTTATATTCAAAAGGTGGCCTGATATAAAACTATTTTCATTATACTAACCTCACAGTATACAGAGAAAAATTTAGGTCATCAGACTATACAAAATACATGGATGTAAAAATAAACAAACCATGATGGCTTAGTGACTATCATTGGATCAGTGTATTCTAAGTTCAGACATAGAACATTTGATGAACATACAATGCATTTATAACAATTTCAAGAATGATAGAAAAAAGAATTGTTATAAGCATTCTTTGAGTGGAGATAATTGACTAATGCTATGCCAACTAAGTCATATGCCTGGCATGGCCCTCAATTGGCACCCCTCAATCTCCAGTGCCCAGCACAATCATAACTGACTAACCCCATTCCTGGCATGGCAGGGAAATTGTACTAAATTGGTCAAATTCTGTTCATTGGTTTTGAGTAGTCATTTCAGGTTTTATTTAGTTTTAGCTATGGTGGCTATATTTGAGAGTTGATTAGTATCATTGCTGAACAAAAACTGTGAATGGTACATTATACATCCCCGCCATGTTTATTTTTCCATGTAAACAACTGGAATTTGTCCACAGAAACCATTTTTCTTCCTTCAGAGTGACATTGACCTTTCATAGTTTGACCGGTAAATAGGATTCTTCCTTACCCTAAGTGCAAGCTATCCATAGAGTTTGGTAACTGTAGATAGATGACAACTAAAATTAATGTAAAGAAACCAATTAGTACCCCCCCCCCCATTCTGAAAATAAAACGGTCAGTCCCTAATAGATACATTATATGCCCTTTCCACCAACTGTCTGCACAATGAGGTGCTTCAGAGAGAGAATGAACAAGTATTCTCAGATGAAGGAAATTAAGAAATTCCATCATGTTTGTTTTGCTTGTGTGTGTTTGGGGGGGAGAAGGTTATCATCTGACAAAAAGGATAACTTACTTTTCTCTTGTGCTGTCCACTCTCCAGTTTCCAAGGAAACTTTACTGCATTCAATGTCGATATCTATCCCTTCAGTGCTTTTTCTCTCTGATATATTTACATCTTTCCCCAAAAGGCGCTTAATTAACGTTGTTTTTCCTACTCCATACTGGCCAACCACCATGACCCTAATGTTGTAAACCTTTTCCTTTCCACCTCTAAGAGCCTCCTTGTACATACGAAGGGATCTTGTATCCATTTTCAGAACCTCTGCAGGTATGACTGGATCTGAATTCAATTGATGATAACAGTGTAGATAAAGACATTGTATGAATTTATGCATGTGATGGCTCAGAGAGGTCAGATTAGGAAATTTACAAAATTTTATAAAGAAATATTATTTTGAATCAAGAGATTTTTTTATCAACCCAGATTTTAGCAAGTCAAAAGTAAACAAAATTAGCAATAATGCAAAGAATTTCAGCATATTTATATGATTGTGCTGTATACAACCAAATCGGTACATAATTCAAGAGCATAATAAAATCATAATGAACTGACCATTTGTGGGTTGGGGGGTTGGGAAGAAATTCCAGCTCTTAAATAGCTTTAAATAAATATTCTTACTCTAATTTATAGCAAAAACACCCACCCATTTTATCCAATATATTAGTTGAAAAAAATAAATTATCTTGAGTTAAGGGCTATTGGTAATGCGAATAGGCTTAACAGGGTGGGTGGGTGTGGTACCGTATAGCCATATATCGCTTATAGTACGCAATAAGTTTAAAGTTATAAATTACTAAGTTAAAATACTCTCATTTAAATGTGTAGGTACAATCTGTTTTGGGGAAAAGGTATCATTAAAAGCTAAAATAGGCACTTTGATATTGCATTTTATGTGCAATAGATTACGGCATTGAGATAGTATTGAGCTACTGCATTGTAATTATCATAATGCATGAAGACTAAGCAAGATGCAATGAGCATTACATTTTTTATATACACAGAGCCTTGCATACAATGCATGTGGCAAACATCACGATGCCATGTAATGGGGGCCACCATATTGGTCTTCTTCCAATCAACCCGGTGCCATGACTGATAGTCATATTACACGCATACCTGTAATCTGATGGCTATCAAGCTTTCCATATTGAAAGTACAGTTATGGTCAGTACTGTTAATAGCAAAGAAAATTCCTAAACATTCCTGAAATGCATACAATGAAAAGACTTATTTGCATGTTTACATTTTGCTTCTTTTCATCTCTTCTTTAACTGCTTGTGGTTCTGTAAATATTAATCTGCTGAAGTTTACATCATCAGGTATTATTCTTAATACCCATGTAAAGATAATGAAAAGTACTTGACATTAGCTAATTATCCTAAATAAACCTTATATGTATGTATAAATGGGATATATATTAAATTTACTCGTATCAATGAGAACTATTGTAGTTGTTGTATGTGTTTCCGCTAGTGTGTGAGAACGCACTTCCCATAAAGCCAGTGTGTGCTTGAAATTAAGAAGAAAACAAATTTTAACAAAATTACAAACTGATCATCTAAGATATAGGAGTAGTTGCATGTATTAGAAGGTACTTCATTCAATTCTGTTGGATGTTATTATTGTCAATAATTGTGAATGTTGAAGTATAGCGCAACATGCTTAGTGATGGCGAATATGACATGTATACATGCATATATCCATCTGCTTTTCTACAATGTATTCTACGGTGTGTTGAAAAAGCCATGATCATATATACAGAAAGATGTTAACGGAGAATATTAAAATATTCCACACTGTTCATTTAGGGGATCATCATAATGTTTAGGACTGAAAATAGTGTCATTATTATTATTACCAAAGTACATGTACAATTGTGTCATTGTCTTCATCATAAAATTCTGCTTTTGGCCATTGCAGGCCTCCCTAGCTTTTTTTTAAAGGAACTAATATCAAGGTTGTTCAGGACTGACAAAAATCCGTTTTATTTGCAAACAGTATTTGCAGAAACACAGCTCATGTTCAATTTCTGCTATTTTTATACAAAATCCACTTCTCCCTGCCACTAAATGGATTATTCGTAAGTGTCAGTGACATTTCTTTCTCACTACATATAGACTCCATATTACAGTACACTGCATCAAAGTCTGTGGACAAAAAGGTATGGCATTTATTTATTATAAGTTATTCTTTCACACACTCCCTGTTAAATGTTACAGGATACTTAACATGAAAAAAGGGGACATCACTATTACCATCATTTGTAGCCATTTCTTCACAATCAGTGTACCATCCCCCACCCCCACCCACCTGTAATGCATTGCCAATAGCCCTCAAAGAAAAATATTCCGGTTCAAAATTAAATCTTACCCCCCCCCCCCCTCCAATTACATCTGGAAAAATAAAAAAAGTCCAACCCTTTCAAAAAATTGGACATAGCAACCCCTGCGGGCAGTGCCCATTGTCTTTCACCTTCTCCCTTAATAAACCCTGAGAAAGTGGGGAGGGTGGGGGGCAGCGTGGGTGGAGGTAACCATTATAATCCCACTTTCAACAAGAGAATTAATAATAATAATAATAAAAGTGATATGCCGCTACTTTATGTATCCTCCCATCAGCTGATTTAGTCGCACCACGTTGTGTGCAGTTCGTACAAGTTTTGAGATGACCCCTGGTATATCCAAATGCTCATTACCCTTTCGCGTGTTTGTACAACAATACAACATCGTCAACTAAAATTACCTCCACAACCCGTCAAAGATTACATCCATATATTCGTGTAAGTTTGTCATTACAGACCATATCTGCTATTATTGTATGAATTTAGGTGATTTTCACGAATTTGTGCCTGTCTTTCCTGTCGCAATGTCATGTTTCTACGCTAAGGTCGCTTCGGATTGGCCGATCGATTGCAATGTCCACCAATCCATGCTTTGTTTACCACAATACTTACACGTGCCAGTCATGTATATAAACAGAACCGGCATTCAAAATTTGGGACTTGTAAAGATTAAGCACGTAGAGTAAAGGTTGTAAATTGAGATTCACCGTTTGATGTTTCTCTTTCGTCTTCTGTTGAATCTCTATTACTTATCATTTCTTCTTGTGTATTTGTTTTTTCCTTTGGATTACATTTTCTCGGGTCATGGCCTGTGAGACCACATTTGAAACATTTTCTATCAAAAATGCAACCTATGTACCACGATTGTATCCTAAAACCATGTATATAGAAGGACATTGGTATTTGTTTGCTGTGCTCTTTTTTGATGCGTAAAATACGCTTTCCATTTTGTATGTTGTAGTCTTTGTAAGTCCCCATTCTATATTTTAGCACTGGGATTCCAAATATTTGTTGGAATTTTTGTACAGTGTCTTCTATGGGAATTTCAAGTGGGAGTCCAGTTACATGTATATCCACTTCTTTTACCGAGAAAATGTAATCCAAAGGAAAAAACAAATACACAAGAAGAAATGATAAGTAATAGAGATTCAACAGAAGACGAAAGAGAAACATCAAACGGAGAATCAACAGAAGACGAAGGAGAAACATCAAATGATGATAAAGAAGCCATATCGACACTTCCCTCACTCCAAAAAGGAAAAAGAAATGAACAGACAAAACAAATCGAGAAACAAGAGAAAACGGACACAACAGCGACAAAACAAATAGAAAAGTCAACAAAGCCAAAAACAATCGAAAATCCAATAGACATAACTATCAAGGCAAAAGAAGTAGAAAACAAACCCTCAACAAATAGAGATTGTGAAACAACAGATGATGAAAAAGAATCAAATGATGAAGAAACAATAGATGATGAAAATGAATATACAGATGAATATACAGATGATGAAGAACGAACAGATTATGGAAGCGAACCAAATGATGAAGAAACAACAGATGATGAGAATGAATTTAGAAATGATTTTAGATCAACAAAAGAAAAAACACCGGCAAAACAAACCGAAAAATCTACAGACACAACAGCAAAGGCAAGGCAGGGGGATGTGCCAGGACTGATAGAGGGGACACGGGGAAGGCAGACGGACACAAGACAAGAAGAACAATGGACAAGAATGAAGACAGGAAAAAAGAATATAAGGAGAGCAGATGATTCTTTGCCAAAGCAAACATCAACTAACAAAAGAACAAAACACAACACCCCAGAAAAAATGGACATTTTGTGTGAAGTGACTCTGGGAAGAGCTCCATATAAATATCAGGAAGAAATACCCACAGATCCATATGAAGACGACATAATCGACACCTTTACAGATGAAGATGAATAACTCAAATCTGGAAAACTATACCGTAAAAACTCATGAGAAAACTATACCGTGAAAACTCAACTCTAACAAATTTAAAAAGAACTCCACAAAAATATAAAGAATACGAGATATATATGATGAGATGAATAACTTAAATCTTTCATATGGAAAACTATACCGTGAAAACTCAACCCTAAAAAAAACACCAGCGGGATAAAGGCGAAGGATATATTCCCTCTTAAAGGGAGTGCCTTTAAGGAGCTGGACCCTTTATCCCTGAAAGCTGTCTTCTTCAGAATGATAGAAAACTTCAATACGTTCATACTCAAGCTAAAACTAAATTCCATAATTTGACAAGAACAACAAAATAACTTTCAATAAAGCTCATGCAACTAAACTAAATCAAATTTGAACAGCATTTAAAAATAGCATAACTCAAGGATGTTTTTCCAAAACGTCTGTTCTTAAAACAATTTCAACCCGGTTTCACAACCAAAATCAAATTGCAACTCAAGCTGTAAACAATTCTAACCTGACCTTTCAATCAAGTTTAGAACAACCAAGAGAGAGAGAAAAAGAAAGAGAGAAAAAACACACATGCACGCAAAAACAAAAACAAACGCACTATAAACACTTTATTTATTTTTTCTTTATAAATAAACATTTATAAATATTCTTATTTTTATAAATAAAAATCATTTCAAAATTTTATTACTTTTATTTAAGAACATAGATAAGAAAAGAAACTACAAAGAATATGATCTAGATAGGCCCGTCCCTAACATAGAAATGGGTCAAAATATACACCTCAACAAACAACAAACACACACCTATAGCACCACACAATGGGACAAAATAAAAACTATACCTCAAGTGCAGAGGTATCAATGATTATAACAACTCAAAATGGGGAAAAGGCAAGGAACTCCACCCTCAGGATAACGTGCCTGTAGAGGGGACAGTACGAGCCGAAGTTCTCAAATACAAAAGGGAAATAAAGAAACTCAAGAAATTGGACAGAACTAACAAAGATCAACCTCGTACAAAAATTTTAAACTCAAAAGTATTATATATTTATTATTTTTGATACACAAAAACACAACACAAGGGATGGACAAGGAAAATACACAATAAAAAAAAAAAAAAAAACATTTACATTTAGATAACACGAGGCGACATCTCTTGAGTCCTAACCAAGCATATATGCTGGGATGGGGCTTAAGGGGTGCCGACAAAAAGTAAATTGAGATTCAAATTTTCAGAAAAATGCGAGAGGAAATGGAACTAAAAATTGGAAAAGGAAATTGAATGTACAAAATTTTGAAACCATGAATTTGAATTACAAATCTCATTACATATGCAGAATAACTTGACTATGAATTTCAGTTTAGATATTTGGACTTAAAATGAAACATTATTTAAAAGTATACAATTTGCCCACATTATTAACTGTCTATGAACAGGCTGAGTCTTTGTAGGAAATAGGAATTTATTAAACTGCGTTTGGAATGATATTTCTGCATTTAAAACTGAATCAGTAAATTAGAAATCATCCTGACCAAATAAATATGACAAAATATGTTAATAAATCTGTCCCAAATTTTTATCCTCTCCTGAATATTGCTTTTCATTCTTATGGCTAGGGTCATTCAAACCACATGTAGCTTAAAGGTCTAAAAATATGAAAATCCTGACTAATTTTCAAGACCAGTGAGGTTACAATACATTCATCTAAGTTCATACTCACCTGGAAAACCAGAACTATAGTATGGGCCCGTTTCATTCTGAATCATACACCACCTTCGATCTTCGAAAGAATTTACCTGGGCCAGTTACTATCTAGCTGAGGATTATTTAATCTCTATATACCTTACAAAATTTCAAACCAAACCTTGTTCCGTCTACGCATACTTTTTTAATTTGGAAAAATAAAGTTGTTAACGCCGAGTGCAATGTTAAAGAAAATGCTATTTATAGTACAAGCACTGCCTAATACACGTTATAAGGTGCATGGTTGCGACGCGAATCATCGCGTAAGTAAAACAAAAAGACGGTACATTTATACTGTATAAAACGTGCACAATACCATCAGTAAAATTAAAATAATGGCTAGGAAACTACAGTGAAAACAATTATCTGAATCATAAAAATGCAATGTAGGTAAAATATAGACTTTATCCTTTTTTTTTTTAATTATATGCCACACATTACAAAATAATGAAGTCTGAATAAAAATAGCATTATAATATTTATGTAAAAATCATTTTAATTATATGACACACATTCCAAAATAATGAAGTCTGAATAAAAATAGCATTATAATATTTTTGTAAAAATCATAATTAAGTACATTTAAAATAGCAAGTAATTTAGTCATTATTATTATTATTATATTAGACAAAAAAAACCCATATAAACATGCATGCAGAATAAGTAATAATTAAAATAATTATGAAATTGAATCAGATTGTAAAATAAATAATCTTAGTAATAATGATTTATATGATTTATAGCATGCCAGCAATTTTATTAACATTTAAAAAGAGTATGTAATGTAGACATTATTTTTATTATTATTATTATTGATGTTGTTGAAAATATAAATAATTCCTAAATATAAGTGTAAATGTCTGATACAATTATAAATCGTTATTACTAAGATTATTTATTTTACAATCTGATTCAATTTCTTAATTTTAAAACTGTGATACAAAATATCAATATTATTATACAATATTATTTCTATTTTAATTTGTATCTGTTTATGATCTGGGGAAAAAGTATTGTCATCTGAATATTTTAATTATTTGAATTATTGCTTATTTTGCATGCATGTGTATATGTTTTTTTTTTGTCTTATATAAAAAAGATTAAAAAGTCACATGGCATATGACCGGAATGTGCCAGTTAGGTCAAGGTATGGATATTATTAGTTTATAGCGTCTCCATGTTTTTGAAATAAAATAAAAAAAATTTAACAATTAAATTTTTTTTTCTGTTAATTCTATATGCAGTTTGTGCACTTACATTACCTGCTTGCTTGTTCTTTACCATATGAATACATGACTCGATAGACTGAAAGAGAGACAGGCAGACAGACAGAGAAAAAGAGGGAGAGAGAAATTTAAAAATAGATACTGGTGAATGGATGCACAATTTAGTATAATATATTCAATGTCTTTTGATGTAGAATATATGTTTATTATGAAATAATACTGAAACGAAAGTCCATAGTGAATATATATTTCGAGTGTAAATTTTTCTTATATTGAATAAGAACTTCACATGATTAAAACCAAATATTTACATTGACTATCCCGTTGTATAAATTCCAAAAGTGGGTTATTCTGTTCAAAATATGTAAACAAAGCCATCATGTGATCGGCGGCGCTATCTTTAGCATGTAATAGAAACTTCAAGGCTAAAATGTATGAAACAAAAAAGGCATTAGTGAAAATGTAAATTTTCATTATGATTTTTTAAAATTACATTAAATTACCTGTTTAAATCTCATTTTGTCTGATTTTACTGTTTAATTCATTCCGGTCACTCTTGAAGAACACTGGTGACACAGTTGATGACGTCATTATCTCGAAACAAGCGCATTAGATCGCAAGAAACATGGCGCACGATTGAAGGACATACACGAGATTGGGTGGTTGGACGATATTATAAGTAATGTGCAATGACTTCCTTCAATTACCTTTTCATTTCTTCAATACCAACCATAAAGACAAGGTGGAAAAAATCTAAGTCCAGCCTTTAAAAAAAATCGGGCATAGTAGCCCCTACGGGCAATGCCCATTGACTTTTCCCCCTCCCATAATAAAGCCCAGGAAAATTGGGGGCCAGAGTGGGTGGGGGTAACCAATATAATCCCACACTCAACAAGATTAGCAATTAACAATTAAACATTCTTTATAATAATAATAATAATAATAATAATAAGAAGAAGAAGAAGAAGAAGAAGAAAATATACATTAATCTAAGTTCATACATACATACATACATACATACATACATACATACATACATACATACATACATCTAAGTTTATCCTCACATTCATACATACATAAATCTAAGTTCATACATACATACATGCATGCATACAAACATACATTAATGTAAGTTCATACATACATACATACATACATACATACATACATACATACATACTATGAATTACCTTCATCATCCGAATACTCTGGTCTGTATCGAGTAATCACATTACTGTGCCAGCTTGTGACGTACAGAAGTCCGTGTTGTTTGTCCCATTCCATGGCAATGAGTTCTGATGATGTGTGTATTCCCTGTCT
The DNA here is from genome assembly GCA_029931535.1 of Margaritifera margaritifera. Classification (NCBI taxonomy): domain Eukaryota; kingdom Metazoa; phylum Mollusca; class Bivalvia; order Unionida; family Margaritiferidae; genus Margaritifera; species Margaritifera margaritifera. The sequence continues at coordinate 887,416 of JAQPZY010001442.1, forward strand.
GTGTATTGTCAGTGGTTGACCTGACTCTGTAAGCACATGAATACAGGGAGGGTATCCATTACACACGAATACATATCCCCTTGTATCCACAGTTACGCCTCTAGGAAACTTCAAATCTTCATGTTGATATAGAAATTCCCGTCTATAATTTCTATAACCATAAACACCAGAATTGTCAGGGTATTCATAACCAGCATAACACGAGATATAGACCATGTCTTTGTTATTTGTACACATGTAACTCGTATAGTACTCACTACATTTACAGATATTGTCTACTGTTTGTATTCGTCCATCTGTAATGGACATAATGCCCCAACATATATCGTCCTGTTTACGACCACTGACCACAAGTTTTTTATTGAAATATTTCAATCCACGACATGAATCAAAACATGTCCGTACATTAAATGAATTCATCCGTCGTATGTTGGGTGTTTCATCTGTACATTTAACTGACAGGATTTCTATATGACCTGTATTCAGACTCACCGCCATTTGTGTTTCATCGTCGTCTGTGTAACATATACATATATCAATGGGACAGGACTCCGGTATGTATTCAGCAATCTGACGTCCATCTTGGATTCTGTGAAGACAGACATTCTCCGTATTGCAGTCTACGACGATTACCTTCTCCTTAGGCAAAAGCACAAGACTGGTGTACCCGGGGTCAAGGTCGGCTGTGGAAGAAAGTGATAAAAATCAATACTGACATAAACTTGTATAGTCTACTGTCGTAAATTTAACCACAACAACAATCAGCGTAGTTGTCATTCAATCATTATCATCATAGTTGTTGTTAAATCATTATAATCACAAGATGAAATATATCCGTTATTCACTCAGAACAAAAATATTTCCTTTTTTCTTTATTTTATGCATAATAATGAGGGACCAGCGACATGAAACACATCCATAATATATGTATATTTCTATATTATCACAGAAAATGAGTAATAGCATAATTGTCTTTCCTAATTCAATTTCCTACTGACTCAAGTTAATAAATAAAATTGATAATTTACAACCCTAACCTAGTATTGAATTCTCAAATGTGTTTCTCTTGGAAAAAACACTAATTCGTGGACTAGCATAAAACGAATATAAGATATTTGTTTGTATCGAATAAATAACGAATGTGTTACATCCAGTGGGTGAAAATACTTGAGTTGTGAAAATAATTTAGCTTTTCAACCACGGAGATGAAATATATCCGTTATTCACTCAGAACAAGCAAATCTTCTTGTTATTTTATGCTCAAACGTATTGGCAAATTGGCAATATATGTATAATAGATTGAAGTAGCAGATTTTTTACGATATCCCATGCGATAATATCAGCTGGTTACCGTATGTGTTCTGCTATGCTTTGTATATATTCACACAGAAAATATAAGTAGCAACATAATTCTCATTCCTAATTCAAGGTAAAAAAATAAAAAGAACTAAAGAGAACAAATAATACGCACATTGTGGGTTTTGAACCTGGTATTTCTGCGTGACAGAAGGCCATGCTTACCACTATTAGATCAAGCAAATGAAGAAATGGCAGGTCAAATTTTGCGGTGATAATATCATCGATGTCTAGTGAAAAAAATATTGTCGAATTATAACAAATTATTTTTTTTGGAAAACCCACTAATTCTCGGACTAACATAAAATAATTTTAAAAAAACCTAATATTTGTAGAGTATTATCGATTTCAATATTATTATCATTATTCTCGTAGTTTTGTTGTATGCAAATAACAATACATATTTTTAGTATTTTATTATTATTATTATTATTATTATTATTATTATTATTATTATTTGGTTTTTTTTGTAGGCTGAAGAAGGGGGGAATATTGTAATACATATGTACAGTACTACGTGTGTAATGTCCTTGAACTCCTCCTACACCGTCACGGTACAGCTAGACACATAGAACATGATTTAAGGATAGTTCTAAAGGTGCAGCTTGTGCCAACATTGAAAAAATGTTGATCATGATCTGGGGGAGGGGGGCTTAAGTGGTAGGGATGATATTATATAAATTTCAAATAATATCTGAGCTGTATGCTTCACGTATCTGAGAACATGTAACTAGCATTGAGCCGGGGATCCATCCCTATCCCAAGGGGTCTTGGCTCTTAGATTATAATCTGGAAACCATGGAGATCCCCACCTTATAACCATATATACACTTACTAGGCATGAGAATATTATGAAAAGTTTTGCATCGTCACCACTTCACTACTTATTAGGAAAGGATTTTGGTCGTCCACCAAGATGTCTTTACGGCCTCCCTTGCGGAGGTGTCACTCCTTGCGATTTTGTTGGTTACATCGCTGGGGTGCGAGAGGGGTACCGGGTTCGAACTACAAAGGAGGCTGCAAGCACAAACAACTCTTCAAATGTAGAAAGAGACGTAGCAACTATTTTCTCAAGGCGCGCAGCGCCTTATATCCAGTTCTTGGTCAAGGAATGCGCAACTCTTTCTATATAAGGTTATGAGTTTAGGCGATACAGGCTAAAGCGAGGTCTCTAGCCACGAGATTTTCACGAGACTATCATACAACGCATTCCCCTTTCCAAAAATGGTTACAGGTTAGTTGAACTACGCTCCTACATGAAGGTTGTTGAGCTGGTCAGGTGAAGGTGTTGAATTACGTAGACGTGAAAGAATTTTTGCTACCATCAGCATTTTGCCTTTACAATCCCCCACCTGTGTATTGTCAGAAAAATCTCACTCCTACCGTAAAATATCAACGCTGTACACTTTTGTACTATAATGTTTTAGAGAACTCAAGCGCTAAAAATTCTGTTTTATAAGGAATTATAAACATTTGAATTATAAAAGAAAACTTACTCTTTATAAAAATTCCTTAAAAAATTCATCGAGAAAAGAATTATAAAATTTGAATTATAAAAATTTGAGTTATAAAAATTCCTTGAGAATTCTATCATAACAAGAAGACAAATGTATCCATTTAACTAGCACTGACCCTTGGGTCCATCCCTATCCCCTAGGACAAAGTTCCTGTGTCATAACTTGGAAACAATGGAAATCCAGATCCTGTAACCATACATACACTTACTGGACATGATGAGACAAATGTAAACACCCGCTGGGACTTACTGTAGTCCCTGTGTTATATCTTGAAACTATTGAGATCCCCATCCTATAACCATATACGCACTTTGTAGGTATGAAAGGACACATTAAGACATGCAGCTAGCTTTGATCTCAGCATCCATCCCCACCCCCAGGAACGTAGCACCTGTATCATAACTTGGAAACTGCTGAGATCCCCACCCTATAACCTTATATACACTTTCTGGGCATGAAAAGACAAATTATACATGCAACTTAATTTTACCACAGAGACCATCCCTACCCCTGTGGACTTAAATCCATCATTATAACTTGGAAACAATTGAGATCCCTGCCATATATATATATATATATATATATATATATATATATATATATATATATATATATATATATATATATATATATATATATATATATATATATATATATATACTCACTGGGCATAAAAAGACACATTAATACATTCAATTACAATTGCCCCTGGGGTCCATCCTTACCCTAAGGGACGTAGCTCCTTGGTAATTGCTTACAAATTATCAAGGTCCTCACCCTATAACCACGTAAATCTGACATACTTGCTGGGCATGAAAAGACAAATGCACATACCCAACTGACATTTGTTTCTATGACAGTCTTTTACCACAGGGTCGGACCGACCCAAAAAATGTTCAAACTTCGGGTTTTCGGTCAAAACGGGGAAGCGCGTTGATACATGTTTTACAAATACAAAATACTATAGTAGCTGTTGATGTTGTTAGGTAAATAAAAAATAAAAAAGCCGTCTCGTTCATCAAATCAAGCATAGGCTAAGACGGGCAACTTAAATTGGATTTTCTACAAAACCGCGAGAAACATTCAATGTAGGATAGGCTAGCGAAGTACGAAGAATTTTATCCTGCACAAAGTATTGAGGAGAAAGAAAAAAAATCAGTGAAAGGAATAAAAATAATTCTGTAAACCTTTTCTTTTGAAAATATGAAGCATTTACTGCCTAAAAGAAATCAATTTAGTATTACTGGAAAAAGTGTGTGTGTGTTGGCGGGGGGGGGGGGGGGGGGGGGGGGGGGGGGGGGGGATACCATCTACACTTAACTTATAATACTATTGAGACAGACAAAATTAAAAGATAAACTGAAATAAATTGAAATAGATCATTCATCTAATATTTCTAATATTTCTCTGTCTTATTCAACATTTCATGGCAATTCCTACACGTGTACTACCTGAATATTTCCATGGAAGAGCCCTGTTAGTATGTACACTTGTGCATTCGTCAGTGTCGTCTGCTAATTACTTCTCACAATGAGTTACCTCCCTTGCCTTGGAGAACGACACTTTCACAACGATGGTGCTAAATGCCACGCAAAGAAAACTGTACGCATTAATAACTGGATCCCACTCAATTTAGATTGCATTTATTACGATCTTTTCTCCACACTGATTTTAGTGCAGAATGTGAAGATTTTACCAGACACATAGTATGAAAAAATAGGGAATTCTTTGCTTGTAGTGATGGAACACAAGACTGATGATGTTACAAGGTAGCACGCAGCTTGCGTCACAATAAAAATATGACGTCACAATAGAGCGCGTTTGAGCTTGGTTTATAAATACTTTTTGTATGATTGGATTTCAATCCGTCATCAGAGAATCAAGGTAGGATCCAGTCAACGTGCTAGTGTACTAATGCGCGGAGCCGTTTGTACTAAGGTTTAGATGACCCAGGGGTCAAAACAACCTTACTGTAGCGATATATTCTGAAAGAGTTTGAGTTTTTAGGAGCGCGCGTCTTCTGCTGTATCACACAAACTCCGCTTACTGCAGTGCTGTCTGGGAAAGTGTAAAAGGCAAGACATCAGACAAACGTAACGTAAAATAGATTATAGACAGCGCTATGTTGCAAAGTTCGCATTTAATGGAAATTAGTATACAACAAAAATGCATCGTCAGCTTTGAAGTGCAGAGGTAATAATGAGCCCTAACTGCGGACTAACTGGTGCAGCTTCAGTTTTCTTTTGCCAACATTAATTTCCGTAAATACTATCACACAGTGGAATCGACGGCCAAGGTCATGGGATTATCACGTATAAGATACGCTAACTGTTTCTTCTTCCATTTAGTTTCTGAATTTTAACAACCAACTAGAATTAAAAATAATTAGAACTTTAGATTCACGAGGGGTATAAAAATAATGGTGCAGGAACCTTTAAAATAAATTAATGTTAGCCTCCACCTCATCATCTTCATCCAATTAGCAACAGTAACAGTACCTCCATTATTGACATCGAATGGTCATCATCATCATCAGCATCATCATCATCATCATCAAATTGTTTATCAATATCAACAATAGCAAGAGTACTTCCATCGTTGCCATCGAATAGTCGTCATCATTATCGTTGTCGTTGTTAATGTTATTATGTGGAAACTCAGTCAACATTGAAAAAGTAAAGTAACAGCTTTTCAAAGGATTTAGAATTTTAATACTAGAATACAATTTGGAAATTTTAAACAAATTTAAATATTTACGCATCACTTTTACGTCTTGTGGGTATTTCTTCTTAGCAAAACAAACTTTAATAGAACAAGATAGAACAACTCTATTTACACATCATAATTACATATCTTCTTTTGTTCATTTACCATCTCCTCTTCGATGTGAACTTTTTGACAAGCATGAAGTCCCGAACTCCAGCTATATAATTATGGAAATGAAGTGTGGAGTTTTATTTTCATAGAAAGGAAAGGCTTGCACAATTTTGTAATGTCAGTGCATAGCAAAGAATCGATGAGGCCAAGTTATCAATGGTCGTTCATATAACTAATGTAGTGATTTTTCACAAAAGAAAGTGTTTACGAAAAAGTTCACTTTCTTTGCGAGAAAAGTGTCTTTTTCACGAAAAATGTCAGTACTGTCCAAATCTTCATGAAAAAGTGATCGCATTTATCACATAAAATGCGTGCACCCTGGCCGAACATGCCAAAAAATGAAAAGATTTTCATGAAGAAACTTGCTATCATAAGTCATCTATATTCACGAAAAAATTGCTAGTCTCCGTGAGGATTATTCATTTTTTCGTGCAAAAATGCACAGTGTCGATAAAAATTGCAAATTTTTAAAGAAGACTGCAATGTTTCTCATCGAGGTTGCTGGGCACTTTTTCGTGAAATAAGATATATTCCCGTGGAAAAAAAAGAACGCTTTTGTTTTCTTAAAAAGTTTGAATCAACGTGTGCAGGCACCTTTTGTGTAGAAAGTGACATTTTTTGCAAAACTTTCACATTTTCACTTTCTTAGGTTTGCATCGACACGAACAAGTCACTGTTCAGAAGAAATGTGAAATTATCGATGTAGACAAAAATCACCGATATAGATTGTCAAAAAAAAAAAAAAAAAAAAAAAAAATTGAGCAGGAAGAATTTTTTGTCAAGAATGTATCCTAAACAGTGACCAATGGGAACAGTTTTGTTATATTTAGTTGAGTCATATGACATCGCCTAACACATGGAAGACTAGCGCCAGAGAAGGTACATTAACCATCATTAACTTCAAAAAGCAACGTACGCCAAGAAGATTTTCTTAACTTTTTACATAAAATTTTCATATGTGATTATGGGTGTTTCACGAACAAAAACTACAAACGTTTTTTTTTTTTTTCCGTAAGTTTTTCGTACATTTTTTGTGTGAAACTTCTGTGTAAGTTCATGGCAGGTGCAAGTGCACAGTTTTCGTAACTTTGTGGAGAGAGAGAGAGAGAGAGAGAGAGAGAGATTTTTAAGTATTATTGAGATGCTCCCTGACATTCCAGTATATATACCGTATAGTGTGGGTCGTTCTCCAGCAACGCTACATTGTATATATTTTTGCACCTTCTCTTTAAAGAAAACAAAAATGACGTACACATTGATATCCGTATTTATTCGTTTTATTTAGCTCATTAACCCGAAAAATATGAGCAAGTGAGACATTATATTACCAATTTTACTGGAATTCCGTCGAAATTCACGGCACTAAATTGACAATACACAAGGGATATGGGTCAAAGATGGTTGCATAAATGACTGGCCTTTTCAGGCCATAAAAAAGTGTTTATATATGGTTATAGGGTAGGGATTAAAATCGCTTCCAAGTTATGACCAAGCTTCTGGGCACAATAGGATAAAGGCTGTCATGGGAACATGACCGAGGGACACTAGTGGTTTCAAAATAAAGTTAACTATCTACTTATGCAATATTCCCGAGATAAATCCAAAAATAACAGCATGAATCATAGCAAATGTGCATTGAATTCTATCAAAATATGTAGAAATAAGAAGGTGACCTTTGACCTGTTACAACCCTTTCTCTGTGTGGTGACATTCACTTTAATACATAAAAAGAGATACCCACCCTCTAGATCAGGGGTCTCCAGGCAACGGCCGCGGCTTCCATTTGTCCGGCCCGCAAAGTGTTGTACTTTTTTAAAACGATTTTGCATATAATTAAATTTTTCACAGTAGCTTCGCCCTGCAAACCCCCTTCAAAAATCTAACATGGCCCTCGTCTTTTAACGTTTGGAGACTCCTGTACTAGACAATAAATTATATCAACTTTCATTATTACCCGTAGTTATAGAGTTATGAGATTGGACATTTAACATTTACATCGAGTTGACGCTGCCCACAACATAATTTGTTCGTTTGGTTGTAAATTTCCTCAACTGTTTGAGTGATTTGAACAGGTTTACATTTTGGACATTATTATTTTAATGTCCGATTTCAATTATTACAAGGTTTTTTTTTTTGTTTTTGTTTTTTTTTTGCACTGTTTGTGCAGTTTATGTTGAAACTTTAGGAGATGTTTACCGAGACAGCTTGTAATTTTCCATAATGATAGTTTGCTCTCTTATAATGCTTACGTAGATGGAACAGTGCTACTATAAAATTTGTTAATCACAATATTTGCAGTTTGTTAATCACAATATTTGCAGTTTTAAATAATCATTGTAAAAAGTAGTGATTTTAATGGAAACAGGAACATCATCCACACGTGGTCCCATTGGGGAGGGGGACATTTTCTTTTGAGCCGGGATATTTTTTTTTCTTTCTTCTTATACCTCAAGATAATTTCTTTTTTTTTTTTTCAATTAGCATGATGGATATAATAGGATCTTTTTCTATAAATCAGAGCAATAATATTTCTTGAAAGTGCTATTTTTGGACAAGAAAACGGTAGATGGGGTTATGATAGACACACCGAGTTGCATTAATTGTTTACAGTTTTTACTAAGTGTTACATGATCTATACAATTTTTGACGAATTTCTCGTTTTTCTTTTGATCATTATCCAAAATATCTGAGTTGTTATGAGGTGAAATTTTTATTAGGATAAATATGATTACAGGTTTATCATTCCGATCAAAAGAAAAAACAAACGCGACGAGATTCTTTGGCTAATGCTTTCCTTGTGAAGTTGTCCACAAACGTCTTACATTTATCAGGAGATCACTTCTCTGTTCGATAATCAGTGTTTGCGAAAAACGTTTACGGGAATAACTTTAGTATTTCCAGGTCATTTGATCCAACATTTACGACTGATTGTAGCTGGTTCCTGATTTTGTTAGCCCGGCAACTTCAAAACCTCTCTCTCTCTCTCTCTCTCTCTCTCTCTCTCTCTCCAGACACATATAAACAAATATCCCATTTGCCTGTCTACTGAGCGCACCTATGTTGAACTAAAATGACCACATCGTGTGCGAAATTATTGATTATATAGATAATTTATACTGTGTTTAAATTCTAAGTTTAATGGGGAGTTTGAAATTTCCAGTGGCTTCGCAAAACCTTCTTCTCAAGAGTTTATATAATCCATATGTCAAATAGGACTACCAACACACAAAGCTAAGATATCTGACATGCACATGTACGACTAAACTCAAGATTTTATATAATCCATGAAATTTACCCTTTGAAGTAAAATCTTTCTACAATTGTTTAGAGGTGCAAGTTTTTGAAAAAATTACAAAACTAAAGTAATATTTCACGTAATCATTGTGACTACTGCCAGATTTTTTTTTAGAAGTATCTTAAAACGGGAACAGATACTATTATGATTAAATCTAAATCATTTTATGAAAAAGTTAAGTGTGTGTGTGAAACAAAGAGAGAGAGAGAGATAATATATTATTCTCAAAGACAGCATCTTTTCTTTACTGGACAAATGTGTGCCTTTAAGTTATTGGTTCGAATAAGATGTCCACACGTGAAGCACAATCTCAATAAGTCACAAACACTTTTCTGTTGGTTAACTTGTTTCATGCAATGTTGTTCGTAACCAGATGGACTGACAAAGGTTCGCTTGCAAGTCAAGCAATTAATTCATTCTTTTCCTTCAGGAATGCATGGTTTGGACTCTAAACAACCCCGGCATCTCTCTCCGCAATAAATGTGTTGCTCCCGATTGGCACATTCCATTTAAAACATCACATCACATGCGCCTGACCGTTAGTCGCTTTACAAAATAACTAACGCATAACCCAATCGTACAATTTGTGATCAATGGAAATTGTGTCAGCCTTAGGTCAAAATACATCAAGGAATGTTTGGATGTATTTTGTGGGAACTTTAAATCTACGTTTTCGAAAGAAGGATTTTAGTAGACTGTTTCCAATTGAATCTTGTGATATTTTCCAGAAAAAGGTGGATTTTTCCTATCGATGTGATGTTTTAAATGGAATGTGTTTTTGAAATTTCATAAGGAAAATATACCATAAAGAAACGTAAGTGCCTTGATATTTTTAAAAGTAGGAATAAAATACTCTCTCTCTCTCTCTTAATGCCAATTCTCTCTCTGTTTCACAAACACACGCACGCACACACACTTAAGTTTCTCATTAAAGGATTTAAATTGAATTATAATGGCATATGTTCCCGTTTTAAGATTCCTCTAAAACAAATCTTGCAGTAGTCACAAAGATTACGTGAAATGTTACTTTAGTTTTGTAATTTAAAAAAAAAAAACAACAACTTGCACCTCTAAACTATTGTAGAACGAGTTTTATCTAATGTGTGAATTTCATGGATTTTATAAAATCTTGAGTTTAGATGTGCGTGTGCATGTCAGATAGCTTGGCTTTGTGTATGGGTAGTCCTATTTTGGCACTGCAATGTGTCACGAGAAAAATGTCTAACATTAAATCTACCGTTTTCGGAAGAAAACAAACAAACAAACAAACAAACAAACAAAATAAAAAAGCAAGCACACAGCTTTACAGTGTAAGAATAACTTGAGTAGGACCGTTCTAAACAGCGCTCTCATTCTAGAGCCAACATATGCGTTTAGGAAATGAATTAAGTAAAAATGTAACAATGTATGCCCTATTTTCAGTCAGTTGATTTAAGTCTGGCGATAGAACAAGACTTTTTTTTTTCTTTCTTTTTTACTGTTCTCCTGTCTATGGTTTAGAGAATTTTGTAACATTGTTTGTAGGGTCAAGGCGTGTGCAGCGCTACAGGACATATCTTAATTTTTTTTTTTCTTTTTTTTTGGGGTGGGGGTGGGGGGATACACCAAATGTCACTGCAGTCATTCGACAACTAATATAACACTACTTTTTTGAAACTGATCAATGAAAAAATATGCAAATGAACATTTCTAACATAGATTTTACCCTTGTCTTCAGAAACTTATAAAAAGGTAACTTAATGTTAATTTCTCCTTGTCCTATAATGCCACAAAATAATAGAAAAAATGGTGTTCAACTTTTCTGTATTTTACCATTCCACTCTCTCTCTCTCTCTCTCTCTCTCTCCATTGTAATGTTAATTCTCTCTCTCTCTCTCTCTCTCTCTCTCTCTCTCTCTCTCTCTCTCTCAAAATCTCTCGCTCTCATTACGAATTAATAATAATAATAATAATAATAATAATAATAATAATATTAATATTAATAATAATGTGTGTATGGTCTGTAGCCACATTGTCTTAAGAAACTCATATAAAGGGTAACCTTCTCTCTGTTTGAACAAAATCATAGGTTTTGGACAATTTTTTTTACTGCGTTCATTTAACAATATTTCATTGTATGCACTATGATCACAGTAGTTAAAGATGCTATTCATGTGTCTAGGTCAATCAGTAAGAAACGACCTGTGCAAGGGACAGTAAACTTTAGTCACTACTCGCTTTTAGTACGTAAATGTGTTGAAATTAATGTTTATCTTTATTATTGTGAAAGAATATTCAAGTGATGCTACTTTCTGTGCACTATGCTCGCAGTAGAAGGTCAAAATAGTCCACGATTCAGGATAAAGGTCAATAGAAAAGTGGTTTTGTGAATATTATGGTTATCTATTTTCTTTAGTTCAGAAACGTTGTGTGCATTGATGGCGAAATGTACTAAATGATCGGAGCTCTAGTCTTACGTTACAACGTTGTTAACCTTGAATCTTTGTCAATTTTTGTTTGTCTGTATGTTTGTGTAAGTCTGTGTCTATGTTTATAACTTAAACTTAAAACCCCTTATCCCTCCCTTATGTGAGATTGTATGTTTGTATGAGGGTATAGTAGTGTGTCTATAAACACTCCTACCCGTACCTACCTGTGTGTGATTGTATAGTATGTTTGTATGAGGGTATAGTAGTGTGTCTATAAACACTCCTACCCGTACCTACCTGTGTGTGATTATATAGTATGTTTGTATGAGGGTATATTAGTGTGTCTATAAACACTCCTACCCTTACCTACCTGTGTGTGATTGTATACCGTACATACCTGTGTGTGATTGTATAGTATGTTTGTATGAGGGTATAGTAGTGTGTCTATAAACACTTCCTACCCTTATGTGTGATATTATCTTTGTGTGAAAGTATTTCTACCCACACTTCCTACCCTTTTCAGGCTGAATCATAAGCTTGAATTTAATATATAATAAATAGAGCATATATTTTTGATTATACAGGACTTGGGTGACTGGATTTCCTTGAGGTATGAATGATAGAACATGGAAGAAATTTTCTTTGAGGATCACATTGTTATACCCCGTAATTGCACATAAATATGAATAGAATGAGACTTTTAGGTTTCTTGCCTCATTTTTTAAAACATAAAACAGAAATTTTCATTCAGGAAACATGAAATTGAAGTTAAAAGACAAGTTTTGTTATACCCTACTTCATGTGCAATTGTAGATGCTCTATGCTGTAATTGTTTAAAAGTACCATTCTCAATCTATATAATATGTTTATAAGTGTTTGTACCATTCTCAATCTATATCATATGTTTATAAGATTTTGTACCATTCTCAATCTATATCATATGTTTATAAGTTTTTGTACCATTCTCAATCTATATCATATGTTTATAAGTTTTTGTACCATTCTCAATCTATACAATATGTTTATAAGTTTCTGTACCATTCTCAATCTATGTCATATGTTTATAAGTTTTTGTACCATTCTCAATCTATGTCATATGTTTATAAGTTTTTGTACCATTCTCAATCTGTCATATGTTTATAAGTTTTTGTACCATTCTCAATCTATGTCATATGTTTATAAGTTATTGTACCATTCTCAATCTATATCATATGTTTATAAGTTTTTGTACCATTCTCAATCTATATCATATGTTTATATATAATATGTTTATAAGTTTTTGTACCATTCTCAATCTATACAATATGTTTATAAGTTTTTGTACCATTCTCAATCTATGTCATATGTTTATAAGTTTTTGTACCATTCTCAATCTATGTCATATGTTTATAAGTTTTTGTACCATTCTCAATCTATATCATATGTTTATAAGTTTTTGTTCCATTCTCAATCTATATCATATGTTTATATATAATATGTTTATAAGTTTTTGTACCATTCTCAGTCTATACAATATGTTTATAAGTTTTTGTACCATTCTCAATCTATATCATATGTTTATAAGTTTTTGTACCATTCTCAGTCTATACAATATGTTTATAAGTTTTTGTACCATTCTCAATCTATCTAATATGTTTATAAGTTTTTGTACCATTCTCAATCTATACAATATGTTTATAAGTTTTTGTACCATTCTCAATCTATATCATATGTTTAAAAGTTTTTGTACCATTCTCAGTCTATACAATATGTTTATAAGTTTTTGTACCATTCTCAATCTATATCATATGTTTATAAGTTTTTGTACCATTCTCAGTCTATACAATATGTTTATAAGTTTTTGTACCATTCTCAATCTATACAATATGTTTATAAGTTTCTGTACCATTCTCAATCTATGTCATATGTTTATAAGTTTTTGTACCATTCTCAATCTATGTCATATGTTTATAAGTTTTTGTACCATTCTCAATCTGTCATATGTTTATAAGTTTTTGTACCATTCTCAATCTATGTCATATGTTTATAAGTTATTGTACCATTCTCAATCTATCTAATATGTTTATAAGTTTTTGTACTATTCTCAATCTATACAATATGTTTATAAGTTTGTGTACCATTCTCAATCTATATCATATGTTTATAAGTTTTTGTACCATTCTCAATCTATATAATATGTTTATAAGTTTTTGTACCATTCTCAGTCTATATAATATGTTTATAAGTTTTTGTACCATTCTCAATCTATACAATATGTTTATAAGTTTTTGTACCATTCTCAATCTATACAATATGTTTATAAGCTTTTGTACCATTCTCAATCTATATAATATGTTTATAAGTTTTTGTACATCTCATGTTTTTGACACATTAAGTGTCAATATGTTACTGACTTGCTATTATGTTTGTAAGTAGTTGGACAGCTTAATTAAATTTTAAAATATACTTTTTTTCCTTAATGTATCTTCGCCAGAATGAGGATTGTGAAGACACGTGTTGTGATTATGTTTGCATATATTATGATGAGAACACTTTCGTCTGCTTCGTTCTATTGTACTGTTTGTGTTTGAATTTTTTGTATGCATTCAGTGACCAGATGGTCTAAAGCGAAATAAAAATGATACTTATAGATTTATATTACTTCTCTGTGTGAAACCATTAAGGCTGTTCATGTCATCTTAGAGATGCTAGGATAGGGGTGCACAACTCAAATGACTACATTGGCCAGAATTGACCTTAATTGCAACGAACTGGCTGCACTGCGAAAGTTTTGTGTCTATAGGAAAAGCATAAGTACACATGCGTAAAGTAGAACATAATGTGTAGGCGGGCCTTATGTTGTTCACTCTTTGCCAGGCACAAAAGGTGGAACTGTGTAAGGATATACACGTTGCCCATGAAAAGACGTTCTAGAGGCCAAATGGCATGTATCCAATGACACCTCGTAAAAAAAGAAAAAGGGTGTGGGTGGGGTAAACTACGCCACTGTCATTCATTCGAATCACTGAATATAATGAACAAATGAAAAGCAAATTTCCCAGTACAAAATAGTATCGTGTTCCTGCCGAATATACTCGTAAAAATGGAATTCTACCGTTGGCTTGATAGTCCATGTAGAAACAGGTATACTTTTCCCCTCCTCAAACGTATCGCCATTGAAAATTGTTCCAATACTTGATAAATAATTTAAAAAAATACTAAAATATGGTAATTTTATTATAAGTTGAAAGAAAACTTAAGACAATACTGATGTTGAAAGTCCCACATAGTTGAGATCAAATACAGAGTTAGTTAACACATCTCTTTAATTTAAGTTTTTATTAAACTAATTACACTCATTTTTATAATAATATTTAATATGGGCAATCTCAAACAATAATTAGTATAGTTATTGGCATTGCTTGAATATAATTCTCATTTACATCCATCTGCATAATTCAGATCATTGTCGTCAAAGGCCATTGATGTAGGCCTACCCCGTCCCCATGTTAACAACTAGGTCGTTATATATGACTTATCTATCACATACCTGCAGGTTTTAGTTCCAGAGTCCCAGTTTGGACCAGATTACAAACAACATCATTTACTCGTGCTGTGGCCATAGTTTCGTTCTAACCGACTACGGTTCAAGGAGTATTGACTTGAAGTAAATGAATTGTCAACGTAGCACAGTAATGATGTGAGGACTGGGCTGCAAAAGATAGAGAAAAAACTTCCAGTTAAAATCCATGTCATGTATATAGCTACTATTCGGATTATACATTATTACAGAGATATCAATTTGAAAAAAAAAAAAAATAAATAAATAAATAAAAATGTCCTTAAGGTCACAAGTAAAAAATATCCCATTAAGCACTTAAAAGTATGGACTGTGTGCGGCTGCAAATAGACACACCGTGTAAAATTGATTTGCACTCAGACGGGAAAAGAGTATTCGGGTAGCATTAATAATGCAATAACATTATAAACTTCCTATATGACTAATCCAGTGCAGTACCAGCTACTGAGAAGAAAATAAATGACTGAGAAATGTAAAAGTACACGAGCATGTTAAACGTGGGTATCACACACTTGGTTTTTGCTCAACTTCCGAAGGCTAAGGAAGATTATGGAATGGCCGTGCGTCCGTCGTCTGTTTTGCGTTGTCCGTTGTCATTTTATCAACACTTGATTGAGATAAATCTCGACGCTTCATTTATTATCAGATGTTGATCAAACTCGGTGCATAAGCTTATATCATTGAGGTCTCAGATGAGTTCGATCAATAGCGACATGTGCTCATATTGTCGAGGCGTTCTTGCATGTGACTGGTTGAGCACGTGAACACTCTTTAGAGGTTTTATTTTTCAGCATGGTGACAACAGAAAGAAAGACTGTGCAAAGGCACTCTTCACGTGAAATCAATCTGATTTGTTGTAAATAACTTTCTTCTTCTTCTTCGCCTTCTTCTCACCCCCCCCCCCCTCTATCTCTCTCAGAATGTCGACACGTATTGTACACTGTATTTATTTTAAGAGAGTGCGCCCATGGATCCTGAACCCTGGTATTTTCCCCTTTTTATCAGAGAATGTATGGATATTATTTTTTTGTTCTTCTTCTAAAAATACAATTTCAAGATCATTGCCCTTGACCTTTGAGCTTTAGATCGCAAACCCAATAGGGAGCTGCCCTTCCTCAAGTGTAATGCGACAATAAATTTGATAAAAACGGGTGCGGGAAACTTAAAGAAAGGGCACTTGTTAAGTGGGACCCAGGATAATGTTGGTCCAAATTTAGTAAGGATGTGCCTCTGTTCAAGTATAGACTACCTATGAAGTTTGATGAATCCAGGAAACATAACTTATGGATAGGAAACACAACACAATTACAATGTCAACTCCAGCGATCTTGACCTTTGACCTCCTGGACCGAGAATCAATAGGGAGATGCCTCTGCCCAAGTGTAGACTACTACATATGAACTTTGTCGACATTTGGATTTTAAGAAACATAACTTATCGAAAATAAACTAAATAAATATAATGTAAGCTTCAGCGACCTTGACCTTTCTCCTCTCGGTATCAGAATCAATCTGGAACTGCCCCTGTCCAAGTGTAGTCTACATATGACGTGTGAAGTAAGTTAAGATAAAGACACAAGACTTATCCAGAGAGGAAAACCATTTTGTCAGATCCAGTGTTCTAGTTCTTTGAACCTATCTCCCCCCCCCCCCCCCCCACACACACATGCTTCTGCCTTTAATGATGTCGCAGCTGTAGGTTATTGATGTGTGTCAGAAATACACAATCAATGCCTAGTTTGGTTGAGCATAGCCCGCTTTGATGTGTTTTACCTTCAAGGCTTTTAGCCTGAGCATATTTTGATTGAAACAGATTAAATAAATCTACGGCAGAGGTGTATTTTGACATATAGAGTTTTGTTGAACTCCTCCTCTTTTTCAGCCATAATAGTATAAAGGATATGTTCTTTTTTAAAAAAAAAAATAAAAAAAAGAGAAAGTTGGTCATTTTAAATGAAAAATCCAACCCAATATAAAAGTATCAGATCCACCCCTTTTTTGGGCTTGCAAAATCGCAAACCTTCAACCGGTACATGATGGGCAAAATTGAAAAGGATAATTAGACGAGGACGACTAATTAATTAACTTGAGCCGTGATATCAGAGATTTTGGAATGCTAGCCTGTTTGGACGCATTTCAATGTGTATTTCATATCCCAGCAAACGTTTACAATATACTATTCATCCTGTACATGACGAGACCATAGTGTGACTTATATGTACAGTAGACCTGTCTTGAAAAGACACTACTCTGGGAGACCACCTGTCTTGGCATTTCATTTTAACAGGTCAAATTCTCCATGCAAGGATAAACACACTACATGGTGTTAAAACCATTAATAAGGACCAACTGCCTTGAAAGACCTTATTTTTTTTATAGACGAAGAGGTCTACATGGTGTTAAAACCATTAATAAGGACCAACTGCCTTGAAAGACCATATTTTTTTTTATAGACGAAGAGGTCTACATGGTGTTAAAACCATTAATAAGGACCAACTGCCTTGAAAGGCCATATTATTTATAGACGAAGAGGTCGTCTCTCTCGAAGTAATTTTTACTATACAGTGACCACCCCTTCTATCAAAAAGTAATGCTCACTCAGTACAGGTGGTCCCTCGACAAGAGCTCAAATACTATATAATCACTATTTTGGTGCACACGTATTTAGTTTTAAATGACAGGTGGTCTTCAAAAACAATGGTCTTTCAGGATAAGTTTTATTTTATTGTTTTCTTTTGTTGTTGTTTTTGTTTTTTTCTAGGGGAAAAATCAATAATTCTTCTCTACCCACCATTTGTCAGAAGGTGTATCTAAAATGTGAAATTTATGAACCCTACATTTAGTACTTTGCAGATTACAACCCTTAAAAGAGTTGCAAAATTGGAAAAGTCATTTTCCAATGTAAATGCTCATTTCACGAATGCATTTATGGAAAACCTACTATAAAAATGGACACAACTGAGCCGTTTGGTGTCTCTACTATATTCATTAGGATCTACCAAAATGAGGGTTTTAAAACTGTATGATGTTTTTCTTAAAGCATTCTAGTGTGTGTAAGACGATTCTAATAAAAAGTCACAATGTAAAACAACGAACTTTCCTTAGAAGAGCACTAAATCAGAAAGTGGAAGGTAATTAAAGTTCCAGTTTGATAAATAAATTGTGCTGTGAAAGCTTATTTAGTTGAATCGTTTTAAATGCTTTTTTATAATATTTTTGCAAAAGAAAAATCTTATTTGACAGCTCATATCCTGACTAGAGGCCCTTTCAGACATAACAAATATGAAAACAATGATTTTCTGGCGA
This sequence comes from Margaritifera margaritifera, assembly GCA_029931535.1. Lineage (NCBI taxonomy): Eukaryota > Metazoa > Mollusca > Bivalvia > Unionida > Margaritiferidae > Margaritifera > Margaritifera margaritifera. Next base: position 905,733 of record JAQPZY010001442.1, read on the forward strand.
TTGTTTTGTTGGTTGTATAAATGACAAATAAATACTTTTTTAAATATACGTGCCTTTATCAAATAAATGCGTCTATACATATGATATATATATATATATATATATATATATATATATATATATATATATATATATATATATATATATATATATATATTACCGACTTTTTACTCCCCTCCCTCAAAAAATAATACTATTTATTTATTTTCAAGTTAGTATATACAGCTTTTTCGTTCATATTTTCCCACTTCCTTTAGATTTGTATTCTCTTAGATAAATACATAAACATCAAAACAAAAGAATTTAAGGCCTTTGATTCACTTTACTCAAAGAAAAGAATGTAATACTCAGTCGCAAACATCGCAATTGTTTTCTGACAAATACACAGGTAAATCAATGTTCGGAGTGGTAGATTAAAAAGATTTATATGCTACTGTACCTGCTCTGACCAGCCGGGTCGGCTGTCCTTGGGAATTTATACTACAAAAATAATAATTGTTGTTAATTAGAGTAACTCGAAGTATTATTTGATGTACAGAAGCCGAATAGGATCAGAGAAAAATGAAAGCAGAAACTGAAAATTTCAAGCTTTTCTCAAAAATTTGTATTATTGTCCTCGACATTTCTAGCTTTATTATTATTATTTTATTCTGCGACATCAATAATCAAAATTTCGAGTTTTAAAAACTCGAAATTTATTAATTTTTTCTATGTGACTAAACAGACTTCCGTAATAAAGAGTTATGTTTGGGTTGATGTTTTATGGCATACCAAGGCAATCGGAGTAAAGACCCTTGCTCATTGATACACCACGGTAGCCGAATCGAGCTGATCCATTTGATAGGATTCGAACCCGCACACTTTCGGAAGCGGGTCCGGCACGCAAACCACTTACAAATCGAAGCTTTTCGGGATATAAAGAGCCTAAGACGCGGCCTAAGTAGATTCGTACAGATATATTATAAACCGATATAATCATTTTTGGCATAGACTTATTCTAATGATTATCAATACTTGTATGCTTGAAGGGATGAAACTTTTGGCAAATATTTGTAGACAATAGTTGAAATCCCATCTAAAGAGAGTACAATTTTCGAATGAATATTATGGAAAATTGAATCTTTTCAATAAAATACGGTCAATTCTTTTATGGCTGATACATTGTGATTAGATGAAAGAACGTACATTACTATTAGAAGCAAAACTATATCTTCCTGACCTCCAAATGAAATGCGACTCCTGAGAGCGTGATTTCGTCATGTTGTAACGGTTAATACCATGCTCAATTCAATGCAATATATTCTTGACGGAGACCTTTAACCAACACGTCACATTTGCACAGAGATGGATAATAGAGCCAGTAATGAAAAATTAAAATTCGGAAATCAAAGAAAAATACTTAAATTAATGTAAAAGTAGTAACAAAGTCTAAGGGATGAAACGTTCCGGTACGAAAACACATAAGACGAAACGATCAGGTTAGAAATTACAAATTGATTAATGAAATGATTAAGTTTTGTGTATTTTTCATATCCTTTATGCTTTTCGTTTTTAATGTTAGGTAGACGTACAAGTAAACGACAGGGTAAGCGAAAACTATAGTAGGAATAGAGCATGGCAGTGTATGATAAATTTCTTACTTATTATCACTTTGTAAAATTAATGTAAAAAAAAGTGTTCTATAAAGTGTCGTATAACAAGGAAAGGTAGAATTATTGGTGAAAGGTTTTCATTTTTTTAAAGCTCATCATTTGAAGGTGAATATTGTTGAAAAATCAGTGCTAGGTTTAAACTCAAATATTTTATGAATTGGTGTCAATACTGGATGGTAAATATACATATATGAAAGGTTGCCAGTAGCTTCCCTTGTGTTGGTGGTTCTTGCCGGGTTCTTCCTCCACCAAATATACTGGCCGCCATATTTAGCGTATCATGTGCTGACAAATGGCGTTAAACCCCACAAAACACAAAACAAAACTGATAGGAGTTTCCGCAATTGTGAACAAAGGTAATATGAATGTTATTTTTCTTGTGCTATACCACACACACTTACATAGTTTTATAATGATATATAGTAGATTGATACTTACAAAATGTCTATCTTAAATCCCTTAAAAATGAAAGCTCCCGAATTATGTCGTGTGTTCAAGTACTCTGGTTTACCTGCGTAAGTCCCGTTGCTATAAACGAACGCACCAATCACTCCAGAGAACGTTTTAACCATATCGTAGCGAGCTAGGTTATGAACAGTTTACCTTACCTAGCTGACTTTTATTGTTACAAACAATCACTACCCGGATTTTTGAGAGCACTCAAACGACTTCACTTGCAACATGTATAAATTGTTCTATTTTCGCGGAAGTCTGTTGGTTTTGTTTAACGCCATTTGTGCAGCGCATGATGGGCTATACATGGCGGCCAGTATATTTGGTGGATGAAGTACCAAAGAAGACCCCTGGAAGAATCACCAACCCAAGGAAAGCTACTGGCAAACTTTCTCACATACTTACGTTGGCCGAGCCGGGACTCGACACTGTATGGACAGAGGTGAGGTGTGAGTTGTCTGTAAAGGTGAGCGCCTTAGACCACTCAAGCACTCGGGTTCCCACGGAAGTCTATCGTATCAAGAGTAAGGGTAAAATCTGCACCATCGCCCACCCCGAAAAATAATCAGCTACATTATACAGTAGGTAAAGAGATTAAAAGAGAAAGAAATAGAGTCAGCAGACAGATAGATGAAATTGTAGAAACAAGAGCATGCAATATTCCTCTAAATCATGTAGCTGCACACACATTGAGAAAGCAATTATACTTATTTGATTAGCTTGATTTTGCTTTGGTGTTTTATGGTAACACAAATAGGTTATTTGGTGACGAGATACTTGCCTAAGGATACTGCATGGTGGTCAACCCGAGCTGATCCGATGATAGGATTTGAACCCGCAACCTTTCAAATGCCAGTTCAGCACGCTAACCACTAAGCCACCATGACTCCTGCATTCATTAGTCTCCTTGTACGACATAGCATTCATTAGTCTCCTTGTACGACATTGCATTCATCAGTCTCCTTGTACGACATTGCATTCATTAGTCTCCTTGTATGACATTGCATTCATCAGTCTCCTTGTACGACATTGCATTCATTAGTCTCCTTGTACGACATTGCATTCATTAGTCTCCTTGTACGACATTGCATTCATTAGTCTCCTTGTACGACATTGCATTCATTAGTCTCCTTGTACGACATTGCATTCATTAGTCTCCTTGTACGACATTGCATTCATTAGTCTCCTTGTACGACATTGCATTCATTAGTCTCCTTGTACGACATTGCATTCATTAGTCTCCTTGTACGACATTGAATTCATTAGTCTCCTTGTACGACATTGCATTCATTAGTCTCCTTGTACGACATTGCATTCATTAGTCTCCTTGTACGACATTGTATTAATTAGTCTCCTTGTACGACATTGTATTAATTAGTCTCCTTGTACGACATTGTATTCATTAGTCTCCTTGTACGACATTGTATTAATTAGTCTCCTTGTACGACATACCAGAGAGGGCATCGGGTGAATGAACAGTTCTGGCATATAACTGGGACAGTCATTTGTATATATTTCTTCCTTCTCATTTTAGAATCTATTTTCTTCAAAGTAAGTGAATGCTATAACATATACTTCTAGAAATATTCCATTATATCCAGTATTTTCACTCTTTGCATGTTCTTATCAGAGTCACATGATAGGAGTATGAAATATTTTCGAAACTCATACTAGTAAGGTGGAATCTAATGTTATCTCTATACTAACGCGTCTTTGGACATGAGGGCTAACTAAAGTGTATGCCCATAAAGTCAGATACTGAGGGCTAAAGAAAGTGTATGCCCTTATAGTCAGATACAGAGGGCTAAAGAAAGTGTATGCCCCTAAAATCAGATACTTATTCCCTTGGTCACATTTAGAAAATGTTAAAAATGTTACGTCTGCATCATATACTGATTAGTACACATCACATGACGATTTCCCTTGCACCATCCTTTCCCTAACTTCTTTCCCAATTAGCCTGCGTCAAAATATGAAGAGGTGTTATATATTTCATCCCGAATATATGCATGTATACGTGTGTGTGTCTTTGTATTTTACTGATTAAATCATTTTTTTACATCTTTTTTTTTTCTTCTTAATTTCTTCCATATAGACCATCGGATTCGGTAATCTCCCGGATATAAATCCATGTCTTTGTTCAACTCTAGAACTTCAATACATGAGTAAACAGGTGAACTCTGTACACAATGTGTTTCCTTATATATTTCCTACATTAGTTTTTTTCTGTACTGAATTATTCAGTGTGTCCAAATCCAAATAAACCATGTCTTAATCAAAAGTATTTTCCTATTCAAACTTACAGTGAAATTCTTAATATTGGTATCCAGGTATTATGCAGGTAGTATATTTGTCAGTACGAACCCCGAAGTAATCATTTGTCAGTACGGACCCCGAAGTAATCATTTGTCCGTACGGACCCCGAAGTAATCATTTGTGTGCTGAGCCTAGATTCAAGAAATCGTTTTCCCAAGCATCACTTTTTTAAATATTTGATACAACTGGGAAAATATATTCAATTTTGTTCGTATTTACATGACAGTTATTGAAATTTCAGAAACCTATGATTCTTTAAAACACGCATATATTCTAAACAAAATTGACTTGACGCGCGTTATGAAAAAGTGAATGCGACTAAAAAAAAAAAGAAGACGAATATCTCTTTTGACAAACACGTCTAACACTTTTAGACAAACATGTCTAACACTTTTTATTAGGACTATACATGTCACATTGGCCTCGTTTGCTTTTAGCAAATTTAGGACTGTGTGGAAAAAGTATGAAATCAAATGACGATCTGAACAATCTCTTTCTAAATCGCATGAACAGAGCATGAATTTTGAACACCCTTTTCCAGGTGACTTCATAGAGGAAGCCGTAACCACTCAAATTATTTATACACTGTATCCTTATTGAACAACCAAACCGCATTACATTATAAATAGGTGAAATCAGGGTTATTTCGGACATCTATGGCAAACCATTGGGGCCATAGTATGGGAACACTTCGCGATCTAGAAGCTGGATTACGCGAACTCGAAGATACTTTTCAATCACATGATCTAGTTAACTCACTTAATCGAGTTCTCAATTATGCGCTACTGGGTTCTCCACTTCGCGAAAGAGCTACTTCCACTTCGCGTAATCGAACTTACTCGGCAAGTCAACATGCTCGAAAGACAGCCAATAGGACAAGTTGTTTTAATCATATGTTCACGTATTTGAGAAATCAGAAATGCGCGTTCTCGATGATGGAATATGCTATCTCCAAAGAACCACTCGGAATTGTCGTTCAAATCACAAAATCACGTATTTAAGACAACAGGATTGCGTGATTTCGAGAGTCAACTGGAAAATTTATTTCAATCACGTGATCTCCCACTAGAAACAATTTGTTTTACATTGCATATTCCTGCACTTTGCACTTAAAATAAAAAAGCAAATAAACTTCTAATGACCGTGATTATATTTTCGCATGTAGTTTACTTAGTTTTACTCAAATATTTCCTCTGATTTTGCAAATACAACAAATCTTTGCAAATGCTCCCTATTTCATTCAACTGCGAATACAGTTTGATGTGTAATATGGATATCAACCGACTGAGTCATTTACAAGAAAGAACGAACAGTATTGTAAGAGGATTTTCTTTCCCCAGCACAGCACGGCATTGATACAGCACTTATCTTCTGACTGAGTAAACGTGTCGGGTAGAGATTTCCCAGTACAGTACGGCATCAAGAGATTATCTTCTGACTGAGTAAGCATGTCGGGTAGATATTCCCCAGTACAGTACGGCATCAAGAGAGTATCTTCTGACTGAGTAAGCATGTCGGGTAGATATTCCCCAGTACAGTACGGCATCAAGAGATTATCTTCTGACTGAGTTAACATGTCGGCTAGAAATTCCCCAGTGCAGCACGGCATCAAGAGAGTATCTTCTGGCTGAGTAAACATGTCGGGTAGATATTCCCCAGTACAGTACGGCATCAAGAGAGTATCTTCTGGCTGAGTAAACATGTCGGGTAGATATTCCCCAGTACAGTACGGCATCAAGAGATTATCTTCTGACTGAGTAAGCATGTCGGGTAGATATTCCCCAGTACAGGACGGCATCAAGAGAGTATCTTCTGGCTGAGTAAGCATGTCGGGTAGATATTCCCCAGTACAGTACGGCATCAAGAGAGTATCTTCTGACTGAGTAAGCATGTGCGACACAAATTAACTTTCACTCACAATAAAAAACAAATGCAAATAAGATCAAACGAGCCAGACAGTATATTTGCAGTGCACAAAATCGGTCTTTCATAGAATCCCGGTTATTACATTGAACCATCCCGGCACACCCGTTACATCCCAATCTGTCTTCCACAGAGCACCAGTCATTATATTTAACCATCCCGGCACATTCGTTACATCCCATAATATTCCCTCTGGAGTAAGCACAGATGAAATATCTTAGACAATTGTGCATATCTCCATACATATTTTCACATCTCAAAGTTTCCTGTTTGCTTTTTCAAAGGCATAGACGGAGTTTCATTGAATTACCAACAGATGTACGCACGATTACAATACTCAGATAAATAAACTCTCTCTCTCTCTCTCTCTGTCTCTCGTTCAGTTGACGGTGTCTGACTGTTAATCATAGGGTTGCGGGTACGATACCCACCCAGGTCACCCAGGGTCTGCTGCTTTGGGCAAGGTAATTTGCTCCCATTTTCCTTGCCACGATATAATCTGCATGTGTTGATGTGCCGTAAAACACATAAGAAGCAAACTCTCTCTCTCTCTCTCTCTCTCTCTCTCTCTCTCTCTCTCTCTCTCTCTCTCTCTCTCTCTCTCTCTCTTTGATAATACAAAAATAACGAATATACCATTTGAAAAATGTCAAAATGAAAATATATTTCCGCCAGGCACTGAAGTAAATTACAAAATTATTCATAAATATTTTTAAATTGGCATTACACTTTAGAATATAAATCAGTTTATAAAAAATAAAAAAATAAATGTGTTTGCTTTTTATTTATTTAAATGTGAATCATATTATTTACTGGCAGATAAAAAAAAAAAGGTAATTGTTTCGTTTTGTCCCAGCGAGAATGAATTTCTGCTTTTTACATCCCTATTGCCAAATATAGGTGAACAAAAGGATTTCTTGTTAATGGATTTCGTCCCGTAATCCCGTAGAGTTATGTACTCGTACCTCCCCCCCCCCCCCAAAAAAAAAAAAAAAAAATATAACCCTTACAAAATTCACCTACTCATGATAGGTTTTTGTATCGCAGCTGTCTCACTCTAGATGTTTTCATGTTTAAATTCTTATCAATTATAAAGTCCTCACTATTTTCAAAATAGAAACAATCTGATAATTTAGGTGACATGTTTTAGAGCTTACTTTAGTACTGTAGTGAAAATAAACAAAATATGGAGAGCTTGCATATATATCGTCTCCACAGTCGAAGGATTAAACCAATGCAAATCATAACCAGATAGCTACCAATCTCTACCTCAACCCTCTGATCTATTACTACATTAATATTTAACGCAAAGTTGCGTGTAATGGACATCGTGATATAATATATATGCGTATTTGCCTCCCGTGCATCTCGCCACAGCTGCTATCGAATCCACACAGATTAGTAACACCCCATCTTTCTTTTGACAGTTAACTATACATGGGACGATGACCATTTTCTACTAGATCTTATAACATCACAAGTTCCCTTAGCACCGATTTCATAACCGATATGATCTTGCTTTAGTCCAGTTACGGTGATTGACACCTTACTGATAAAACAAAAGGCAGTTCTGAATATCATGTAAATTAAACTGTTCAAGAGTGAGTAGATACTGAATATCATGTAAATTAAACTGTTCAAGAGTGAGTAGATACTGAATATCATGTAAATTAAACTGTTCAAGAGTGAGTAGATACTGAATATCATGTAAATTAAACTGTTCAAGAGTGAGTGGATACTGAATATCATGTAAATTAAACTGTTCAAGAGTGAGTAGATACTGAATATCATGTAAATTAAACTGTTCAAGAGTGAGTAGATACGGCTTAAATTTAGTATAACGTAAAATAGTCTTGGTGACAATCCTTACATATCAAGGTACTTTTGTTTAGCTTCACTACTACCGGATGTTGAATTTTTGTTCATAAGGAATTCTATTACCTCTAAGAACTTCTACTTTTTCGTATTTTATGCAACTCTCAGGGTAGATAAATGAACAAACTGTAAAGTACATCAAGAGTACTGACCCTGCATATATAAGACATCTGTCTATAGAGATTAGCATTGTCTTAATTGACCTTTATATACAGGTTTCACTATAATTGGGCCAATGTCACTTTAACGCAAACAGCCCCTCAGGTATTTGAGTCAACTGTTGCTGTATCAGAATTTGCCTTCCTTTTAGTTAAGAAAAATCCATTTCATGCATTTCTTCTTTTTGCTTCTACAATACCATAATTTCATGAAGAAAGGAAGAACAAAGGAAGGAAGATATAGATACATAGATAGATAGAGAAATGTATATCTACCTACCTGCCTACCTACATGCATAGTATAACATTATGTGCAGTTCTAGCGGAGTGTGCAAGAATAGATACACATTTTATATTTTGCCGCTCTGCGGCAAGACTCGCCACTTAGGGGTGCCATCATTGCACCTTCGGTCCACGTCGGCAAGACTCGCCACTTAGGGGTGCCATCATTGCACCTTCGGTCCACGTCGGCAAGACTCGCCACTTAGGGGTGCCATCATTGCACCTTCGGTCCACGTCGGCAAGACTCGCCACTTAGGGGTGCCATCATTGCACCTTCGGTCCACGTCGTTGACGAGAACATCACAGGCTCAATTGTTAACAATAGTGCAGTTCTTAACTTTATCGCAGTTGTTTTATATGCATCGGGTGATATATCTCATGCGTAATAATGACTGCGCCAGACATTTTCTTGTACCCCTATTCTAGATGGTAACGTACTGTTTAAAAATTTACTAGTGCGCCAGAAAATTAATATTCTCTCATTCCTATTCCAGGCGGTCATACAGAGTAGATATAAATTGGAATTTCTCGAATTGTGAATGTATTATTGGGTCCTTTTAAAACTTTATTGTGATAGATCGTACTACTTTTAAATTTACAAGTGCGTCAAAACAATTGCTATCTACTAGTGAGGAAAAAAGAAATAAGAAAGAAAATAAAAAAGGAAGGAAGCTTGATGACAAGATTAATACATGGATTGTGACATATACGCAGACATTTATATAAATCCATGCATACATACGTATATTTATATTAGATTCTTTGTCACCATTTATCTGTGTATGTCAGAGACTCTTTAATGTTTTACAGTTGTAGTGAGTGTTCTTAGGGAGAAGAAAGTTCATTACAGAGAGGAGACCATCTACAAAAGGTGTCAGACAACTGAATCTTACAAATACCAGCACAGATAATAAAACCCGGGATCGCAAACACGACAAGCAAGTGCTTTACTACATCGACACTATATCTACTACTAAAAATAATTTCTTTTGAACGACTACTTTATGTTGTGCTTTTATAGATTGTAGTCGATATAGTGTGAAAAATTAATAGATACGTACCATGATAGATGCATAATGGGTTGTTTTCGCGGTAGCCTAATTTCGGGCTTCTGATCTTGCAATCTAATGGCTTTTCATATTACGACGCAAACAAATTGGGAAAGAAGTAATGGAAAGGGTTGTGTTAGATGTATACTAATCAGTATCCAGTGTATCTCCAAAGTTTATTACTTGACCTAAATATAAATTTTTTGAAGTTTTAAATTGTGACAGTAGGATTAGGTCTGGTTTTCGGGCATAAATTTACTTCAAGTTTGATACCAGAAGAGGGTTTAGCATGAAATGGTGACAGGTTCCTTCTTTCAGTCCCCAACAAATTTCATACTTCGATTAAGTGACCCTGGATAGAACATGCAAAGAGTCAACTGCATCGAAATAATGGGTGTTTTATTTCAAATAGTTCATGAAATACGTTTTTATCATCTACTAACTTTTAAGATAACATGTTTTATATTTCTATCTCTCTATCTTTACACATGTATAACGTAGCGGATTATTTCCAAGGGTAGGGGTGGTGATTCTCGACTTACTATCGATTATATAATCTTCCGCCAAACTAGAACATTCGTTAAAGTGCTATTAAATTCAGCTAATAATAATAATAATAATAATAATAATAATAATAATAATAATAACAACAACATTATTATTATTATTATTATTATTATTATTATTATTAAATGCTGGACAGAAGCGCGAAATTAGATCTTTTATTCCGAATGTGTGTGTGTGTGTGTGGTTGTTTGTAAAAGGTTTCAAACGGGACATCGGTGAGAGTACGCACCAATATAACGGGGACACACCTCGAAACGGGGACGCCACGATCTTACTTAGTTATAAAAACCTTCAACTAATCGTAGCTGAGCATATCCCCATTTGGTCGGTATTTTTTCACATCATACCATACACAAAAATAAACACGTTCCACTAGACTTAAAAGTTCATGTGTATCAGTCCGAAAACTGAGTCCCCGTTTACGCGGTAAAATTCTCATTCTCAGCCGCGCTGCATTCTCGCGCACTTTGGTACCGAACTATTTACTGAAGCTGACATCAAGATCTAACAGGGTTCAGATCAGGTATGTAAGCATAGACAAATATGTATTACATATTTTCATTTTAACACAGAGAGGAAGATCGATTATATGTTTAATAATGAATAGTCCACCGTTCATAACACATTTTCGCCAAATTAGAAAGATTGAGAACAAATGAAAACTGAATACACAGATACATTTATAAGATGTGTGCAGGTATTGTTCAGAAAAATTACGATAGGCAAGAGACTTTAGCCACTCAGCTCTGCTTGTACAGTTTATCTTTTATTTACATACTAGCCATTTGCGTTTCGAAAAGAAATACATCGTAAAATATGAACGCTTGAAATGTAGTTTGTTATATCAAAGATTGTTGTTGTCTGTTTGAAAGTATATGTGCTATGAATTGAGTTTTCATTAAGATATTGTAACAACAGTAACTTGGTATTTTTTGCATGCAGTGTAAATATTTACATCCATTAAGTTTACTACTACTACTACTACTGCTACTATAAATCATCATCATCATCACAACCACCACCACCACCACCACCACCATCATCATCATCATCATTGTTGTAAAGGAGCATAAAAATGAATTGTCTACATAGTAATCAAGTAAATAATAATGGTAACCGTTCCTTTCTTCCACTTTACAGCGTTATAGTTAAATCTGACAAGTCGATCTTAAGCTGATTGGAAAAAAATAGCTTTTTGTAAAAACTTGTACATGGTACCAGTCACGACATAAAACATAAAACAGTTTTCATAATTATATTCACTGTTTCTGTATGTATCTTAAATGGGCAAGTATGTATCGGTACAAATAATATAATGGAAAATATTTAGATGATTCTTGCTGACTCAAAGATATTTAGTCGAATACTTTTATCTTTTTTTTCTTTCTTTCTATCTTTCTTCATTTCTTTCTTTACTCTGTTTAGTCGGGACTTTTAATATTATTAACATTCTTCCTAATTTTCTTCTTTCTTTCTTTTTCTACTTTACTTGTTTTTATTCTTTGTAAGAAATGCAGAGAAACATCACAAGTTTTTGAAAGATTTGAGCACAACTTAAATATTTGTTCTTCAACTTGTTAATCACTATGGCTCTATTAGTAATTCATCATACACTCATAATACATCATAGATAATTTTCACAACACTGAAACAGTCAGCTTTCCTCTCTTTAAAAAATGTATCTTATCTTCCATGATAATAGGAAATGTTTTGTTTATATCTTAATCGAAAAGTCATTTTTTCTTATTACAAATGCTAAATCTGGTTAACGTATATAAGACGAATCGCCTTGATCTATTATACCGTTATATTAAGGTACGATTGCAAAACTTATATGGTAATGTACATGAGATAAAAAAAAATAAAAAAATACTTATGTGAACAGCAGTCTAGTCGCAGGAAATTCTCAATTCAGTAATTTGTTTATATAACTGTGTGGCATAAACGACTTCGCAAACTCAGAGAACAGATGCATACACCTTTGAAGGGCTGAGTAACAAATTAATATATTTTTCTTTCACCCTTCAATGTGTCGATATAGATTGTAAGTTTGCACGAAAGGAGACGATGACACCATCTATGATATTTCACTTACAAAATGTTCACAAGTGGTATGAGTTCAATGGGCACATTTTCCTCCATGGATAATAATTAATCCTTTGTTCCGACCTCCAAGGAGGCCTGGATTTATTCAAAAATGTATTTGCATTTAGGTGTGAAAGCAGTTCGAGCTGACGGCACAGGTCACCAAATAGGATCAATTGCCATGTCTGTGTAAATATCCTTACAAAAAGCATTGAATTTACCTTTCAACTTATTTTAACAAGGGAAAAGTTAAAGTTGCATTGATAATTTGAACACGTGCTATGGACTGAAATACTAACAAGAAATAGTTTACTGAATAAATAGAGACTGGGGATAGCACTTTATCGATTTAGATTCTCGTCTTTACAACATTTGATTAAAGAAAGCTACGTTGGTCTCCAGGATTCCTTTCATATATTTAATTGACAAATTATGCAGGTTTACGGCCTGGATACAAGTGAATTCAGTCGTCATTGCACGAATATTAAAACGTCTCAGCTCAGCTGGTAAAGCGTCGAATTCGTATATTTTAAAATCGCAGGTTTGATACCTACCCAGGCCAGCACGGGTTGTCTGCCTCCGTATGTCATTGAAAAATGCACTTAACTCCCATTTCTGCTGCATGATATAGCCAATAAGATGTCAAAAATACTGTTAAAGCCATCAAAAACAAAACAAAACAAAATATATTTTGAAATATTATGACATGATTAAGTTTGTAAGAAAGTTCATTGTTGAATATATCTGACAATTTAGGTAAAACAACTTTAGGATCGTTGTGACATCGTTCATACTGCTACATATAGGTACATGCAGAATATATTGATAATGCAACCGGAAAAACTACCTGGACATACGCATCGACTAACACTCCATGTACCACATGCATGATCATGTACACGGTTACGGATTTTGTGAACATTTACAGGCAGTAAAACTAAACAGAGCCGTTTACACATGTAAACGTTTTGGCCTTAGAAAATACAGATGTTTAATATGCAACCATAGCCGATAATTTCTTATAGTTTTTATGCATATAAAATTGTGAAATGTCAGAGACAAAAACAATTTTGAAAATTCAAAAATTCGTGTTATGGAGAAGGGATATATATTGAGAAAATAAAACAAGCACATTTACTACTCAGTCCAATTAATCATAATATCAAAATATCAAAAATATATTTGGTGAAAATACACACAGAAGAATGGGCATACAAATAGCGTTCATGGATTCTGGATGAGGGTTTCTATCTTATTGCCCCCTCCCCCCCTCTCTCTCTCTCATATATTAAACAATGAATTCTTACTAATATAGTATCCTTTACAAACCCTCAAATCAGTTACATAGTTAAAATACAGAACCAATAGAACACTTATGACAGAACAAAATAGAACAGAAATAAACATTATTGCTGGTTAGGTCTAACAATAAGCATATGAGATTAAGTATAAATACAAATTATTAATGGTAGCGATATGGCGGTTGGAGAAGCACTTGGTAGAAGGGGATATTTTCATCAATATTTTGGACATACATGAAAAAATGTGATGAGACGATGATAGACCTAACTATTATGAGTTTATATCGGTACGAAATGATTGAAATATCAGTTCCATAAATTTACTTCTTCTTATCTGTATGTTAAGATTTTTATTATTTTGCAAATCTCTAAATTTGTATGTACTAATAATTTTGAGATACGTCTTACTTATATATTATTTTCTTATTTCAACAAAATATTGACATTGAAAACGATAGTTAAATTCATCACATATATCTTGTGAGGCACATAATTAACATTTTCTTTCAGATATATCCAAATTTTGCCACCTTCCAGTTTCATTTGGAAACTTCGGATCCGTTGTACGGAACTTTGTTAACATTATTATCTAATATGTGGCATACACGTTAAAAATGGTTCAAACTTAAAATATTTTTTCAAATATCCAATAAGCTCAACTTTTAGAGGAATCAAAAACACTAAAATGCCAAGTTTGTGTATATTTCTCTGTCAGCCTACCAATACGTGTTAATTGCTGAGATAACCATCAAATATTCAGTCTTAATTCACGCAAAATTTGTTTGATAAAGGAAAGCCATTCAAAACTGCATAATCGACAGCAACAGAGTGTAACATATCACCATATAATATTTGTTAACTGTTATTCCTTTTTCCATTAACATATTGAGCCCAAAATATATCAGCTCTAATTTTGATAAAAATGCTCGTAGTAAAACCTACTGGTCTCTCCACACAACATACATAGCTGGATTTGTTTGTCTCAAAAATACAACGTTTCGTAAGAATTCTGTGTACATATTCGATACCATAATTATAACTAAAACTCCAGATCTCACATCAATGTAACAATAACGGCAAAGCAATATTTACAAAAAGTTTGAATTGTAAATCCAATGATAAAAGCAAATTTATTGTTTATTAGCATCTACATTGATTCTCTTTTTTACCGAATGAAATCAACTATTGTGCTTAAAAAGTAGCCCTAAATATTAAATCTAATCAACTGTTTCCCAGTTATGTGTTTCCAAATAAAAAGAGAAAAGCTTAGATTGCCTTGATACCAATTTTTTTTTCTTCAAACATTGACTTTTAATTTCCATTCTCTGCAGTATATACATAATTCATTCAAAACCCTCTGAAGATCTTTTTTTGTTATCTGCAAGAATAACAGTATCGTCAGCATAAGGGATAATAAATACCTTAAAATTTAAGGGACTCGTTAACGATCTTGTTATCCTCTATACTTATGATAAAAGTATTAGGCAATCAAATCAATTTACCATCAATAATAATTTTGTAATGATTATTATCATGATGATATTACCCTCGGCATTATAAACTCCCTCTCTTTCTCTCTCTCTCTCTCTCACTCTCTATCTCTCTCTCTCTCTCTCTCTCTCTCTCTCTCTCTCTCTCTGTTTTTTTGAGTGCCTGAATATTGTTAACAAGCACAGACTTTCTTTTCTTCAGTTTGGACGTTGGATATATCTGGTTACAATGCTGATGGAGAAATATGTATAGATCAGCAGAACTATGTAATCTATTTGACAAGGTGATTTAACTGAACCCGAAGCAAGCCTGCTCAGTGCGAGCTGAATGAACTACCGTTGTCATTGGACTGGATAACTATATGTTTATATGACTTCTAAAATGACGGCAATTCTTAACCACTCGTATGATGCACATGCCCCATGCCCTCCACCCCCAGCACAACACAACACACACATTTAAATGTATATTATGTATATTTTGCTCTTTCGGAAAGCATTTGCAAAAGAATGTCATATTTGTTTCAAATTTATATATTATTTCTTATTATTTAATTTATATTTTATCTCGCTGAAGTTAACAATACCTTCCACATCCTATGTTTGTAACAATAATTTAAATAAGCACGTGATACTACAGAGAAAAAAAGAATTAGAGTAAATTGAAATTAATGAATTTTAGCGAATCTGATATTAAACTTTTACGATGGACTTTACATTACATAACTATATATGTTTGCATGTATATTATCTTTTCCATAGTTTTTTCATTGTAGTTATCAGGAAGGTGTATTATGACTCTGTGGGATAAAACGAAAAGATAATTACCATGTTACAATCAAATACATGTTAGTGTCAATCGAACGACCATGCATGTCGTTTTTAATGATAATTATAGACGATGATACTATGCTATATTAGTTTAGTGACTAGTAGACAGCGCATTTTTACTTTGACTCAGTATTATAAAGTCATTTTTAGAAAATTATTAAACATTGATTTTTACAAATAATGCGTGATGATAAAGGGCTGATTTGCACACTTTTGCCATAAGTATGATTAGTACTTATTTTAAGATGACAGGTACAAAGAGGATGTTGGAAGGAGCAGGAGAATACACAGGAAAGAGGATGAAGGTCAATAACTACCCCCAAAAGGATATCAAATGACCTTGGAGGGAGGAAGAACAAAGTACCGCACTAAACGATCACAATAAATTCATTCTAATTAAGATATTTCCTGAAAAAGGGGATATTGAGAACTATATTGCAAAAGAGCCAGAAGTGAGTGGCAGAAGTTGGAAAAAGATAAAACGCTTGTACAGAAATATAATAATTGCTTCTCACCAAAAGTAAAAATGCAAAGAAGTAATCATATTACTTCTTGAATCAGAAAATATAAGATAAAGTCGAATACTGAAACATCTTTTCCCTATAGTACAATTCACAAACTTTCATGACTATACAACAATGCTGAAGCTGCATTTCCTCAAAAATTTCATTTTCAACAAATAATATCATAAGTTGCCAGGTAGGTGGTATGTGTATTGATTTTATATAGCTTGACCACTTCGAACAGTATTCGTAATGGATACCATTTAAGCGACATAAGTTGCCAGGTAGGTGGTATGTGTGTTGATTTTATATAGCTTGACCACTTCTAACAGTATTCGTAATGGATACCATTTAAGCGACATAAAGAATGATATTTGTTATTAGGTCACACTACGATTTATTGTTGAATCTGGATGGAATGACACGTTCCAATCAGTGTATGATTCAACTAAGTGTTATGTATAATCTTTACATATTTAACTTTTGTCCTACTTATTTAACTTTGTCCTTGGTTATAGGATGTAAACAAGTTGCTTACTTAAAATTAGAGGTCAGGGTTGCTTTTGTTTACAATTATACTGGTTTGTTCACTAGAATTACTGATATTTGTCAGGTAAGCCAAATGATTTTCTAGAAAATTCTGTCAGGGGACCTGTGTTTATATATAGGACATTTGGTAAGCAGTATTTCATTACTAATTTCAAAACATAGCCATTTTTATGCACACAGCCATTACCTTTTAATACCATTCATACACAACATTTAAAGTTCCTCATACCAAACGGGATCATTTTCATGAGCACAGTCTTGACGTGATAAATATAATACGTGGACATTTTCGTACCATCAGTGTATTGTACACTAAATGATAATATTTTTGTACACACACCCTTAAGGCGGTACATACGAAACAGGAGCATTTTCATAAATTCAACCTTGCCGTGGAACATACAAATCTTGGACATTTTCATACATACGACTATGACACGATACTTACAAGCCTGGACATTTTCATACACACAACCATACATAACAACAAAATTTTCATGTATACAATCTTGGCAAAGTAAATACGAAACAGGGACATTTTCATACAAACAACCGTGACCAAATTCATACACAACCATGACATAGTGCATACAAAACAAGGACATTTTCATACATACTGTAATACACCTAGGGTATGTGTTAATTGTATTTACATCTCCGTTTATAGCTTTGTTAGATTTTAGCGATTATTTGTTGATTATGAGAGTCGGTTTTAGGAAGATATATCTCAAACCGAGTAAGTAGCCAATTTCTAGAAGCAGACGTCATAATGCACTGTATTCACGACACTTTATGGTAACATAGATTAGTTTCGTATATTGGACCCTTACTAAGAAAATTTCAGTGATATTCTAATGTATAAGTGTTTAGCAATTTGGGATAGGACTAATTCTATGTATTAGGTGTTTGGGTCTTGTTTTTGTATGCATGGCGTAAAGTACCAATGTTTGGCTTGGAAAGGCTTACTGATGGGTAATACAAATGTAAAGCAAGAAAACCCATGCAAGTGTGAAATTAGGGTTTCGTGAAGTGTGATCATTAGGTGATTAGAAGAAATACTTTTGGAATTTGCGCGTTTAAGAACCCTTCAGTTGACAACGACCGTTGTCATGAGGTCCTTGGATATAGGGGAAACATCGAAATCAAGCTAGGTTCACGCTGAGGTTGTTTGATTCACTCGGTACTGAGCACCCTCGCGTGTTACAATACAATCGTGGCAAGGCACATATGAAACGGGGACATTTTCATATACACAAACATTACAACATTACATGGTACTTTCAAAACGTGGCCATTTTCATACACACAACTATGATATAGTTCTTATAAAATGGAGACATTTTCATACACAAAACCATGATATCGTACTTACAAAACGGGGACATTTTTATATCAATATACAATTTTTTTTTAAGAAAAACTGTTTCCTGCTGAAATGATTCATTTTATCAACATATTCTTGGCGCGTTTCATATTGAAGAGACATTATAATGGTATTAATTAAGTGGATTCCATTTATAAGCCAAATTTGAACACACAAAACTTCAAAATGTTTTTTATTTTCTTCACATTTTAACTTCAAAAATGTATACGTGTCAGTAAAATTATTTTAACTGAACATCTGGCATGCAGATCTTTGATTATTTTCTTTTAACAGAAATATGTTTTATATTTTCGCACGCTTCTGACGAATAAGTTTCTTCAAAATCGGGTACATAAAATTTGCATATTTATAAATTAAACGTAATACAAAAATTCAACATAAATTTCAATTTAGTTTGTTGATATGGAAGGCAACTA
This sequence comes from Margaritifera margaritifera, assembly GCA_029931535.1. Classification (NCBI taxonomy): domain Eukaryota; kingdom Metazoa; phylum Mollusca; class Bivalvia; order Unionida; family Margaritiferidae; genus Margaritifera; species Margaritifera margaritifera. The sequence goes on from JAQPZY010001442.1 coordinate 924,567, forward strand.
TTGACACGAGTTGAGATTACTGAAATATTTGGATCAATCTGCTAGTTATTTAGAATGATAATACATAACGTTGGAATGTCCTCAATTTGATTGTATATTTCCCGACACTGTGTATATTTGTGTGTCCCCATTTTGATGGTAAAAATTCAAACACATTTATTTTTGAAAATCAACTACAAAGCGATTGCATAAGACATGCATATATCCAAAGCATAGTAAAACCGACCTTCCTGCCTATAAATTTGTTGAGATATGGATGTCCCCATTTTGATGGTAAAAATCTTATGTCCCCGTTTCGTACGTTTTACAAGAATGCGTGTGTGTGTACCGAATTTAATAGATCAAGGTAATTTTTACATATTGGCCCCTGAATTCGGTAATCTCCGACACGAATCTATTATTTTGCTTAGGTATAAAACTTCTATAGTCACGTATACAGATATGAACAATATTATCGCCAAGTATATCTTATGAGTGGGGACGACAGTCTAGTCTCTAAATACATAAGTCTTCAATATAAGTAACCTGATATATCATATCTCATCTCTCTTTATAATAAAGCTACACACCGAAGCATGTCATGCTGTTTAGTTCAATCCAACTGTAAGGGTTCAGTGTCATGTCCATTGTTATTCTGAGTCCATTGTTGTTCTGATACTAAACTCATGAAATAGTTTGCTTTATACACCGTACGTTTGACCACCTACTGGGTAGGTTTCATTTCACGGTACAAATGTGCCTTTGTCAAAGATTAATACTGCAGACGAGATTTTAATGCAGTAATGATTGACATCTAATATCACGCTTGTTCACTCAGGGCTAGGCCCGCTGACAGAAATTCCGGGCTCCTTGGAAGAGCAGTCATGGGCCTCAAAACTAGTTACAGTTGAACAGTTTTGCATATAAAACCTGTAGTAATCTACCATAACTTAAACTCTTGCAAGGAATACATTTTACTGCAAAGATTAAGTTCTCTTTTGTAACTGAGTTGACGGCAGACCCCAGAGCAATTGCCTCCCCCCACCCCTTTCTTGGCGGGCCTGATCAGAGTTTAAGTACATAGAGACTATTAGATAAAAAAAACGGAAAGATCTTCTTGTTGTTTCTTATTTAAATGACATTTATTGACATGTTTGAATCAGGTAAGACGAACATGTATGCTCTTGAAAACTTTGAATTGGGTCATGTATATTTGATACAAGTTTCCGACAATGCACTTTCGCTTTGAATTTTCAGCTATATATATATCATTCCGGTCGGTAACGGCTCGATGCTCCGAAGTTCATTTGTCCTAAGTTTCATAAGTCCGAACTAATTTTGTAAAAGAGTTCTATTTATCGAACATTTTAGCCCAAAGTTCCAAAGGTTCGCAAGTTCGAAGAATATAGGGGTCAATTGTCCGAACGTTCATTGATACGAGGGTTCATAACTTAAAAGGAAAAGTTTTGAAAGGTTCACAAGTCCGAAGGTTCGTTAGTCCGGAGGGTTTTGAAAATGGTCATTAGTCCCAACATATTTGAAAGAAGGTTCATTGGTCCAAAGGTGTCATTAGTCTGAATATATCCGAATGGAGGTTAATTTGTGCAGCACTAATGTTAAAAATATCAGGACATATTTGAAAAAGAGTACCAAAATAGGTTTCATTGGATAAACGATTTTTAAACCATAAAAGCTTTTATCATATTTAATGAAAACAATCAATAAAAAACAATCTTATTTTATATTGATTATTCTTGTTCTAAACTGGGGTTCTAAAACAAAATGTTACAAATGCGTGCTCAGATTAAACATTGGTTGTATTATTGATGTAATTTCACAATTTCTTCCAGTATTACTTTTCGGCAAATGATGTTCTATTAAATCTACATTCTGTCATAACAAAAAACACAATAAGGCAAGGACACAAAATAGTCCACGACTGTAAGGAAACAAAAATCAATAATACTTAAAAAAAAAAAATGTAAGCAGTTACGTAGAAAGAATTGGATTTCCTATCAAAGGCAAGCCATTACAAAATAAGCATTTTCTTTTATAATGAAATCACTTTATAATTGGTCCAAATTTGGAAACGAGTTTTCAAACAAAAACTTGAAATGCGTCTATTGGACACGAAAGCTCATACCCTTAGGCATTCAATGAAAGAATTGTTTGTTCAATCAAGGGAATATTTCATACAATCAATTGTTCTGGCAGAGGTATATTAGTACAAGTATAGAGCGGACACGAATATCATAAGTTGACTTTTGAGCTCCATCTCTAATCTTAACCTTGGGTACACGGGCCTGAGTCTGGTATTGGACACATCGTTTATCAGAGATTCACATTTGTGCAAAGTTTCATTAAAATCCCGCAACCCATTCAACGTTATAGAGCGGTCACTAAAATCCCTTTGTCGACCATTGAACCCTGTCTGTGACCTTGGCCTTGGGGCGACGGGCTTTGGTGTGGTAAGGCACATATTGTCTAATTTTAAGATACACATCTACGCAAAGTTTCATAAAAATCCCCCAGCTTGTTTAAACGTTATGGAGCGGACATGAAAATCCCTATGTTGATCTTTGAACATCATCTCTGACCTTGAGATTGGAAACATGAGCCTTGGTGTGGTACATAACACACCATCTAGTGAATATACACATCTGTGCAAAGTTTTATTGAAAAGTTCTGGACCTGACAAGAAAATCCCTATGTTGACTTTTGAACCCCGTATGTGACATTGACCAAGGGTCTGGGTTTGGTCCTCAGATCTACTTTTATATTATTTTGCATTCTTGATGATGAAATATATGTTACAATGAAATTTCACGATGGTCCTCATTTCACAGCATGTTACCTAATTTTGTGTGTTATAAATTTTTTTAGCAATTGTAGATGTTCCTATGGCCCATCTATCATCAATTGGGGGGGGGGGAGTGGGGGGGGGGGGGCAAGGTGGAGAGGGTCTTGGGGGCCTGAAGGCTTGCTTGTGCTTCCTGTTGTCTCAATGTGCCATATAAAACATACAAATGAATGTCTTAAAATTGACAGTAACAACCACCATGGTGTTCTTAACTCAAAGCTTTCTACATATTTAAAACACATTTTATTGTGAGCGATTACAATCCCATATGGCGCAGTTAGGAAATATTATTGTACCATTTTCATTTGTATGTGTTTTCATAAGTTTCGCACTTAGGATAGATTTTAATGGGTCTTAAGATTGTAATAAAAAAATGATGCAAGGGCACTGCTCAAATTGATCCCTGAACATTCATTTGCAAACATTGTAAGAGGAGAGGTTCATGTCATATTGTCATTGGGCTTTCAAAAAATAACTTTGTATGATATCTAGTTGGTCCTAAATGAAAATGGTGCTGGTCTGTCATCCAATATAGCTACCATGGCAGCCATCTTGAAAATGTTGTTATTGTTATTCATCCTGAATGGAAAGAAATATCAACATGGGGTTTTCACCAGAAGACTTATGGTGATATGCAGTTGGTCCAAAATGAAAATGGTGCTGATTTGACATCCAATATGGCCACAATGGTGACCTAACTGAAAATCTTGTTACTGCTAGTCATGTGCAAGATAATGTGCACATGTACCTGATTACAAAAGTAGAAGACATTTACAGATAAATTCCTCCCAAATCACCAAGAGCAGTTATTCCATGATATACATACATTATGTATAATGGCAAGGACCTTTGGCAAGCTTATTTTAAAGTCTTCTAAAGGTCATCAGTTCAATACATACTGTGTATTGGTAAGGACGAACAGCAACTATATGAAAACTTGCAGGGGCTCTTGTGTAAACACCATGCATAATTGTGAGGACCTTTAATGCACACATCACTCCATTTTGGCATCATTTCAAGTTTAAAAAGGTCCTCATCTCTATACACACTGTGCATTGTGGTGAGGACCACTGCTAAATATATTTTAAAGTTTTCTTATGTGTATATGAAGCATGTTTAGGATCATATGCATACATGTGTTGTGAAGAAAACTGTTGCTCAGGGCAGAAACACTGCATGCATTTTCTTAAATCAAAAATGTGAAATTGCACATAAAAACAACAATTAGATCAGTCTTTTCAATATATGTGTAATATATGTGATGAAATGAGGACCACTGCCAAATTTGTGAACTTGGTAGTTTTGTATGTGCATGCCTATCACTACATTTAGATAACGCATTTTGTTCAAAATATCCACATTCCTATAAACACTGGGCATTATGGGTAAGACCATTGGCTAACTATCAATTAATAGAAATTCTCCTATGCATATCTTCTGTGTGCAACATAATGAGGACCATGTATGTGTACATCATGAGGACCAGTGTTGTCAGATGTAGAAAAAAAACTACAAGTGTACACTTATACATGCCTTCTATGAAGCACATTGAGGATTGAAGAGGAAATGACATAATGTTGTCAAGGAAGTGACAAAGGCTACTTTTCCCTCAGAACCATCAATAATTTGGTAAGTAAAGATAATTATAAGGTGTAGAATTCCTTACAGGGAAAGATGAGATTCTTTTTAGTTTGTTAATTTATTTTTTTATCACCCCTCTCTGAAGCAGAGAGCTATTGTACTACCCATGATGTCTGTATCCACTAATGAAAAAACCTCTCAGTATTCTTACTGCATCTCAAAGAATTTTAAGTTAGCATTCTTACCACAGCACACCACATCAGCATGATCTGTGAACTGTGTAACTGGAGACTACATCTAGTTTTCTTGCCTTACCATTAGTGATGTAGTACTTTAAAAGTCACCTGGTTGAAATTTATTTTCGAATCAGTGGACACTGACATATCACACCCTAAGTTATGTCAGAACAAACATGTGAAAACTTAGCGGACTTCCTGTGTGTATACCATGTGTTTAATGTGAGGATCTTGAATGTAACTATCAATCCATTTTTGGCATAGTCAAGTTTAAGGTCCTCAATTCTTTACACACTGCATGTATTATGGTGAGGACCACTGACAGACTTCTTACAAGGCCATAAATGGTTCTCATTGCTATACACACTGCATGTATTATGATAAAGATCATTGGCAGACATATTATAAAGCCATAAAATGGTTCTCATTGCTATACACATGGTGTGTATTATGGTGAGGACCAATGTCAGACTTATTATAAAGCCATAAAATGGTTCTCATTGCTAAACACACTGTGTGTATTATGGTGAGGACCACTGGCAGTCTTATTATAAAGCCATAAAATGGTTCTGATTGCTATACACACAGTGTGTATTATGTTGAGGACCATTGGCAGACTTATAAAGCCATGAAATGGTTCTGATTTATATACACACTCTGTGTATTATGGTGAGGACAATTGACAAACATGCAAAAACATAGAGGCCACCTGTGTGATTGCCATACATTGTTGTGAGGACCTTTACTGTTGAGATCATTCCATTTTATTATAGTTTCATGTTTGAAAGGTCCTCGTTTCTATGCACACTGCATTATGGAGAGGACCATTGCTAAATGTATTTTGAAGTCTAATTATGTACAAATGCAGCATGATTAGGATCAAATGCATACACATGCATTTTCATGAAGAACAATCTTGCCCAATGCTGAAAAGACTACAGGTATTTTTATATACTTGTGTATCAAAAAATGTGTGAAATACTTTGAAAATTTGACAAGCATTTAAAGTTTTCCTGTGTCTATCACTGCATTTGTTTAATGTTTCACCTGTCATTATATTTAATAAAGTGTCATGTTCAAAAGGTCCTCATTCCTCTACACACTGTCTGCATTATGGTGATGACCATAAGCAAACTATTAACTAAAGAAGTCGTCCTCTGTATGTCCTATTGTGCAAACATAATGAGGAGCATGTGCATCATGAGGAGGACCAATGTTGTCCAACTTATGTTATCATGGGTCAAAGTCAATCATATTTAAGGGGAGTGTATATTTAGTTGCTGGGTTAATTCTCAAAAAGTTCTGGCAAACACAGTAGCAGGTGAGGCAAGGTTATCAACAAAACCTTTGTATATGTAGGAATTCAAACAGAAAGCTCTTGCTACTTTATATTTCTGCTTCCTTTTTTTGTTTGATATCTTGAAAATGTGTTCTTTATTTTCAGATTGCCACTAGTTCAAATCAGGGATTAAAAATGGAGGACCATTCCACTTATTCTTGCAACCAATGTTTATGTGGCTCCCTCAGTCCTAGTAGACCTCTTTGTTAGAACCAAAGCTTCTTCATGTGAGTTTGAACAATAGTCATGGTTGGGATGCCATGTCAGAAACTGTGAATAATGTATAGTTTCATTCCCATGAATGCTTTAAAAGCACAATTTGCAGAAAGTATATTGCAACAGTGTCACAAGTTATCAATATGAATGAAAAAAGATGCATTGGCTGGCAACACAGGATAATATTCATGCTCTCCATAAGTTCTGTAAACTACAGAAACAGCATACGGAGCTTGTTCAAGGGGCAAAATTATTGCTGGCTGTAGAAAAGAGGGATGTTCACAGATATGCTGGAAAGAGACTAAATGACATTGATGTAAAGAAGATATGTTCATGTATGCATAGATGTGATAAATACCCATTTTTATACACCTGTCTAAATATAGAAGAATTACTTTAGGGCATTGTTCATCCATCAGTATGCATGTACATCTGACAACTTTTACTATGAAAGGGGTAGGTACTATAAGAGTCAATTTCGGCCCAATTACCAAAGTTCACCATTTTTTCCCTATGGACTCATTGACAATGTTTTGTGCAAATTGATTAAAATTTTGTCAAATTCAAAGTTGGGTTCTCCTGACATGATGTTAGTTTCAAATCAGTGACATTATGCATCCTTATTTATTTTCAGCACTCAATGTTTATAAATTGATATGTTCATTTAAAATTAATTAGGAAAGCAGTTGGAAAAGAAGCATTTTTTTCCATTTTTTTAAAAAAAATTTAATTTGACCATGGTATGAGGGGTATTTGAAAAGTTCTGAATACTTTGTTATAACTTTTTTGGTTTTTAAACCTGTCAATAAATTGAAGGCTGATTCATAGACAAAACAGCGTGCCGGAGTTTTATATGCCTAATTTTTTTACCCAAAAGGCCTGGCCATCCAGGTACATGTACTTAATTCTGCTATTGTCACTAGAGATGTATATGCCTCCAAAGTGTTGCCAAAAGTTGTAGAACACTACCAAACCACCATTTCTTCAGTTTTCATATCCAAACACTACTTCATATCCTAACAGAACTTGTGCACTTACTGGCCTAAATAATACTTTTATTTGTTTATTTATTTATTTGTATCTTATACTATATTAGAATAAAGACCGCTGGCAGTAAAAGGTTCTCCAATTCAACACCAAAAAGAGCAGCAAAAAAATTACATTTTTCAATGAGTATTGAAAGGGCTTATTATTAAGCCTATTATTGTATAAAACATAACTGGAAAGTTTTCAGACTGATTGGACATTCATTACTGTTAAAGTACAGTGTGTTTGTCTTGAATGAATGAATAAAGTAAATACTTTTGTTTTTAAATATATCGATACAGATGTAACTGAATATTTATTTACGTTCAAAAAGCTTGCTCAGGTGATTATTTCAGCAGTTTTGGAACTGAACTGAACTGAAAAACTAGCTCTGGCATACTGTCACGATTGTAAACACTTATGTACACGGTTCGTAGAAACCATATGCATTTTACAAAACACGGACCAAGAATATATCTTATAAGAGCAGAATGAAAGTATTTTCAGAACCGAAGTAAACAAGATTAAAATGCTTAAGATTACTCGGGGCTATAATTTGGTCCTGTAGTCAGTTCTCAATAAGAATATAAACTTTGATGAGGTTACCATGGTAGCTCAGTAGGTAGAGCGTCTGACTCATAATTAAAGATTTGCAGGTTTGATACCTGCCCAGGCCAGTCCAGGTCAGTTGTTTCAGATTGTTCTTGGGAGAGGCACTTAGCTCCCATTTCCTTCGCATTATATGGCCAATATTGTGTTAAAAGTATTGTTGAACAAAAAGAAATAAACTTTTATGACCTAATTGTAAACAATGCAACAACTGTTGTCTCCATGCTGTCTTCAACATGTCTCCATGCAATCTTTAAACATGTTGGGGAAACTTATTGTCTACAACAAACTGTTCATGAACAACGCTGGTTATTTAAAAATCTCTCTGTTTTATGTCAAAATCATTGTACGTGTTCATTAACAGATTAATACATGATCATTATAGAAACAAAAGCTACCAATGAACACAAACAGACTTAAATGTTCTTGTTTTTCACATTGTCCACATGCGACAACCAAAAATGATATTCTAGTAACAAGTTATCACATATACATTTATATTCTGTAAAATTATGAAATTGGTTGGTGCATATGGACCACTTGAAATGTTTAAAAATACAAAATGTAGCTTTAATTTTAGCACAAGATGACCGATCTGATGCAGCTTATTTAAGTCATGTTATAAAGAGTGGATATCTAACTATCATATAACATCATGTTGTTCTGTAATGCTGACATGGTCTTTTCTTAAAGGAAACAAAAATGGGTCATGCAACCGTGGTTCACTTTTAGTAAATGGAGGGTGAAAACTTAGCAAAAGAAAAATCTTTGGACCAATGGATGCAATTTTTATTTAGCATGAAACTAGAAATGCACATGCAGTATGTGTTAGGCAAATAAATAGGGTATTAATTTAGTGTTCAGTAGATAAAAGTCACTGAATTTTCATTTCTGTTTAATTTCTCCTCAATAACTAAACTTCGAGTAGACATATTTCAACAAAATTTAATATGTGTATACTCCTCAGGCCAAAGAAGACTACGAATTGACTTAAAAAAGAGTTTCATTCCTTTGTGAATTCAGCACACTAACTGAATTTCTAGTGCTAAGATTTTATAAATTGATATACCAGTATATGGTTCTCTCAGGACAAAGAAGTCCTTTTTGTCAGTAGGTTGAATGTCAAGGTCTCTGTAACTAAACTAAAATTATTTTTCATTTCTGCACAATAATTGAAGTCCTAGTGCACAGATTTCACAGAAATAGGACATGTATTTTGCTACCCTTGCAAGAGAAACACAAGCCTAGTCAATAGGCTGGCAGGATATTTATGTGCAGTTACTGGTACTTTTCTTAAATGGTTATACATTTCAGTCTGTTATCTTGATAAAAGAATTTGAAGGCTCAGAATTTCATTTTCCTTTAAATCCCATTTCCTTCGTAATAGTGAAAATTTTCTAAAGACTTTGTGGACACAGGGATTTGTGTTTGAGCTTGAATAAAATGTTTCTGTACCCATCTAGACATGTTATTTCTTTGTTTCTTTGCTTATGGGCTTGTGAGCTTATATTACGGCCTTGTGTTTATGGTATGTTGTATAGTATACATTTATCAACATTTACTATTTTCAAATTATTAGAAAAGAAATGTTATCAAATTTAATATGGAACATCCTTTTGTCAAGGGCTTTGAAAACTTTAAAATATACCATCTGGCTATTCTTGGCTGCCATCACTAAAAGTAGAAGAAAAAAAAAACTTTGAACAACTACAATAAAACATGGAGCATCCTTATAGGTACATCAGATGTGCTTGATTTTGTACAGGTGATGCAGTCAGGCCACTTTAATACAGCTGCAGATTTATAAATTTACATGGGGTCTCAGCAATAGTGCCAATAATGATTATGCATGTTTATACAGAGAAAACATTTAATATGATATGCATCTGCTGGCCTGGCTAAAGCAACATCAAGAATATATACACTCTGGTACATTATTTGATTGTTTTTCTGCTTTCAAATTGCCTTACGAAACAGGTGACAGATTCAAATTTACTTTGGTGACTGGTTATTTTCATGCTGTTATATGTTAAGCCTGCAATAGCTGAAACTGAATTACAATTATCAATGGTTAAAGCAGCAATTTGAAGTTCTTATCATTGGTTCTCTTTTTTCAAAACTACTATTAACATAGTGTATGCTACATCGATCAACTTTTCATTATCCATAAACTATTATGCATACACTTTTTGTTGCACCAGCCTTGTTGCAAAAAGTGGGTTATTTAATATCAATCTTTCCATCCTTCCATCCATCACACTTCCATTTCTACTCAAAAACTTGAAAGCCATTCAAGATGGGGGGATGAATCTTGGAATACTCTAACATAATCATTAGAAGGTGTGATGCCTACTACACTGGGGTCCTGTCTTCAAGATCAAGGACACATCTCATTTTAAATTTTCCTTGTATTTTCCTTGTAGCACTATAACTTTCAAGCCATTTGAGATTAAGGGTTGTAACTTGATATGCTTGGACATCATTAGAAGTTGTGTCACAAATCATATTGGGCATCCTGTCTTCAAGGTCAAGGCATTGGCTTAATATTTTAAGTTTACCATCACACTTTCAATACCAGTTATAACATTAGAGCTTTTGGGCATCATATATCCAAGGTCATGGGTCAATATTGTAAGTTTTCCATCATACTTTCCTATCTTCTCTAAAACTTGAGAGCCATTTGAGACCGAGATGAAACTCTGTATGCTTTTACATCATCGTTAGCAGATGTGTTGCATACCACATTGGGAGTCCTGTATTCAAGGTCAAGAGTAAATATTTTTGGGTTTTCCTTCATACTTTGCTTTCCATTATTATTTAACATTAGAGTCAGTTGAGATTAATTGATGTAACTTGGTATATTTGTTGTGTACCACGTTGGGGTCCCAACTCCAAAGTCAAGATCACATGCCAATAACTTAAGTTTCAGTCAGTAACATTTTCTCTTCCAATCCATAAATTATGAGCTGTTGAAGAAAAATGAATGAAATTTGGTATACTTTTATACTGTCATGAGATGTGTTGCATTCCACATTAATGGTCCCAGCTAAGAGAATTATGTTACTAATTATATGTTCTGTTCTTTATTTTTGTGGGTTTAACATTATTGTTCAGCATATCATATGCTATATACATGGTGGCCAGTATATTTGATGGAGGAAGAACCCGGGAAGACACGGGAAGAGCCACCAACCCACAGGAACTACTGGCAAGCTTTCTCAAATATCCACCTTGGCCGAGGTGAGACTCAAACCAATGCGGACAGAGATGAGATGCCTTAGACCACTCATCCATACTGGATCCCAATATTTTCTGTGCAAATACAGTAGAACCTGTCTTGAAAGACCACCCCTTCTGCCAAAGAATAATGGTCTCTCAAGACAGGTGGTCTCTCATAACAGGTCAAAACACTATATAATCAATAAATTTGTGCATGGAGATCCTGGTCTCTCAAGACTGGTGGTCTCTCAAGACAGGTTTTACTGTATACACAAAACACAGCAGAACATACACCATAAACAGCTGACATTATCACTTGGGATTGCGTAATAAATGTGCTACTTTAGTCTGTTATACATATTGCTAGCCAATAAGTTTGAGCATAAAATAAAAATCAAATTTGCAAATATATCCCTTATTCATTCAATACAGGCAAATATCCTCTATATCTTTAAGCTGTATACCTTTTATTTTATATACATCACCTATTCTCGTTTTTGATGACGAACTGAGAAACACACTGAAATTATTTCCAAAGTTCTGAGGCAAGGGAATTACCCAAAGTGTATATACTATCTTTAAAGTAATTAATGATAAATAAATAATTTTTGAGGTTTGAGGAAGATTTTAGACTTGTCTTGCTTTCGATAGTTTCACATGTAACCGTCACCCTGCGATTCGCATACAGTTTTGCTCACTGTTACACAATTGCACCATAATCACAAGCCTAACTTTGAATTTTAATACTATCATTCGTGTACTGCTCGCAACCATTTCAGGAATCCTGTACACACAAAATTTTGCAATGATATCAAAACTGCAAGGAAATACTAGAAAGCTGAACAATTTGATTTTTCATTTAGTTAAAATTTGCGGGTATACATAAATTTGTTTCTTTTTTGCCTTTTATTATTATTTTTGTTATAACTGCTTAGATTTAAAACAACTCACAGTTTATCAACAAACCACGAAATGCTCAAATTAAGATAATGTCAAATACAACATCTCAGTTCATTATTTAGCTATAAGGGGTGCCGCCTGCAAAGGATAGGGTTGACGTGTTTCTCAAAACATTAATGATTGACAAGTCCATAACTGGGGAGGGAGTCATCGAACATTTTATTTATTCTGTCACTAAAGCATGCTGCTGACACTTATTTGTCCATTTGCTTATTTTAATAAACCACAGACCTCTATACAAGTACTGCCTATACACTATAGGAACTTAAAACACTGGTCTAGGACCACCAAATGTTCTTGAACTGTACATAATGAGGACTGCTCATTAACTGACCATCAGTTTTCTGACTCCGTGAATCATGTTGGTACATACATATGTTGTCCAAGAGAGGCAAATAGAAAAATGTCCTAATTTGGCAGAAAAGATGTTAAATTAACTAGACTAGAATGTTCAGAGGATGACCTGAAAAGTATATAGAAACTGTAATGATAATTCTAGTCCATACGATTTATATTCGCTCTTTCGGTTTTCACTGTAGTTTTCTGCACACATTTTGAGACTCGTGCTCTTCTCACCCAGGACACAGTTAGGAATCTGGAGACTTAATGTTAAGGCCTTGAATTTCAAACTTTTACAAATTCAATAGTCATAAATATAATTCAAATATGTACAAGCTGTACAATTTGCATAAATTCTTTAGAGGAGCAAACTACCAAAATCTGACCTTAAATTATTAAACCTTTTCAAGCAAACATTGTATACCTTTACAGAAAATCCAGCCTGTTTTACCCTAGGAAACAATTTCCAGATTTACTGAGCTATTTTAATAGAAGTACCAAAAGCTGAAATATTTCTCCGGTTATCATAAATAGCATGCAGGAAATCTGATCTCAAAGTTTTGAACAATTTCTCATTCTAAGACCTGAAAGTTTTATGAATTCAGGGCCAGAACATCTCATCCAAATAGTCATCATTGCAATTCATGTTATTTTTCATTGTTAAACTTAAATGTTGTGTAAATTCAAAACTAGGACTCACAGTGTCATGAGCTTATAGAGAGCTATAAAACAGGCTGTTGTGTTGTGTATAGAACATTTACACATTTTTAAAAAATAAAAGTTATCAATACTTTATTTCTGATGTATAGAAGTTGTGTACAGATATGAATGTAAACATAAATTAAATGCATAGGCATAGACACTTTTTAGTAACAGTGACCTTGATCCCTAGAGTTTGATTCTCGTATCATTACATTTCTTTTCTGGTAAATAACTCCAGTTGTAGTGAATGGATTTCAATGCAACTTGATGCATATTGTTTCCCTGAGCTTGAGAAAGAACCCTACCAATCTTGATGTAAGTAGCTACGAGGTTAGATCACTGTTCTTAAAATATATTTTGCCTTTGAAAATGTTTGCGGGTAATAACTTAACTACTGGTACTACACATTGAATGTTTATTAAAGTTTGAACGTACATTTTCCTTCGCATGAAAAACTAATAATTTTGCATGGGGTGCTTCAAGATCAAGGTTACTGTTAGTGAAAATGCTATTTGTCTTTGCATTACATTTTTTAAAACTGATTTGAACAGTGCTTGGTACATAATCCAAGAGAGAGAGAGAGAGATTTCTTGAGTCAGAGCCAAAACGTTTGGTGGTCAACATTCATATGAACTGTGCCATCTATGGTACCTATGCTTTAATATAAAATCTGGTCAAAAAAATTTGTAAAGAAAAAAGTTAGTCTTACTGAACACACCATTTTATAAGCTCTTTCAAAATAAATATTATGAACAAAGAGAGATGTTTACTTCCATTGGCAATATTGCTGATATGCACAAAACACGTTTGTTTTTTAATTATACTGAATTTCTTAGAATGTGGTGTTTGCGGGTTATTGTTATAATGGTTGAATTAACCGATATACACTTTAAGACATGGAAAAATGTCAATCCGTTTCAATTCAAACTATGCCGATTCAACTTTTCCTTCAGAAGAAGATAGAAAGATTATAAAGTTTACAGCTTAGGTGGTCATGCAGGAGATCAGATCTTACAGTTTCATTGTATTTTGTGAAAATTGTATTAGCCAAACAACTATGAAAATATGACTCTCCATTCTGACAAGAGTAGCAATAACAAGAACAACAATTTGGTCATATACATGTAATATATTCAATCTTTAATGATATTAATAATTTCAGTTTAATATGCATGTATAAAAAAGTTAATTGATTCAGTTTTCTGATTCTTGGGGAAGTGCATACAGGGTAACTCGCCTATAGCCATATTGCCTCATACTGATTGCCGAGATGGATGAAACCATTGGGTTATGCTGAAAAGTACATTCCCCCCAGTCATATGTCTACAATGAAACACCTTGAGTTTTTTTGTGTTTGTGCGTGCAACTGCTGTGTATATTTGTGATTATGCAACTATGATGTCTCTAACTATTTTTGTCATATTCCTAAGTAGTTGCTTTATGAAAAATCTTCAAAGGGAGGAAATAAAGATTAATGAGAGAAGGAACAATCCATACAAAAATATTGCTAATGCCAGCTGTGTTAGAAGAAACAAGTCGATGCATAGAGACAACAAATTATTCCCTAGTAACAACATCTTTTATCTGATGTGTATTATTTCCATCTAGAATTACCTAGACATCAAGGCAAACTTTGCATATAATTTCATTACTTTTTATCCAGGTATCTTATATGCGGCTGGAACAAATTGATCCTGGTGAATTAAAGATTTTCATCTGTTTCGGATGGGTTGGTGTGTGGTGGGATGTGTATGTGGATTGGGTACAAGTGGGAGTGGAGTTTAATTAGATATAATAGATTTTTTTGTCACATTGTTCTCACCCCCCCCCCACACACACACACAAATCCCCCAACCTCATCACCCTCTATCCGAGTTTGAGTTGAATCTCTTCTGATGAAAGTCCTTCCAGACAACCCACTGGATTGTTTTATAGTAGCACTTTAAAGCAGGGTCCAAATACGGCTTTCACAGCACACATAATCCTCCCGCCTCTCGTGTGTATAAGATAAGAAACATATGTCGACCGAGTGTGTTAATTAGCAAGATGCGTAATTGCAGAATGGTTGATAATTCAAAATTACAAACAATGAGGTTATTTCCAGTGATTTCTTGTAAACTCTGCTGATAACCCTGCATAGGATTTCTATATTTCTTCAAAGTTACGAATCGGAGATCAGGTATGAATGATATGGTACTTTGACGTAACAAAAGTTTCTCTCGTATATAATGAGTCAGTCAATTAATAATGGAAACCTGAGCATTAATACATGTTAACACACATTTGTGTTTTTTTTGTTGTGTGTTTTGCTTTTTTCTCTATATGATTCAACGTGTTGGTGGACGTAGCCTTGGAGATGTTTTCTTAAATTCAAAATGCATGATGATTTCTTACGCAAAGAAATTCATTTACAATGTTGTGTGATTATGGTCAAGGCCAGTTAAAGTTTTAATTATCTCTTAGTCAAATTTTCAACCATAAGAGGACAACATATGAAGCAGCCTGGAAATGGCATGTTGATCTAATGAGAAATTCGATCTATTTGTTCAAAGATCAGTGTTCATGACCCCAAGAAAAAGTGAATTTTATGTTCCCTAAAAATCAAGAGGACACAAGTGCAGGTAGCACAATCAAAGTTGAAAGGTATGTCGCAGATTTGACCTTCCCCTTATATTCAAACCCCTATCTCAAATGGAAAACGAATTCATGCAAACCATGTCTTAAGGGAGAAAAAGGAATGGAGGCTCAGTGATGGGTCTTACTCCATTTCATACCAGCAGATGGTCTGTATCCAAAAGGTCAAGTTCAAGCCGTAGATAGGATAAGAGAAAAAACAATCTGTAAATTCAATTTGAATTTTACACTCCCCTGTATTTATTTAACTTTAGTTCATCTACTATCTTGCAGCTTTTAAACATTAAACCCTACTCCGAACATAGTGTTGTATTTTGGGGTCTTAAGTTTGATACAAGTACAGCAAATTGAGAAGCCTGTTTCCATTCTGCAGTAGTTGCATAATTTTGGTGCTTTTTTCCCCACAGAATTCTAAAAACTCGACAGAGCCGTTGAAAGTATTATGAAAATATTAGTTCGAAATTTGTTCACTCTCAGTGAAATCCATGGATACTTTTTTGATGTCATTTGCTTGCTCTTGTTACAGCCCCACAAAAATCCAACCTGAAAATGTGCAAACATTTTAATAACTAATTTAGCTATCTATAAAAATACAGCCTAGATAAAACACACACTTAAATACGTTTAAACAATGTTTTTTCCAAAGTATGCAGCACATTTTACATATTTGAATTTTATAAAATATTAAAATTTTTAATTTTTAATTTCATAGTTCTATTTTTAAAGTCAATATACACAGAATGTCCAAATTTCATGCATCTACCTTTAATAATGAACTTAGGATACAAATGTAAACTTTTATAGCCTTCCCACTGACAGGGTTTGAAATTTTCACTGGAATAGAAATAAACTAAAATAAAATGTGTCTGAAAAACTGCTGCAAAGTTTCAATGAATTTGATCCATGCACATCAATTTTATCTGACACCATTGTATTAGAAATACAAGAAAGTTCAATATGGCCAACTGTCAAAAATGCACAAAACTTAAAGTTGAATGGTGAATTTAGTAATTAAGATAAACACTTGAAATAAACTGTAATTAGTTTTTAGTCCTTATACAAATCTGGAAATTACTAGAAATTAAGCCTGGCTGTTAAACTCTCCTAGAAGCATCAATTTAAAAATATGATACATGTTTTTGTTTACAAATTTGAATTTAAAAAAAAATTCATGAACATTTAAAAACTCAAGTTGACAAATATTGTTCTTTTGCAACATGTCTCCATTCCTTATCACAAACATCAATGGTTTTCCTTATCAGGTTAGCACCTGAAAAATGGTAGCATCTGAATACGCTAGTTTGGGGTAGTAACTAAGGTAGTGATGTCATTTTCACACCTGAAGGGGAGGAGCTCTTAGATGTTAGGCTTCCAATAGCATTGAAGAGTTGGTGGAGTTCTATGATACCAGGGCAGCACACCTTTTCCTAGTTATATAAGGGGAGAGAGGATAATTCTTGTACTTTTACATCCAGTTATTGTAACTGAAACCATGAAAGGGTACACCAAAAAGAAGAAAACTTTTTTTTAAACCAGGAAATATTACACATAACAATGGGATCAGATTTCTGACCAATGATACTCTACCAAGTTCCAGTGCTGCATCTGCTCAAGTGACCAGAAGAATGGATGCAGAGAAGTTCTCTCTAATGGCAGTGATGAAGGCGACTCACAGGAAAATATTCAAAACAGCTATTTACTGTCAAAAATGTAAGTAAAAAAAGAGGGGTTGGGGGTAGTGTTGTTTAAGTGTAAAAATTATCAGTTGTACATAGAATTAACCTGAATACCTAATTAAAATCTGACAAGCATGCTCTCCACAAAAATCAGTGGTTAGTTTTTATTTGTATCTTTAATGTATCTAACTTCTGACATACATGTATATATATATATATATATATATATATATATATATATATATATATATATATATATATATATATATATATATATATATATATATATATATGCTTACTTACATGAATCTAATTTCTTTTACATTTGATAGAAATAGTATGTCATAACATGCTGCTTTGAAACATTTCTGATGTTATAGAACATAAACAGAGCCTCTAATCAAGATCAACACTGAAGTTTAGGTAAAGGTTAATATCAAAGAAAACCTGCATTGAAAAAGATTTCTAAAAAACTTGTATGTCAGTATCACTGTGGGTCTAATAGGTCTTATTTTAATTGACTTGATAATCTTTACTTTAGTATTAATTGCTTTAAATCTATAAAGCTTGAACAATTGAGTTTGATGTCCAATTTGAGTGCTCACTTGCAGATATTATTTTTGGCAATTTCTACAGAATATCATAAAATTAATGTCCTGCACAAAATTTGCATTTTTTTTTTCAATTAACAAATGAGGCACAAAATGTAAGCAAGTTATAAAATGCTTACATTTTTAAAATAATGGTTTCTCAACTACTGACTTTGTCAGGTGTCACTCCCGCTCTACTCAAGATTACAACTTGTACAAAAGTTCAAGTTGTTACTGTCAATATAAAAATAAATACTGTATTGATAGTTTGCATTTATTTATGTCAACATTTGATTCTGTAAGGAAGGCTTCTGGTAGAGAAGAATTTGAAACATGTGAAACAAACCAAAATTATCGTTTATTTCATTTTTTGTCATTTATATGTATTATTTTAAATCGAGTTTTGTAAAAGAACAAAATTCATACAGGTATAATCTCACCATGAGACAGTTTCAATGAAATACATTGAATACATAAATTTCGAGAGGAGAAACATCAACACTATTTTGTTTATCTGAATGAATATAATTATATATATGAAATAACTTCACAAAAGTTATCTTACTAAATCGAGTTTCACACAATAAGTGAATAATGCTGGTGACCGACAATGCACTAAGTATTTGAAATGTCCAGTATACTTAAATGATCTAATAAAAAAAATCTTGTTACTCTTTTAGGTACGTAAATACTGTGGAGATACTAAAAGTAAAAACATCCTGGTACAGGTTATAATCTTTTAGGTATGCAGCAGCAAAACTATGGAATTATCTCTCCAATAATGTAATTAACAACCTCAGATTTTAAAAATTTTAAATCCCTCTTTAAGACCTGGTCTGGGAGCTCACTTTGTAAATGCTCCATATGTAAACACAAGTAAATAATTTGCTGCTGCTACCTTAACCAGCAGCATGCTTAGCATTTTAGATTCTAGTTTTGTATATATGCTTGAAAGTACTGATTGCCATAAATGTTGTATATATGCTTGTAGCAACTGATTACCCTAAATGTTGTCTTGTGTCACTTACACATGGTTTTGGATGGATTTTCTTCCTTTTAGAAGATACTTTTATAAATTTGTTTGCTTCTGATGCATTAACACTTATTGTATAAGTGTGCTTGTGGATATTTTGCATAGTCTGTCCTTGTTCTTGTATATTTAAAATCTGTATGCATGTAAATGGGATCTTAAGGATGTATTGGCCATTATTGTTAACCAGTATATTTTAACACTGTGTGTAAGTGTAGAATTTATTCTATTCATGAACATTTACTTCTCTGCATTGTTGTTAAAACAGAAATTATAAATTGGGGTAGATGAATATCTTATGTGTATTGTAACACTGCATGTAACTGGAGAGAATAAAATCTTTTCATGTAAACAATCCTTTTGCATTGAAATCATAAATGGGGCGGGGGGGGGGAGGGGAGGGGTATGCAGTTTTAGCTTAGAATCGTGATTCTGTAACTAGAAGAAAAAATGATGACGCAAGTACTGTAAGTCTGATTGTTGATCGTTGAAGTTAATTGTTATATCATTGTTTACAGTCGGTAAAATAACTCCAATGAGATAATGTTTCTTATTATGTAATGCAACTCCGACTTTAAATAAAATTTGTCTATGTCTATTGAGGGATAACTTTGCCTATGCACCGGTCATTTCCACATGGCTGAAATCACAGGCTATTGCTTGTTTTAACATTAAGCTTGTGTCGGCCACCTGTGGCTGAAATGATCAAATAGGAATCCTGAATTAAAGCTTCGTACGGTAAACAGAGGTTACTCAGAAATATGAAACATTCCTGGATAAATTCGAAATGGTTGGCAGCTTAAGACCTACGTTGTTTATGATTATTACTTCCTCTTAATATGTTAAAATAAAAATTCTGAAATTTTCAATGCTTTTAAAGAAATCTTATTTTTTTAATCCATGGGCCGCTTAGTGTCATAACATGTGTCCGGATGTTTATTCTGTCGGGTTGTGATGTTTATGCATTAAAAACTTAAAAATTAATAAAAAATAAAATGTAAAAGCAGACCACTGTTCTGCAACCTAAGTAATCCTACAGTGTAAGACGCGCACGATGCTAGGAGCCCCACATCATAAATATCAGGGTGGGCGTCTTATATAGTAGGACTAGAACCTAAGCAGCTCGAGAAATCGGAAAACCAGAAACAGTTTGAGTTATGTCCCCTATCAGTCCAATCTAACATAAGACAAGGACAGATAAAATAATATTTGACATGGTCCGAATAAGCCGGGCATTTGTTTGAATCAGCCCGTAATGTGTTCCGAATCATCCATGGTCCGAATCATGCGACATTCGTACAGGAAACAACATGGCCCTGTGCCTTCCCCTTTTCAGAGGTGCCCCAAACCCCTTAGTGGCACCCTAATATTTAGATCCGCATCCGGGTCGATCTTGAGTCATGAAGATGTATTAGCTTTATTCTTGTGTTTATTTATTAGAAGAAATCTGATTGGAGATATAATTAGAATCTGGCGAATCAAAATATTTGATATGATACAAGGCCGACTATGTTATTTACTGACAACAAGAAAGTGAGCATGGCGAATTGGCGTAGCAGCGATTTTACGGGGATTACACTGTTTATTATCTCCATTTTAGCAGAAAGTTGTGTATATTCGAGAATACACCATTTTAAATTTGAGGTAGGTAAAGAGTCTCTTAGCCTGGCACATCTGCAGTGATAAGAAGACGATTAAACTTTAAAAAAAAAAAAAAAAAAAAAAAGCGCAAAACGTCAAGAGCGTGCTCTGACATCCGTATAGGTGTGGACTAAAAGGTGTAACCCGTGCGATACCGAAAATCCCCGTACTCGAAACAAATTATCGTAGATAAATCTGGTAATTAATCATAAAAAATGATATTTGGTAGGATTACCATTAAATATGTAATGTTTAAGAATATATATATATATATATATATATATATATATATATATATATATATATATATATATATTTTTTTTTTCTTTTATTGCAATTATTTTGTCTCATATTTTACGTGGAATAATGTGTTTTCTGGGGACTAAAATTTGTAACCCAAACAAGACAAATTAGTACTGATGTCCCGGATCATGATATTATATAAGTTCGCTTTATTTCTATAAATGTATTAAAGTAGAAAATGTAATTTAAATACATGTATTTTTTAATGCACAAGTTTTGTCTGGTTTATATTTTGCATGTCATTTTTTATGTGTGGAATAATTTTTAAAGTAAATATATCCTCGATCAGCCATATTTTGTGCCCTTAAAGCGAATTTTAACGCGTTCGTTATAATATTGCGAGAGTCTATTCAAATAACCATAGAAAGTGTTCAACTATATCTACTTCATGTAATCATCATTAAAAAAATTTGGCATTCATGTAAAGTAGTTCAGAAGTACCGTTTTTCAGCGTGTGTGTAAGTTTACTTATTTCCGGAAGTGCGTCCATGGTTCGTGCCACTCACTAAAAAGTCACGTGGCATATGACCAGAATGTGCCAGTTAGGCCAAGTTATGGATATTATTAGTTTATGGCATCTGTGTTTTTGAAATGAAAAAAAATACAATTTAAAAATGCTTTTTTTTCCCCCATAAATTCTATATGCAGTTTGTGCACTTATATTACTGCTTGCTTGTTCTTTACCATATAAATACATGAATCAAGAGAGAGACAGACAGAGGGAGAGAGTATTGTATTGTTTCTCTTTGAAATGAAGTGGTTTAACCTGAAATGAAAATGAAAATGGCCATAATTTCTTTATTTCTGTTTTTAAAAAAATTATTAAAACAAATTTCATCTCAATCTTTATCATATTTTATTGCTTTTAAAGACATATTCAATTCAATATAACATGAATAAATAATACAATATTAATACAATATAAACATATAGTTCATTTCTTAAAGTTTATTCAAGGATGTAACAATAAAACAAATATTTCTTTTTCCAATGAAATAATACTGAAACAAAAAAGGCCATAGTGAATATACATTTTGAGTGTAAATTTATCTTACGTTGTATAAGAACCCCACATGATTAAAACCAACTATTTACATTGGCTTTGCCATTGTATACATTCCCAAAGTGGCTTTTCCTGTTCAAGATATGTAAACAAAGCCAACATGTGATCAGTGGACCTTTCTTTAGTATAAAATACACAATTCAAGGCCAAAATGTCTGACACAAATAAGGCATTAGTCAAAATATAGATTTTCATTCTGATTTTTTAAAATTACATTAAATTACCTGTTTAAATCTCATTTTGTCTGATTTTACTTGTTAAATACTTGCTGTCACTCTTGAAGAACGCTTGTGACACCATTGATGATGTCATTATCTTGAAACAAGTGAGAAACATGGTGCACAATTCATGGATAGACACGAAGTTAGGAGGGTGGACTATACAATTTTGGATTGCTTTTGATACGTTCATAAGACAGGCTTTGTAGTTAGTTTGATTGCCATTGTTTTGAATCATGGAAATATCATGTGCTGAAATTCTTGCTGGTTTTCTTATTTTATTTTTCGGGACTGTTTGAGTATATGATAATTTATAGTATATTAAACTTATTAAAATTCTCACAGAAAGCAGTTTTTTTCATTTAAATAATTTCAGTAACAAACAATTTCAGATAAGTCACTCACATTTTTTACAGACAAATGAACAGTCGCCGGAAAAACTGCCTTGTAACATTTCCTGCAGTGGCTGCACAAAACTGTAGTGTGTATCCAGGTGTTGCATTTGCACCTTATTTTCATACAAATTTGACAGTTGACACATTCCTTGCAATCTGTTTCAGTGACAAATATTGGTCCTTCCTTATTCAGGCTAAGCTTTTGGTGTTTTGATGTACTCTTAAGCTTTGGTAATTGAGTAATTTTTCAATTCGCTGAGAAGGTGGGGTCTCATGGCATTTTCATCAAACTGTAAATTTACATCGCCAGCATATCCATTATAACAGAATTCTGTCATGTTGGCTATGGCATAAATCCCCCAGTTGACACTACTGGACTGTTGTTGAATGTGCGGAATTTTAATTTCTAAATTGTTATTCCCATTAAAGTAAATGTGTGATAACTGGATCTGTGTAGAAGAACTTAATTTTACTTGTATTTTTACTGTCCAAAATGTAAATGTTGTTGTTTTTGTCTTGTACTGAAGTGATCCAGTGGTCATGACCTGTATGATGGATATATACACTAGGTGACTGTACAGGTTTAAGATGTATTTAATATTCCCATTTGTTGTTCACAAAAATTGGTGCATATTCAGTATACTGAAACCTGTTGATATTAGGAAGCTTGACTTTTAACATACGTTGAGCAAATTTGATAGTTTCTCAGCAAATTTTTTGATAAAGTAAAATGTCACTTTTGTATTTGAAAAACAGCATGCAGTTGTTGAAACTAGTCCAGATTCTTTTGTTGGCTTTCGAATTGGGTGAAGACGAGTTCAGAAAATGTGGTAAAGGAAAACGTTTTGAAGATTTTGTAACTGAAGTATTTTTGAGCGGTGTTGATGCAATGGTAGATTTCTGTACAGAAACTGGCAACTTCTGGAAGCAGCCATGAGGAGAACTTTCAGGAGATTTTGAAGAATTGCACTGAGGTGTAGAAATGCAACTTGACCGCTTAATTGTTGACACAGGTGTTTGTGGTGCATTTTCAGGAGAATTGTTTTGAAGAGGGCTCCCAGACTTGTTTTTTTTCTTGGAACTTGGAACAGGTGATTTGCACTGCCTCTTGATAATGGAGTGAAGTGTTTTCACAATGTCATTGTTTGAATTCAGTTATGGCATTGAACAGATGAAAGTAGCTTGTTTTACTGCAGATTACTGGTATTATGCAAATGTCATTTCTGTCGCACGGTTGTGGTTGTTTTTTGCCAGCTTTTTTGTTGGGATGTTTCCTTTCCTAGTGTTCTTGTGAAGTTGAGTTAAATTTAAACTCATTTCTCTGCTAGATTGTCAATGCCAATGCTCATCCTAACTGCCAGGATATGCTAACATGTGCCAAGTGATGGAAACGAGCAGGTTTCCTTTGGATATAATTGAATGGTACACTTGTCACCCCTAGAACCTTCCAGTATGAAGGACCCAGCTTCAGGAACATAGTAAAAAATTTCTCGCATACCGCTGCAACTGTGAGAGCATGTTAGTTGTAGCACGGATGCATTTGTTGGAATCTCTCTGTCAGGGTTGCTCTCTGTCAATGGCAGCAGACGAGTAATGTAATTTTAGCCTGTAAATTTCCAGCACCACAAAATCCATGTAGAAGTTCATGAACGTAATAGTTTTGCAAGTAGTTGAAGTCAGAACAACGCTGTATAGAGGTACTTCCTTCCAGTTGGTAAGGTGCTTTATCACTGTGTTTATACCTTCACAAATGTTATTCGTAACACCAGAGTATGGGTCGTAAACTTCAGTGTCTTCTAGTACCCAATGGCATGCATGCTGTATTAGGTCTTCTTTTAGATTGGTTTCAAAATAATCGAGGAATGGTGAACTCCAATAGACTGAAAGTCTGTTATACAGATCTGTGAAATCACTGATTGAAGATGTATGTAGTAGTTCCTTGACATCACTTGAATATACGATGTTGTCTTCCATTTTAGCATCATGGTCTTTTAGCCAGTATTTAATGTCTTTTTTTATATGGTTCCAACAGTGCACAAATTTTGTTTGAGGTAGGTTACCTAGAATGGCATTTTTGATAACAGGATTGGTTTCCTATGAGTTGGGAACTAATCTTGCCATACTTTTCAAAACTTGTCATGAAGCATGTCGCTCTTGTGGTCATGAATCAGGAAACCTGCAGGGATTGTTAAACCACCTTGGAAAAGCATGTGCTTAAAAATGATTACGGAAACATAAAAGTCACCTATTTTAAATGTTGTATCATATGACAACAGTACAGGTTCATCAGATTTCACAATTAAAACTTTGTTTACGGTAGTTCAGACAGAATGTCGGGATGGGGTATAATATAACTCATATCGGGGTAAATAGTGATGTCATGAATTACACCTTTGATGTGATATGTCAGTTGTAAGGTAGTATAAATTTTGTTGTGTGAAAGTTGTTGGTTTTTATTATAAAGATGTCATTGGTTTTTTACTTGTTTGGCATTTCTTGGGTTCATCACGCCTTGGTACACACCTGGTACACTTTTGCTTGCCATCTGCTTGTAAACATTACTCGAATGTTGTGTAGAAGACTTTTCTTTGATTGTGTATAGAGCTGAAGGCAGTGTTCTTCTGTATTCAGTTGGGTTTTCATTTTTGTTGTTGCCATTAGTCTTGGAACATATAATGACTGATCTCCTATGTAATGAACTAATGTCAAACTGACGTCTTTGTTCATGTAAGCTCTTCGTTGAAACTGGTCAGTACCTTTGGAATCACCTTGATGCATTTTATGCATGCTCAGATTGTAGCATTGAGCAAATAATGAAGGATTCTTTTTGGGAATACCATAGTCACCTATACTGACCCACATGTATCCGTTGCAAGCCCAGTCTTTCACTTTTAATTTATCAGCATCACAGTTAAGAAGGTACACTTCTACACCTTTGGGTCTATAAGGCGGAATGGTTGAGATCTTGTCTTGGTCTGGATCATTTAATATTGAAGTGACTAGTTTATGGTTGAACATTTTGGCAGATGTCATATACAATTGTGTTGTCAGTAGCATCAACACTAATTTGTTTCTGCGTTTAATTAAAGACTGCTGGACTTCTGATACTGGGGTTGATGCTGGCCCGATTTGTATAACTGCATTATGGTATGATATTCTGACATTGGTTGGTACAGGTTGACTGAGAGGTGGAAAGGACAATGCATCAAATGTAGGTAAAGACTGCTGGACTGCTGGTACTGGAGTTGATGCTGGCCTAATTTGTGTAACTCCATTATGGTATGATACTCTGACATTGACTGGTACAATCTGATTGGTACTGGAGGTGGAAAGGATGTTGTGTCAAAGGTAGGTACGGACTGCTGGACTTTTGGTACTGGAATGATGCTAGCCTCAGTTGTATAACTGAATTATGATACTCTGACATTGATTGGTACAGGTTGTAGTTGATTGTCTTTTGAAAACGGTGCTGTGGTTGATTGTAATTGTGGTTGAAGAGGTATTGAATATTTTCACAGCGGATTATTATTATGTTTTTATGACATATAAGCTCTTGACCCAAAAGATGATCATGTAATTTGTTATTTCCTTCCTCCCCCCGCCTGTCCCACCGGAAGTAAATCCTTGCTTAAAGATTGCATTACTTGAACAAACTCAAATCAATAACACTGATTTTTGTTCATAACGGTCATTTTGTGAGGAACTTTTAAAGGTATCCATAAGAAGTAAAATTCATGTCCGTTCACAAGATTTTAGCACATATGGTGACAGTTGGTACAAGGCGGAACTGGTCCTTGGCCAGTAGTCATGTATCCTACTCAACATGTTTGATCTATTTGCTTGCATAGAGCTGGATGTACAAAGAAACAATCATTTTTGTATATAAATAGTTTGAGAGAAAACTAGTGAAGCATGGAAGGATAATACTTAACCAGAAGCAGCAACAAATTGAGAATTGAAAATACACATTTTCTTGTACATTTTATAAATAAGTATGTCAATGTTATTTTTTTTTGTTACAACTAATTATACCTCCTTTGAATGTTTTTGCATTAAATTACACAAATATCTGGCCACCACACATTAAGTTTTGAGGAAAAAATGTTAAGCAATAGCCATTTGACTTTGGGGATCCCTGATATGTGTGTGTGTGTGTTTGTGTTTGGTTGTCTGCATTTATATGTAAAACGTTTTAAAATAAACTTCACAATGTTTTATTTTTCTGTTTCAGCAAGATGCTAGAAATTACTTTCCGTTGAGTACCTTTGGGTTTCTGAAGGAAGGAACTTTGATGGTGAACATAAGCAAGTTTTCTGTCATTGCCAAGCCATCTTCTGTAGTCTACAGGAACAATGCAGTATGTTATCTTAAATATATAGCAGCTGATACTTTCATCCATATGAATATGTAGCATTGCCTGGAATTTTTTTATTGTCCTTAAGAGCAGAAAATGGTCCATTGAAAAAAGCTCTCTTTTGGACAACATGACATTTATTAATTTCCATTTGAGTGGAAACCAATGCGTCCTACAGAAAGAATTCTTGGCAGAATGCTGTATGATAATAAATATTCAACATTTGTTCTTTGATTATTGAATTTAATTCATCATCACTTATAATATCTCCCTTGTGTTCTGGTATTCATCACAGCAACTCTCTCAGGCACAAAAGCCGCAATTAGAATTTTTTAAAAGTTTTACAAATTTCCTATTCCTATTCTTATTGAACTCTTAAGCATTTTTACCCCTCTCCAACCCATTCCAGTTGACCTTAGAAAACTGTTTCTGGCAGTGAAATGCTGATTATCAGAAGTATGTGACTGTTTATATAGTGAAACCAGCTTGTTAGTTTAGATAGATTACTTAGTGTGAAGAAAAAAATCATTAAATAGTATTTCCTTCTGAAAAATTTTCAGTTTAATTTGTATGCAGGCTGTTATATGAAAAGGATCAAGATAAGCAAGTACATCTTTCTGGCTTATAATATGTTCTACCAGTAATGTGGGACAACATTGTTAAAATGAAACTTTCCTTAGATATGTATATGTCTTTAGTTTGCATTGGTATGGTAATGTGGGACAACATTGTTAAAATGAAACTTTCCTTAGGTATGTAAATGTCTTTTGGTAATATGGCTATTTAAGATTAAACCTTGAGAAATGAATATTACTGACATGCTTTACCAATGAGTTATTATGATCCCATCTGTCCATCTCAATCTGCCTGTTATGATCCCATCTGTCTATCTCCATCTGCTTATTGTGATCCCATCTGTCCATCTCTCCATTTGCTTATTGTGATCACATCTGTCTATCTGTTCATCTGCCTGTTATGATCCCATCTGTCCATCTCCCCATAAATCTCCTCCTAAACTTTTTTTTTGGGGGGAACTTGCTACATAGGTTGCCCATGTGGCAACTATCTGTGAGAGGGTATACTTTTGGGAGCTGCCACTTGGGGGACCAAGGAGGGGTCAGAGGTCAAAAATACAAAAATTTAAATTTTACTGAGGGTTCATCGGAGCTAAAATGTTACAACTGTTGGACAGTATGTGAAAAAAAACATCTCGTGTGTACTTTACTAAGAATTGGGAAAGTGGTACTGCATGCTTCATTATTTTGGGAGGATATTTTTTGACTTAATAGGGTTGAGTTTAGCTTTTTTTTATAAATGGTTTTTATAAATGGTTGTTGTGTTACAGATGTGACATTGGCTAAATTTATATACAATATAATTAGAAAAAAACATAAAATTGAAATGTTTATTTTTAGGATTGTGTTAAAGCCATTTATTCAATAATTCTTATTACAGTTAAAAATATACTTCAAAACTTGTTCTGTTTCAGACGTTACTGAAACAGTAGACTTTAGTTTTTATGTAAATAATACATTTCAAGTTAAACACACTCTTAACAGTGTAAAATCTACAGTGTATATCACACAAAACATATTTCTGGCATTATAAAATATTGAAAAAGCCACGAACCTTGAAAATAAAATATAACGATATGAATGTTATGTATGATGTATTGTCATAAATATATTTTCGGCCTAATTAAAAAAATGTGTTTCAGGTTTCATCCTGAAAAGATTAGGGTTGGTAGGTAGGCAAAATGTTTTAAAATCTATTTATTTTAGAAATATTACTGAGTGTTGACTATCATAAAGATAAATTACTTATTTCTTTACACCTATTATTGATCAGTAAGAATTATCTTGTATTTTTGTACCATTACATGATGCAACTTCGTTATGCATGCTCATATTTCTTTGATTACACTTAAGTATATATCCCTTTAGAAGGGTTTACACACATGTTTTCTATGCATGCACATGTAGTATAGTGCAATATATAGCTGTATTATCGTGTAACAACATTTTCCTTTTTTCTGCTTCAAAAATGCATTATTGCCTGCTGCCCATCCGTCATCCACTGCAGTATGCCAGTAGACAGAGCAACATAATTTTATCCTCAATCTATGAATTTCATATATTTAAACAACCACGTTATTGTAGATATCATGCTAATTTATGAAATCCTGCATGGAGAAAACTGTCAAATGTATGGAAATACAACATTTGTGAATTTACATACCTTTATAAGAAGCAAATACTCTTTTTGACCATTGTCATTGTTGATTAGAATTATTATTTCAAAACCAATTTATATTTATCATCTACATTTATTGCCAATCTTTCTCATTGAATGGATATTATGAGGAATTTTCTCTTGACCAGCACAGTTACTCAGCTTGTGTTTGGCCATTCTTCTTCTCCAGTGCAATGCTTTTGCTGATATATTGTGCAATGCATGACGAAGTACACATGGAAAGCATTAATAGGTTGAATGTTCTTGTCACTACGGACTTAATTCTGAACATTACGGGTTTGACAGACAGATTATCGATACATTGAAATGCTAAACCCATTAACCATCTTCATTGATTACACATTTTCAAGCCCAGTGTATATATATATATATATATATATATATATATATATATATATATATATATATATATATATATATATATATATATATATATATCTTGAAGATAACCCAAATATAAACTGGTCAAGGAAGAAGTTGTGACAGAATGTACAATAATTAAATGAATTCATGGCTTGAAGACTTTTTTTGATTGACACTATAACATCCAAATGTCATACCATATATACTCCTTTATAAGTTGAGTCCAACTGCAAATTGCACAGACCCAGATCTCCTGTCACATATGATAATTCCTCCGGCATATCAAGGTTTATGCAGTTTGTTAGGAGTAATTAGTAGAACAAACAATACAGATCCTGAGCTGTTGGGGCATTATGTGATCTCAGATCACAGTCTGTGTTGGGGCATTATGTGATCTTAGATCACAGTCTGTGTTGTTTGCAGTTGGATCTGACTGATAAGCAAGTATATATGGTATTTTAAAACAAATGCATACATGTATTTTGATTTTATTCTCAACTTCTATTTCATGAATTTGCACATTTCTAATAAAATGGGAGGAAAAGAGCAACTTTTGTACTCTGAGTTACCATATATACTCATGTAACTTTTGTACTCTGATTTACCATATATACTCATGTAACTTTTGTACTCTGAGTTACCATATATACTCATGTATAAGGCTGTACTCTGATTTACCATATATACTCATGTATAAGGCTGTACTCTGAGTTACCATATATACTCATGTAACTTTTGTACTCTGAGTTACCATATATACTCATGTATAAGGCTGTACTCTGATTTACCATATATACTCATGTATAAGGCTGTACTCTGATTTACCATATATATTCATGTATAAGGCTGTACTCTGATTTACCATATATACTCATGTATAAGGCTGTACTCTGATTTACCATATATACTCATGTATAAGGCTATACTCTGATTTACCATATATACTCATGTATAAGGCTATACTCTGATTTACCATATTTACTCATGTATAAGGCTATTCTCTGATTTACCATATATACTCATGTATAAGGCTATACTCTGATTTACCATATATACTCATGTATAAGGCTATACTCTGATTTACCATATATACTCATGTATAAGGCTAATCCAACTGCAGACTGTATAGATCTTGATCTACCAGTACATAATGTTCCAGCAGATCTGGGTCTATGCAGTTTGATGGGGGTAATCAGTAGAACAAACAACATAGACCTTAATCTACCAGTACATGATGCGACAGCAGATCAGGGTCTGTATTGTTTGCAGTTGGATCTGACTTATAAGCAAGTACCGATTGTACTTTCTTTGGAAATTCTGCTTACAGGTGGGGGTATTTTTGTCCCAAAGCAATTGTACAAGGAACTACAATATTCTGTTGATTATGCTTAATAATTGAACAACAAGATACTCTTTCCACATAAATATTGTTTTTATTAAAAGTTTAGGGTATAATCTTACTATTTTGACTTGCAGTAACTAAGCAGATTGTAGTATTTTTTTAAAAACATTTTTAAATTGGGTAAGGGTACAAATTACAAAATATCCTTAGGAACAGGAGGACCCTTGACACAGTCCAAAATGGAGGTGGGGAGATATTTAATCAAAAGCATGGGGATCCATTACCATGGTGATCCATTAAAAAAGCTCTAGTTATAATTTTAATATGATTAATAGCGTTGTTAGGGGATTCTTAATGTTTTAAAGATTTGTAATTTTTTTTTTGCAGTTTGGTTTTATGCTGGTCAATATTGCACGGTCTGGTTCCATAGATGACATGGTAAGAGCATACAGCACTACATACAAATATTGACAATACTAACCCATGCTTGTGATATGCACCTACCCCTCCCCAGTAAAAAAAAAAAAAGAACATTTAACATTTTAATCCAATAATTTTTTTTCTGATTATACTTCTCACTCCATATTTTAAAACATTTACAAGGTGGGCATCTTGGGTTGTCATAGGAGAAATACTTGGTAGGGCTCTGAACATGTCATGCCTATATAAAAACAGATACATGGCTCTGAATGTCTGATGCTTAGATACATGCAGACACATGGCTCTGAATGTCTCATGCTTAGATACATGCAGACACATGGCTCTGAACATGTCATGCTTAGATACATGCAGACACATGGCTCTGAATGTCTCATGCTTAGATACATGCAGACACATGGCTCTGAATGTCTCATGCTTAGATACATGCAGACACATGGCTCTGAATGTCTCATGCTTAGATACATGCAGACACATGGCTCTGAATGTCTCATGCTTAGATACATGCAGACACATGGCTCTGAATGTCTCATGCTTAGATACATGCAGACACATGGCTCTGAATGTCTCATACTCAGATACATATATGACTCAAATTTTTGTTTTTTTCACTTGTGCTAAACCCACAAGCCAAAGGTTGCGGGTTCAAATTCTGCTCAGATCAGCCTGACTTGGCTGCTGTAGTGGGTCTCTAGGTAACAGATCCACCTGGGTTGGCTGCTGCACTGTGTCTATAGGCAACAGATCAACCTGGATTGGCTGCTGTAGTGTGTCTCTTGGCAACAGATCAACCTGGGTTGGCTGTTGTAGTGTGTCTCTTGGCAACAGATCAGCCTGGGTTGGCTGTTGTAGTGTGTCTCTAAGCAATGCATTTCCATTGCCACTGCATTATATATTTTTGCATTCATATGCCATTAAACACCAAAGAAAGAAAAAAAATATAATGTTGAAAAAATCTGTTTAAAAAAACCCCATCAATCTCACGTCAGTGGAAATGTGAGAAATAGCAATTCCAGAAATGGTGATTTGTTCTGAGTTTTTCACTTGCTTGTAAATATTTCTTTAAACGCTGGATGGATTCTGTTCATATTTGGGATGTATCATTGTGGATAAGGAGCAATTAATTTTGAAACACACACTATCATCCTGTTTGACCTTGGTGTCAAGGTCTCAGAATATTTGTGTTGAAACTTTTGTTGAAGTTTTTTTACTAGCTTACCTGGTTGTATGGCCATTTGAGTTTATGGTATGGCCCTGCATCCTTTGTGCATTGTCTGTCATAAGTTTTTTTATTAGCTTACCTGGTTGTATGGCCAGGTGAGTTTATGGTATGGCCCTGCATCCTTTGTACATTGTCTGTCATACATTGTGTGTCATGTGTTGGTCAACAATTGCTATTTTTCTTGTAAAACACTGGACAAATTTCATCCAAATTTGGCAGATACAATCCTGACATAAAGTGCTTTCAAGTTTGCACAAATGATGCTGATTTGCCAACCAGTATGGCTGCCATTACTACAAATACAAAACCATTTAAACTACTTTTTCAAACATTACTCAACAGTATTTGACAAAAATTGACAGAAAGAATCCTGGTATGAAAGGCTCTCGGGTTTGTACAAATGATGCCATTTCCATCATCAAATATTGTTGTCTTTACTAAAATAGAAAAACATGTAAATGACTTCTTCTTGAAAACCGCTGAACAAAATTTGGCCAAATTTGGGAGAAAGCATCCTGACATAAAGGATACAAATTATTCCAATCTGCCTTCAAGTATGGCTGCTGTTACTAAGAATAGCAAAACCTTTAAACAATTTCTCCAAAAAACCACTGAACATAATTTGACCTAATTTGACGTAAAGCATCCTGGCATGAAGGGTTTTCTAATTTGTATGAATGATGCTGATCCATCATCAAATATTGCTGCCACTACTAAAAGTAGAAAAATCTTTAAACAACTTTTCAAAAACTGTTAAAATTGATTTGACCAAATTTTACTGAAAGCTTTTTGGCATGAAGGATTTTCTATTTTGTTCAAATGATGCTGATCCATCATCAAATATGGCTACTGTTACTGAAGATAGAACATTCTGTAAACAACTTCAAATCAAAAACTGCTCAACAGAATTTGATCAAATTGGGAAGAAAGTGTCCTAGTTTAAAGGCCTTTCAATGATGACTATATGCATGTACATACATAAATCAATTACCAAGGTTCTCATGTTAAACGGGGAAAAAGTCAGGAATAAGAATAACTTTGTTCCTAATAGGGAAAAATCCTATATTTTATTTTTAATCGGTCCAATTTATCCAAAATTATAGTTTAACTGTTCACAAGCTTGTCTTGTTGACTGAAATTTTGAAATTACCAGAATTTTTTGGAAGTTGTGGAACTTGTCAGTCAGTTGATGTGCAGCTGCTACAGGTCACATTGGCATTTGCAGGTCCCAGTCAGCACTTAATGAACTAAATCACAGATGGTTTGGAAACTGCAGAAATGCCCTCTAAGACACATGTCTGCATGATTCTCTTAGCACTGAGCAACTAGTAACAGCAAAGCCAAATGTGTATGCAGTGTTGAAATAAGTCAGGAAACTCTGGCGAGGGTATTACGAACATTACATGGGGAAAATTTCAAATCGTAAACAGATTGGTAAACCATTTGTATAAGATAACATTGAAGTCACTATTTTAAGCATGCAGTCACTGTTTCTAAGCTTTTCTTATCAATGAAAGTCAAGTGAAAATGTAGCTTACCATATATACTCATGTATAAGATGATACCAACTGCAAACTGCATAGACCTAGATCTGCCATTGCATAAAGTGCTGGCAGATCTGGGTCTATGCAGTTTGTAAGGACTAATCAGTAGAACAAACAAGATTGACTCTGATCTGCTGGTGCATTATGCAACAGCATTTCAGGGTCTATGGTCTTTGCATTTGGACCTGGATTATATGCGAGTATATACGGTAACTTTTTGAGTTATATAGCATTGCCTTTGTTTAACTTTGTATGTAGATCATTTGCTATTATTACTTAAGATTACCCCCATTTTGAAGCAGCATGTTCTGTCAATTAGCGGTTGTTACTAATTTTGGAATATACTGTGTACATGTCATCTTGCATATATGTCACGTGACACATTCAGGATTGGATTTATTAGTCAGTAAAGCACTGAGTTTAATGTAGAAAAAAGGCAAGTTTGATGGTGTGGGTGTGACCAAAGTATCTAACTGATTTTTGGCAGCTATAGCAAGTTGAAATTTTTTATAATGAAAAGAACTCTAGAACAATATTGCATACTTCATGCCTAATTGACAAGCGTATGACTTGCGGCTAAGTTTTATATAGTTATTTTGTATTCTTTCTCTCTCTCTCTCTCTCTCTCTCTCTCTCTCTGTGAACTTTTAGCTCTAGATAGGCATATTGTTTTTTTATTAGGATGAGAAGTACTTTTAACCTGATCACAACTTTTAGATTTTGATGAACTCGTATACCTGCATTTAAATGAGATCCTTTTAGATTTTGATGAGCTCGTATACCTGCATTTAAATGAGATCCTTTTAAATTTTGATGAACCTGTATACCTGCATTTAAATGAGATCCTTTTAGATTTTGATGAGCTCGTATACCTGCATTTAAATGAGATCCTTTTAAATTTTGATGAACCTGTATACCTGCATTTAAATGAGATCCTTTTAAATTTTGATGAACCTGTATACCTGCATTTAAATGAGATCCTTTTAAATTTTGATGAGCTCGTATACCTGCATTTAAATGAGATCCTTTTAAATTTTGATGAACCTGTATACCTGCATTTAAATGAGATCCCTTTAAATTTTGATGAGCTCGTATACCTGCATTTAAATGAGATCCTTTTAAATTTTGATGAACCTGTATACCTGGATTTAAATGAGATCCTTTCATGTGCTATCAATCATATAAATGTTTAGACAAATTGTATATGCCTCCCATGTTATATTATGATGTTGTCTGTCCATCTTTCTATCCATCTGTTACCAAGTTAGTTTCTGCACAATAACTTTAGTTCTCCACCATCTACAGTTTCTAAACTTTGTAGATGGCTTGCACTTGGGGCAAGGAAACATCCTATCCATTTCTGGATCAAAAAATTAAAGCTAAAGGTCACTGTGATTGAAAGAAGATAAATAGTTTCTTCACAATAATTTCAGTTCTCCATCATCTGTAGTTACCAAACTTTATGAATGGCTTGCACTTGTGGCAAGGAAGAAGCCTATCAATTTTGGAGACAAAAGATCAAAGGTCAAGGTCACTGTGACAAAGAAGAAAAATAGTTTCCACACAAAAACATTAGTTCTACTTCACATACGGGATTAAACTTTGTGGATGGCTTGCACTTGGAGTGAGGAAGAAGCTTATCAATTCTGGGGTCAAAAGTTCACAGGTCAATATCACTGTGACTGAAAAAGACAAATGGCTTCTGCACAATAACATTAGTTCTACATCACAGACCTGGACCAAACTTTGTGGATGGCTTACACTTGTTGCAAGGAAGTTCCTATTTATTTAGGTGTCAAAAAATGACATATGCAAAGTAATTTATTAGTCACCTATAAGTCAAGCATATATCTCTTGTAAGTCGGAATAAGTTATTTCTGTAAGGGTACTTCTTATGCCAAAATGTTGTTGATTCCTTTCAGTTAGGGCCATAGATGATCCTTGAAAAAATCAATTTCATCAAGGAAAAAGACTGGAAGAGACCTGGAAGTTTTTGTTTAAAACAAAGTTTGGGAACCTATCTGTATGTGTCATATTTGGATTAAATAGGAGAGAAATACTTTTTTGCACACATTTACAAAGTTCACTTCATATGCATATGCAGATTTGTAATCATGATCAACCTACAGCTTGCTTTTAGTCATCTAGACCATCTGTCAAGTGGATTGTAGACCAAGATACTCCGTGCTGTGAATGTAACATGTAAGCCCATTGGATTGTTGATTATGTGATTATCCAGTCATATTGCTTACTTATTATCATTGTTTAATAGGGTGGTCATGTTAAGCAGATGAGTGTATAGGCTTGTTGTTTTGTGTAGCCTGATTGTGCAATACAGAAATTTATTTATAAAAGATCACCAGCTACTGAAAGTAGGAATATACATATGATGGGTCAAACAATTTGGAATACTACTACTCAAAACAATAGGAATATACATATGGTGGGTCAGACAATTTGGAATACTACTACTCAAAACAATAGGAATATACATATGATGGGTCAAACAATTTGGAATACTACTACTCAAAACAATAGGAATATACATATGATGGGTCAGACAATTTGGAATACTACAACTCAAAACAATAGGAATATACATATGATGGGTCAGACAATTGTGAAACTACTACTCAAAACAATAGGAATATACATATGATATATCAGACAATTTGGAATACTACTACTCAAAACAATAGGAATATACATATGATGGATCAGACAATTTGGAATACTACTACTCAAAACAATAGGAATATACATATGATGGGTCAGACAATTTGGAATACTACTACTCAAAACAATAGGAATATACATATGATGGGTCAGACAATTTGGAATACTACTACTCAAAACAAGTGAAAATAAGTAGGATACCTAGGTTGGTCTTAGCATACTTTAAAATGGGAATGTTTCAAGGTATCTGATAAATTGTTAACTATTATGTATTATCAAGATTATGGTCATAGGTAGGAATTACCAATGAAAGCAGAAACATATGATCTTAAGTTACTGTTAAAGAATAGATTCTCTGTCACAAATTATACAGACCCTGAAACAGGTATTTTTACCAGAAAAATGAAATGCAGAGCAAGTGAAGAATGAATGCAAACAATGTAGAATGAACACAAACAAAATATTGAATGAATGCAGACAAAAAGATGGATGCTTTTTGAAGAAAATGGAGAGTGCAAATTCAAAATTCAGAATGATGAATGATAAACAAAAACAGAATGAAACGTGAATGCATTTCATTAATGGATTTGAAAATCTATTATTTTCAAGACACCACTAAATTTCCACAGTCGAAAGCCCGTTTGCATGAAAATCCAGGATCAGATTCTTTACACTGACCAAGAATTTTTCACCCTTACAAGCCATGACATTATTCCTGTCGAGGCAGATGTAAATAAATGCCACTGAAGTGATGACATCATCACTGGTGGTTGTATCTATACAATTTTTATTTGAATGAAACAAAACAAGAAATAAAATTTGCTGACAAATACTCTACATTTATTGCAGTTGTGGTTATATTTTCATTCATTGTAAATTCAGTGATGTCCTCTGCATTGTATGCATTTGCTTTTTTATTCAAGCACACTTTTAATAACACAAGATATGAAAGTGGTAGTTCTTTCCCTTTAACACTCTCAAAAAGAGAAAACCCAACTTCAGTAAATGCATTTCCATTTTGTTCTAAGTGAGTTATAATGAAAAGAAATGACGAATGAAAGCAAAACATGCAAAATCAGAGTGCATTTCTTAGGCCATGAGTGAAAAATGACAAGATGATAGCTGAAATGCAAGTATAAATAAAATACAAACAAAATGGATGCAGAATGCATTTCAAATGCAAATGGAGCACCAATGAAATGCTGACTTGGTAAAATGTGTGGTTTCAGGGTCTGTATATATTATGTGATGATTGACACATATTACACCATTGTTCATCACATATCTGATTTTAAGATCACTTTACCCCCAAATATATCCATGTACCCTCAGTTTTTACCATTAGTGATGCATGTACCTCCAACTACAAAAGTCAGTGGGAATGCTGGAATTTACCCAGTTTTGATAGAAATCATCGTGGCATAAAGCCTTTCAATATTGGGCAAATGATGCTAATTTGCCATCCAATATGGATGAAGATAAAAAAATGAGAGAAGCCTTGATAAAATTGTTTTCATAACATATGCTGTCAACAGTATTGGTAGAAATTTTTGCAGAAAGCATCCTACTGACCCAAATATCTTGACCAACAGCTCTTGCATTTGGCTGTTAGGCAGAAGTCAGTTAGGTGAGCGATCACAAGCCCACTTGGGCCTCTTTTTTCATTAGGTAGAAGTAAATTAGGTGAGTTATTACAGATCCACTTGGACCTCTTGTTTGCTTGTATTTTCCTAATGTCTTGATGGATTCTGTTCATACTTGGGATGTCTCATTATGAAGCCAAGACAGTTCATACTCCAACACACATGCTCTTTCCTTGTACACCTTTGAGTCAAGGTCACAGGGATTACAGCAATACAGCAATGTTTTAAGTATGAGCTAAACATGAAAGCCGGGCCTTCTTGTATTAATCATATATTGCTGTGGTGGCTCTAGTGATCACCAGAATCACCAAATGTGCATGATCAAAATTTGCACACGGCAATTCATTTCAGTTTAAAAGCATACCAGTAAATTTGTTGATTGAACACTTTGAGTCGTGCTCTGTTGTCTGCCAATTTTCATTAGGAAGGTCACTGCAGACCATTAGCATAACATATTTTTGAGGTTGTATAAATGATACAGAGTGTTTCTTTGGAAAAGAACTTACAGAAATAAATGATTTATCATCGAACCAGAAATTCATGTTTTAAAATAATTTTTTTTAGAGGTAAATTTAAAAAAAAAAAAAAACCACAAGTAGTCTAAGATAGATGACTTAAGTTAAATGGGAAGAAGATCCAGATCAGAAAATATCATAGTGCAGCCTTTCTTCAGGTACACCAAATAATTGAAGATGTCACTGATTGTCCTGTGCAAAATATGCCCACTAAGTAGCATGAACCTAGTGTTAAACGACAGACTGACAATTGTCGGGATACAATCTAGTGTGGTCAGAATGGTTTAAATTAATCCAACTATTATTTTAAGGACAACTGCATGAGTAGGAACTTCACGTACATAAAGAAAGTCAGGTAAAATTGGTTTGTTCATCCCCCATTCAGGTTCATCTTATGTTTTGAAGCTTTTAGTCACATCATTATGTCTAGATTGTTTGAATGGAAATTGTCTGCAAGTATGGGCTTCATTTATAGACCCTTACACGGGTATTTTTTCCCAAATCTGGATTTTGTTTGCATTTCTTTTGCATTTTGTTTGCAATTTAAACGTATTTGTTTGCATTCCATTTGCATTGCTTTTGCATTCTGTTTGCATGAGTTTTAACTATCATCTCATTGTTCATCATCTCAAAATGTATTCTGATATATAGTGTTTTGTTTTCATTCATCATTTTTATTGATTTGAAATGCCAATTGGAAATGCTGACATTTATGTGTTTATTTGTGTCCACTCCTATTGGATGGTAAATGAGCCTTAGTCAGCAAACTATTATTTTCTCTGAAATGTTTGCTAATTTATGATATATATATTTTGTTTTCTGTCAAAATTCTGTTAGTAACAAATAAAAAATATAGTCCAAACAGTTTTAATCTTTTCATCGGTAATATGAAGGCACAGGTGTCAGTTCCAGTTGATCACTGAATGAGTGATTTAATTATGCTTTCTCTTCCCTAAGTAAGTAGTCGTGTTTCTCCCACTTGATGTGATCTATACGTATGTCAACAAATGTATCAAATACATGTGAAATAAACAAGCTTCAGAGTCCAGAGTTTCAGGGTCTGTAATTCAATGAGACTGTACTGATGTGTAATTGTTTTTTGATTGAATTAGGATATAGTCACATATTTGTATCACTTTACCAGTGGCTGTGTCTATCAAAGTACAGAATCTGTCTTTTGTGTTTAAGGATGTCTGCTTTTCTAAAATTAGTGCTTACCACACAGCTCGAAATGATATGATCATTACATAATGACAGCATCAATATGATGTCACTTGTTACCTAAGTGTATCATGGCATTGTGAACTTGGGAAGAGATTGGACATAAAATATTGTGGTTGCAAGTTCTGTCTGAATAAAAAAAGAAAAAGAAAAATGCATATATAAATTTAATGAAAGCAATAGCAGTCTTGTAAAAGAAATGACAAAATCTATGAAAAGTATATGAGACCTTGGGAAATCTTTAGGAATTAATAACATGACATAAATCAGTAGTACAGGCTTTCTGTTGCAAAAAACCAATGTGATTCAGGTATTGTGTAATACTGAAAAAAATTAACTCGCCTACATACCCTTTTCTTTCTGTATTTGATAAGTGGAGTCTATGATCTTCAACCTGTGCAAATTTTATGAAGTTTTAAATATTTATTCAGCTGTTATTTTATGGGCAATTAGTGACAGGGTACTTTTTCTCATACTTTTCTATACAGTGACCATTACATGGGGATACTTGGAGTTGAACAGGAAAATACATACCAACCTATAAATGTTTAAGTGATTTTGGGTTGCCTAGAATTGTGGAGGAAAGAATCAGAGGTTAAGACAAAGTTGTTAAGCATAGAAGAATTACTTAAAGAATGGAACATTAAGTTAGAAAACCATTTGAAAAAGAAAATATAAAGGGGGCAGGTGTAACAGAAGTGATAATTTAAGAAGCTACAAGGAAGTCTGAAAGTTTAAGAAAAGAGATGCACCATCTAAGAGATAGTCAAAGAATGACTGAACAAGAGAAAAGACAGTTGTTGGATAGAAAAGTGTGCAGGACAGGTAGTGGCTCAGCAAAGAGGAAACATGAAAACACTCAGCCTACTGAGAAGAAGAAAGCAAAATCAAAGTCGTTACTCAAAGCCTAACTTTTAACTTGAACAAAAATTTACCACATGCATGGATGACCCAAACACTATATGCCCCCAGTTCTACCAACTGATGCATGGATGACCCAAACACTATATGCCCCCAGTTCTAACACTGATGCATGGATGACCCAAACGCTATATGCCCCCAGTTCTACCAACTGAAGGCATAAAAAGCAGTGTTTAATGTTTCAACAATTTGATATTATTTGTCTTACAATTTAAAGCTTAGTTATCACTGTCATTTGTAGTAATGACTATATAATTTAGTACCAAATAGTCACAAAAAATGGCATATGATGTTGAATTATATGCTTTTGAGTTTAAAAAGACTAAAATTATATTGTTAAAAGATCAAGTAAGTAAATTAAACACTTTCTGATCTGAGAGTTTTGTTTAAAATGATTTATTGTTGTCGATGTTGTTAGTATTGTCAGTCTGGTGGCATCAACATATGCATTCGCTGTGATCACAGTATGATCTGACTAATTCACAGTCAAATTGGTTTCAATTACTTACTGTCATAGACGTTTTTTCATTTGTAACATTTTGTGAAGAAGTGTTTTGAATGTTGATTTTTAAATGTTTATAATAATAAAAATAAAAGGATAGAGCTGCTGAGTGGTGGAGGAGGATAAATTTACCCTATCTTTGGTCTCATTTATTGTTTTTATTTTTCCTATATTTTCCTTATTTTCAAATCAAAATTCCTTTATTTTCAAATCAAAATTCCTATATTTTCAACACCATTCCTACATTTTTGTCATTGAAAGACACTTGATGCCCAGAGCTTAATAATATTAATGAATGTTACAGGTTTCGTTATGCTCATGGCAAATCATCTGTGTGCGATTTTTGTGCATTTGCTCATTATTAAGGTTGGGGTCATTGCGTTTAGGGGTGACTATCTCAGTTGTGCATCCCGCATAAAATACTGTTCACTTTGGGTGTGAGTAATTGATTAAGTTACATTGCTTTTTGGAATCTAAATTTTTTTTTTTTTTTTTTTTTTTACCTGATTACATTTTGTATACACCTGCTACATCACAAACCTGGACCAAATTATGATGTTGTCCATATGTCCTTCTGTTACCGGTTTGGTTTCTGCACAATAACATTAGTTGTCCACCATCTACACTTACCAAACTTTGTGGATGGCTCACACTTGGGACAGGTAAGAACCCTATCAATTTCAGGCTCAAAAACTTAAAGGTCAAGGCCACAATGACTGAAAGAAGGAAAGTGGTTTCTGCACAATAGCTAAAGTTTTCCACCATCTACAGTTCCCACTTTTTGTGGATAGCTTGCACTTGGAGCAAGGAAGAAACCTATTGATTTTGGGATCAAAAGGTTGAAGGTCAAGGCCACTGTGCACTTTGGGTAAGGATCAGCCATATCAATTTTGGGGTCAAAATATTAAAGGCTAAGGTCACTGTGACTGAAAGACAAAAAATGATTTTTGCACAAGAGCATTTGTTCTCCATCATCTACAGCTACCAAACTGGCTTGCATTTGGGGTAAGGAAAAACCCTATCAATTTTGGGTCAAGAGGTCAAAGGCCAAGGTCACTGTGACTGAAATAATGAAAAGGTTTCTGCACTATAACATTAGTTCTACATCACATACCTGGCCCAAACTTTGTGGATGGCTTGCTCTTTGTGTATAAAAGAAGTCTCTTTATTTTGGGTCAAAAGATCAAAGGTCAAAGACACAGTGACTGAAAGAAAAGAAATGGTTTCCACAGAATAATACAAGTTCCACATTGCAAATCTGGACCAAACTTTGTTGATGACTTACACTTGGGGGAAGGAAGAAGCCTGTCAGTTTTGGGGTCATATGGTCAGATGTCAAGGTGACTTTGACTGAAAAAAGAAATGTGGGTGTCTGCAAAAAAATTTCAGTTATCTATAAAGAAGACTATTAAACACGGGGCAGGCGTATAATGTACTGTTCATAGTATTCTTGTTTCTTGTAGGAGAGTGATGCTGAGACCTGCTTATACAGGACAAATGGAGACAAAGAGTTATCCTTCATTGCCTTCAGATTTGACTTCCAGGAAAATGTGTAAGATGACCAGCGGTCCAGTTTGATGTTTTATAATGTACCAGTTGTCAAGCCCACCTTGACAGAAGCTCAACATAGTGATCACTTTGACATCTGAGTGGATTTCTGTATATCTGTCCATCCTTCCATTAATATGTCAGTCTATATCCTCAGTGTTAAATTATTGTACTTTCCTTTTATTTAAATACCATATTATATCACCATCTTCCGATGTGGAATGTAATTCAGGGATGGGCTCAACATGCAGACCATGGCCAGCTTCTTGTTTTATAGATACCTGTGAAAGTTGTGATAGCATTTTATGGCAGTTTGGCATCCACCCAGTTTGCTTTCTGCATAATAAATGAAGTTCTACTGGTGTCCTACCAGTTGCAACCAGTTCTCGTCATGGTTCTCAAAAGCACATATTTTAAAATGTAACTTACTTATGCCTTTTCTTAGGTTTTAGTGCTGTTAAAAAAAGTTTGAATAGCAAAAATCAGCATCAACATGTAAACTCACTTCTTCAGATATGTTATCTGATCATAATACATTAGGAGTACATCCACTAGCTTGCAAGTCCAACCCTCCCAAGCTTGCTATCTATCATAATACATTAGGAGTACATCCACTACTTTGCAAGTCCAGCTCTCCCAAG
Organism: Margaritifera margaritifera; assembly: GCA_029931535.1. Lineage (NCBI taxonomy): Eukaryota > Metazoa > Mollusca > Bivalvia > Unionida > Margaritiferidae > Margaritifera > Margaritifera margaritifera. Next base: position 968,366 of record JAQPZY010001442.1, read on the forward strand.
CTTGTTATCTATCATAATACATTAGGAGTACATCCACTACTTTGCAAGTCCAGCCCTCCCAAGCTTGTTATCTGATCATAATACATTAGGAGTACATCCACTACTTTGCAAGTCCAGCCCTCCCAAGCTTGTTATCTATCATAATACATTAGGAGTACATCCACTAGTTTGCAGGTCCAGCCCTCCCAAACTTGTTTTTAGCAACAAGAGTGCTAGAAGTCATCTGCCAACCTAGGTGGAAGTCAGGCATGGGTGATCCCCCCTTGAATAGAGGAAATGGTGCCAAATCTCACCCATACTTTAGTCACTACTTCCGTTTGTGCTAGGAAGCATGTTCTTTTTGGAGACCTCACAAAACCAATTTCCACCTGTGCCTTTTCACTATTTGAGCAATTTTAAAGTTTTCTCACACAGGTAAATATACTCCAGGTATATTTCTATTTCTCACTCTGCTCCATCATAGATGAAGAATTCACACTTTGTCTAATGTCATCTTATAAAATACATGTCACCACCATTTTAATTACCTGCCCTAAGATCTACAGTACATCATTTCATCTCAGCACTCGACCTGGTATCTGAATTCTGTCAAGTAAATGTCTAGTGTTACATATTGTAAGGTTGTTCATATAATTATTTTGGACATTTGTGTTTGTCATTAGCATCCTCTTTACAAGTGTCGACACAATGGGCAGAACATAGTACTTTGGTTCAAACGTTCTAAGCTGGCAGAAGATAACCATTTCACCTGTCTCAGTTGTATAGGGTACAATTCAAATTGTGATTGCAACATATGCATATGATGGTCAGAAATTATATTGGCAACCATCATGGCCAAACATATTAATCGGGCAAGTGAGAGAGTGAGGAAACACATCAGCAAAGATGCAGACTCCATTTGTATTGCAGAAGATGCCACCTCATTTAACATCTTCCTATAAGCAGAGACATTGAAGGCAGAGAGCTCACTGGCGCAGAAGAAAATCAAGCAGGCTACATCATCACTAGCTTCACATACAGCTCCAGTCCCATCTTACCTCCACAACAGGAACAGGTCTTCAAGGGCCAGTACCATCTTTTTATGGCATCCTGTCTGGACCAGTGATGGACATGCCAACACATTCCGGTACTGGTTATGGTGATCTGTTACGGGATAGCCAGTACTGAACTTGGGCATTAGATGTTAATTGGCTACAGATAAAACCAGCTTCAAGACAGCCTCACCATATGCTTGTGTTCCTGGGACTTGTTACGGTGATCTGTTGTCTTGATATACCTAGTCCTGGCTTCTTGAAAGAGATAGTGCCCAACATGTGGAATTGCCAGTCCCATCACCTGCTCTGACTCAGACTTCCTGTATTTCTGGTACCAACATCAAAGAACGAATGGCCTCTATTCAGTACCGGCCTCCTGAAAGCATTGTGGATTGACACCAGACAGTTCCAGCACAGTCCCCAGCTCCATAACAAGCTGGCACTGTCTATGGCAATGATCAAGTCCCATTTGTTTGGTACCATTCCTGGACCACTGATAATTCACTAGTGAACATCTGGAAACAACAGTGTCACAATTTGGTGCAACATCCAGTCAAGTTCACTTTGTCTGGCTTTGCTCGTTTCATCATTGGCATCACAGGACGTGTCAGTGACACCCCATTCTTATGTGTTTGAGTCAGTGACACCCCATTCTTATGTGTTTGAGAACTTGCACTCACAAACACTGTCTTCCATACTTGATCTGACAATGTCCAGAGAGGACACAGCCTTCCACACATTGATCAAATAAGTTTTCTGGCTTCAGCTGCCTGAGTTTTGCCCTCCTTCTCTATTGCCATTGTTGGCAGCTTGCAAAGTTCCTGTATATGTTGATCTATTGGCCAAGAAAGACTGGCCAACATTCAAACAGCTACAACAGTCTAGTCGAGCTGCCAACTTATCACATTGTTTAGAGAGGCAACTTTAAGACCCAAGTGTCAAAAGACCTTTTATTTTGCAGCAACAACTCCCATAAAATTTTGACAAGGCATTATATAAGATGTAAATGCCTGTTTATCAGACAGAGGTTCCAGCCATCGACAGAGATGTTGCAGGCCTGGGAATGTTAAAACCTACATTGGTTCATATGGACCGGAAGTCCTTTCTCGACACACAACAACTGTTTCAAAATGTCATTGTGGTAGGATCAATGCTTAAGTTGGTATTAGTGGCTATATTTCAGCAATCTAATCACAGCCTGACTTCATCTGTTGATAACCCCACTGGTCATGCTTGGGTGTCATTCTCTCAGATGGCACATGTTCTAAAAAGAGCAGCATAACACACTTGCCAATTCCATAACAGTGGCAGTGAATTACAGCTTGCAGAAAGAGATGCCTTTCTCTCCACACCTGCCTTTCTTATGGAACACAATAAAACCACACATAGATCACACCCACTGCTGTCCAACCTGCTCTTCCATGGTCATGTAGAGGAAGTTCAGAAACATGTTGCCAAAGAGGTCAACCTTGCACAGGCCCAATGTCTTAGAGCTCAGCCTCCATTTCAGACTAGAGACTAGAGAAACAGAAGGAACTCCTGGGCAATGCCAAATGGGAAAACAGTCCTACAAACCCTTTTCTCAGACAAGAGCACAGTTTCCAAGGGCCACTGATGACAAAAAGTGGGGAGATAAGGATTGTTTCCATCCCAGTTTCTCTCTCCATCAGTCTCCATCCAGCAGAACATGATGCCATGCTCACACTACCCCATTTCACACATCTCGGTGGTCTTGGTGGGGAGACTCAAACACTTTGACATGGAATGGGAAAGACTTCAATCAGATAATCTGTGGGTCTTACAAATCATATTGGAGGGCCTACAGATTAAGTTCAGTGTCCATGCCCCAAAGTTAATGGCTTCATTTGCTACAGATGTCCTAAGAAATCCATTCAGAGCCAGTGTTCTGCAGGGAGAGACAGACAATCTCCTCACAAAAAGGGCAGTAGAGATTATTAAAAATGTAAACTGACAGGGGTTTTACTCGAGACTATTCTTGATGCCAAAGGCCAAGGGCACACTTCAGCCAGTCATGGATCTAAGCTCTCTCAACCTTTCATTCAGGCACCATGGTTAAGAATGGATCAGAATGGAGACTAAAAGAGGAGCAAGATTTCACAATCTGCTCAGATATTCAAGATGTTTACCTCCTCCATATTCCAGTCCATAGGGATATGGTATACCAACTCAGGGCACTCCATTTTGGTCTGAACATCAGTCCTGGGTATTCACGAGAATTATGGACAGTGTTGTGTCACACTTCAGAGCCACCTCCACATCACTGACTTCTTACTACCTGGATGACATTCTGCAAAAACACCAGGTGAGTTATAGTCTTGATCATAGTGTGAAATCCCTTGTTTCACTTCTGTTCCTCCTTGGATTTCTTGTCAACAAAAACAAATCTGATATCGTCCCATCCCGAGATTTTACCCACTTGGGTATGGAGATCAAAATGCATGTGAACATGGTCTGTCTTTCTCAAGAATGTGCCCTGAAAATCATTCAACGGTGTCTACTATTCTCTCCTCAAAGAGTCGCATCTCAGCCTGGACATTTTTTTGCCTATTGGGTCTCATTGCGGCAGCGGGTTTTATCATCTTGGTTCACTTGTTTATGAGACTATTGCAAATGATTCTCTTGTCCCATTGGCGACCAAAGCTTTCCCCACTGATCAAGCAATCCCAGTTTCGGATACATAAAGTCCCATCTTAGCAAATCGGGGAACCTCACCTGGCTTATGGTGGGTATTCCCTTGCAGATTCAGCCTCCGGGAATTAGGGAATTATGATCTGCATGAAAGACAGCACAGAAGGCTGCAGTGGTGCGCACCTGCTACGCTCATTTCAGGAAGTCACTGGGGTGTGGCCACTTCATGAGCATTCACTACACATCAGTCATCTGGAGATGAAGACTAGTGAATGCATTTCAATTTTGACAGGAGACGCTGTCTGGAAAGGGAATTCTCTCCTTTCCAACAACCCCACTGTGGTAATTTACATCAGAATGCAAGGGGGAACCAAATCCCTAGACGTCTGCCTTCTCATTTGGGATTTTTTAAGGTGGTGTCATCATCAACAACTCAACATCCAGTCCTCCACATTCCTGGCAGGCTTCATTGTCTTGTCAGAATCAGCTAATTCAAACTGAATGGTCAGTTCACCCCCAGTATTCAGATGAATCTGCACCCACTGTTGTCAACACTTGTGCATCTATTTGCAACAACATGGAATGCAAAGCTACCCACCTTTGATGGCAGTCAACGCCTTTCCATGAACTTGAACAATCTGGATCCCTCCAGCCTCTCTGATCCATAAAGTCTTGCAGAAAATAAGGGAATCAGAGTGACGTCTGGTCCTGATTGCTCCCTTCAAATGGAAGAAGTCATGGATAGATGATCTATTAAACTTAGCAGTGGAAATTCCCATAAAAATCTTGGTCTCTCTTTGCTTGCATGCCCAAGCAACTGTAAATGCTGGTGTTTCATCCAAACCTGGAATTGTTGAACCTGCATGCCTGGCTCATATCAAGCAAGCTTTGGGGGGAAAACAATTCTCAGAACAAGTAGTGAACAGTATCACTCGGGGAAGAAGGCTTACCACTTTGAAAGCATATGAAGGGAAGTGGAGAGTTTTCTACCAGAGGTTCAATTGGAAACATGTGACCCCATTAAAAGCCTCAATACCACAAATAGCTAATGTTCTCTTTGGGTTTTTGAAGAGAACAAGTTAACCCCCATCACTAAAAAAGGCTACCATTCAACAATCTCAAACACAGTTTGTTATCATGGAAGGGAAGATATTGACCCAAAACAAAGACCTCTCCAACCTTCTTGTGAACTTTGATTTGTCTCTACTGAAGGCTTTAGCACTGTATCTGGTGGTTTTGATATGGCTGAATAAATCATGCTTTGAACCTGTGTCTGGAATCTCCTTGACTCACCTCATGTACAAAACCTGCTTCCTAGTCATTCTAGCTACAGCAGGCAGAATCAGTGAGATACCTTGTAGGTTGATCCGAACTATCTGCAGTTCCATTGATTTCACTTACGACAGCACCTGCATTCATTGCTAAGAACAGGCTCTCCTTTGTTGTGAAACCTCGTTCTTTGTTGGACCCTTAGCCTCAAGGGCATCTATAAGACCCCATTAGGGCTTTGAAGTGGTACCTGAAGTGAACCGAACCAGTGAGAAAAGGGATATCTCATTTATTTCAACCATTGAAAGAAGGAAACTATATCACAGCTCAAGCTCTATTGTCTTGGGTACAATGGGTTATTCACTCTGCATATAAAGACCTAACCCAAAACCAAATGAGTTTCTTGCGTATATCAGCTCACGAGGTTAAGGCAGTCACCACCAGCATAGTCTTTGATTGTAACTGTTCCCAAACTGACTTCCAAGCCGTGGGATGGAGGGCAGAGATGACTTTTTCTAGCTTTTACCTCGGAGACCTTTCATTTCAAAGGACTCAATTTGACCCTAAGCAGGAACACAACAGGCTACATTCCCAGGTCTTTCAGCAGCTTCACAATGACACGGCCACTTGACTTCTGGATTTGTGTGCATGTGTGGGGGGGTAATTTTCCCTCTCAAGCCCATATGTCTCACGAGATTTTAAGCTGCTTAATGTACATAAGGGGACCGGAGATTGGTCCTTTTGGGGGGTAAGGGGATGTAACTCCCTCCACCTTTTACCTATTTTCCCAATTTATTCTGATTGGGTAACATAAATTGAAGAAATAACCATTTTTTTTTAGTAAAATATCTTTCTTCAAATAATTATTCTTTCTTCCCAATCATAATATGGGCACACCCTCCCAGTTTCCTCACAGTTACATTTAAAAACCCTGAGAGAGCATACATATCTGCTCCAGTAGTAACTGAAGTATGGACAGGATTTGATGTCAGTCCTGCTATTCAATGGGAGATCATGCTTGATCTTTCTCCTTATATCATCAACAATAAATTATTTACAAAATACTTTTAAAACTCAGTGAAGTCTATTCATCTGGCATGTTCAGGTTATTTTGTAGGTACAGTTGATGATACTCATACCTGTCAAACTAGCAAAGAGCTGGCTCTGTCATGTAAGAATATATGCATTCATCAGCCCAAGAAGTCTATTGATCTGGGGGTCATTACATTGAAGGTCAAATTCATTTTCATTTTAAATAGTAGGGGGTACTTGAACAAAACTATTATATCAGGGTCCCCTTTGCTGCAAATGGTATTTTTGTTTTGAAAACAATATATGTTCTTTTAAAGTTATTTCTCTAAATTAGACATCTTATGAGGCATATTGCAAATTCAGTATTATTTGTGGAATACCAATGTTTGTGGATTTTGTGGTTGCTACAATTAATGCAATTAAAATCCAGCAAACAGTTATCATCTGTGAAGCAATAGGACCACATCCTCAATCCATGAATTTAAGTTCAAAAAAATTTTGTTTGTAAAACCATAAAAATTGATAGACACACAAAAATAAATAAATTCACTGAATTTCCTGAAATATTTATAAACAAAGATATATGTAGTAAAGATAATGAGCTCAGTTGTGCCTGAATAATTGTAAATTAATTTAATACTGGTTTCCGCTTTGTTTAAAGATAGCACTGGTAATAAATGATACAGCTTACCGTATATACTCGCGTATAAGACGATACCAACTGCAAACTGCATAGACCCAGATCTGCCATCGTATAATGGGCCGGCAGATCAGGGTCTATGCAGTTTGTAAGGACTAATCAGTAGAACAAACAACATAGACCCTGATCTGCCGGCACCTTATGCAATGGTAGATTAGAGTCTATGTTGTTTACATTTGAACTCTATTTATACGCGAGTATATATGGTATCATTCTTGATGGAGTGTTAAACATATGCTTTGCAATAGATTCGCTTCCTAAATTGCTTAGTGCACCTGACTCACAATCAGGAGGGGCAAGTTTGAGTCATACCATTGGATCAACCCAGGTTGGCTGCTCTGGTGAGTGTCCATAGACAAGGCACTTTACTCTACTTGCTTATTTTCGGTATGACCTTCATTTGACCTTGCTGTACATCAAAAGCAAGTAAACAAACTGTTACACAAATCCTCCTTTAACTTTTCCTAATTTTGTGTAGTTGAATGAGAAACAACAGATATCGCCCATAGTTTTCAAGTCGATGTATTTTATTTCATAAAGAATGTGGATAAAAATTTTATGTAACTATATCAAGTGAGAGTACATTTTTTCATTCATATTCCACTTAAAATTCTGAGCATCACAATTTTATTTTTCTTGTCAGGCAAAATTTGCAGCTTGCCTCATGCTGCTGTATAGGGGATTTTTTCAGCCATGAAAAAGAGAGTTAACATTACTAAGGAAGTGCAATTTTTTTTCTCACAAATTTCAGGATTCATATTGAAAGAAGAGGGAAGGATGTAAAGAACCTCATCATCACAAACCGACCTGGTAGTGATAAATCAGAAGTACCAAATAACACTGAAACAGATGATGTGATCACCACCATACCTCTACAGAAAAACAGTGGATTCTACAGTGCTTATGTAATGACTAATGACTTATAACTAATCTGATCATGTTGTATACAGTATTGATTTCTTAGAAATGTCAAAACAATGATGACTAATTCAATTAACTGTATAATTTACACTATTTACTTTAAGGATGTATTTCTAAATTCAGGGTTGGACAAATAATAATGATATAGGAATTTGAAACATATGTAAGATACAGTATTTAAGCACATTCATTGTCTAAGTGGGCATATGCAAAATTAAAATTAAGTGACATTTTTTCTCTTTAATCCAGCAAAATAATTGCCATCATTTCTCCATTGAATACCTTGTTATCTTCTGAATCCAGCCTTCCTGAAAAGATGAAAAATTAGTCTTTCATCTTTATATCGTAGAGACAAAGGGAAGTAACTCTTAAATATTACCTCCCCTTGCCCCACTAGGTTGCCACCTGTCTACCGGATGTTTACTAGTTTAAATTTTTGCTTGAGACTGGTAACAACATTCTCTGTGACGTCCAGAATCCATTTAAATTTTTTTAACTTTTTCTGGCCGTCCAGCATCAAACATTTGTGTTTTACTCAGTCTTGGTTTTGTTACACTTGGTGCTAACTTTATTTTTGATTTTTTTACAGAATTATTCATATTTGGCTACTCATGAGTTGACTTGCTCTTTGACAGCAAGTCATGCATGTCAGCCGTGTTTACATGAGTACTTCTGATATTGAATAGTAGACACTGCAATTTATTCATTCATTTATCTCCTAGATGTTTCTCTTTGTCAGTTTCACCTAGCTTGTGTTTATTTATTGTATCTTTCGTCTTTTTCTCTCTCTCTGTCTTTTCAGGTGAAAATGACATCCAAATGCAAAAAGTGCACAAGGTTCAGGGTCAATGAAAACACTAATGAGATGTGTCTTGCATGTACTAAGTACTCTGCCACTCCAAACAGTGTCTGCAGTACGTGTTTCTGAGGGGTGTGGTATAATGTTTTGAGAAAACAGCTCAAGAGCAGGGAGAATGTGATCTAAGTCTTTGGACACGGACATTCTTAGCCGTCACATGAATTTGGCATTGATGGCAAGTGTCATGGGGGATCCCATGATGGTGGCCCCACCCCCTGTGAAGATTCTCCCCTGTAGTGCCCATGGCTGTGGTTACTTTGGACACCATGGAAGTTGTTACGCTGGACCCTGTTTACTTGATGTTGGAGTCTCAGATGCGCTGACTAATCCAACAGGAAGCATTTGAAATGCTGGCTTCTGGTGAGTTTGCTTTAAGGTTATCATCCTGCCTTTTTACAGGCAAACTGGAGAACATGGGGGAAAATATCCTACCTTACACATAGACTGAGTGCCTGTTAGACAATCTGATTTTGCCAGCCTCTGTAATATTGTAGACCCATACCAGCCATCTCATGATGTCCTGGCTGCAGACCCATCCAGCCTGTCTACAAGTTTGCCAATTAGAGATCAGTGCTGTCGGACTGTCACACTGCTACCAGTAAATAGATCAGTCTGCATCAGCCTGTTATGGTTTCTCGAGTGCCTGGTCTATCCATCCATTCATTCATTCAGCTGTCTGATCAAGGGGCATCACATCTCACCAGCCTTCCATACTGTACCAGCCACACACAGCATGCCAACTGTCTGCCTTGGATCAGACAGGCTCAGCTTTGCTGGCTTATCCACTGGGCAGGTTGCAAACCACTAACAAAGTGGATGTGGTGTTTTCTCTTTCTTGTTGTATGCAATATGATGCAGATGAAGAGGATAACCACGCTGGTGAAGAAGGGAGCAAACTCTCTTTGCTGCCAGACTCTGATCCGACTATGGAACGGCCAAAATTCAGCTTCAAGGTGGCAATCAAAGATCAACAATCATTCAATCAAAAATCAATATCTTGTCTCCATCTGATTGCCCACCCCCAACCTGTGCTGAATAAGACATATAACACTATGGTTTCTGTTGATGCTCATGAGGACAACAAGCACCCAATTGTTCTGAATTCTTCCACAAGTGTCAAAGATCATGGAAATTTCCTTGCACTTGTCTGACAAAATCCGAGACCCCGGTAATGTCAAGGCTTTTTTCTTGGTAAGTCAACTGCTGGCAATATTCTCACTGCATTGGTACCAGTTCCTTTTGTGAATGTACCACATGGACGTACCAAGTCTGGATAAAGATATTTCGGTAGTGGATATATCTGTCCCTTTGTTCTGTGAAATTGACAGACTGGTGTTTAATGCCATGTCTAAACTTATGATGAACAATGTGATAACTTCCTCTGTGCTAGATTTGGCATCCTAGGTCATTTTCCACAGCATAGTTATAGAATTTTTTTTATAGTAAATTATGTTTTTCCTAGAATACTTACCCCAATTACATTGCTATCAATGCCTCCCACCCTTCCCCATGATGCGAGCATCCTGTTGTTGGTTTTGCATAAGCTTAAACTGCAACATCTGGTAGATAGGTGGCCACCTAGTGGGGGCAAGGGGAGGTAATTTGGAAGTTACCTCCCTTTGTTTATGTGATAGATAAAATGCAGTACTGGTATAGGGTTGTGAGGGTCCTCGCGACCCGGAGTATTAGAAAAACTGATCTAGAGCATTTGAACCATTCCATATATTAAAATTCTGATGAATGATAATGTCAAATTCCAATTTTCATATCGTTATTACAGACCGATGAGAATGGCTGTGAGAGGTGTGATCCTTGTCTCACCTGGAAACCATAGGCAAGTCAATAGGTATCACTTTTCTGACAGCGTTGTTGTTGCTGTTGGCAAAGGCATCAGCAATAAGTTTTTGCATGGACCTCAGTGTCTCTGACACTCTGTTGAATTTACAGTCAAGAAACTTAATGGGTGTTACTTATCAATGGAGGTTCTACTCATCACAAGCAAAAGATGGCAACTTTTACCTACTTTTCACACTTAGTGGTTAAGTGTTTGTATTGAGCTCAGTTTCTCTTATGCTTTTGCTCATACAGTAATGAAACTTGATGGGTGCATTAATCTCGAAGAGTACTTCTTACCAACAAAAATAGTAGATCACAGTAACCTACTTCTCTAGCTATGACCATATATACTCACATATAAGCTGGGTCCAAATGCAAACAACATAGACCCTGATCTGCCGTTGCATAATGGACCAGCAGATCAGGGTCTATGCTGTTTCTTCCGCTGATTAGTCCTTACAAACTGCATTGACCCAGATCTGCCAGTGCATAATGCGCTGGCAGATCAGGGTCTATGCAGTTTGCAGTTGGTAACAGCTTATATGAGAGTATATACAGTAAGCTCTAATGACTTTGCGAGGTTTGTGGATTATGTCATGACGGAGAAGGTGAGACATTGCATTCTGTTGAATTCTTTTAAACTGTCCGCTCTTTTATTTGTATTTTTATTACTTTTACTTATAGTAGCAAAAGCTTTATAAAGACATCACAGGTTTACAGCAGTAATTAGTATCTTACATTATCATACCTATTAAAACCTTTTTGCTTGTGAAGGCAAATTTGTCTTGTCTGCAATGATTGTATTCCATGACTGAATCATATGATTATATGTACTGTGTCCATTAACACTTTTCTGCAACTTAATTCAGATATAAGGCAAAGATATGGTTCCAGACATTTTTGACATCATCTTTTTATGTTTAAAAAAACACAGCATAGTTATAGAAAATTAATGATTTCACAAACACTGATCCAGTTCTTTTTCTTGGGGTACAAGATTTATAAGATTGGAAGTGGCACATGGTCTGAGGTTAAATGTCCAAGTCAGTTAATAGAGTGACAGACATTGCAGTCTAGATCACAGAGTTCAAGTTTTTAAAATTATTTATTTAAGTTCCTGGTTTATACGACGATGGAAGGAATGTACAGGCTTTACTTTTACAATTGTCATGGACTGATCAACACGGTGGAGTCGTCAAGTATTGACCTAACAGTAAGTATGCATTATTTGTGTATTTTGTTTGGAGTACATTTAACATGACTTTCAGTTCATTGATAGTGGTGGAAGTTGGTGGGCTTCAAAAATCCAGGAGGAAAACCATTTTTATCACATGACGAATGTGTTATATAGGTTAATATGCCCATATAATATTTTTTTTAACATGTATCATTATACCTCAAGACATCACAAGTAACATCAACACATCATGTGTGGCAAAGGCATAGTGACCGAGGATTTTGAATTTATTTCAAAGTCATTTTACTACTCTATTTCTGTGGTTTAATGAAGTAAACTCAGTATTTTTCATCATGTGGTAAATGAAATTTTACATTTGTGCTAAGTTCAAATGAAAAACGTATAAAACTCGGTGAATAATTTCATTTGAAATGAGCACATGCATAAGAACTTCTAAATTCTTGAAATGCAGTCACTAATCTTTCCCAATTACCCTCTCGATGTTGATTAATTATTATTCTGGTTTATGCTTGTTTTGCAATTACATGCATGGATGGTCAGTATGTGCTTTTTTCCCTGTGGAAGGATGACCCCTGCTGTTTAATTTTCATGGATGGTCAGTATGTGCTTTTTTCCCAGTGGAAGGATGACCCCTGCTGTTTAATTTTCATGGATGGTCAGTATGTGCTTTTTTCCCTGTGGAAGGATGACCCCTGCTGTTTAATTTTTATGGATTTCTAACCATTATATCTGTGATATTACCCCTATCCCACCCTTAGTCTCCCTTTACAAGAAGACCCAGCAGTTTAGGCCAACCGTCTTATCACATTCTATCAAGCTGATGATTAATTAATGATCATCCAAATATGTTTCAAGAATGCTATTCATTGTTTTGAGTCCATAAAATACAGGTCATTTGTAATGGATCAAGGAACAACCTAACATATAATTTCACTTCTTTATACTTTGTTCTAGGTGAATCTTGTCGAGCACAATGATGGAAATTTCCTTTCAGCAGGAGAGATGCCCATCCCTTTTCTTTACTTTATCTCGACTGCTGTGTATTTGGCAGCAGCATTACTATGGGCAGCTGTGCTTCACAGATGCAAGTAAGTATTGAAGTTATATGGTACTACACTCATTTTCTCTACTGGTCAAAGACTCGAAGAGTTTGTGTAATTGTTCACACCTTGTACTTGACATCTAATTGTTACTTCTGAATTACTGTGTGGATGTTATTGAATCGTGACATACTTATTCATACTAAAGTCTTCTTGGACTTGAACAAAAAATTGCTGTGGGGATGTTCATGAATCTTGACATACACATTCATACTAAAGTCTTTTTGGACTTGAAAAAAAAATTGCTTTGGGGATGTTAATGAATCTTGACGTACACATTCATACTAAAGTCTTCTTGGACTTGACCAAAAAATTGCTGTGGGGATGTTAATGAATCTTGACATACACATTCATACTAAAGTCTTCTTGGAGTTGAACAAAAAATTGCTGTGGGGATGTTAATGAATCTTGACATACACATTCATACTGTGGGGATGTTAATGAATCTTGACCTACACATTCATACTAAAGTCTTCTTGGACTTGAAAAACAAAAATTGCTGTGGGGATGTTAATGAATCCTGACATACACATTCATACTGTGGGGATGTTATTGAATCTTGACATACACATTCATACTAAAGTCTTCTTGAACTTGAAAAAAAAATTGCTGTGGGGATGTTAATGAATCTTGACATACACATTCAAACTGTGGGGATGTTAATAAATCTTGACATACACATTCATACTGTGGGGATGTTAATGAATCTTGACATACACATTCATACTGTGGGGATGTTAATGAATCTTGACATACACATTCATACTTAAAATCTTCTTGGACTTGAATCAAAAAATTGATGCACCTCCTCTATCCAACATGACTTTCTGGTAATAATAATGATTGTGGTTATTGATTTTGTTGACACATTGGGGTTGTTATTTCCAGGTTTTGTTGTTGTTTATTGTCATTTAAAATATACAATGACAACAGAATGTGCTAAATGCAAGAAATTTAAGATTGGGCAGGACAATAATGACACCTGCTTTGGTTGCACAAAATGCACATCAACATTACCTTAAAGTGTTTGCAGTTCATGGTCATAGGGAACATGCCCACGGTGCTGTGGAAAAGTTTAAAGGAAGAGAGAGATGGGCAAAGTTGAAGTATTCTCCGCCAAAAAATATCATTTATGGGTTTCTGTATAGGGCATGCTGTGATAGTACAACCCTATCCTAAGATTCTTTAAGCCATGCTGCCAGTGACTGTCATGTCTGGCCAGCTAAAGACGGAGAATTAAGCGGATGCGTCCATGCTAAACCCAACCAAAGCATTGCTCAAGTGACAGAGGAGGAGACTTATTAAGGATATGACTTCTCAGTTGTTAGCTTCTGGGGAGTTTCTGTCCCTCAATGGACCTGCCAACACTTAAGATTTTATTGCAAGTCTTACTGAAATGACCCTTAGATTACTTACTTACAGAATACTAGCAAGAAATACAAAAAAGATCAATCATTGCAGTCAAATCTGGATATTGGCTTGTCCAGGTTTGGTCCAATTTGGGTTTTATATTAGATTCTGTGGAGTTAGTCAGGGAACCAGATTAACTTTACAGAAGTATCTCAATCTTCCCATGCTTTTTATTGAAAACATCTGAATGATCAAGTCAGCCTCTTCAAAAGTTAAAACAATCAGCATAGAAATATAAAAAGGAATAATCTTGGCCATGCTTGGAAAAAAGCAGGAGGGCCAACAATTACATTTACTTGACATCCTATGCTTAAAGAATTTTTTTCCATACATAGGCCCAGGGTAAGTGAATTTAAAAAGACCCACTTGCCCAGACTTAAAATTCACTTGCCCGACAAGGTCATATTTTTTTACTATTATTTTGACACACCCACTCCCTCCCAAAAATGAAATGGTCAGTCTCATATGCTTCTGATATTGTTCATGAGATTAAACCCATGTTCACATTCTGCTATAGAGGGGCTCACAACTACCGGTAACGTAATTTAGAACAATTGCACAATTTCTACATGCTCAGTTGTGGAATTCTGAATAATTGTGGCACACACCACTGCTTGTAATCTCTGACTGTATACACTAAGCTTTGCCTTCATGTAGATTACACTGTATTTCATTGTGATCTGTAGGGATGTGTATTTAAGGGCCTTGGAGTAGTTTTATTTTCTGAATGCTGCAAAAATCTCTATAAAAGTTGAAAACAGAAATGAAGTTGGAGAGGCATTGGTCTTTTTTATATCAATCGGTGAAAACAGTAGCATCTAGTTTCATAATTAGTTCATGTGATAGTACTGTGGATGTGTCACAATTACAGAAAACACTCACTCCATATCAATAGAATCAGCGGCTACCAACTCTTTGAACTAAATGGATTAAAGTGTAATGTAATTATCTGAGTTACTTTAGGGTGAAAAACATTGTATTGTAAAAGTCTCAATGTTATAGATCAGGGGTGTCAAACTCATTTGCTATGGCATGCCAGATTTAATATAAATATTAATAAATACTAATAAATAATGAGTCTGGCGGGGCGTATCTGGCCCGTTGGCCATATGTTTGACACCCCTGGTATAGATATTGATCGATATATTCATAATGTTTGCATTAACTGCATCAGTCTCAGATCACACTTCTGAACTTTTTAGTTGAACATAATGTTTGCATTCACTGCATCAGTCTCAGATCACACTTCTGAACTTTTCAAAAGCATGTTTTCAAAGTCAACAATAGCAGTACATGATATTTTGTTACATCTGACTGAAAAATTGGTCTGATTTACAGAAAAAATTGACTGCCTTACTGAGAAGGTCTTGTTAGGGTTGGGAGGTCTACCTCTGTTCATTATATCTTTGCAATACAGACTTGGAATTGACAGGAGATTTTTCTTCCAAGTTTTGGCAGCCCAGTGGGCATAAGCCCCTCTGCATACATGCGCATTGTGCCTGGTAGTCAGAGTGCATGGAGTATAATACTGACCTCACTGACATGTTCTTTCAGCTGTTGTTGCCACCTGTCACCATTCCGTTTGCTGACCAGCCAGTCCAGCCAGCTGTACACACTGAATAGTGACCAGAGTTCACTAGTGTCAGTGGGCCATACCAACTTCCATACAGTTTGTTGCAACCTTGATTTGGTGCAACAAGATGCCTTTCTCTGCTCACTGAAGCTGCATCACTCATTGGCCCTACACTCATTGCCAGGATGTGCAGCAGCAGGCAGTGTGCAAGAACTGCCCCCCCATCCCTACTTAGCCCCCCTTCTGGCTTTTCATCAACTTTAATCTCTGCCACAACGGAGACCCGATTGTAGGCAGAGGGAGAGATGGCTGAATCCCACTCAACAGCAGCAGTGTTGACCACAACCCAATTTCAGATGACAACAGACTTCTATGTCTTGGAGGCACTATAATGAAGGGACAGGAAACCAAGTTTTTTCTTCGCCAAGCCTCCCAACAATTGTCAGTGACTTATTATCCCAACAACCTGTCAAAAATCTAACTGCAGACATCAGATTTCTACATTTTATTTCAGTCTTTGATCAACCTTTTTATGATCCAAGTTGTTCTGGGGTTCTTTGGGTATTGTTTTTCCAAGCCTCTCCTCTTTCATGTAACTCTTCCATGACGGAGATTCTGGCTGATCCTGGGAAGGCAGAAATTTTTTGCTGAAGGAGATCAGTTCTATACTCTCACAACAAAAGGTTGAGATCATTTGCAAACCAAAAACTCTCCAGTTTTTTTTCCAAGGCTTTTTCTGGTTCCAAAAGCTAATGGCAAATGCAGAACAGTGATAGATCTTAGCTGACTCAACAAATACATAACCACACCAAAAGTCAAGATGGAAACATCACGGTCAGTATGGCTTTCCATCAGAAGGGATGAGTTTGTGACCAGTCTCGATCAGACCTTCACATACTTCTGTATTCTCTTCCATCTAGCTTCAAAGTTCCTTCAGTTTCAATTCCAAGGAGCAGTTTACCAATTTCATACTCTGCAATTTGGTCTCAGTCTCAGCCTATGGGCATTTACAAAAACAATCAACTGCATTATCTCCCTTTTCATGTCTTCCTTGTCAACAGTGACTGAAGAAAAAACACATGGTGAATTATTTGATTTTATTGAAGGACATGAACAGCCTTATCTCACTTTTCTCTCACATGGGCTTTCTAGTGAACTGAGGGAAGTCAGATCTTATCCTCTTCCAGTACTTCGTCCATCTGTGTATGGAATTTTTTACCTAAATCAGCCTCATTCTTGTCCCTTGCAAATTGAATGGATTATTGAGCTGTCAGAGTCAATCTCCAACAGGGAGTCAATTTATGCGATAAGGTTTCTGCAACTTCTTGGTTTGCTAAATGCAGCATCAGACTTGATTCTTCTTGGTTGCCTTTTCATGCATCCTCTGCAGGTGGCACTACTGGCTCAGTGCCACTCCTTTTCTGGTTGTCTAGATCTTCATGGTATATTCTCGACAGAGATAAGACAGTTCCTGCATCAGTGACAACAGTCGGTGGCTTATGGTGGAGAAACCCCAACTGGAGATTAGTTTGTATGGATGCCAGCTCATACAGTTGGGTGACTCACCTGTTTCACTGTTTAACCAATGTCAGCAGAAGTCCAGAGAAGAATGTGCTACATATAAACCTTTTAGAAATGAAGGCTATAATGAAAGCCTTTCACTTCTGAAAGGATCAGCTTTGTTGGAAAGTAATCCTTGTTATGTCTGTCTATTCTGTGGTGGTCATCCATCTCCTCAAACTGGGTGTGTGCGGTGTGTGTGCAAATCACCCAACCTCTGTGACCTTGTCTGGGACTTTGCTGACAGATTTCTGGCAGAGTCAGTGTTCTGGCCAATTCATCGTCAAGAAGGGGCCAGACCCTTCACCCTGAGTGGTCCCATCATTCATCAGTCTTTCACTGGATTTTCACACTTTGGGGTGTCCAATGAGCACTTTGCAATGAGATAGAACAACAAACTGCCAAACTTTGTCTCTCCAATCACAGATGCAGAGGCTTGTACCATGGACACACTGGCATGGGTTCTGGGGCTACAACTTGCCTCCAACCATTTTGGTCCCCAAAGTAACTAAATATGGGGCCAGACCCAACCAAGATGGGACAGGTCCTGGGTGAACAGTCTACTTGACCTGGCAATAGATGCCCCCCCCCCCCCCCGAAAATCTCGGTAAGGCCAGCTTTTTCAAACAACCCCAGGAACTCTGTTTCGTCCCTGCCCAGAGAGGCGACAGGCTTTTCCTTCATATCTGGCTTTTGTCAGAGGGCCTTGTGAAAAATGTTGGCCTTCAGTTATTGAGAGAATCTCATGAGCCAGAAGGCCCTCCCCTTATAGGCTTATGAGGGAAAGTGGCATGTCTTCTGTGACTGGTACAGGGGAAACAAAATCATTCCTTTGAATGCCCTGAGGTCTTAGTTGGCAAACTATTTTATCTGGCTTTTGGCAGAGAAAAGGTTATCTCCTATTACTATCAAGGGCAACTACTCCATGATTTCTGACAGATTCAGGTGTCATGGTAGAGGAGTATGACAAAGACCTAGCAGACTTTAGCCAGAACCTTGCTGAAGCTACTATCTTACATAAAAAAATTTAATAGCTGTAATGATGCAACCAGGTTTCATAGCTAAGAACCAGTTACTGTCTTCGGGCAACTAGAAAGTAGTCATCCATCATTCTCCTCAGTGATACATCATTAGTGGCAGCAATTCAAGACCCAGTCTCTAATCTCAAGCAATATTTGAAATGCATGGAAAAAAGTCATGATGCCTGACAATCCCTATTTCTTCCGGAGAAGGCCTGAAAAGAGGATTTAACCTGTCAAGCCTTAGTGTCTTGGCTGAAGTATGTGATACATTTGGCATGTTTTGAGGACAAATATGCCTCAGGAAAATTTCATCTCGTGAGATTTTAGTGATCTCTTTGAGCCTCACAATTTTAAATGCTATCCAAGACATTATTGAAACTGTTGACTTGCATGCACATTTTCAACTTCTCGAGTTTCTATATCCAGGATATAATACTGCAGGGAAGAGAATTGAATCTGGTGGGTTCAGTTGCTATGGCCCATATGACCAGTTAAAGTCAGCACAATCTCCTCACAGGTGTTGCTGTAGAGCTTTTGCTGGATTCACTCTGATTTTTCTTAGTAAGAAAATGTAATTCATTTCCCATTACCCTGTATTGATGTCACTTGGACATCCTTTGTGCTACTTTCATGTTTAAGGGAGCAGTTTATCCTTCATATAGGTACTCCAGCCATACTTCCCTCGAAGGATGCCCATGGAGGAGTTTGTATGGTCATGCATTTCCTATGTATGTATGTAGTATTGCTTTACAGCACCTCAGCACAAAAGTGTTTATATAGTGCCAACAAAAGGTTAACTTTGAAAAATTCTTGTATTTCCTCCTACTGTTACCTATTCTTCTAATGTTCCTCCACCTATTACCTATTCTCATAATGTTAATGTGATTGGTGGAATGTATTCAACGGAGAAAGTAAAATTTTTAGTAAAATATGTTTTTCTGAGAAAACTTACCTGGACACATTACAATTAAGCCCTCCCCCACCTCCGTGGAAGGCGAGCATTCACGTTTTTGTATTACTCAAGCTTAATCTGGTAAACATCTGATACATGGGTAGGAAAGGGGAGGTAATTTGGATACATGGGTAGGAAAGGGGAGGTAATTTGGATACATGGGTAGGAAAGGGGAGGTAATATGGAACAGTTTCTTTTTTTTCCTTTGTATGTTGTACAGGTTGGAAAGACAATGTTTTTCATCTGTCCATGAGGGCTGGATTTGAGATGTAGCTGTGTTTATTCCTAATGTTATTGTGATCATATAAGTATTTACTTTCTGCATAATAACATTAGTTCTACATTACAGACCTGTACAAGACTTTGTGCATGTCTTGCACTTGTGGTAAGAAAGAAGTCAGTTGCCTTTTGGGGTGAAAAGGTTGAAGGTCAAGGTCACTGTGACTGAAAGAAGAAAAATGTTTTCTCCATATTACTAAACCACTGAACAATTTTGCTGGATGGTCTAAAATTCCACTGGATTTTCGAGGCACTGTTAACAGTTTTTCAGTGAAAGCTTAAGGTAGTAAACATACTAGATACGGGTGGCCACCTTGTGAGGCAAGGGATGTAATCTGTAAGAGTTACTTCCCTTAGTCTATATATACATGGCTTGCAGGGACCCGAGCTTCTGGGTCAAATATGTATGAAATTCTCAAGGACACACCGTATCTCCCTGTAACGCCTCTCCATGACACCCAACATTTTCCCCTGGGACGCTCCCCCTTTTTATATTTTGGTCAGCCAAGTCCGACCTGTGGAATAGCTAAAGGCTAGACTTAAGTAAACAGACATGAAGTCAGTGTAACTAATTATCAGTTAATCCTTATCATTGTAACTATCTTTTGAAAAGGACTGCCCCTCAGAAGGCTACTCTGACATGAATAGAAAGAAACCGAGTTCTGTTTAGTGTGTATGTAAGTACCTGCAATTGTTTGACAAATAAACAATGCCCTTTTTTGTTGTAACGGTGTTTGAATTAAACTGATGATGACGCCTATATAAATCATAAAAGTAATCAGAGCTTTCTCAGAGTTTGATTTTGACAGTATTGTCAAATCATCGATATTCCATAATAATAATAACTGCTACTTAAGTATGTGTCAATCGGACTTGGGCACTACAGTATCAGTAGATGCTTTTTCAAGTGTATGTCAACGTGGTCATGTAAGCTCATTCACTTATCTTAAATTAAATATGAATTGTTGTTCTAAAATTTAATACTTCTGTAGTGCAACCAAAGTCAATTCAGTCCTGATTGTTGAATGCTCTGCACCTTAAATGTTATAAAAAAAACTTCCAGATGAAAATTTTTGATCTCTATGGACTTTTACAATGCTGTCCAGGTACTAAACTGGGTCAATAAAAGAGGTCATCAGGTCTAATCATAACATATAACAGGGTAGTACACATTTTTTTCAACATGTGCAGCTTTTCATTGTGACATCACAGTACGCAACATTCAATCCGGTTTGTAATGGATCACACCTTTAGGTTGATCTCATTCAAAAAGGTCCACATACTTTAACATTGATTTTACCAAATGTATATCTCATGGCATGTAAATAATGACCTTCCAAGGAATATGTGTGTATGAGGATCTAAATAAAGTGAAAAATTGCCGTTTGAAGTTATGTGTAATCAAATTCTAAAAAATTACTCCCGTTACTGAAATAGATGTTACTGAATGCCTACATGACCTGTATGACTTGTACTTTAAAAGAGTGCAGAAAAGTACGTTGACTCATAAAAGTGAGTCAGCAAAATTGTTTCATTTTTCAGGAAACGAACCTGTGATGAAATTGACACTAATGGTAATAAAAGGCAAACAATATATGAAAATGAGAACGCAAGTGAAGAAAAAAAAGATAACTCGAACTCGGAATGTATATTTAATGCTGACTCCATCTTGACTATGGTGAAGGGTGCTGTTAAAAATGACAGCAGAACTATGAACGTGAGAAATTAGAGACCCGAGTGGGAGAAGCAGTTCTCAATTTCTGTTTGATATATTTGTACATTAGGCTGAGATTTGTAAGCTAGAGTTATGAATTTAAGATATTGTGCATTATTAAGAATTAATAAAAATCCCTCTAAAAATAGCGGGACTGGTCCCTTGGCAATAGCTGTCACGAATTTAACCCGGATCATTTTAATTGTTGTTGAGGGTTGCTGTGCTATGCAAAAAACCCAGCCAGTCCTGTATAATGTTGAGAAAATTCTTGAAATTTTTTTGAAAAATGATGACTGCAAAGCAGCAGAGTTCCGTACAATGAAACAGTGAATAAATTAATCAGAATGATGGAGGAGCATCCTGTACTTGAAGACTTTGATGACCAGAATGCCATACTGTATATCCTCAGTTATAAGTCGACTTGACTATAAGTCGCCCCCTCCCCCCCCCCTTCTTTTTAGGGCTGTAAAAAGCCAATTTCTCTTTCACCCTACTATAAGTCGGGGTGTATTTTGCAAGTCAGATCTGCCTGAAGGGGGGGTTACTTGTCATCAGGGACTCAGAGTTGCACTTTCAAGAAATAAACAAGCCAAACTGGATAGATAGATAGATAAATAGATAGATAGATAGATAGATAGATAGATAGATAGATAGATAGATAGATAGATAGATAGATAGATAGATAGATAGATAGATAGATAGATAGATAGATAGATAAATAGATAGATAGATAGATAGATAGATAGATAGATAGATAAACAAACCAAACTGGATAGATAGATAGATTATTAGATAGATAGAAAAAATAAAGACAAAACCAGTGTAAAATACAATTATATTATTAAGTGGAATATGTCACAAATAAATTGACAACTTACAATTTGTCCATCTTCGTGTAATAAAATCCATTTAAATCCATAATGCTTGACATTTTAAATCCATTTATATGATAAATCCATGAATTCAATTATTTGTCACATACCGGTATAAAAATAGTACTGCAGAATGATCTGATTCACAATATCCCATAATAATCTAATTCCACACATCTTACAAATAAACAGTGAAAGTTAAGTCCACATTTTTGTGATTCACAATATCCTATAAATGTCACTATCTAATGTCATCTGGTACAAAGAATTCCTCATCATTGTCTGATAAAGTTCTGTAATCCTCCATCATTGCCTATTCATTGTAAATCATCGTCTAGTCATCATAAATATCGTCCGACTCCGATTCCTTGGCTTTACTGTCATTCATATGTGGGTGTTTATGTAGAGACTTAGCTTGCACCCTGTAAGTAACACTTCGATCATAAAGTCTGTGAAATCTATTAAAGGATGCAACTGAACACATCAATTATGCAGCAAGATCACATCGAGTTCAAATAACCATCCTCTGTTACTTGGCACTGAACAAGTATCAAACTCGCTGCTTGATCAAAGGGTTGTCACATGAGAAAACAAAGAGGGTGGTGCCTTTACAAGCTAAGGGATTAAGGTCAAACATGCACAGGAATTTGTAGAACTCTTTTTGGCACTAAACAAGTATTAAATTCATGGCTTGATCAAAAGGAATGTCAACTTGAAAACAAAGTGAGTGCTGCCTTTACAAGCCAAGGGCTTATTATCCTGCATGCACTGGCAGATAACTTGGGAAATATCACATGGGAATTAAATTTGACTTATGGAAAAGGAAAATAGAAATTAAATCAAAACTTTTGTTTATACACCAAAATACAAATATTAATATAAATTAAGGTAGTTCGGATCTGCACGAAAATGGAAGCAACATATTTGCTAGTAAACACCCATGCTAAACAACATTGATGGACATGTCACTTTGTGGTAGGTAGTATTTAGTTTACCAGTAATATTTTCAAATTATTAAAATCCAAATAACTGTAGATACAAGTATTGTGTAATGAATACCGTCATGAAACAGATAAACACGGTACATACCATATATGCATTTCTGAATGGGAATAGTGGCATGAAAATATAAAAATATTTGAATTGACAGAATTTTTATGTACTGCAAACATCTAGATTTTCCAACATTACCCCTAGATTTAATTTTTTTTTTTAGTTAGGTCGTGCTTATAAGATGACCCCTACTCTGCATGAATTGAATTTTCAGTAAAAAAACATTGACTTATAAGCGAGTATATATGGTACATACATTTATATATAAATATATGTATGCTAAGTCGACGAACAAGAAAACGAAAAGAAACCAACTCATTTGAAGAAACTAGTTTGCAGATGGTAGAGTGCAGTATGATATAAAGTATTTTGGACAGTTGCTGAAAAATAGTTTCTCTTTAATGTGATCTTATGAGGCTGGGAATTTAATTGAGATATGTAATAAAATAATGATTGTGTACTTTTTCATTTTCCTTTCTATCCTTTTGAAAGTGAGGGACTCGTGGGTTTATGCCAGGGAAATAGACTGGGGACTCATGAGTTCCATGAGTGAAGAGTCCAGGACTCCTCATCCTGAAACTCTGTTGAGAGCCCTGTATATATATATGTTCTATTGACAGAAAGAAATTTTTTCATCTTTCAGGAAGGGCTGGTTTTGAAGGTAGCAGAGGTTAATACCTAATATTAATGTGATTGAATAAGTATTCTCGAAAGAACATAATTTACTAAAAAAAATTCCTTTCTTCACAGTAAATTTAGTTTTACATCACAGACCTGAACTAAACTTTGTGGGTAGCTCACACATGAAGTAAGGTAGAGCCTATTGATTTCAAGGTACAAAGGTCAGATGTTAGGATGACTGAAGAATGTAAATGGTTTCTTTACAGAAATTTCAGTTTTTGACCTTGTACCTTCACCAAAGATTGTGGCTGGCTTTACACCAAAGATTGTGGCTGGCTTTACACCAAAGATTGTGGCTGGCTTACCCCAAAGATTGTGGCTGGCTTACCCCAAAGATTGTGGCTGGCTTACACCAAAGATTGTGGCTGGCTTACACCAAAGATTGTGGCTGGCTTTACACCAAAGATTGTGGCTGGCTTACACCAAAGATTGTGGCTGGCTTTACACTAAAGATTGTGGCTGGCTTTACACCAAAGATTGTGGCTGGCTTTACACCAAAGATTGTGGCTGGCTTTACACCAAAGATTGTGGCTGGCTTACACCAAAGATTGTGGCTGGCTTTACACTAAAGATTGTGGCTGGCTTTACACCAAAGATTGTGGCTGGCTTTACACCAAAGATTGTGGCTGGCTTTACACCAAAGATTGTGGCTGGCTTACACCAAAGATTGTGGCTGGCTTACACCAAAGATTGTGGCTGACTTTGGGTATGGAAGAGGCCTTATGATATTGGGATCAAAAGGTCAAAGATCAAGATCATTGCAACTCATAGCAATATTGGTTTGCACATTAACATTTATCCTAGAGTGAGTTCCGCGACCAAACTTTGTGAATGATGTTGGGTTGTAGGGCTCAAAGGTTATGGTCATAATTCTCTATTAAAATAATAATGGTATTTGCAAAGTAAGTTTTGTTTAATATTTCATATCTTGACCAAACCCTACTAGTGCCTACATAGAGAACTATTAAACATGAGGTGGGTGTATAATGCGCCATTCATGGTACCCTTATTTTTCCATTAAAAAAAAAAAAACATTTTGAAAGCCTATATTCTGTCAATAGTAAAGAAAAGATTGTGTTGTTTGACACAGGTGATTTTTATGCCCCACCACAACAGTGGCATATAATATTACACTTGTCTATCTGTCTGTGCACCTGTCATACCTAACTTAAATTTGTGTTCAGGTAATTTCAGGCACTGTGTTGGAATATATGCATTTCATGAGCACTGTGTTGGGGTATCTATATTCCATGAGCACTTTTGGGGGTATCCGCATTCCATGAGCACTGTGTTGGGGTATCCGCATTTCATGAACATTGTCTATTTTTTCTCTCGCCAGCAAAGCATAGGTGAGATATAGGGATCACTTTTTCAGTGGCATTGCTGATTTTGTTAGCATCATTGTAAAGTTTTTGCAATTAGCTCAGTTTCTTTTATACCATTGTATATACAGTCATGAAGTTTGATGGGTTAGGGTTTACAGCAGAGCAGGTGACACATTGCATTCTGCAGAATTCTTGTTTTTTTGTTAAAGCCAGTATGATAAATGATTTGAACACTTAATGCTACATTATTTAGAAATAAGTCCTTTGTATGCTCTTGATTAAATGAAAGGGGATTATATAAACAGCTAAGAGATTTTGTAAAATCATTCAGCAATTTTTTGTCAGAAGCACTTTTATAAATTGTTATTAAATGGTATATGTCACCCTAATTGCATTGGCTTGACTGTATGTGCAACAACAAAATCTCAGCAATAACTGGAAAGTTTTGCTTCCCACTTTTAGTGGAGTGAGTAAATCTTGTAGATCTTCATGATGCTGTTAAGTACATACAGCTATATTTGTTATTCTTTGAAGTATTCAGTTGCATTTTAATTTACTTAAAAACCTCATGGTTCTATAATTGAGAAATTAATCTTATCAGTTATAAATTTCAGCAGGTGAAGCATTGATCATAATTATCTTATATTTTCACAGGGAAGATGTGTTGAAGATTCACTACCTGATGTTATCAGTGGTGGTATTTACAGTGCTGAAATGCTTTTTTCATGCTGTGAGTTTCATATAACATTATTTAGTCTTTGTACCATTTCTTTATAACTTCTTACATCATTGATATGCATACGGATTCAGACTATAATGAACTTTGCTATAATTTTTTAAAGCCATTGTTACAGAAACTGACTTTTGACCTTATGAGATATATATATGTGTCATTTAATAGGAAATTCTTTACTTTAATGAATAATACCATGGATCTAAAATCATATTTTCTAGCCACTCCTGTACTTATATGACCTGCAAATAGGAATAAGTTTTCATTCAGTTTTGGCATATTGACAGGTAGAATCACATGGTTTCAGTGTTCAAAATTAACTGAAAAACTTACTGCCAACAGGACCAGCATTATTTAAAACAAGCTGGCCTGACTTGTTGACCCTGGAGTTTCCTTTTTCTTCATCAAATACATTACTCTATCATAATACATTAGGAGGGCGTCCATTACCTCACAAACCAAGCCCTGCCAAGCAAAAAAGTATATTCATCGTGTCTTTAAGCTTGTTTAAGCGAGGTAGTGGATGTACTCCTAAGTATTATTGAAGAAACATATTTTACTGCAAAAATTAGTTTCCATGTTTTCAGAATGCCAAAATTAATACATTCACAAAATGATGTAAATTTAACCATGCTCGGTTTACACTTGAAACACATAAAAATTGTCAAAAATCACCACATAATGAAGAATATTTACTTTAGGATCACATGAATGCTTTAAATGATTATAAATAAATACAGGATATAAATTAACAATGACTTGTCAGTAAAAAAAAGTAAAATGTGATTGGGCTTCTTCATAATCAGTTCAGTATATCTACATGTTTTTTCTTGAGTAATAAGCTTTTCCGATGTTCTAAATATGTTGGATGAAACAAGTGAAGACCACTTTAGGTTCTCAGGAAATAATAAATATGAAAGCTACAAAGTGAAGAATTTAGTGGTGCATATGACCCACAACTTTTCAGTTCTATTGACTTGCCTTGATTTTAACTGGCTTTGGTCCAGTGGGCAGGTCGAAATTTCAAATACTGAATGTCTTAAGTAATTTTTCATGCCCGTAATGCACATTTTGATTTGCTCACTGCCATCAGTCAAAACAATATGGTTCACTAATTTTTAGTGTGGGAGGGAGATATAGTGACGACAATGTCCATCTGTCTGTCCCTCCATTTACAAGGTGGTTTCCATAACATAACTTTAGTTTACTTTGATCTTTTTTCCACAAACCTCTTATGTGCCTTATCAATGGTAGAGGCAGAAACCTAATGATTTTGGGACTGCTAAGTCCAAGGTCAAGGTAACTGGAGCTGAAAATGTGGTTTTTCTTTTTGCATGATATGTCAAGCTTCCTGGGTTTAATTTTCAGCTTTCTGCTGATACTAGGGCAGAGAGGTGAAAGGTCAAGGTCACCAGAGCCAACATGGCAGTTTTGTTTTGTTTGCGCTGGGTAAGACAAGTTTCCTGGACTCAATTTTCACCAAATACCTCCCTTGGGTCAAAGCCACTGGAGCTAAAATTGTAATTGTTTATTCCACATAATAAGTCCACTTTTCGCAAGTTTCCCACACCTCATTTTTATCAACCTTATTGAATTACACATGAGCAAGGACAGCTCAATGTTGAGTCTTCGATCAATAAATATAATATCAAGGTCTCTAGGCTTCAAATTGCAAAATTATGTTAATTTTACATTTATAATAGCTACAGTTGATTGGGGACATAAACCATTCTTCTGATGGCTATTTTTTTTATGGTCTTTTGTAGATGTGAAAGGGATGCAAAATATTGCTTAAAGAGACACTACTGATATTTTTGGTCTATCAAAATGAAAGATTTGCCTTATTTGGTTGCTCTCTAAAAGTTATGGACTTTGGTCCTTTTTAGAATAATTAAAAGAGAGAGTTAAGAAGTTAAAGGTATTCAATTTTTAAACAAAAATATTTTTGCACGACCTAAAGAAGAATGACTGATTTCACGTTTACCTTGTCCCAGTTACGTATGATGTTGAGCAAATATAGCACCTGCTTTGCACTCTGAATCTCCATTGGTAAACTTGAATCTAGCCTTTTTGAGAGAAGTAGGAGAAGTGACAAGAAAAAAGGAAAGAGAACTGTCACAAAACACCTTTGTGGATTGTGTTAAAGTTTTGGTCCAATTTCCATGTAAACGACTAACTATTTACAGGACTTCTGGGTGTTTATATTTTCTTGAAAGAACACATGCTTTTTTTGTTTATATATTTCATTTAAACAGTTTAAACTCTATTGCAATGGTACACAATGGCTTGATACACAGAAACAGCATTTCATATTGCCACACTCAGTAGCAAAAGTTTTGTTTACATCAAAGGAAAAAAGGGTTATGATACCCAGACATCTGGCAGGGCATACTTACCGATTACCTACCAAGGTCATTTGTATCAACAAGCCATGCTGCATACCTGTATAACCTGTCTGTCCATTTTGCCCTCCAGCTATCCCACTGACACATACCTTGCCAGTTGCCCAACTGCCACTCCAGTCGGCTGGGCCATTGTTGTTGGTGTATTGGGTGGAAAAATACCATGTTTTGCCCAGAAACGATGACGCTACTTGCATGACATGGGGTATGTTATATGTGGACATGGAAGTGATGCTGGATGAGGACAACCCAACAGTGAGTCAGGAGTTGCCTCATTCTGATCTGATGATGGAAACAGAATTAGGCTCTAAGCTGTAGTTGAGAAGACTTTCTGGATATTGTAATTGTCTAAGTCCCCACCACCATCATCTGTGTCAGGCCTATAAGTTCAAGGCCTCTGTCGATGTTGAAGATGAGAATAAAAACTTCTCCTGAAAATAAACAAACTCTTTTGGACAAAAAATCCATGGCCTAGGGAATTGAGTGGTTTTCTTCTCAGAAAGCCTATTACCAGTTGTTGTATCATTTTTAACATGCTGGTACTGTACGCACTTAGACAAATAAAATGTGGACTGTCTGAACATTGATAAGAACATTTCAGTGGTAAACATGTAAAATCTGCAGTTCTATAAGGTCAATCATCTTGTTTTTGATGCAGCTTCCAAGCTGGTGCAGAATATGGTGGCCATGTCATTAATGCTTGATTTACATCATTACAAATTTTTCACCTGGCTGAAAAATTGGGAAATGAGCATGCTTGGGAGTCAATGGCCTGTATTCATATGGCAGCACATCATTCTATGGCCAACTCCCTTATGACTTGTTGCAACCTTGATTTTTTGCAATGGGACTCCTTTCTCCACTCATCATCTCTGAAGCTGTATTACTCTTTGACCCTACAATCATTGCCTTTTGGTTCATCACTGTTGTAAAGAGAATGTGTGGAAGCAGGCAGCACAAGAATTGCCCTTAAGCTCTCCTTACTCATTCTGCATTTTGCCCATATCATTTTCAGTACCACAATGGAGAGATGATTCTAGAAGAGGGATAGATGGCTGAATCTGACTCAACAGCAGCAGTCTTGACCACAACCCAATCTCAGATGGCAACAGACTCCTCAGTATTGGAGGCAATATAATAAAGGGGAAAGGAAATCAAGTTTCTGCTTCCCAAGCCTCCCAACAATCGCCGATGACTTATCCTCCTGACTGCCTCCCAAAAGCCTACCTTTAGGTGTCAGACTTCTACATTTTTGGCAATCTTGGCTCAACCTTTTCCTGCAAAACAAATGGGTGATCCCAAGTTATTTTGGAGGGGCTTTGGTTTTTGTTAATCCAACTCCTCCCCTTTAATGTTCCCCATCCATAATGGAGATTCTGGCTGATACTAGGAAGGTAGAAATTTTACTCAAGGAGACCAATTTTTTATTCTCCATGCATGCAGTAAAGAGAGTTCACAAACTGAACCATCTGGGTTTTTATTCAAGGCTTTTTCTTGTGCCAAAAGCCAGCATTAAATTCAGACTGGTCATAGATCTCAGCCAGCTCAACAAGTGCATAAGTTCAAAATGGAAACATCTCAGTGGGAAAGGCTTTCTATCAAAAGGGATATGCTTGTGATTAGCCTTGATCTGGGCAATGCATACTGCCATATCCCTATCCATCTGGACAATGCATACTGCCATATCCCTATACATCTGGAGAATGCATACTGCCATATCCCTATCTATCCGGCTTCATTAAAGTTCCTTTCTTATGCCTTCCAAGGAACAGTTTACCAATTTCATGCTCTGCCATTTGGTCTCAATATCAGTCCATGGGTGTTTTTGAAGACAATCAACTGAATCATCACCCTGTTCAGGTCTTCCTCAGCAACAGCGTCTACAGAATATCTGGAAGAAATACTTAAAAATCACATGGTAAATTTCATTTTGTTGAAGGACATGAACAGCCTTATCTCACTATTCACCTGCCTAGGGCATTCTGGTGAACTGGGAGAAGCCAGATCTTATTCCCTCCCAGCACTTTGTCCAGCTGGGTGTGGAATTGTTTTTACCCAGTTCAATCTTGCTTGCCTCCCTCCCATGCAAATTGTATGGGTTATCAAGCTGTCAGAGTTGGTCTCCAACAAGGAGTGGATTTCTGTGAGAGTTTTTCTGCAACTTCTGGGCTTGCTAAATGCAGCTCCAGACTTGATTCTTCATGGTCGCCTTTTCATGCACCCTCTGCAAATTGTACTGTTGGCTAAGTTGCACCCCTTTCCTGGCTGTTTAGATAATTGTATTGCAGTCTCAAATGAGATAAGACAGTTCCTGCATCAGTGGCAAGACAGTCAATGGCTTGCAGCAGAATTCCTCTCAAGAGATGCCCCAACTGGGGATAACTTTATGTATGGATGCCAGCTCGTATGGTTGGGGGCTCACGTGTTACCCTGCTTCACCATGGTCAGTGGCAACTGGAGTTGAGAGCAGTGACTTCATATAAACCTTTTAGAAATGAAGGCTATAATGAACGCCTTTCCTTTCTGGAAGGATCAGTTTTGCCAAAAAGTAATTTTTGTAATGTTGGACTATTCTGTGGTGATCACCAATCTCCTCAAACCAATGGGGGGGGGGACCAAGTCACCTAATCTGTGTGTCCTGGGGTGGGAATTTCTATGCAGGTGTTTCCAGGCACATTCCTGGCCCACTCAGTATTCTGGCTGATTCATGGTCATAAAGAGGCCAGACTCTTCACTCCACATGGTCCATTTATCCATTGGGGACATCAAATGATCTCTTTGCAATGAGGTGGAACCACAAACTGCCCACCTTCGTGTTTCCAGTCCCATATCCAAAGGCTTGGGTCATGGACACTCTGGTAGTAGTTAGATGGATTTTGCGGCTATGCCTTCTCTCCCTCTGTTCTGATCCCAATAATAATTCAAACAATAATCGACCAGACCTGCAAAATGGTTCTGATCATTGCTCTCAGATGGGACAAGTCCTGGGTGAGCAGTCTACTCAACCTAGCGACATATATCCCCAGAAAAATCCCAGTGAGACCTAGCCTGCTTAAACAAACCCAGTCATGGTGTTTCATCCTAGCCTGCTTAAACAAACCCAGTCATGGTGTTTCATCCTAGCCTGCTTAAACAAACCCAGTCATGGTGTTTCATCCTAGCCTGGCTCTTGTGTGGAAAGAAATTTGAATCTTTGGTTGTGGAGAGAATATCATGAGCTCGAAGGCCCTCCACTTTAAAGACTTACAAGGGAAGTGACTTATTTTTCAGGGATTGATGCAGGGGCAACAACATTGTCTCTTTGAATGCTTCAATCTCTCATTTGGGTTTTTCTCTGTTATTTTTAGGAGAAAAGTTTGTTAGTATTACATGTACTATCAAGGCCTACAACTCCATGATTTCTGACACATTCAGGCATCATGGTAGAGGAGATATAGGCCTTGACAAGTACCTATCAGACCTGCTGGCCAACTTTGTCTTGAATAGACTGAGATCACTCACATTTGTTTCCTAAGTGGAATCCATCATGGGTTTTGACATGGTTCAGCTCAGACAGGTTTGAGCCTTTAACCAGAACCTTACTGAAGCTACAAACATGTTTTTTTTATACCTCTATCTTCAGCATACAGGGTGAGCGAGTTGCTTGCCTTTTTGATGGACCCAAATTATCATCAGATCAGATGTTCCATGGCCCTAATGAAAGAACCAGGTTTCATAGCTAAGAACTCTGTGAGCAAGCATAAAGTGGTCATCAGCTCTCTATCCTTGATTGGTACATCAAGAGAGCAGCGCAAAACCTGGTCAGTGCTGGTTCATGCTCTCAAGTACTACTTCAAGTACATGGAGAAAAGTTGTAGGGTTCAACAGTGCCTCATTCTTCTGGTGAAGGTTGGAAAAGCAGATATAACCCCTCAAGCCTTAGCATCTTGGCAGAAGTGGCATACTCTTATGTCTCACAAGACCAGATATGCCTCATGAAAATTTCAGCTCATGAGATTTGAGTAATCTGTGTGAGCCTCATGTCAAACAAATAGTTCTGATCTGAGACATTAATGAAGCCATTGGCTTGAATGTGCAGTCAACCTTCTTGAGTTTCTGTCAGATTTAGCATCACAGAGATGAGAATTTAATCTGGTGGGTCCAGTTGCTGCAACCAAGATGAGCAGCAGACCATGTGCTGATGGCCTCTTCACAAGTGTGGGTTTAGTGCTTTCGCTGGATTCACCTGAATCGTTTCATGGTAAGAAAATGTCATTAGTTTCATATTATCTGTGTATTGACATCACATATTACACGACCATCAGTGATGCTGCCTTCATGTTACGAGAGTGGTTTATCTTTTATATAGGGACTCTAGGCATATTTCCCTCGAAGGATATCCATGGTAGTGGTTGGATGGTCATGCATTCCTCATATTACCTGTTCTTTTGCTAATGTGATTGGGGAATGTATTAAGTGCAGAATGTAGAGATTTTAGTAAATTATGTTTCTCCAAGAATACTCACCCAATTACATTACTGTTAAGCCCTTTCACACCTCCTCGCAGTGTGAGCATCATCATTGATTTTTCGTTCAAGCTTAAACTGGTAAACATCCAGTAGTATACAGGTAGCCACTTAGCATTGGAAAGGGGAGGTAACTTGAAAGAGTTTCTTCCCTTTGTCTTTTTGGGAGGGCTGGATTCGATAGGTAGCAGAGTTTATTTTGTAACGCTAATGTGATTGGGTAAGTATTCTTGGAGAAACATTTTACTAAAAAATCTACTTTTCAACAATTGATGAAATCAAGAGAAGAGGCAGTTCTCTTCATCAAGCATAGGAGGATGTGGATAGTTTTCATCAAGGATAGGAGGATATGGATAGTTTTCATCAAGCATAGGAGGATGTGGATAGTTTTCATCAAGGATAGGAGGATATGGATAGTTTTCATGAAGCATAGGAGGATGTGGATAGTTTTCATCAAGCATAGGAGGATGTGGATAGTTTTCATTTTACATAAAAATTGTGGCACTTTTGCTTATTTTTCTGATTATTTGTTTATGAATAAATAAAAAAATTCCTATAATGTTTCTATAATATTTTCAATAGGTTGACATGTATTATATTGGAAAAGAGGGCCTACGTGAGGAAGCTTGGGCAGTCCTGTACTATATTGCAGCCTGGTAAGTGCTTCTTCTCTTTGCTTGCTCATGTTTTCCAAATTTTAGCCAATTTTGTATAGAAAATAACACTAAGAAGGCATCTTCCAATTCTCTGTTTAAATTTTTTCCCCCATATACACAGCTTTAATAGTAGATTTTAAAACTGAGACCAGTCCTGGGACTCAAGCACAGACAGTGTATCCTCTCCTTAGCAGCCACTTTTCTGATGGCCGTTAATGTCATCATCACCAACTATGCTAATGTTTTGTTGTCAAAGCCTTATAAAATACATTTAAACCAGGTCTGGCAACCACCTGCTTACACTATCTGCCTATAGAGACCGCCTGCTCAATGCAACCAGTGACCCACTATTTTACGTTCCAGTAGACCTACAAGTATTGTGTATAGTGACTGATGATTATTAGGGGTGAATGTCTACTTTATCCCTTATCAAAGAGAAACTCTGGATTGCTGTATTTTTGGTACCGGTATCTTTGCAATAAAAAAAATTGTTTTTTCTTCCTTATCTTCTACCTATCCATGAATTTAACTCTCGGTCTTTCTACTGGTATCTATCTCTATATTTCTACTGGTATCTATCTCTATCTTTCTACTGGTATCTATCTCTATCTTTCTACTGGTATCTATCTCTATCTTTCTACTGGTATCTATCTCTATCTTTCTACTGGTATCTATCTCTATCTTTCTACTGGTATCTATCTCTATCTTTCTACTGGTATCTATCTCTATCTTTCTACTGGTATCTATCTCTATCTTTCTACTGGTATCTATCTCTATCTTTCTACTGGTATCTATCTATATCTTTCTACTGGTATCTATCTCTATCTTTCTACTGGTATCTATCTCTATCTTTCTACTGGTATTTATCTCTATCTTTCTACTGGTATCTATCTCTATCTTTCTACTGGTATCTATCTCTATCTTTCTACTGGTATCTATCTCTATCTTTCTACTGGTATCTATCTCTATGCTTCATCATTGGCGTCACTAGCTATAAGGTTAAGTGAGCTTATGGCATGGTCCTGTGTTCAGCATGTCATCTGGTGACCATCAACATTTGCCATTTTTATCTTCTTTTCAAAAACAACTGCACCAGTTTCAACCAAATTTAGCTGAGAGCTTCCTGACATGTAGTTTCAAGTTTATGCAAATTATTCCTATCCACCATCAAATTTGGCTCCACTACTAAAATATAGATAAACCTTGAAATGACTTCTTCTAAAAAAACTGCTGAACAGAACTTGCTACTCAAAATAAAAAACACTTAAAATGACTTAAGTTACTCTTTTCAATAACCATGCAAGAGACTTTGACTAAATTTAATAGAATGCATTATAGCATGAAGGCCTTTCAAGTTTGTAAAAATGATGCTGATCTGCCATGAAATATGGCTACCATTACTAAATACAGAAACACCTTTAAATGACCTTTTCTCAAAAACTGCTGAGCAGAATTTGACCAACTTTTATGGAAAGCATCCTGACATGAAAGGGCTTTAAAAAATTGATACAAATGATGCCAAGTCACCATTAATTATGGCTGATATCACTAAAAGTAGAAAAACATAAAATAACTTCTCAAAAACCACTCAACAGAATTTTACCGAATTTGAAAGAGATCATCATGGCACAAAGGCCTTTAATATTTGTGCAAATGATGTAAATCCACCATCCAATATGGCCACCATTACAAAAATATAACAACTTTGAACCACTTTTTAAAAAATGCTCAACATATTTTGACCAAAGTTTACAGAAGCATTCAGACTTGAAGGCCTTGCATATTTATACAAATTATGACAATTTGCAATCAAATATGGCTGCCATTATTAAAAATTGAAACATACTTATATAACCTTGTTTTAAAAAAAACAAGGTGAACATAATTAGAGCAACTTAGACAGAAAGCATCACATATGATCATGAAAATATAAAAGATAGAGAACCATTGAAAAAGGTGTTTTTATAACATTTGCAATCAACAGCATTGGAAGACATTTCTACAGAAAGCATCCAACTGACCCAGATTTCTTGGCCAACTGCTCATGCATTCATCTGTTAGGCAGATGTCAGCCAGTAAGAGATCTCAGGTCCACTTGGACCTCTTGTTTCATTCAAATCCACTTGTACGACTCTTACTTGCGTATAAAGACATTTTTTGTGTGGTCCCCTAAGCAGTTGTTACACCCAAGTTTGACTCTACATCCAATGGCTGCTTTCAGGTGAGACATAGCGTGCCTAAAATGACTGGTTATTTCGATTATCAGGATATATACAGAGATTATACTGTGATACACTTTTCTCACCCATGTGACAGAGACTTCGTGCAGATTTATTATTCTTACCAGTTCTTTGTTTTAATCATGAACTTGTTGTTTCAGGTTGGGTGTCTCTTGTCCATTATTGCTTAGCAGTTTAATGACATCATACTGTAGTATGGTAATGCTCACTGTATAATGTTATAAAAGTTCAATGCAACTTTCATGTTTTCACTTAAAATTGATCATGTGATTGAATGCAAATAGGATATTTCTTTATTGTTTGACTAACAAATGAGTGGGGAAAATAATATATGGGTTGGCATTAAGGCAGTGAATACTACTGCAACATTGATGTTGTTAATATTAT
Organism: Margaritifera margaritifera; assembly: GCA_029931535.1. Classification (NCBI taxonomy): domain Eukaryota; kingdom Metazoa; phylum Mollusca; class Bivalvia; order Unionida; family Margaritiferidae; genus Margaritifera; species Margaritifera margaritifera. Next base: position 1,004,328 of record JAQPZY010001442.1, read on the forward strand.
GCATGTATTTGTCTTGTAGGGTGCAAGGAACCCTGTTTTACATCACCATACTACTGACAGGAGCTGGCTTTGGATTCATTAAGCATGTTCTTTCCTGCAGAGAGAAGATATTGTTAGTCATTATCATACCTATACAAGTAAGTGGTCCGTAGTACTTCTTGTACATGAATTTCTCCTGTGATAAAGTAGCACCAAAGAGTTTCATATGATTGGCCGTAAAATAAGGTTTTAATACAAGAGGTGTGGAAATGTTATCCCACAGTATATCCATCATTATTAGCAAAGGTATCTAGAATGTATGTCTGTCCATATATAGTATGCCTTGTTGAACATCAGTTTCATGCAGAAAAAACTTTGTGCAAGTTGGGTCTGAGATTAAGTTCAAGGTCACAGTTGTCCAGAGAGAATTAACTCTGTGTGGGCACCTGATTGGTAATTCTCAAAGTTAGTAATTTTGTGGAAAATTATCCATTCATGGTCCCTTCTTACGTGAATTTGGTTTTGCTTGTTAAGCCTTTACTACTGTCATTTTTGTGATTTTGTATTCATCTGTAACAGGATTGAAACTGTAAAGTTTTACTGATTTTCACTCACTGTTGGAGGGTGGATGGATGTGATAAGAAATGGATGAAATGGCCTGAAGAAATGTTTGTCATGCAAGTATTTTATTTACACAGTTTCTCCATCCTCTCATGAGCATAAAACATATACATGTTGAGGGTTGCATTGTAATACATGTATATCACAGTGGGTGGAGTTTCATCTGACATGGTGCATGCAGGTTTTTGGACCTTGCTCAATACCTAAGTATGGAGAACCTTGCCTGGTAAAATCTTTGACAAATCGGGAAGTTGCACTTGTTATGGAAAAAGCTTTCGAGAACAAAGATTTGCCAACAATATGTAAAAGTGTGGGATGAGGGTCATCAGACGTGATCTTATTATAGGTAGGAGACTACCGTGTGTGTGAAAAAAAACCAAATTCAAGCAAAGTAATTTTTATTCCTAAATTTTGCAGCATTTTTCATTAACCTGTAGGAATTGTATGGAGGCACAAGTGGTCCTTGAGATGTAGGAGTTGAGAGTAACCAAGGAAAATAACACGGATGTTGACTACTGCATTATGCACTTAAAAGCAAATTGAATCATACCCAGGACACCATAGGTTGCAAGTAAATGCTTTCCCACAGGTTGATGCTTCATCAGATGTGGATTACCATAGATGTTTTTACACTTTATGGACATTTTGTGAGAAATTGTAATAGTGTAACTTACTTTAATTTGTGGGGTGCCAAATTTTGTGGATTTCAATGGTAGCAGCAAGCCACAAATTTTAATACCCAACAAAAAATATCTTTGCCAATAAATACGCATCTCCACACATTTTAAGTACGGAAAACAATATTTTGCTAAACCATGAAAATTGATGCCCTCAAAAATAAATTTACAGTTTAGATCAAACAGAGAATTCTTTGTTGAAATGATTGGTATAATAAGCTTTTGTGTCTTAAAAACAAAGCGTAACTAATTGTGAATGTGTTTACCAGATTGATACTCTTAGAGTATTCAGTGGCTTCAGTCAACACAAAATATATTCAGTGGCTTCAGTCAACACAAAATATATTCAGTGGCTTCAGTCAACACAAAATATATTCAGTGGCTTCAGTCAACACAAAATATATTCAGTGGCTTCAGTCAACACAAATTATATTCAGTGGCTTCAGTCAACACAAAATATATTCAATGGCTTCAGTCAACACAAAATATATTCAGTGGCTTCAGTCAACACAAAATATATTCAGTGGCTTCAGTCAACACAAAATATATTCAGTGGCTTCAGTCAACACAAATATATTCAGTGGCTTCAGTCAACACAAAATATATTCAGTGGCTTCAGTCAACACCAAATATATTCAATGGCTTCAGTCAACACAAAATATATTCAGTTGCTTCAGTCAACACAAAATATATTCAGTGGCTTCAGTCAACACAAAATATATTCAATGGCTTCAGTCAACACAAAATATATTCAGTGGCTTCAATCAACACAAAATATATTCAATGGCTTCAGTCAACACAAAATATATTCAGTGGCTTCAGTCAACACAAAATATATTCAGTGGCTTCAGTCAACACAGAATATATTCAATGGCTTCAGTCAACACAAAATATATTCAATGGCTTCAGTCAACACAAAATATATTTAGTGGCTTCAGTCAACACAAAATATATTCAGTTGCTTTAGTCAACAGAAAATATATCAAAATTACTTGTTTTGTCTTTGATGACAATAGTCATGATCTTGGGAGTTGGGTGGGGGCAGGGTGGCAGTAGAGAGAGAGAGAGTGTTTTCTTGTGGGAGATAAGTTATAGAGAACAGGACACACACATTATCTAATTTAACCCTATGAATGGGCATAGTCCACAAGTCTGGTTAAATTGGATAATGCATATGCTCTATTCTCTACATGGCTTGTATTATGGGTCAGTGAAATTTTCAAGCTCTGTCTATCTCCTTTTATTTATGTCAACAAATGTCATAATGCAATCCACTGTACTGATCTGCTGACCTTTTGGTGGAAAATATGGGCTATAGATGCATTTCATACTCTTTTTGTCTCTAACACTGTTACATAGACCCTCTTTCTGTGAAGACATATTCATGTCATGTAGAACATTGGAACAGAATAGTGTCTCAACCGGAATGATGGAACATGTACTAAAAAGGAAACCGTGGAACAGATACATGTAGGCAGTCATTGCTCTTGAACCTATGTATTCATTTTCAGTGTAACGGAGCTTGTTTTAATAATTGTACATGTGATAACTGGAAGTTAATTTTTGGGGATGTAACTTGTGCATGAATTTTTACAGATATTTTCTTACTGGTGCATGTAAGTACAGACGTTTTTTGAAAAAATAATGTAGCTATTTGCAGCTGAATGTAAAATCTATTTGTTAAAGCAAATAATTCAGTGTAAAAGCAGTGTCATATATTTCTGTTATGAGACAAGATGGCATGTTTCAATTCTTTTTTCTCACTCTTTTTGAAATCACAGATGGTGATTTTCAAATGAATCCTTAAGGTTTTAAAAAAGAAAGATATTGCATGAAAAGATACCAAAACTTGTATTTTCTCTTTTTTTGTCTTTGATTTATTAATGCGTCTCTTCCTCTCCCCCTCACCCCCAGTGTCTGAACGCATTCCTTGTGATCATTTATTACAAGGATGATGCTAGAGTGAGGGTTAAAAATGCTTTTCATTAATGAAATGTTTTGATAGTTTATCTTCTGGTTTAATTTCTCCTTTAGTTTTAATCTCGACTTTCTTTTAATCTCAACTTTCTCCTCACTTCCATCTGTATTTCGTGTTGCTGACCTTGACGAGGTGAAAGTACACTAGCAGTATATTGGATAACTGGCAAATGTAGAGGAGCTTAGTTGTACTCTAACTCTAAAAGCTTAGTTGTACTCTAACTTCCAAAATCTGGAATTTAGAGTATGGTTTTTACACTCCACCTCTTGAGTTATTCTAAATTAAGTGACTTAAAAGGGTATCATGATCTGATGAAATTTCAGTGATTTAAAAGGTTATCATTATCTGATGAAATTTCAGTGACTTAAAAGGGTATCATCATCTGATGAAATTTCAGTGACTTAAAAGGGTATCATTAACTGAGGAATTTTAAGTGATTTAAAAGGGTATCATCATCTGATGAAATTTCAGTGATTTAAAAGGGTATCATCATCTGATAAAATTTCAGTGACTTAATAGGGTATCATTAACTGAGGAATTTTAAGTGATTTAAAAGGTTATCATCATCTGATGAAATTTCAGTGATTTAAAAGGGTATCATTATCTGAGTATCATCATCTGAGGAAATTCCAGTGGCCCAAAATACAAATGTGAATTAAGAGAAAAACAACTGTTTATCAATTCTTCTATGACCAGGTGCTGGATTGCATAGCCTGGGTTTTGGTGGAGGAGAGTGAAGAAGGACAATCACATCATGAAGCCTGGTGGGCAATAATTATCTTGATGGACATATTGTGTTGGGTGGCCATTCTCATTCCTCTAGTGTGGTGAGTTTTTGAATTCCATGGCAATAATTCTTGAAAAGTCTGTTTGTTATCACTGAAACAGGACTGCTGCAATCTTTAGTTACATATAAAGTCCCATCAGGACTGCTGCATTCTTTAGTTACATATAAAGTCCCATCAGGACTGCTGCATGCTTTAGTTACATATAAAGTCCCATCAGGACTGCTGCAATCTTTAGTTAAATATAAAGTCCCATCAGGACTGCTGCAATCTTTAGTTAAATATAAAGTCCCATTGGAAATCATTCAGTTACTTCTTACTATATTTTTCATCAGTTTGTGACCCAAGAACCAATTTAAAGAAGCCACTAAAGTTTACAACCACCTCGATTTTCTGAATTAATCAAAGTTCCAGACTGCTTTAACCCTGGTCCCTTACATGATTGGTTTTCATTCCACCTATACTTGTTTATACTGATCAAATAATATTTACCATAATTTATGAATGAAACACAATGTATGTGTGTGTGTGTGTATATATATATATATATATATATATATATATATATATATATATATATATATATATATATATATATATATATATATATATATTTATATTTCACTCAGGTCAATACGACACTTTCAACAGGACTCCAGAAATGCAGCAATAAGCATGACAAAGCAATTTAGACAGTTTTACCTTATGGTAAGTTAAGTCTCACCATATGTACACATGTGGATTAGTAAACACACAGTAATAGTGTTTATTCTCACTAGGTACACATGTGGATTAGTAAACACACAGTAATAGTGTTTATTCTCACTGTATCTACACATCTGGATTAGTAAACCCACAGTAATAGTGTTTATTCTCACTGTATGTACACATCTGGATTAGTAAACACACAGTAATAGTGTTTATTCTCACTGTATGTACACATGTGGATTAGTAAACACACAGTAATAGTGTTTATTCTCACTGTATGTACACATCTGGATTAGTAAACACACAGTAATAGTGTTTATTCTTACTGTATGTACACATCTGGATTAGTAAACACACAGTTTGGTTTAAACATATTTTATTGCCATATTTACAGCACATGGGGTTGGGCTACAAGTTCTCACAACTTAGCAACAGCCCTCTCCCAAAATACACAAGTAGGTACATGAAAAGTAGCAAGAACTTACAGTACATGTATATACTTATGCGTGGATCAGAAATACAGTGCATTAATACAAATTAATATAGAAAAATTCATCATACTGGAAAGTTAATACAAAATAAATGTATAACAACTAAGTTAAGGAAGAGATAGGGGGAAAAGGGGGGGGGGTCGATAAAGGGATTCCATGGCAGCTGTAGGAGGGAGATCATGCCACTAGGTAGTTTGTCTTGGATGATTATGGAAATCTTTTAGTATCTTTAATATAAGTCTTGAAGATTTCAAAGATGCGGGTGTTTAAGTCATTTGATAGCTCAGCTGGTTCAAACACACAGTAATGGTGTTAAGTCTCACAATATGTGCACATGTGGATTAGTAAACACACAGTAATGGTGTTAAGTCTCACCATATGTACACGTGCATATTCTGCTCAATTTATTTGATCCATCTCTCTAGCTTTGTATGCATATGTATGAGTACCTTTTATATGATCCATCTCTCTAGCTTGTATGCATATGTATGAGTACCTTTTATATGATCCATCTCTCTAGCTTGTATGCATGTATATGGTCCATCTCTCTAGCTTGTATGCATGTATATGGTCCATCTCTCTAGCTTGTATGCATGTATATGGTCCATTTCTCTAGCTATGTATGCATGTATATGGTCTATCTCTCTAGTTATGTATGCATGTGTATGGTCCATCTCTCTAGCTTGTATGCATGTATATGGTCCATTTCTCTAGCTATGTATGCATGTATATGGTCTATCTCTCTAGTTATGTATGCATGTGTATGGTCCATCTCTCTAGCTATGTATGCATGTGTATGGTCCATCTCTCTAGCTTGTATGCATGTGTATGGTCCATCTCTCTAGCTTGTATGCATGTATATGGTCCATTTCTCTAGCTATGTATGCATGTATATGGTCTATCTCTCTAGTTATGTATGCATGTGTATGGTCCATCTCTCTAGCTATGTATGCATGTGTATGGTCCATCTCTCTAGCTTGTATGCATGTATATGGTCCATCTCTCTAGCTTGTATGTATGTATATGGTCCATCTCTCTAGTTATGTATGCATGTGTATGGTCCATCTCTCTAGCTATGTATGCATGTATATGGTACATCTCTCTAGCTATGTATGCATGTATATGGTACATCTCTCTAGCTATGTATGCATGTATATGGTCCATCTCTCTAGTTATGTATGCATGTGTATGGTCCATCTCTCTAGCTTGTATGCATGTATATGGTCCATCTCTCTAGCTTGTATGCATGTATATAGTCCATCTCTCTAGCTTGTATGCATGTATATGGTCCATCTCTCTAGCTATGTGTGCATGTATATGAGTACCTTTTATATGATCCATCCCTCTTGCTATGTATCATACATGTGATAAAAATTAGGGATCAGCTTGGAACAAATCAGGAAATTTGCAAAATTTGGTCTGGAATTTTGACCTCAAAGAGGGAGGTTTTTCATTGACCTGATTTTTAGCATATAAATGTGCAAAATTTACTACTATTGAACAAATTTCCATATTTTTAATATTAAAACATGCAATTCAGTTCTTTCACATTAACTTGTTGCCTTTCCCACTCTCCATATATGTAACACAAGCATTTTTAGCATTTCTTACAAGATCATTGCCTGGATTATATTGGTGGCAGTCCTTATCATTGTTCATCTTAACACTTAAAAGATTATGTACTGTCACTGGATCCAGGTTTCCTCTAGAGTCAGCCTGAATTTTCCTCAGAATGGAAAATGTCCTTTCAGTTTCTGTATTAGAATTTGGCAATGTCAATACAACTCTGCTGTGTTCACCAAGAAGTTTAAATTGTTTCGTGCCTATGGGTAGAGTCAGGTTGCTAACTGTCTGCCAAAACTGCTCAAGACTGGTACTGTCTCTGTTGAATTTGGGAAGTTCTTCTTTCGGAGTCAGAATGAAGTCCCAAATTTCATCTTCCAGTGCAGTTCTCTCACTCTTGCTCTTGGTTAACATCATGAACCTCTCAGACAGCTTCACCACTGCAATACAAAATGCAGTACATTAGAACTTTGAAATGTACTTGCAATGGATATAACAATAGGTAAATTAAAATATTATAATATAAGGCAACTCTATTAATTCGAATAAACTTTGTTTTTTCTGCTGCAGTTAAGATATCAATAAAGATTACATGTCCATGCATTCTTATTGTTAGAACAAGTTATTTCCCATTTTCACAAAAAACAAATGGTCATTGAACTCACCTGCTTGAGTTCAGACCTTTTCCCTGACATCTGGGTTTAGGTAGGCAGTGGTTTGATAAGGTTTAGAAAACTTTTCCTTTAAAGGTACCTACCACTGTTTTCAATTTCCAATTATCAGTGCAGACCTATAATATTGTTTCATTGTTCTCCCATCAATAGCTGATAATTATCAGTATTGATCATAGGAGATAAGAAAATCTACCTAATTAGATTAGTGAGTGTTTATTGCACTCCCAAGCATCTAATGTTGTTTTAATGTCAGTAAGATTGTCCACGTGAAGCAATGATGCATACATTAATGATTAGACTATCACACCCTTTGTGAGTTTAAGCTTAATTTGCAGATGCCTTTGTTGTCATCATTATAATCACGATCACCATTATTTAACAACAACACTCAGATTCAGAAAACTATTATCACTTACTATTATTATAGATGAAGACAAAGACCTTTTTCATCCTAGGCATTATGGATTTGTTTCTGTACTGTATCCATATTATTTATATTATTCTTATACAATTGTGATTATGATTTCTTATGAACAATAAAAAGCAGTACATTATATATATTTAATCACAGTTAAGCATGTAACAGGAATATAACATTCATCCAATTTATACGGGAATATAACATTTCAGTTTGTTAAGTGTAAAGTCAAATGTAAAGTCACTGCAGCATCAAAAGCAGATATTTAAGTACCAGTCTGAAACTGTCTCAATTATGCACAATCCTTTGAAATATTATCTGGTTCAAACCACTCAAAAATTCCTTAAATGAATCATCAAAAAATATGCATGTAAATGTCTCTGATTGCACATCCTCCTCCAAGATACAATCATCATCAGACTCTTCTGCAGCATCCATATTTGGCAGTACTCACTCATTTTGTGACAACTTAACTGTTATGCTAGCAATCAGTGGTAATGACTGCTCCAATGGATTAGTGATGGCTGGGCTTTAGTGATCCATCAGCAAAATCACTAACCATGGAATAGCGGATTAGGGTTAATTTCTAGCCCTGCTATTGCATTGCTTCCTTTTTATGGGACACTGTCCCAAGTCCAAGCTAAATGTTCCCCTCTCCAATTAGTAATTGAAGGCCCAGACTGAAAAGAACATGATCCCAGTCTGATTCCTTAGTCATAGGCAGTATACAGAATATCTTTCTCTTTTTCCTTAGACTATTGTGCGAGTACACGTGTCAGGATGCTCAAAGAAATTGGCCTTCATTGGTGTCTTTAACCGTTTTTGGCAAATCATATCCTTTTTGAGTTGTTTGAGTCATTTTCTCCCCAGTCCTTGCATTAATTGTGTGTTTTGTGTCCCTTTTTGCCAAAATTGAAAGGTTTTTGCACATTGCTCAGCGAAGTAGTGCTTCTGTTAATTGTTCTCCCTTCTTAGTACCGGTGTCAGGGTAAGTATCACCTACCTGCGTACCTTCACATTCCAGTCTTCCTGCCACAGGAAATACCTTCCTGTTTTGTCTTGGCCAGGAGGCATTTCATTTTCAGGCTCTTCTGTTTGGCTTCACCTTTGCCCCCAGAGCCTTTACCAGGGTGATGGATTTAATAGCAGCTCACTTTAGGTCTTAAGGGGTCCCCATCCTCCAGTATTTTGATGACTGGTTGAGGCACAACCACCTCAGAGATGCTCTTCTGAAGGACCTGTCACTTTCTTATTTGATGGTAACTCATCTGGGCCTAATCCCCAACCTAGAGAAGTCAGGATATCCACATCACAACTCATCCAGATAACCTCCCTGTGGCCCAAGCAGTTGTGGTTCAGTAACCTATTCGACCTGTTGGTCGACAAATCCAGGAGATTACCTCAGAGGAGGAACCTGCTGTTGTGGCACATTGGGCCCTTCTTACACAACTGTCTAAAGATTCTCCACCTTCACACTTGGCTCATCTCAAATGCTAGTTTTTGAGCATGGTTGCCAACTGTGTCACCTAGACTAGGAGGCAATCCACTTCTAAAGTTTATAATGCCAAGTGGAGAATCTTATGTAGCTGATACATAAGGAAATGAGTTGATACTAGCTGTCCTTCTTTAACTGCAGTTGCAGCTTTTCTTCTCTGTCTTTTCAAGAAAAGAGAATGCTCTGTATCGACCGTTTGGGGCTATAAGGCAGCCCATTCTAATGCTCTCAAGTTCTCTAGGGGTTCTGGCATTGGTTTTTGGATCTTCACGCTTCTGATCTCAACAGGTATTTTGAACTTCAGAAACCAGTATCTAGCTCATTAATGCCTTCATGAAACCTTTTGTGTGTTCTTGGGGTGTTTTCTAGACCTCATTAATGCCTTCATGAAACCTTTTGTGTGTTCTTGGGGTGTTTTCTAGCTCATTAATGCCTTCATGAAACCTTTTGTGTGTTCTTAGGGTGTTTTCTAAACCCCATTATGAACCTTAGAGTTTCGTTTGAGAACCTTACCTTTAAGACAGTCTTCCTGGTGTCTTTAGCATCAGTGTGAGAACCTTACCTGTAAGACAGTCTTCCTGGTGTCCTTAGCATCAGTGTGAGAACCTTACCTTTAAGACAGTCTTCCTGGTGTCCTTAGCATCAGTGTGAGAACCTTACCTTTAAGACAGTCTTCCTGGTGTCTTTAGCATCAGTGTGAGAACCTTACCTTTAAGACAGTCTTCCTGGTGTCCTTAGCATCAGTGTGAGAACCTTACCTTTAAGACAGTCTTCCTGGTGTCCTTAGCATCAGTGTGAGAACCTTATCTTTAAGACAGTCTTCCTGGTGTCCTTAGCATCAGTGTGAGAACCTTACCTTTAAGACAGTCTTCCTGGTGTCCTTAGCATCAGTGTGAGAACCTTACCTTTAAGACAGTCTTCCTGGTGTCCTTAGCATCAGTGAGAAGGAGTGAGATTCAGGCCTTATCAGTGGGAAAGGATTGTTTACAGTTCAGTGGAAATTATGATTTGGTTTCTCTACTTTGTAAACCTGGGTTTCTGGATAAGAATCAACTACCTTTTGTTGCTCCTGATCCTATTGAGATTCACAGTCTCATTTGAATCTGTATGGGGGGTGATCAAGATAGGCTCCTTTGCCCAGTTACAGCTTTAAACTTTTATTTGGCTTTCTCTAAAGGGAGAAGGAAGGATTGGAATTGGCTCTTTCTCCTTCTAAATGGTCTCTCTGATATTTTGGCTGCCACCATTTCCAGGTGGATTGTCCTCGCTATCAAGAGAGCTTATCAGCCCTCACTTAGAGGGATCTTTCTTTAAAGAGAATTTAAGTCTATGAGGTTAGGGTTACTGATGCATCTTGGGCCTGCTTTAGTCACTCCTCTTTGGATGATGTTATGAGAGCCGATTTCTGGTGGGCTCGCTCTACCTTCTCATCCTTTTACCTTTCAATCTTTGGTGCACCAGAGCGAAGGCATTTACTAGTTGAGTTGAATAGTAACAGCACAACTTGTGGCCAAGCCATCTACCAGCACACAGTAGGAGAGCACTCATACAGTAATGGCAAGTGCTGTTGTTTTCTTATACCAGTTTTTGTTTGAGGTCATCACTCTCCCTCTTAACTGGTAATTTCAACAATGCAGTAGTAGCAGGTCATGTATTTGCTGCTATTAAGATGTAGTTTCTTTGGTGGTAAAACTAATTTGAATTATGCAGTCCTTACCTGCTACTATTGCAAAGATTACTTCCTCCCTCCCCACTCTGATGCCCAGTAGTCTCAGTAAAAGTCAAAAGAGGAATATATTCCATATGTTGATTATGACTAAGGAATTAGGCTGGCATCATGTTCTTTTCATTCTTGGCCACCAATTACTAATTGAATGAAGGAATATTTTGGTTGGATTGGGGAATTTGCACCCCTGGTAAAGGAAGCAATGCAACAGTACCAGGTAAGTATCGCATAATTAAAATTAGTTTTACCCACCAGAAAACTAGATATTCAGTGATGAAAGGAAATATCAGTCAGTAGGCTTAGCCTTTAATTGTTCTATAGAATGCAATGAGTACGAGTTTAACTTGTGCTCAGATTATCGATTTGCATAACTAATTATAGACCAAACAGTACAGCAAACAACAAGCTTACCACATCCACTACTAGTCAACTGTACATGACATCAATTATTGTTGATGTCTCGGGCATTTGCATTTGGATTTGTTGGTTTCAAGGTTTATTGTTATCTTAAGGGGACCTACCTTTGAGGTATTACCTCTTTATGCATTGTAAGGACTTCAAAGAATAAAATAATTACATTACATATGCAAAAAGAGTCTGTAAAATATTTTTGTTCAGTCTCGATTTTACTTAAAATGTTCAATATTTTACTCAAAATGTTACATTTTTTACTCAAAATGTTCAATATTTTACTCAAAATGTTAATTTTTTTACTCAAAATGATCAAAATTTATTCTCAGAATTTTCAATTTTGTGATCGCCTATATAAGATACAAATTAACTACTTTTGATTTGAAGGGCCCTGATTTTAGAGCAATGCCTAAATTAGAATAATTATGGTATCAATTCATTTGTTAACTTCATCATCCAGTGATTCAGTCAGTGCCACCTTAATTGGTTGCATTATGGTCATTAGTACTTTCAAGTCAGTTTTTGTTATCCTTGCCAATAATTAGTCCTTTGTTCATACTTTGGAACCTCTACAGTTCAGGAGAGTGCAGTTTTATTAATGTTTCTTAGCTATTACATTGGTGCTAGCTTGACTGATATTCACCTGTATATGATACAGATTTTCATGTCATAAAATTCATGTTACATATCGGACAAAGTTTTGCAAACATTTCATAGGTATTTTATATTGTCCATGTTATCTCATTTTGAAATGCCAGATTAGGGGCAATTTATTTCCATATGAATGGAGATTGCATCTCAAAGGTATTGTGTACAAAAAATTACTTTTTGGTTCAGCAAAAAATGTAACATAAGACACCAGTGGGATCTTTGTCCTACAATTTTAGTAAAATCATTGAAAATAGACAACTGATGCTGTGACTGTGTGATAACCAAAGAACCAATCTTACTTACAATATTGAACATTAGGATCAGCATATGCAAACTGTAGTCATTAATTGGTTGGAGATGTAAAACACATGAGAGGAATCTCCAAATGAATAATCAGGAACTTAACATGTACCAAATATACTCGTGTATACTCCTCTGTAGAAAATGGATCCCATCTCTTGAGGGAGTTTGTCACCTCTGTTGCACCTCCCATCCCCATTTCAGATCAGTGAGGGTCCCTATGCCTGGCATCCATTCTCCAGCATGGGGGGGGGGGCTGACACAGGGGCACAGGGCAGTGTGTGGAGCCCACCCAGCATGCTTCCACTGTGCTCCCATGCCCCCTTTTATATGCCAGTACTCAAAAATAGAAACCCCTAATAAAACGGGGAGCCCAGGGTATGCCCCCCCCACCAACTCCACTACCCACCAGCCATTGTGGCTCATGTGGTGTAAGAAAATATACTTAACTCTGTGTACAACATGCATCACTGGTGAGGATCCTGAAAATCTACTCCGAGAACAGCATGACCAAGACATTGAGCAGGGGCCATTGGTCTGCAGAGACAAAGTCATGGATGGTTTTACCATACAGGTCAGTCTGACACTACCCGAGGATATAGTGCGTGACCAGTCTGATGAATGCAAGGCCTTGACTGAGCAGTGCTATACCAGCGTAATGCGGTGGGTCACAAAGCTAACCAACAAAGTGGCACCATGAGGGTGCTGAGCCACTATAGGCCAGATGTTCTCAATCTTTTCGGCCAATATTGATGTGGACCCTGGTGTGGCCAACTCCGTCCAACCCCAGAGGGAGTCAAGGTCATTGGCATCGATGTGGCCAGGGCCTATGGATACATCACAACATTGCAGTACACCCAACTGCAGCATATTTCCTACACTATTGTTGGTGAGCTTGTGCCCCACCACAACATTTTCCACAACATTCCAATACAGACCACTCTCACACCTGATTCTGGATTGTATGCGAGTGCTCTTGCACCAGTTGGTCTCTGCCTTGGTTGACACTGCAGTAGGTGTTCGCACAAAGATTGTGTATGCACTACTCTTTCAACCCACGAGACCCACCAGTGCCTGCAGAAAGCTGTCTTTTGTGTTTGGTCAAAGGACCAGTGCCACTGGTGTGACATGGGTCTCCTGCACATTGATGAAAATAGCCTTTTGGTCTGAATATTACTTCCTGGGGATTCACAAGAGTTGTAGACAGAGTCATGCTGTACTTCTAAGCCTCCTCCACATCTGTGACATCAAACTACCTGATCAGCATTCTACAAAGCACCAGATCAGTCATTGTGGTACCAGGACATAAAATTGCTTGTGTCGCTGCTGCTTTTGCCTTGGACTCTCATGTCAACAAAGTCTATTTGAACCTCATCCCATCTTAGCATTTCGTTCATCTGGACAGAGTGTTCTGAACTCTCTTGAACCATGTCAGCATCTCTCAGGAATGTATCTTGAATTAAATGATTTAGGTGGTATCTACCATTTGGAATTTCTTTGTCTCTTTGGTCTCCTCAATACAGTTGATCCTCCCATCTTGGGGTCATCTGTTCATGAACCCCTGAAGCTGATCCTTCTATCCTAGTGGCAGCCAAACTTTGCCCTTTGCTTTAATGGTCAAGTTTAGGGCTACTGTAAAAATCATTTATTTTCATGATATAAATTTTCATGCTTTTATGAAGTGACATTTTCATTAGTACCTAAATTCATGGGTTTGGGAAGTAATCCTACTGTTTTCACAGTAGAAGTACTGGTCATTGGTCTTCAAATTTGTGGTTTGTAGCAATCATGAAATCTCCCAAAATTGGTATGCCACCAAAAATAGTGAATTCACATTCTATAAGTTCCCATCTCAGCAAATGGGAGGATCTAACTTGGCTTATGGCGGGCATCCCACTGCAGGAGCAACAGCCAGAAATCATGATCTGCAAACACACCAGTGACAACAGGCTTTTTGGTGCCAATCCATATATCCATGGGAGGACTACTTTCATCCGACTTTCTTTTAAGCAAGCAGACGACTTTTTAGCACCATTGTTGCAAGCCCAAACCAGGATGGTTGTAACATCTTTTTATCTGGCTTGGGATGGCTGGATTTGCAAGGTAGTGGATGTACTTCTAACATATTATGATTACACAAGTGCTATTGAAGAAATATATTTTATCTTATAAAGAGTTTTTTTCACTACAGTGATAATTTACACCATTTACTTTTTTTCTACATTACCATGTCAAAGGTAGGTCATTGTTACCTTTTCAAGTTCCAGTGATCATATCACTTGTTAGCATTTAGGTTAGTTTCTGGACACTGTTGCTTGTACAGTCTTGAAACTTTATATGGGCATGCATCTAAAGGAGTACTGCACCACAGTATTGGGCATACATCTTAAGGAGTACTGCACCACAGTATCAAAAATCAGTCACTGATCTACTTTTCAGCCTTCAGTGGCAATATACATCTTTTATGTTTAGGTGAGTTATCAGACACTGTTGCCTGTAGTCACATGAAACTTGATATGTGCATGCATCCTGTTGAGTACAAAACCAAGATATATAAATTAGATCAATGTGATCTTCATTTTACACTTCAGTAGTTATGCACACCTTTGATGTTTAGAGGAGTTTCCTAGACTCTGTTACTTGTAGTAATATCAATGGGTATGAGCATACATGTACATCAAGAGAAGTACTGCATATTGGGTTGCCGTATCAATGAAAAATAAAATAAGACCTACATGAACGACTTTGGTTGTCTTCATTATCACTCATTATTGATCATCTTGGACCATGACATATTCATACTAGTTGTGTCTGTGTAAATATGTGCATATGAGCTTTCTGTGTAAATATGTACATATGAGCTTTGCTGTCTTCTGACAGCTTGATATCTTGTTAAACACACTTTCATGTGTAAAACATTTACTCCAGTATTCATTGATGTACAATCTAGCTGGATAAAGCCAACTTCCCTTCAGCCTTGGTCATCCCACCCACTTTGGCTTTTATTGCTTTGCAGTATAAACCAAACCATGACCTGGGGAAAAAAGTCAGTGAAGTGAAAACAATGTGCCCAAAATGTTAGGCACTAGATGGTGCTTTTGACATTGATGATGGAATACATTAAAAAAGAAATAAATATATACCTTTTTGATAAATAGAAATACAATTCCTATTTTCAAAAGAATATTTTTAAATGAATTTAGTGTTGACTTAGTTTAACTTCTTTAATGACATCATGCTGCTGATGACGTAATGGGGTTAGATGTTGTAAACATCAATCAGCAATGGGTGCACTTTTCACCATTTCCTTTCCAGACCAATATGTGCAGTATTCCTTTGCAGATACAGGAGCTGTGGCACTCAGTGGTTTGTGTGCTGGACTCACGACCAAAAGGGTGCAGGTTTGAATCCTACCATCAGCTCAGCCTGGTCAGCTACCATGGTCTGTCCTTAGGCAGGGCATTTTACTCAAATTACCTCAGTACTAAATAACCTATTTGTGTTGCTGTGCCATAAAACACCAAACCAAACCTGTGCAGACCAAGACTAATCCCTTAATCCAGTTTATATGATAGAAACAAGACTAATCCCTTTATCCAGTTTATATGATAGAAACAATATATCCAGGTTAGTCCAGACTCATATCCATTAATGCCATAAACTGTCAAAACTAATGATTTTGAGACAGAGCTGTTTACTTTTACATTTTCACCATATTTACAATGAAAAACTCCTTTAAAATATGGACAGTCTTTTTTGAAATGATGTAGCATGCCAGAGTTCTACCCATCAATTAGTCTATTACTGAAGTGATTTATATTGCACCAAATTCAAGTGTATAGAGATGACTATAAGTGATGACCATTACTGTTAATAATTTGAAGACCACAAGTTTCAAGTTTTAATGAGCTGTGAACATGAAAAATCCAGCAATGGGATTCATGATATTCTAAGTGAAAAATGATATAGTCTTAATAAATAATCATGTTTTTACCATTAATTGTAATCTTGCATTAGCTTAACTGATGTATGTGTCTGCATGTGTGTGTGGGCAGATGTTTGCTGAAGTGGATAAGCTACACTAGCAGTAGTCACAGAGATAATCTTGGAATTACACAAGTGTTAATTTTGTATTATTATGACTTGGGGCAGATTACTGAATTTATGGTCAGGACTTTGGCAAACTATTGATAAACTTCTGTCTGGCTAAACAGGTCTCTTGTGGGGAAAGGGTTTTATCAGTCTCCCTGGCTAAACAGGTCTCTTGTGGGGAAAGGAAAGGGTTGCATCAAAGACACTTATGACACTGGTGGCAGGTCACTCTCAAACCTAAATGTGTAATATTGACGTCTCGCTCTAATGATTGGTGATGTTTGTACGTCGCTTCACATAACACACATTGATGATTTATTTTTAATGTGTCACGGTCGTGATGTAGGCTGATCGCTTCATGGTTTATGATGTAATCAGACTAACGTAAGGGCAGTAATTGGAGGAAAGTGTTTCCTCAAAAGAGTTGATTTACTTCCAGCAAAAGATATTGGGGCCAGAACATCTAAGTTTGCATGGTAGGAAATACAATTATTTTAAGGCTTGTATCAGTCTGTCTGGCTAAACAGGTCTCGTGGGGAAAGGATTGTATCAGATTAATATGATTAATATAGTATGATATCTTACTTTTTTTTATGTCTTTATTATATGCCAGAAAAATGTTAATAAATATTGTTGTTTCAGATTGTTTGGTACGTGTACGTCTCAAGGATCATAGTTTACTTGCTCAAGGTAAGCATTGTTGACTGATGAACAGAACAAAACTTTTGGCTTGGAGAGATTTTATTCCCTCCAATGCCTATGGCATCATGTCCATTTTCTTTTGCCAAATATTAGTATCGTTTACTTATATTAGTAACAAACTTTAGGGACTGACTATAATATTATTAACAAGGTATAGATCCAATGGCTTTTCAGGTCAATATGTCAAGGGAGATAACTCAGATTTATGTAAATGATTTGACCTGATAGTTATCTCCATTGAATATTGTTCCACTGGCATTACAAGGAAAGAGTAATATCAAATGCTTTAAAACGATATCACCACAATAATTTCTCTGATAATGTTTCAGATGTTAATATAAATTTTCTGCTGACATATAAATAAGATAATTTTGAAAATTTTATTATGAAGATTATTTAGAAAAGTATGTTTACAATAGTAAAAATTGACCATGAAAAGCAATATCACTGAGCTATATTAATCCATTTGATTTTTAGTCTCGTTCATCCATTCTCTTGAGTGGTTTCATGAGGTCTTCACCACATGAGAATCTGGTAAAATGCTTAATTGATTGCTATTACCAGTAGAAGGTGTTTTTGTCAATTTTTTTTAGAAGCGACACTACAGAAGATATTCCTCACAATCTCAAATTGATCATAATCTTAAATCAGAATTGATCTAGACATACATTATGCAACAATTCATAATCTTGAAAGGATATAATTAAACCTCACACTATTTACACACAACAGTGCAAGAGTCCTGTCACCCAGGGTTCATACAGTCTTGAAAAATCCTTGAAATATTTGATTTATTCTTTCAAAGCAAACTTTTTTTCCAGAAAGGTACTGAGAGTGGAAAAGATGAATATAATCCTGCACAATCAGCTATTGTTATCTCGCTAATCCTCTACTATCAGTTATTCTTATCTACCGGTATTTGGTTATGGCAAAAGATGTATGAATGCTGAAATTGGTGTAGAAATAAAAATGGGAGTGTAATGTTTACTTAACATTTCTAATTGTAATTATTGGTTTTTAGTCTTGAAAATAGATACCCTGACCTTAAAAAGTCTTGGAAAAGTCCTTGAATCATGTCATGCAATTTATGTATGGACCTTGTCTCAATCAGCCAATGAAACTTTCCTTTTATATGCAAAACATGATATCATCTCATCATCACAGTGACATATTGTGTCACTTCATCTCAGTCAAATCACCTTTCCACATTTTGGGAAAGCCTTGTTCTGGCATTGCAAGGACATTTTTTTACCAGACCCTTCTTTCTGCAGAGGTCTCATGGATCCATGCGAGAGGTCTGGTTGAATGAGACTATCTGATCTTATGTAAATTGTATCATTAGAAATAAATAGTATCACTAGAAACAAATACAATCACTAGAAATAAATTGTATCACTAGAAACCCTCTAAGCCATCAGTATTCTCAATAACTTGATTTGTCCTAATTTAGGATAGTTGCCTGTAAAGTCATGCACCCAGAAAAATTCTCTCATGTAGGTTGAGTGAAGGAGTGGGGTGGGATCTTCGACTTTCATCTTTTGTATTCTGTGTAGAACACTGTATAAAGAACTCTTTCTTATCTACATGACATGTACACTAGCACAGTATCAATATTGTAGACATAAAGGTTCTTACACAATTGCTTCAAATGTAATTAATGAAATTTGTGGAGTAAATGATGTCTTTTGCTAGCAATATCAAACAAAAGATGTAAACTAGTACATACGGTTTTTAGTTATTGCAGGATAAAAATTACTGATTTTATTCAGTCAAAATAGTGGTGAATTGACTCGGAGATAATTGCAGATGTCTCGTACATTTTGCCTTTGCCTGACTTGATGTTATAGCATCATTATATCCCTCAGCAAACTAAAAAGAAATGGGGGGGGGATATACTGGAGTCGGCTTTTCTGTCCATCTGTCTGTCAGATTTTGTTTACTTAATATCTTCTGAACCCTTTGAGATATCTTCATCAAATTTGGCATGGTTTTGAACCATGACTAGATATAGTGTCCTGTAAAAAAATGGAATATGTCTGATCAGCATTTTAAGAATTATTGGTAATCCTGCCTTTTTCTTTTACGAATTTTGTCAATCCATCACACTCATTTCCTGTTAATATCTCCTGTAATAATGTTTGAGAGATTGGTACTGTTATAGTTTTATTACAAACTGTGTCTGTCCATCTATCCATCCATTACACTCTTGTCCAGTTAATATCTCCTGTAATAATGTTTGAGAGATTGGTACTGCTATAGTTTTATTACAAACTGAGTCTGTCCATCTATCCATCCATTACACTCTTGTCCAGTTGATATCTCATGAATCTTGTGAGATATTTTCATGAAATTTTATATGCATTTGTATAATGGCATTACTTTTAGAAGGAGGTGGGGGTATTCAGTAAGCATTCACTTACTGACAGATCAAATTGGTGATGATATAATGTGATCTTATAATGTGTTATGTTTGTAAACTTGCAAAATATTAACTGGGTTTATGAACCCTACAAGTAATGCCATAATGTGATACAATGATTTGTGAAGTATCTTGCAGTATTCTTCTTGCATTTTATTTACACAGTGAGATTTTGTTAGTGATTTCACAATCATCTTTTTATCAATTATACCACCAACTGCCATAGTAGAATTAGAATACAAGACCTATAGTATTTGCATTTTCTCATGTCTCTTGACATAGACAGTGTGCTAACTTGAAACATTACATTCATACAAAAACTGGAGTTTTAAGCATGCCCACAATTTTACTGACTGAAATTGGGATTTCTTATTCAAAATCTGTCTTACTATGTTTGGATTTTCTTTACTGGCTCATTTGAATATGTACTGATGTTATCATTACAGACAAGTGTACCATTCCGCTATGAGTGGTTAAATGAACTGTTGAAAGAGATCACAACAGCAGTGTTTTTCTTTCTGATGGGATACAAGTTCCGTCCAGCCCCATGTAACCTCTATCTTCAGGTACCCCAGGAAAGTGATGATATCAAAATGGATGAAGTGTAAGTCGTTTATCTTGCATATATATATACACATGTAATTCTCCTTTGCCCTCAACAGATTTATAGAACTGCAACAGGAAGAGGTAAACAATCTTGTCCTATGGACGTCCTTTCAAAGTCAGTACAATAGGACCCCGCTATAGCACGATGGTCGGGGTCCACAAAACGGGATTGTGCTATGTCCCGAACCGTGCTATAACCAACCTAGACAAAACCAAGTCATTTAGCTGAAGAAAATGATGCATGCACCAAAAAAATGGGGGGGGGGGTAAATTGTCGGCTCAAATCAACGTGCTTCATTGGCACAGTTACCATCTTAAATCAATGCATAATAGATGATAAATACACATGCAGTGAAAACAGAGATTGCACATATAATATTTTACTTTATTCAGAGAACCATGCATTGGTACATTTATATGTACATGTCTATTGCATAGCATGAATAGTTAAAGGATCAACACGTGTACTCACCAGCCAATCTCATGGCATGCATAGGAGTGAGTCCATAATAATTCCATCGAAAAATATGCACACAGAAGTATAATATCATTGTCTGATAAAGTTCTAAAATCCCACATCGTCGTCTAGTCATTGTAAATCGTTGTCGTCTAGTCATCATAAATCACGTTCGACTCTGATTCCTCAACTGTACTGTCATATGTGGGTGCTTATGCACAAGACTGAGCTTGGTCTCTTGCAAGTAACACTTTGATCATAAAGTCAGAAATCTATTAAAGGATACAACTGGACATGTGTCAATTGTGCGGCAAGATCACAGGGAGTTCAAATAACCACCCTCTGTTACTTGGCACTGAACAAGTATCAAACAAGCGGCTTGATCAAAGGGTTGTCATGTGGGAAAACAAAGAGTGTGGGGCCTTTACAAGCTAAGGGATTAAGGTCAAAGTATATGCACAGGAAGTTGTAGAACTCTACTTGAAAACAAAGTGAGTGCTTTTACAAGCCAGAGGCTTATCGGCCCACGTGCACTGGCAGATAACTTGGGAAATGTCACTTGGGAATTAAATCTGACTTGTGGAAACACCGGACTTAATCCTGTCCATGGCTTCAAGCGTCTCTTTAACAGAAAAAGCTTAACGTTTCCGTGTACTTTTATCCATTGTAAATAACTACAAATTAAAACTCTAACACCTATTTGTTTGAACGACTACAGCAAGAATAATTGTTAATCAACAATGGGGTCATTTTTATAGTGAATGTACAATATTATTCACTGGTCAACTGATTGCGTGGCGATTGTCTAACATCACCACCAAGCCACGTGTGCGCGTTGGCGGATTTCATTTTTTTTGATGTTTTATAAATCATTGCCGCATGGTTTGAACAACTTTAGCTTTGAGATTGATTTTGATGATTGTCAATGACTTAAATTAATTGATTTATAAATTCAGGTGCAATTCTTTTATCAACCACCACATTGTTTCGTGCTTGGCTGTGTATGCAGTTGAATGAGCAAACATATGTTGGCTATTGTTTGAGCAACGATTGTACACAGAATGCATTGAAGACAAACACAAAGAAGACTTAATGACTTTATTGTTCATGTACCAGTAATAATAAGATTAACAATTGTCAGCTTTAAAATGAGCTGACATCTTTCAAAAATAAACTAAGATCAAAGTGCAGTGATTGACTACTGACACATTTGAAGTGAACATTCACAAATTGAAATGTTCAGCATCTTTATTCATATAATAAAAGATGCAGTCATAAGACACTTTTTCTTCAAGAATACAATACAGCTTGCCAACTTATTAAATCAAACTCTTGTTTATTTTGGCACAAAACTTTGCAGTAGTTCAAGAAATTGGCGAAATTATTGTAAAATTTCGGTAGCCATGCCACGATCGTATTATATCCGAATTCATACACGATCTCTTCCCCCAAAATGATAATTAATTTTTTACACATTATTTTTCGTACTTTGAAAAATTAATTTTGTTTCATGTACGAAAAAATAGATGAAATGTCGGGAGCCATGCCACGATTGTGTTATATCCGAATTCATGCTATAACGAAGCATGCTATAGCGGGGTCCTACTGTATTTACCATAACACCAAAAGAAGTGTTTGTGTTAGCAAGTCATCATCAGATTAACTAATCAGCGTTGAAGTGGATTGATATATTTTGTCTCGGTAATGACAAATGTTCCAACAAAAAAGACAGAGCATTTGTAATGTATGCTATTGTTCTATCTATCCATCTTTGTGTCTTTCTTTGTGTCTTTCAATTTGCATCAACTTAATGGCAGAAAAGTTCTTACTGGCTATTCTATTAGCATTACTGGATTTCAGTAGACATGTCACATAGATTCTGCAATGAACAAGTTATCTGATCAGTTTCTATTTATGTCTTTTACAGGATCACTAAAACAGGAGTCATGGATGCTATCACTTGAGTCAGTAGGCATAAAGGAAATTCAGTCTAGAGTTCAAAGCAGTGTGAAAATTGTCATGAGTACAACTAACCAGGCAAAGATAGATCTGATTTTGCTATGTTCCAAACTTATTGATTAAAATTTCACCTTTTTAGTAAGTGCCTTCATTGTTGAACTCATGTAAATTTATGTTGATAGCTTGAAATAAGTAATGCAGTAAATCTTAGAGTATGATGTTGACTGAAAGTAACTTCATGGTTGTGAATTATTGATTTGATCTATGTAAGATTCTCATTTAGGAATTATTTCTTTTGGGATACACTTTCATCTTTTCTGAGTCCTGGTGTTAGAAAATATCTACACAGGATTTTTTGTCAGGGACACATTTTTGATTACCAAAGGTCATGCTTTCAGTAATTCAGTGTTTAAAATCAGTACCAGGAAAAATTCAGACTCATAAGAATTTTAACAGTTGTAAAATTGAAAATATCATGATGCATGTGAAGCAGTTTTCTGGGAACATTCTATTATTCAAATCTGGGAACATTCCATTATTCAAATCTGGGAACATTCCATTATTCAAATCTAGGAATATTCCATTATTCAAATGCTATACCGGGATACATGAGTGGTAACTTATGATGAACACATCACCCAATTATTTCAAAATGACATGTTTGCTCATTCCCAAATATACATTTGAGCATGGGTAATTTTTATGAATGGTATGTATATAAGTACACCTTTACTAAGTTTATCACTTTACAAGGATAAAGTATAGAAAAATATTCAAAGGCAAAATTTAGCCAATGTTTTCATGAAAGTTGTCAAGTTTCTATCTTAAAGATGTTGAACAGTCACATAAATCTTCACAAATTTTTGATAGCAACCTTATATTTTGTCAAAAAAATTATCGAGTACCAGAAAAAGTTCAGGCTCTAATGCCTCTTTTTTTTTGAACACAACAGAAAAAAATATTAGAAGCTTATAAGTGTGTGGTTTTTATGAACCATTTGTTTACCCCACCTCCAATTGAAATTAAGATATTAGTAATCCAGCATGTGCTGGAAATTTGCACAGTACATTCCTAAAATATTTGCATTTGGATTTACACTCTTTTCAAATTTGAACTGTTCTTAGATGTATAATGTCAGCCATAATACTCTCTCCAGTGTTGGAAGATACTTGAAAAATGTATGGGTACTTATAAGCTAAAATGTTCTAATTGTTGGACAATATGTAACAAAATAAATCTGATTATATTTACATAGTTTACTAAGAATTAAGCAAGTGGTACAGCATATTTGTTTTATCATACTTGTCAGAAGATAATTTGTTGACGTAATAATATTGATTTCAGCTCTTTTTCATAGGTGGTGTTTTTGTCGCAGATGTGACATTGATAGAATTTAATTGTAATCAAATGTTTTAAAAATTATTCATTTGGCATGTACAAAAAACTTTTTATTTTAATAGTTGTGTTAAAGCTATTAGGAACAAAAATAATCAATAATTCTTATCACAATTAAAAATGTTGTCCAAGACTTATTCTTACTGAAACAAAAGACTTGACTTTTTATTTAAATAATACATTTTGGGTTAAACACAGTTTTAACATTGTAGAATCTACAGTGTATCTCTCACGAAACATATTTCTGGTATTAATTATGAAATATTAAAAAGTCATGAACTAAAAAATGAATGAGGATATTTTGTATGACATAGGTAAAAATACAGTTTTATGTGGACATTATGTTTGACTACTGGAAAAATTTCAAAAATAATATTTTAAAAAAAGCAACATTAAATGATGACTTTAAAAATTTTTAGTTAAATTAATTAACATCTAAACAAAATTGAGGAAAATATCTATACATTGGAGGGAAATTGGGGCATCAATGAATGTAACTGTGTTGTACATTACAATCAGATTTGTTTTAAGTTTGCTCATGAACTTTTGTGAATTTAGGGGTTTTTTTTGTTATTTATATAAAGAAAACTTTTTATTAACTGAAGAAAAAGAAAATGTAATTTTTACGTTAGACAAAGAAGAATGGGTACATTTAGATTCAGAGAATTCATATGACACATAACATAAATATTGATGAGAAAGCTACTTTGGCAAATATTTGTCTGTGTATATACCTGTACATATACCATGCTTGTGTATATACCTGTACAGATACCATACTTGTGTATATACCTGTACAGATACCATGCTTGTGTATATACCTGTACATATAACATGCTTGTGTATATACCTGTACAGATACCATGCTTGTGTATATACCTATACATATACCATGCTTGTGTATATACCTGTACAGATACCATGCTTGTGTATATACCTATACATACACCATGCTTGTGTATATACCTGTACAGATACCATGCTTGTGTATATACCTGTACATATACCATGCTTGTGTATATACCTGTACATATACCATGCTTGTGTATATACCTGTACATATAACATGCTTGTGTATATACCTGTACATTTACCATGCTTGTGTATATACCTGTACAGATACCATGCTTGTGTATATACCTATACAGATACCATGCTTGTGTATATACCTGTACATATACCATGCTTGTGTATATACCTGTACATATACCATGCTTGTGTATATACCTGTACAGATACCATGCTTGTGTATATACCTGTACATATACCATGCTTGTGTATATACCTGTACATATACCATGCTTGTGCATATACCAGTACAGATACCATGCTTGTGTATATACCTGTACAGATACCATGCTTGTGTATATACCTGTACATATACCATGCTTGTGTATATACTTGTACAGATACCATGCTTGTGAACGATATGTGCAATAAATACCATGTTTACTTGCTTATAAGCGGAGTCCAACTGCAAAGAACAAAAAACCTGATCTGATTGCATAATGCACCAGCAGATCAGGGTCTTTGTTGTTTGTTCTACTGATTACTCCTAACGGATCTGGGTTTGTGCAATTTGCAGTGGACTCAACTTATGAATATAAATGGTACCTTTTGCATGCTGCCAGAATGTTAAGCTTGAATGTTGTATGCACTTGTATATTCTTAGCTATGCGCTTCTGCATGCTTGCTAGCTTTGTAACACAGCAGAATGGTGGAGGTAACTGCACTAATAACCTATGAATATTTAACCAGGCACCTTGAGTATAGGAAGACATGGGGATTCCAGCAAGAAACATCAAGACTTTACCTGGAATGGTTAGCATTATCTTATTATGATTGATAATCGTCCAGAATATTGAATTGATGGTACCTCAGCATAGGAGTGTTGTATTTGTCAATGAATGGTTTAACATTCAAAATTGTGTATGGATGTGAATTGAATTTAAGTGAATGTAATTTAGCTATGCAAGATATAAACTGTTAGGTGATAAAGTCAGTCATGTGTAAATATTATGTTAATTTACTCAGAGAACTGTTTTTGGTATTGTTTTGTTTAGGTTTTGAATTATTTTTAACATTTAATAAAATTTGGTGCTAAGTAACCATTTTTGCTTCTTAATTGAACCCTGATTATAACAAGCTTCCAATAAAACAGTGTAGGGTTTTGGTGACAAGGAAACTAGCCTTTAGTTACGTTACTCTGTGAAGATGTGATGATTTTACTTCATTATAGGGAGATGTAATGAAGTAATATATGACCCTGTGTACTTTGATCAGCTAATAATTTATGAGTATGCTTAAACCTGCTTTATAAAGGTATTTCATAATTCTGGTCAGCAAGAGTTTCCTCAGTGCCGAAAACCTGAATATTTGCGATTTACTCCTTTATGAAAGAAAAGGAGTTATCAGTGTCCCAGCATAAATCGAATGAATAAAAACCACTCGCCTTATGATAGCTGTTTGGTAGGGTGCATTAAGGTGATGTGGAGCCCCCAACCTCTGTCGGATTGAGCAAGATATATCTTGATGACCGATATGATAATATGTTGATGCATGGGCTTGACATGAGGTATTACTGTGGTTAGAGTAGTGATCCAACGAGTATAGGTCTAGCTAGGAGTCTAGAGCCTACAGGATCAAGAATGATTAATATGAGCTGAGAAGAAGTGATCTCATGACTATATCTGGTTATGGTTCCAGTGCCTATTTGAGATCACAGGCGATTGGAATGAGTTTAGATAGTTGGATCCGACAAGTAGAATCGATAGGTCAGAGCCTAAAGGATCAAGGGCAAAAGTTTAAGTACAGATTGCAATCCTGCAAGATGGTCCAGTTGGTAATCCAAAGCCTTTGGGTCATTAACGACTGTCATGCATTTAGTGATCCAACAGAATAGGTCCATGCAATGTGCTGGACTCTAGGGGTCACAGGCAAAAGGTGGAAGCTAGATTAGCCTAGATGTTATTAGTATATTGCAATTGCGATCAGAGACAATTAGATTATATGGTGTCAGATAAATAATGGTGTTCAATTGGTACGAGATTTTCCCCAAAAAATCTCGTATACATTTCCGTTCAGGTGGTGTCAGAAAAAGGAAAACAAATGCAAAACAGACAATTCATCTCATCTTATTTCTTATTTCTTCCTTTCTATCTTCCTCTTTCTTACCTTATTCATCATTCATTCTTTCATTAATCTTTCTCCCTTCCTTTCTCTTTTCTCACATTCTTTCTCTTTCATCCTTGTAAGTTAGTTCATTCTGCCTTTCTTCCTTTATTTCTTCATTCATTCAGGCATTCATGCATTCTCTTCTTCTTATATTCTAGTTCTTTGTTTCTTCCTTCAGTCAGAAATGCACTTTTTCTTTCCTCCTTCCTTTCTTCCTACCTTTGCACGTAACTACATCATATCACTTTTCATTACATCATCATAACATTGCTTCACAAGAAAAGAGAATTTTTGTTCTTTTGTATGACAAAGTCTTTAATATATTTTTCATTTTCTCTCATAAGCCTTGTACTTCTCCCACCCAAGGGTTGGATTTGTCTTTACATGCTCCCTTAAACTAAAAATAGAAACCCAGATTTTGTTTTCTTCACAATAAGGGAAAACACTATTAGGTCTGGACTGTATTTAGATGCAAGTATATATACACACACACATATATATATATATATATATATATATATATATATATATATATATTTATATATATATATATATATATATATATATATATTCAGGATGGCAAGTAACCAGTCATAAAATATAGACATGGTCTTTCTGCTGATGTATAGTTGGAATTTTTCTTCTTTATTTGACTGTTTCTGTAGCCTAAGCTTGACCTTTAGTCTTATGTAGTTAATTTTATCTAATCTTAAGATGCAATCTGTATAAAACTCTTTTGCCTTGAACGTTTTGATCTCTCAGACATTTGCAATAATTTTAAAATTGCAAACAGTGATATTAAAAAATAAAACTGTCTAAGTGTAACATGGTAAACTGAATGATTTGAACAAAACTCTAACTGGAAGTGCATAATCAGGAACATTAGCTACATTTATGTTAATTTGTAAAACCACCAATAGTATGAGACCAAAAAGTTGAAAAATTCATACAATTTTAAAAATTGCTATTTAACATTTATTCAGGTCATGTTCAATCGGATTTAAATGTGTTAGACCCCCATAGTGACCCACAATGTTAACTTGCAATAGATACTCAGACACCAATGTCAAATTCCCATAGGGACCAAAAGCACCCCTCCCCCATTGTAAAATACCCCACCCTTCGCACCAATGTTACATACTAATTCCATCCCCCCCCCCCGTCCCACAATGTTAAGTTCCCCTTGTCCTCATAAAGGCCCACAAAGTTAAACCTATGGACGTTTAGAACATTAAACTCTCATTGTAGCTAAAGTGCCATATTCCATGTTAAATTCCTCTTGTGGCCAGAGTGTCCTCCAATGTTAATCCTATGGATATTTTCAAGATTAAATCCCCCTCATGGCTATTTTCAAAATAGTTGCGTATTGTTAAATTTCCATTGTGGCGAATGTCAGTTTCTTCCCATAGTGTCCTCAAATACTACTTATGTCTGTATACAATCGGTATCAATCGATATTTGAAAATATGTGATAATCTGTTTAAAGAAAAATACTAAAACGGTACACCAAGTTACAGTTTGTCACCAAATTTTACCTTGTTTTGAAGCCAATGAAACAATCTGGCCCTAATGTCACTGGTTATGTCTTCAAAGCTAATTCCAGATAAACGATAATTGATTGCTCAAACTTATGTGAGCCGTAAATTGTATTTCATGACATTTTTGTATTTTAGAGTGAAGTTTAAGTCCAGATTTAGTTTTGCATTGAGATCTAGATCTGACAAATTACAGTTAGAAAAGACTTCTATATCTATATGATCTTGTTTCAAACAGAGATTCACAGACACTGGAGGATGAATTAGAATCAGGTACGGAAGGAATGATCGAGATAGCTTAAATACTTTGTTGGCTGTACGAAATAATGAAAGATGAACCATTAGAATCTTGTTATAAGGATTTGATACTGAGCATTTTGTAGTTCATAAATTTTCTCTTCAATAAATTGATTAAAACTAACAATCTGTATGTGACTACTAATACAATTCCAGCAATAAATTTTAAAACTGAGAATCTGTATGTGACTACTAATACAATTCCAGCAATAAATTTTAAAACTAACAATCTGTATGTGACTACTAATACAATTACAGCAATAACTTTTAAAACTGTCAATCTTTATGTGACTGCTAATACAATTCCAGGAATAAATTTTAAAACTGACAATCTGTATGTGATTACTAATACAATTCCAGCAATAAATTTTAATACTAACAATCTGTATGTGACTACTAATACAATTCCAGAAATAAATTTTAAAACTGACAATCTGTATGTGACTACTAATACAATTCCATAAATAAATTTTAAAACTGACAATCTGTATGTGACTACTAATACAATTCCAGCAATAAATTTTAATACTAACAATCTGTATGTGACTACTAATACAATTCCAGAAATAAATTTTAAAACTGACAATCTGTATGTGACTACTAATACAATTCCAGCAATAAATTTTAAAACTGACAATCTGTATGTGACTACTAATACAATTCCAGCAATAAATTTTAAAACTGACAATCTGTATGTGACTACTAATACAATTCCAGTAATCTGTATGTGACTACTAATACAATTACAGCAATCTGTATGTGACTACTAATACAATTACAGCAATCTGTATGCGACTACTAATACAATTCCAGTAATCTGTATGTGACTACTAATACAATTACAGCAATCTGTATGTGACTACTAATACAATTCCAGCAATCTGTATGTGACTACTAATACAATTCCAGTAATCTGTATGTGACTACTAATACAATTACAGCAATCTGTATGTGACTACTAATACAATTCCAGCAATCTGTATGTGACTACTAATACAATTACAGCAATCTGTATGTGACTACTAATACAATTCCAGCAATCTGTATGTGACTACTAATACAATTACAGCAATCTGTATGTGACTACTAATACAATTCCAGTAATCTGTATGTGACTACTAATACAATTACAGCAATCTGTATGTGACTACTAATACAATTCCAGTAATCTGTATGTGACTACTAATACAATTACAGCAATCTGTATGTGACTACTAATACAATTCCAGCAATCTGTATGTGACTACTAATACAATTCCAGTAATCTGTATGTGACTACTAATACAATTCCAGCAATCTGTATGTGACTACTAATACAATTCCAGCAATCTGTATGTGACTACTAATACAATTCCAGTAATCTGTATGTGACTACTAATACAATTCCAGCAATCTGTATGTGACTACTAATACAATTCCAGCAATCTGTATGTGACTACTAATACAATTACAGCAATCTGTATGTGACTACTAATACAATTCCAGCATTATAACTTAAGATAATTTTGTACATCAAATAAATTTTGCATGATGCTAAAAGCCATCCAATGCTCAAAGCCATCCAATGCTAAAAGCCATCGAATGCTAAAAGCCATCCAATGCTCAAAGCCATCTAATGCTCAAAGCCATCCAATGCTAAAAGCCATCTAATGCTCAAAGCCATCCAATGCTAAAAGCCATCCAATGCTCAAAGCCATCCAATGCTCAAAGCCATCTAATGCTCAAAGCCATCCAATGCTAAAAGCCATCTAATGCTCAAAGCCATCCAATGCTAAAAGCCATCCAATGCTCAAAGCCATCTAATGCTCAAAGCCATCCAATGCTAAAAGCCATCCAATGCTCAAAAAACTTGTACAACACATTTTCTGCTAAATATCTTTTTTTCCTCTCTGAACCCTTCACGGATTCATTCATTCTATGGCATATGCGTTTATCCTGATGTTACCTTTTTCGCATACATGTATACAAATTGCGTCCTATCTTCTTGCACCTACCTATTCCCTCTCTCAGTAGAGACAGACATGCATATGCTTCTATGCATGTATGTATGTACGTACGTACGTATGTATGTATGTATGTATGTATGTATGTATGTATGTATGTATGCATGTATACCATGCTCTATTTGATTCAACACAATAAGTATTACACTCTGACCCATTGCCAGTGCAAAACCTTGAACAGACTAATGGGCCAACCTCAGTCGTTTTACTTATCGGGAACTCAAATGTTCGTAATATGCCTGAAATGTTGATTGAACAGTTAGAATACGGCGTTTCTTAATGGCTGTAATCACCGTTTTTACCCAGGTAGAAGGACACAGGAAAACAAAATACATAAAAAAATCTAAAGTTTTCATGACAAATTTGACAATTTGTTTACGTGCGATAAATTGTACATGCATCTTTTTAACCCCATTTATGAATCATAGTAGAGAAGTACGAAATGCTACTGCATCAACTACCACTGCTGTTTAGGATAATTCGTCTCCATTTCAGATTTTGACAAATTGTGACATAACATTTGTATGTTGGTTACTTATAAGTTACGTCATTGTTCAAAACTATGTTTACAGGCTTTATTATAAAAGCAAGTATCCATGACAACCAGTCACAACTGATGAGTGATCAGAAGCTAATAATTTACTCGATTGGCTTTCACTAGGAAAATTACAGGCATATTTTGATCTAGGAATCTATCTTTGATTTTGAAAAAAAAACAAAACATTATCAGTAGAAAATAAATACAAATGTTCTTATGAGTCAATTTTAACTCATGTTCAAATCTATAACAAGACAAAATTAGAAATTCATCTTTTGTATATATTTCTATATACAACAACAACAACTACTACTAAAACTTATTATTATTATTGTTATTATTATTATTATTATTATTATTATTATTATTATTATTATTATTATTATTATTATTATTATACATCACATACTATTATATTCCAGGCAACAGAAAAAGAAAATTCTTTAAAATACAGAAAGTTTTTTTGTATGTAATGTATTTATGTCTGTTTATTTAATATTCATTATGGAATCACTAAACATTCTTGAAAAAATCAATATACTTAGCAAAAGCAAGGCCAGTTTGTGGCTGACCTTCCCTATGTTCCTTTTGTGTAGCGAATAAGCCCTGAATAGGATATCTCCCATGATCTGTATAGCTAAAGAATATTGGCACAATCAGCCGTGTGGATTGAAAATCACAGACAGACATCAAGGGACCCGTAAATCAGACAGCAGGGAACATGTATACACACAACACATATAATATTTCTAAATGTGTATACAAACATTTCTTTTTTTGCAAAGCATTTAAAACTTAGATAAACCTGTCCATAGTTAACCTGTTGTCGGTGCCCTTTTCTGAAGCGACAGTGGGTGGAGACTATTCAGATCAGACTGTCCGTGCGTCTCGTTTATCTTAAGCTTGTGTACGTGCGTGTGTAGATGATGTCGTGCGACTCCTCTTACACCTTCACACGTATTAATAGTAATATAGATACTAAGTGTTATGACACACGTGTAGAATTATTTTCATTATATGACCTTACTGTGTTAAGAAAGGTGTACCTATTGTGATAAAAAGAATCGCAATCAACTGCAGCGATATGGAACACGCATATATAGGTTGACAACGATATTACGGTAAACGTTTACAAACACCGACTAGTCCATGTCAATTCATTTTAGTTGAGATGAACAAACTGGACTTTAAATATTGCAAATTAAACTGATTCTTACACTACATATCATGCAAATTCAATTGAATTTGTCCCCGGCATTGCTTTGGGAAATACCATAGAGAAAGTGTTAGCCATTTTAAGTAAACAGATCAATATTTGAGTTGCCCGACGTTAAAACATTTCGATACATATTTATACTGCATATATATTAAAAAGGTCAGATACATAACATGTGTTCATTTTTAAGGGACAATATACGTTTCAATTATTTTAATGGACATTCAATGTAATATATCTTTAACACAAATTTGCCGGATTTTGTCAAAAGTCATGATTATATATGTGTGTGTGTGTGTGTGTAATAATGTTTTGTTTTTCTCAAAACTTTCCCTTCACAGTTTATACGCATAAATGATAAATCTGAACGTACCGTTAATACTCGCGTATAGGTCCGGTCCAACTGAAAACTGTGTAGACCCAGATTTGCCGTCGCATAATGCGCTGGCAAATCTGGATCTGTGGATTTTATTAGGAGTAATCAGCAGAACAATCAAAAATAGACCCTGATCTTTAGGCGCATTATACGACGACAAATCAAGTTCTATGTTGTTTGTAGTTGGAACATTATTATAAGCCAGTATACACGGTATATTTTATACCTGACTTGTCAAGATTATGATGCTCTATTTTGTACTGTTCCTTGATGTTGAGGTTGATCGTACTGCCATTTATGCAGAGATTAATCACGCAATGTGTGCAAGGTTAGTCTGATATTCACAATTTATGAGTGGTTTTGAAGTGGCTGCAACACAGACCCATTGCTGTTTATACAGTGGGAGATTTTTTTTTTTTTTTTTTTTAATAGACGGCATGCATATTATAATTTAAGTGGAATCAATGGGTAATACATCGATAGAATATAAAAGTGTTTGTTCTGAGAAAAAAACATCACCTTAAACATTTTTAAAGAAGAAAATAAGCCTAAAAACCCAACAGAAGTTGTAGTAGTAGTAGAATATCAGTAGAAGCGGTCATAGTTTTACAAGCGCTGGTCTTATATCCAAGTTAGTTTACAAATCTGTTCTCGAGATGAGTACAAGTTGTTTGTCTTGCCGGCCACAATTACTCCGTTGTTCTTTTTATTCCGATGATTTTGTTTCTCTTTCTACTGCTGCATATATCATCTTCTAATATGGCCAACAAAGAATTCTTCACCAGTCCCCTCTACCCCCTTCACGATGAGAACACTCCTCTTTTAATCACTAAATTGACCGTCGACATTAGCACCGAGTCCCTGAATGCAGCTTACACGAGTGGACCACTCATTGATTATTAACATCTAATTTGTCGTCTAAGTTATTTAACAAACGCGCCTACACCCACCCCAACGGCCCTGGCTCTTTCGACAAGCGTCGTAGGCTTAATGATACGAACGAGTAAGGCTTATAAACATAGTTATCTCACTTTAATTAATTAATCGATGTATTTTTATTTTTTTTTATATTTACGATCATAAGCATATCTTGTTTTATCTTACTCTTAATTGTTTGCCTGGTTGTACATTTTGACTATGTATTCAATCTGTTGAAGTGTTTTCTATACAGGTAAGTAACTCCTATTTATATCTAGACTGATCCTCGTATTACAGCACGGGTAATGATCGTACAAAAAACAACAAGTTTAGTTACAATATTTGCGCTGACAAAAACATACTATGTATACAGTCATGGATTTCAGAGGACTGTTCGCATAGATAAAGTGTGTTCATTTACAGAAAATGGAAGGAATACTTAAATCACCTTCTCTACGTTACATACCATTCCGTATTGGTACTCAACATGCAAACACAAATATTTTTGTTGTGCATACCTCTGTACGTGATCTTATGCCTTCCCTATCATTTGACTGAACACGAACAGGCATGTAGTGCACAAGACGAGTTCGTTGACGAGTATCTGTTGGAAGTGGAAGATATATATGTACAAGATGTAACAGCCATATTAGAAGAAGGGTTTGGACTTCAATATGTGGAACATGTAAGTTTCCAATGTTTACATGTTTTATTTTCTTTCTTAGATCATATATACCTTCCCGGTTTTGACGAGACGTGATTAATAGTATATAAACTGGAATGAAATTAGAGCGTATTACATAACAGTACATAGATTTATTTGACGAATAATTGAATCTGCTCTTTAAAGGTCTTTAATCCGACTCCACAAGTAACAAACTTGGTTTGAAAATACTTTCTAATTCAATAAAATCACGCTGTACATCACAAGTATTTTATTGCACCATTAAGGCCATTGCAATGTATCACACCACTATGTGGTTTACTATATATTATGATATTGTTTAATATTCACCAGTTTTAAGACGAATGGTTTGAAAAGATTTGCTTTTTAGATGCCGTTTTTATATCAACGCGGAAACCACATTTCTAACAGCTGAGTGATACCTAAAAGGTTTCTGAAATGATGACTCCATTTGTCTTCAGCTACAGTCGACTATAGCTATTTTCCCTGCTTCAAAGATAATTGTTACGTAAATAAGATAAAATCTAGTTTTCTTTTCGTGTTTATCAAAATTTAGACATTCTCATCTGATCTATATTTGAGAAGGCGAGATTACTTTTGTGATGGTCACAGAGAAAGAGGACCTATAACGGGAGGCTTACACTTAATTGTATTCCTTTTTCATAATGTAGAATGGGAATTTGTTATAGTTAAATGTGGAGAAGAAATCAATAGTAGAAAATAATAATAATAATAATAATAATAATAATAATAATAACAACAATGATAATGATAATAGTAATAATATAGCGTTCATGTCTATGCATGTATAGGTTATATATTGCTTCCGTTATAGGAAATAATATATATATATATATATATATATATATATATATATATATATATATATATATATATATATATATACATATAGTTACCTTGTTGTCCCTTTAAAAGCCACAGTAGCTCAGATGGCACAGCGACGTAGTTGTAATCCAGGGGTCGCGGGTTCTATACCTGCCCAAACCAGTCCGGGTCGGCTGCTTGGTGTGTCCTTGGGAAAGGCACTTACCTCCCATTTGCTTGGCATGATATAGCCAATAATGTGTTAAAAGTTCCTTTAAAAAGATTTTTAAAAATCCTTTGAAAGCCCCAAGTAGACTAGTTATACATATTCGGTTTAGTTTTGGAGAGCAAGCCTGTCTGCCGCAAAAAAGAAATTGAGAAATGAGAATGACAGATGCTTAAAGCCTGTGTGTATGACCCACGTTAGAGCAAATAACAGACAGCGATTGATGAGGCGTATGTTTAAGATGAGTCGTATGTTTAAGTCTTGTTGCAAAGTGGTCTAGTAAAAGTATCAAAATAAATTTGACATTAAACGCCAGCAGAAAATAATGATTGCAACAACCCGTATTGAAAGAGGAAATTTAACTCCATGGATAGGTACTTCAAATCTAATGAACTTTCGCCTCCATGTTAGAAAATATTGCGCCCGAAGATTTGGGGGTATGCAGCTGTCTATATCCGTACATTGGTCAACCTTTAAACACAATTTACTAAAACCAATGTTTATAAAAAAACATTTGAAATTGATACGTCTGTCATTAGAATGGTTGCATCTTTTTTTTTTTTTTTTTTTTTGGGGGGGGGTCTCTTTTTAAGTTTCTAAAGAGCTTTCTACCACCTTAATCTTCAGATATTGTGATTTTTTAAGTGGGATGTTGTCTCTTATAGGCATTATTATTTTTATTATTATTATTCAGATCATCGCCGACTTGCATATATTTAGAAACAGAGGAGAAAAAAAGGAGAGAGTCAGTGAAGAAAATGTACAGATGATTAAGTCCCGAACTGGGGGACGGGTAAGTATGAGATGAACAACAAGAAAAAGGTGAAAGTATCTGAAACCACGTGCCGTCTTTCTATTCGCTACTTTTGGTTTGCAAATTTTAAGAATGTATACTAACAAGCACAACAAATAAAAAGTAGATTAGAAACAATTGCGCTATTAAACGCTGGATATTCATTCACCAACATTTCTCCATTCGTTCACCAAACCATCTTTGCATAATAGAAAGGTAACTTCCCAATATATTTTGACCATAAAGACAATTCTGAAATATCATTTTTGTCAATTATCTCCAATATCGATTTGTTTGTATCTTCCTTAGGTAAAATACTTTGAGCAACAGTGTCTTAAAAAGCTCATACCACCAAGTACTGTGCATCATAGGTTTGGCCACAGCAGGAGGATACGACAATTTTCGGTTTGTATTCACGTACAAATTACCAAGTCTGTTATATAATGCAGAGTTTTATTGCCAGTTTATATATTATTGGTGTATATTTGTAATTCTCTATAATAACTCCTATATACCTTGATTTCTGTAGTAGGAATCCAGATGGTCTTTGTACATAGATGATAATTAATTACTGGTTCGACATGCGGGTATGTCTGATACGCACGGATGCCTATACCACCAACTTTGTAGCATCATTTTGTGGTGATGTGTGCATCATCGAGATGGTATAGGGGTTGGTCCTTACAGGCAAGGTGATGTGTGCCGTAACTCGAGGATCCGGGTTCGAATCTCCGTAGAGTATGAATTAAAATTTTCTAACCTGTATGATAACGCTATTTATTTCGGATACACACAAATATATATATATATATATATATATATATATATATATATATATATATATATATATATATATATATATATAACGTAATTTAGTTGGCAATATGTGGTCTAAATAATAAAAAAGAATAAATACATCAGTCTATGTCTTATAATTTCTGCGCATCCACTTTTACTATGAAAACATATCCTTTATCATTATTCACCTACCAGTAAAATATCTAAATAAAATGAACCAACACTTCAACATTATCAGTGGCAGGTTCAAATGTACAATAATTTCAGTACAGTGGTATAAAATGGTAGTAACAGGTATTTGATTATCGAAACCAAGCAAATTGTAGACCGCTCGTAATAAACGTCTGATATACATGAAATAATTGAGAAGCACTGAAAATGCTATTTAAGCAATTGGTAGCAGCTATCAAAATAATGCGTACTAAAGCTATTGCATGATTACATGACTAACAATCGCCCTAAGCAAGGAACAGCACGTGCCATGTACATTCACTAGCTCTGACCTATTTACCCTGACAATTATGAATAGCAAATTCCGTAATAGCATATAACAAGAAATATATTTTTGTATGAAAAAATTGTCATGTTAAAAGGGAACGTGAACACATCATACTAAAAATATACTCAATAAAGAAAGCTATGCCAGCTAACAATCAACAACATAATGTGCACTTACAGCGACTCCGTGCGACCTGTCCAACAGCCTGAACGGACTGTCAAACTCTACGGTGACAATTTCCCAAAAGAGTGGGAAGCGTTCTGATTGGTCAGTTTTTGAAAATCATTTATACGAGGAGGAAATATTTAATATTTATATGATTTTTACATTTAAATTATTCTACCATATTCATTTTCTTGACTAATAAATATGCAAGGAACAAAAATTCAGAAATTTTTTAAAAACTGAAAAGTGTCCACATGCACATTCCTGTGCATACATAGAAAAACACTGCCATAGTAACTATAAAATGCAGAAATGACGGTTTTCATAAATGTTGACATATACATCATTACGAACTAGGTATTTAAAACGAACTAACATTTTTCACTACATAATGTTTTGATTAAACTTTCAATCAACAGTTAGCTCAGGAAGAACAATGCAACCCATTGAGTTCTCTTGGAGTCTACAAGGCTTGGAAACAAGGTTCTTCAGGGAAACATGTTCGAATTATTATTGTAGACACAGGTGTTGATTACACCAATCTGGATCTACAGAAAAATTTTGTAAGTCTCATTTAGCTACACTTTGTTTTGTTTTTGTTTCTTGTATTATTTGACACGGCCTGGCTAAACACTGTTCACGTGTATTTGGTCTTGTTAATTTAGAAGAAAAAAAAAAAAAAAAAAAAAAAGAAAGATAATAGCCACTTTAACACATGGAATATACACCATTACACCTGGATATTGCCATGATATAGATAGACAGAATAATTTGTACATACAGGTATGTTTACAATGAATAAAAAGAACTATCACAGTGAAAGATCGTCATAATAAGGAAGTAGAGTCCATCCTGTAAGTAACCAAGTGAAAAGCGATTTTAATTACACTTTGTCGTTTTATAATAAAATACACAACATTTCATTATGTTGATTGATAGGGTTTTCTATTTTGTTTATCAGGTAGATTTTTTATGCGATATTTTTTTCTTTTGCTTCATAGATCGCTGCACTGTCGATGTTGCATGAGCTTTATTCGAGTAAAGATTTTGAAATATGTAACGCTTTACAATTTACATTATATATTTTCGATGGTTTTAAACAGGCCAAACATGTACACCTTGTGTTTGAAATATGCTCTTTGTTAAAGAACATCTAATTACTCAATTAAGTTTTGTCTTTGCTGGTCATAAACTTTTTTCTATTTTCCTGGGTGCAATCTCAGTGCTCATCTTTATTCTGTTTCTGATAACATGCTCATCATTATTCTGTTCACCATAAAGTGCTCATCTTTATTTTGTTTCTCATAATGTGCTCATCTTTATTTTGTTTCTCATAATGTGCTTATCATTATTTTGTTTCCCTTAAAGTGTTCATCATTATTCTGTTTCTCATAATGTGCTCATCTTTATTTTGTTTCCCTTAAAGTGTTCATCATTATTCTGTTCACCATAATGTGCTCATCTTTATTTTGTTTCCCTTAAAGTGTTCATCATTATTCTATTCACCATAAAGTGCTCATCTTTATTTTATTTCCCTTAAAGTGTTCACCATTATTCTGTTCACCATAAAGTGCTCATCTTTATTTTGTTTCCCTTAAAGTGTTCATTATTATTCTGTTCACCATAAAGTGCTCATCTTTATTTTGTTTCCCTTAAAGTGTTCATCATTATTCTGTTCACCATAAAGTGCTCATCTTTATTTTGTTTCCCTTAAAGTGTTCATCATTATTCTGTTCACCATAAAGTGCTCGTATTTATTTTGTTTCCCTTAAAGTGTTCATCATTATTCTGTTCACCATAAAGTGCTCGTCTTTATTTTGTTTCCCTTAAAGTGTTCATCATTATTCTGTTCACCATAAAGTGCTCATCTTTATTTTGTTTCCCTTAAAATGTTCATCATTATTCTGTTCACCATAAAGTGCTCGTCTTTATTTTGTTTCCTTTAAAGTGTTCATTATTATTCTGTTTCTCATAAAATGCTTAGCTTTATTCTGTTTCTGATAAAGTGCTCATCTATATTATGTTTCCCGTAAAGTGGACATCAGTATTATATTTCCCATAAAGTGTTCATCAATATTCTATTTCCCATAAAGTGTTCATCAGTATTCTATTTCCCATAAAGTGCTTATCTTTATTATGTTCCGAAAGATGAAAACTTGACACTTGCAGTAACTGATCTTCAAAAACAATATACTAGACAAGTGTATAAAGTTATCCAAAGTATCTCAGTGTGAGTTTTACTTTTCATGTCATTTGTATATTATGGTATGATTTACAGACATTTTAACTATAGAACAAACATTTCCGAAAGTATATCGTATAAACTATGAACATTGGACTCTAACAGAGTTTTGAGGAAATGTATTAAAATATAATCAGTTGTATAAAACATATCTTAGGTCGAGATTGTCTGAAGTCCACTATGGAAACATTTAGCATAAAACATATCTCCAGTCGAGACTGTCTGAAGTCCACTATGGAAACATTTAGTGTAAAACATACCTCCAATGGAGAGTGGCTGAAGTCCACTATGGGAATATTTAGTATAAAACATTTATCCAATTGAGGCTAGGTGAATTCCACTATAGAAACATTTCTTACTCCCCTCTCCCTCCCAGAACCTTTTAAAAGAAATCTCAAAATCTATACACCGGAGAGTTTATGACAAAATTATAAAATTGGTGCAAAGAATTACTCACAAGTCTCACTTTTTAAGGTGCATTATCAACTTCTAGAACAATATTTATCCAAACAAATAATACTTAAATGTTGCATCAATTTTGTTGTCACTATATTCGTATGTAAATAAGAATAATGCCAGAAGAATTTACTCATTTTATCAGAGCTTTCAAAATCAACTACAGTAAATTTCTAACAACTTTGCCTTCGTTTTAATTTTTTGTATCACTTCAACTGACAACTTTTGTGATTAAAACATGAAAACGTACGTGATGTCATGTGACCCATTCTCTTGACCTCTCACCCCTAATTCAACGAAAAGCAGTGGCATACTACTTCATTTAATTATATATGTTATGCCATTGGGCAAGAGCATACATAGTTAGTAAAATATCTAGACTGCAGATTGTAACAACCTTCACATCAACAATGGTGTCACATGATATCGCTGATGTCATTTGGTGCATTGCGGTTTTCACATACGTACACCTGTTGCGTGTCGTAATGCTACATACCTGTTTTGCTCTCTGTGAATGAACATGTTCGTGGTTGTATATAATGGTGTATGTATTATGTTCATGGGGACAACGGTAGTTGTTGACTAAACGGTACAAAATAAACTTTGTGTCAGCCTATCCATGTGTAATATATAATACACTACAACTTTGGAGTCTCTTTCTTAAGTGGAAATTGTTGTAAAACATGATCATTTCTTTTTCTTCAATTTTATCGCAATTTAAAAACAACATACAGGTCACGGACACTCCCGCATTGAATAATATCATTGGAAAATATATTTGTTTCAAATGCAAAGTGGCGCCATTTTAATAACGCCTTTAGCTGAATACTGTATAAATTGGCCCACCTTCTTTTGGAATGTTTACCTACTACAGATGATCAATGAACGTGCAATCGAGTTATTCTCTAGCTACATGTATGATGTTGAAGTGAAGGCACAAGTTTTGACGAAATTAATGCAATTTTCGATGCTTTAACTGGCTAGAACCGGTTTTGTTGGACTTGTCAAGGTTTAATGTGGATGAAAGAACCGATTCCCTGAATGAACGTGTTAAAAGGAAATAGTTTATATTGGGCATAATGTAACCTTGGAGTTATTTTATAATGTCCTATCCACTATATATATATATATATATATATATATATATATATATATATATATATATATATATATATATATATATATATATATATATATATATATATATACTTGATAAGGCAAGATTTCAGGGGATATTTATCACTGTAAGATGATGGATACAAATATATCTGAAACTTGACCAACACGTAGACCTTTGTCTCAGACTCAGTGAGAAAACAAAACATTCGTTTTAGTGTGTCACTGTATGGTTTTATACATACTTGTTTTTTTTTTTTCAGAACCAATCCCTATGCTACGACTTTTTGTCTTCTGAAACTGAATGTATGCCTGATGGAAATTATATAGACCAAGAAGATACCCAGTAAGACTAACCATAAACGTATCCCAGGAAAGGTTGATGGAAAAATATCAATCTTATACTGGCATATTGCTTAAGTTGGAAGCTAATTCATATGTTTCATATATGTTACAAGCTTTTATAAAATTAACTTCTATTGTTTCTAGAAGGGCATTAATTGGGAGAACATCATGTGACCTGTGGAGAAACCGCGTCTCAAAATATTTGTTTCCAAAGTCTTGTTGAGAGAGAGAGAGAGAGAGAGAGAGAGAGAGAGAGAGAGAGAGAGAGTAACAACACGGACCACGGATGGGAAGATAGAAAGTAAGATGGATATATTAAATGGAGATATGTATTCTCTCCCAATAAAGCAATAAACCAATAAAAATAAATGGACGGACTAACAGAAGACTAGAAGGAAGAATGGCAAATAATTACTGCACGTGAAAAGTTAAGATACATTTTGAAAGAAACCAAAACAGTTTTAAAAAACTGACTGTGTAATCAATATAGAATTCTTGGTTTAAATGTATAAAAGAAAACAAAACTTATCATTCTTGTTTTGTATCGCAGACAGTCATGCAATATTTAAAAATTTTCCTTGTTTTGTATCTCAGACAGTCATGCACTATTTAAAGATCTTCCTCGCTGGGAACAATTATAATATAATATTTAACCACAATACATGCTGTGTAAACTTGCCTTAGGTGATATGTATAATTTTCATACCTTAAGCACATCGCAACAAACGTAGCATTGCATAGGATGAGAGCTGCTCCAGATTATTAAGCAAAAACTTGCTCCTTTTTTGAATAAATTTTCTCTAGGAAACTAAAATTTCCTCCAGGCTTCTTGAATTTATCCTGATTACTGTGAATCCAAGTATAAAAATAACTACAGCAGAAATATATCCTACAATTTTGAAACAATGTAAATATTAAATACCCAAACGATCTGAAATTCTAGGCTAACTCTTCTGCATGGGTACATCGTGCCATCTTTGACAAAATGCCTATATAAGCACTATTAGTGTACTATTATTTGCAAGGTAAGTTTAAAAAATTTAAAGCCTTTGATATGAGCTCGAAAATTTGATAGACCTGGAAATGACAAT
Organism: Margaritifera margaritifera; assembly: GCA_029931535.1. Taxonomy (NCBI): domain Eukaryota; kingdom Metazoa; phylum Mollusca; class Bivalvia; order Unionida; family Margaritiferidae; genus Margaritifera; species Margaritifera margaritifera. The sequence continues at coordinate 1,047,733 of JAQPZY010001442.1, forward strand.
TCAATCATTATATTACAGAAATTAATTTAGTAGCATATGGGTTATAATATTTGCCTTTTATAAGCATAAAAATCATGAATATTAGCAGTGGTACTGTAAAAACGGCTTCGATTTGAAATGGGCACATTCCTTGATTGCCTTTTTCAAGACGATATATTATCTATGATTTTTTATATGTGTCACTATTTTCGTATTCTCCATACAATATTTGTATTTAAAAAAATGAATTCAATATTCTGTATATACTCGAATATTAATTTTCTTTCTGGGCTCTTCACATGAAATGCTTTTAGACCATTTTTTAAATTATGCAGAGTGATTGCAAGTATGTTTTACCAGATTTAAGATTCAATAAATACCATTCTTTGATGCTATACTTTTCATAGCAAATTCATAAAGGTCTAATATTTTTTGAATCTCAGATATTACATATGCATTTAATTTAAAATGATGAGTGCAAGTATTATGTTGAAGAAATGAAAATTATTACTACCTGAAGTTTCCTTTGGTTTTGTTTCTAGTCATGGGACTCTGTGTTCGGGTCTAATAGCCGGAGAGAAGGGAAACAGAGTTTGTGGCGATGGCGTAGCATATAATGCGACAATTGGAGGTGAAGCCAATTTATTAGCATTTCTTGTTGCTATTCATTTTTGTAATTGTTAAAGAGTAATTTAAGAGCAGAAAAATAAAGACAGAAAATAATATATATATATATATATATATATATATATATATATATATATATATATATTGAGTTTGTGTGTGTTTTCTTTAAAAATTAAGAAATAATTTTTGTAGCTACTTATCATAAAAAAGCTATTAAATTTAACAGCAGTGACACATAAAGCATGCATTAGTTAAAAGGAGGAAAAGTGCATTGTGTGAGATGTGCATTTATAATGATCAGTATTCAAAAAGATACTTAAGGAGAATTGCATGACCTAAGTTCTTTTTTCAGTAGTGTGTTTAATCTGTCAGTCGTGTTTTTAAATCTGTCAGTAATGTTTGTAATCTGTCAGTAGTGTTTTTAATCTGTTAGTAGTGTTTTAATCTGTCATAAACGGATTGTCGCATGCCAGGTGCCTGGCATGCAACTCGGGGAGACCTTATAGCTGGACTGAATTCACACTGAATGCATATCCGAACAATACTTGTAAAGGAGATAGGAATATGTCATAGATTGTGTGAAGGAAATTTGCTATGCCGTCACTTAATCTAGATCTATGAAATATTGAGAAAAAAACTGTCCAGCCTCATTGGAAAAGAAATGTCCTGAGTTTTTCATTATATGTTTACAGTTTATAATATATAATTATATCTGATAAACGACGTTATTTTAAAAATTGATCACATCCTACTAAAAATTGTTACTAATTCCAGAGCAAATGTACGAAGCAGTTTTATTTACAGTTTGTATTAATTGTATTAACAGCTGTTGTTTCATCTACCCCAATATATATATATATATATATATATATATATATATATATATATATATATATATATATATCATGTTTGTTTTAAGGATCAGAACAATTGGGCTTACTAGCGTTTTTATGTTTAGGTTATAATTTAATTTATTTGAAAAGTATAGGAACATAAATTAAGTCAGTAGTTGAGATTTGAAGTACACGTTTCTAGTTCAAGCAGTAAGAAGGATTTTTGGTTTTATAAATCACTTAAGTTTAGCATTTATGATCTCGTGTCATTAACGGTAAAGAAATTAAAAATCATTATATGTACATATTGTTTTCAAAGCGGCCAGAATATTTAACATACATGGAAAAACGCAAGACAGCTTCGTTGCTAAAGGCCTGTCATATAAGAGAGATGAAGTGGACATTTATTCATGCAGTTGGGGTTTTCAGAGGGGAGTATATGACAACCTTGGAAAAGCGACACAGACTGCCCTGGTACAAGGTGCTAGACAGGTATTACTTAACAACCAATTTCAGAGGTTTCTGTTTAAACTTTTATTTTTGTAATCCTGAAAACCCCATAATATTCATTGTTATTATAAAGGCCTATAGCATCCTTTATGAATAACTGCGTTTGAAAGTATGACTCTTACAAAAGTTGCCGTACAGACTTTACGTTTCTTTCTGAACTAATTTACTTTTCTTATAAATGTTTTTCATTTTTCTCAGCTAAAATATTTTTGAATAATGGTTATTTTTGTATTCGATAACATTGTGAAATCACCAGAGATCGCATGGGTTTAATAAACTCTTCACCGTTTGAACTTTTCAGACATGACACGGTACATTAGTTTAAATTAAATAACTCATTAATGCAAGTTTTATTACATATGTTTGATGTTCTAACATGACCATGAATTTGCCATTGCTATGAAAACTTTGTGCAGGGTCGGAATCAAAAGGGTTCTGTATATGTGTTTCCATCTGGCAACGGTGGATCTGAGGCGCACTGCAACTGGAATGGATACGCAAGAAATGTACACACTATAACAATAGGATCTGTTGGATTTGATGGAGTCAACACCAGATACACTGAAATTTGCCCATGTGTCTTAGCCACAGCGTTTGGGGAAGGAGGAGAGGATGATAATTCAAAATTGGTAAGATATATGTTTAATGTAATAATATAACTACAGAAATCAACGACAAAATATTTATTTCTATGCTAGTTTCCATTACTGGCATTGTCAGCTATACAAGCTAAAAAGTACATATTAGTCATGATTGCCTCAACTCATGTTTATGAATTGGATCCAAATCGCTAATATAAACCATTTTGTTTGTTTTGGTATAATATTTGCAATACACTTCCTTTCTTATATTTCGCTAGATAATGAAAAAAGGAGTTAATAGAACATTGTAAAGAAAATAATTTATGCATTTAAGTATTCCGAAAATATTTGATAATGCAAAATGTGAGTTGAATGCGGAACAGAAGGAAATAAAGTCAATTTTCTGGGTAATGATGTCAATAAAATAGTTTCATCTTGGTAATGGATACTGCCAGAAACCAGAGTTCCCTTATTAATATCTGGTAATGGATACTGCCATGCGGTAACAAGAAACCAGAGTTTCCCTATTAACAATTTGTTTGGTACTCTCAGTTAAATGAGCGTTACTATCATGATTGCAGAAAACAACGGAGTATGGACGTGAATCTTGTACATGGTCATTCAAGGGATCATCAGTGTCAGCAGCATTGGCAGCTGGCATTATTGCATTGGCATTGGAAGTCAAGTAAGGTTTTAATGTGCAGATAAATGATTCAGCTTAAATAATTGTGGCCATCTTGAGACAGTTTTTAATGCACAGCTTACATTATTGTGGCCATCTTGAGACACAGTTTTTAATGCGCATTGTACATTATTGTGGCCATCTTGAGACATAGTTTTTAATGCACAGCATACATTATTTTGGCCATCTTGAGACAGTTTTTAATGAACAGTGTACATTATGGTGACCGTATTGTGACAGTTTTTAATGCAGAGCTTACATTGTTGTGGCCATCCTGATAGACAGTTTTTAATGCACGGCGTACATTATGGTGGCCATCTTGAGACAGTTTTTAATGCACAGCTTACATTATTGTGACACAGTTTTTAATGCAAAGCATACATTATGATGGCCATGTTGAAACAGTTTTTAATGCACAGGTTACATTATTGTAGCCATCTTGAGACACTGTTTTTAATGCACAGCTGACATTATTGTGGCCATCTTGAGACACAGTTTTTATTGACAGCTTACATTATTGTGGACATCTTGAGACACGGTTTTTAATGCATAAGTTACATTATTATGGCCATCCTGAGACAGTTTTTAATGCACAGGTTACATTATTGTGGCCATCTTGAGACCCAAAAAAAAACTCAAGTAAAAGTAGATCTCTTGTTGAGTAGATATGATACCAGATAAATTTAAATAATTGGATATATATATATATATATATATATATATATATATATATATATATATATATATATATATATATATATATATATATATATATATATATATATTATTTCTTACAAAATATGTTTAGAAAAAACTTAAGTTCCAACATACTTTTATTAAAAAGATAGTTAATGCAGATAAAAGGAGAATCAGATGGTCAGACGGATGAAAAAACAGACGGATAGTGTGTATGTATTAGCTTTTAAGGGCAAGTCAGCACAATAATCGCTATATGGTGCCGATTTAAAGTAAAATTTGAACAAGGTAAACATAAAGAATTGCACACATCACTTAGTAATACATTCACGGAAACAACGTTACTGTAAATGGTTGCTTATAAGTAGAGTCCAACTACAAACTGAACAGACCCAGATCTGCTGTCACATAATGCTCAAGAAGATCTGAGTCAATGCAGTTTGTTAGGACTAATGTGTAGAACAAGCAACACAGACCCTGCTCTGACGGCATATTACATGATGGAAGATCAGGATCTATGTTGTTTGCAGATAGACTTGACTTAAAGCGGGTATAGATGGTAATTATTGGTGACGGGCATTGCACACTAGAGCATAAGTGTATACACAATAGAGCAATGAGCATTAACATGGTGAGCCCTCGGAATCTGACCTGAACCTCGCATATGCAATTTTAAACATTTTAGTAAAGACAGATTCCTGACATTTGACCAATCAGAACACAGCATTATGGTAAGTCATATAATAATACATACTGGTGATGCAATGTGAAGAGCAAACATTGTAGCAAAAATATAAATAAAGACGAGTTAATTATAATGAAACACTGAGTCATAGAATTAATGTTAGATCAGATTTGGACAAAATAAATATTATCAGTATTCAACAGAGTATCTCTCTCTCTCTCTCTCTCTCTCTATATATATATATATATATATATATATATATATATATATATATGAAATAAATTAAAAAGCCACAATGTAGATAGGCTCCACACTTCCAACATACAGCAGGAACCCCGGGTGACCGAGTGTTCTAAAGCTCTCGCCTTTACAGATCACTCACATCTCAATTCTGTCCTCTGGGTTCGAGTCTTGGCTCAGCCAACATAGGTATGTGAGAAAGCTTGCCAGTAGCTTTCTGTGGGTCGGTGGCTTCTTTCTGGTGTCTTTCTCCACCAAATATATTGGCTGTCATGTATAGCTTATCATGTGCTAAAATATGGCGTTAAACCCTACAAAAACAAACAAATTCCAACAATCGGCATAGGTAAGCTTTACAATCAAAATACTTACAACATAGGTAGGTATTTAGGAATTGTACTTGAAAGAATCATGTTTAATTTCAGCAATAATTTGACATCCAGAGATATTCAGCACTTGTTAGTCAGAACAAGTGATTCGAGCACAACCCTCTGGAAAGCGCAGTGGAGAACAAATGGAGCAAGACACAAAAGTAGAGTAACTTTTCACTTTGGCGATGTTCGATGTTCATAATTTTCTTAACTTCGTTGGTTACTATTATTGTTACTACTGTTTTATTTTAAATTCCTCTGTGCTCTTTTTGTAAAGGAAGATGCTGATGCATTTCAGTCATATGGCAGATTTAACTCTCAATTTTACTGTGTTAAAATATTTTATTACATCTCTCAATGGCTACTTGAACATCAGACCAATACGTTTTCTAATAAAACTTTTAGAATCACACGAAATACAGTCTTAAAAATACTTGTTAAAAATATTCCAAATGGTTGACTGACAAACATTAAAAAGTAATTGGAGCTTTGGAAGCCAGAAGAAAACATATTTGAATTCGGTGACAAAAATATTTTGTTTGTATTAGTGATTTTACCAAAATATGCTCTGCATAGTATTTTACTTTTTAGTAAACGATTATTTTGGATTTGGATTAATCAACGCTTCAGAAATGGTACTGACTGCGAAGACTTGGAAACAAGTAAATGAATTACATATTTGCAGGCATGTAGCAACGTAAGTATAGTTGAAAGTAGAACTACCCATTAATATGTATTAAAGTGATTTCCTATTCCATCGCGGTTCATGCCAAACGGCGTGCAACCCTGAAAAATATTTTTCTAAATTCACATATTTTGTCCATGAGGTCAATATCAATGCCATCCAACCGGTATTTATGATAGTCTGAGAATTTCAAAAGTGCCACACATAAGAGTTGTTATTACTTTTCTGCCTTGTTCATCATGTTCTCACATGTACATGTATCAGCAAATTTCAAATTTAACCTCTACACACTTTGCAAAATCAAGAGGCATGGAGATTATTGTTTAAATATAACTCAAATACTCATTTATCATAGAAATCAATATACTGATCCTAACCTAGCCAAGATAGATCTGTCTTTGTTCATTTATTTATTTCAGATATTATTTTGAAAAATAAAAACTTTCCCTACAGTCATGTGACCTGTCCAATAATATCTACTAGGTATTTGTAGGTTACAACCTTATTTTGCGAAATTCCAGCTCATTCACTATTATGTAGTACCTTATTTGCTATAGTCCAAAACTTTGTTCACTGAAGTGCACTTCCTTGATCACAAAAATGCATTAACCATGTTCATGATGTGTGTAATTTGGAGTACATGTAAAGTTTACAAGTAGTCCACAAGAAGTGCACTTTGAGTTAGGTTTAGCATAGGTGCAACTGTATCAGCAACTTCCTCAGAAAAATTTCAAATTTATCATCTGAAATCATAGTGGTTATTGTAAAAATGTACCTAAACTTCTCCATTATATCAATATCGATTGATTCTTACAACTCTATCAAAATGTTTTACAAATTTAATGGATACCATGTCTGTAATATTGTTGTTTTTTTTACTTTTGTATTCCTTTTTTTTGTCTGTGTATTTGCAAGTCTGTATATTAGGCCTTACTAGGTTTGAAACATAACAGGCCAGAACAAATTATTCTATACCTAGAAAGTCACAATAACCTCTGAAATGTACAATTCTTTTTCTCTTAATGACGTCAATTAGTCAGTATTTCATGTTGTATGGATTATTGGAACTTATATGAGTTTGAAACAACATTACTTTACTTAGGTGAAACACTTCCAATTCTCGACAAGTTGTATGAAAGCACACTGAACGAGATAACAATTCTAAATTATCAGTAAAAGGTTTGTCTATTATGTTTCATTTTAGTGATGTGCAAAATTACAACATGACTATTCATATTAAATCCGACGGTTGTACAAAGTCTTTGAATGAAGTTCTCAGACTGGAGCATGTGGAAGTCCAAATTTGCTTCAAAACAAAACACCGTGATAAACTTAACATTGTTTTGACATCTCCGATGGGAACATCTTCTACCCTGATGAATCAAAAACAAAGAAAATCAGTGCGAAGTATCATGGATGAAGAAATCAAATGGGTATTAATGTCGGTCCAGTTTTGGGATGAGAATCCCGTCGGTACATGGAACTTGACAATCTGTGGCGATTTTTCAGGAAGAACACGTACGTAAAATAATCACAGTTTCAAAATAGGTCATACCTTAATTCATATTTACCAGCAAAAAAAAAAAAAAAAAAAAATACTTGGTTGTTTGGTTATTTTAGTTTAAACATATTGCAAAGCGATGGGATCGGATTCAATTTCAGATGACATATATTAACTTCTTTCTATAATCAATAACCAATATAAAATATAATATGTGGTATTGCGAATAGTATGGAGGGTTACAAAGCTAGAACAGTCAGCCAGTTTTAACTTGTTTAAACATCCTACGAAGACATTGCTACTTAAGGGTTTTAAGTAGTACGATCTTTTTGCGGAGCTTTCACCCATGCCTAAATTTAAATGCATCGTAGAATTTCCAGAAATTATAATACCAGCACTCTCAGTTTATTCATTCCTCAAAAATAGCAGAGATCCCAGGAACATTCATGTTTTAAAAAAGTACCAAAGACACCTAGACCAAAGTTCTAATCTCTTGTTTGATCATTGAATGGAGCACACACAGACTAAGATATAAGGCACAACCAAGCATCAATTGAATGGAGCATACATAGACTAAGATATAAGGCACAACCAAGCATCAGTTGAATGGAGCACACACAGACTAAGATATAAGGCACAACCAAGCATCAGTTGAATGGAGCACACACAGACTAAGATATAAGGCATAACCAAGCATCAATTGAATGGAGCACACACAGACTAAGATATAAGGCACAACCAAGCGTCAATTGAATGGAGCACACACAGACTAAGATATATGGCACAACCAAGCGTCAGTTGAATGGAGCACACACAGACTAAGATATAAGGCACAACCAAGCATTAATTGAATGGAGCACACACAGACTAAGATATATGGCACAACCAAGCATCAATTGAATGGAGCACGCATAGACTAAGATATATGACACAACCAAGCATCAATTGAATGGAACACACACAGACTAAGATATAAGGCACAACCAAGCATCAGTTGAATGGAGCACACACAGACTAAGATATAAGGCACAACCAAACATCAGTTGAATGGAGCACACACAGACTAAGATATAAGGCACAACCAAGCATCAGTTGAATGGAGCACACACAGACTAAGATATATGGCACAACCAAGCATCAGTTGAATGGAGCACACATAGACTAAGATATATGGCACAACCAAGCATCAGTTGAATGGAGCACACACAGACTAAGATATAAGGCACAACCAAGCATCAGTTGAATGGAGCACACACAGACTAAGATATATGGCACAACTAAGCATCAGTTGAATGGAGCACACATAGACTAAGATATAAGGCACAACCAAGCATCAATTGAATGGAGCACACACAGACTAAGATATATGGCACAATCAAGCATCAATTGAATGGAGTACACACAGACTAAGATATATGGCACAACCAAGCATCAATTGAATGGAGCACACACAGACTAAGATATAAGGCACAACCAAGCATCAGTTGAATGGAGCACACACAGACTAAGATATAAGGCACAACCAAACATCAATTGAATGCAGACTAAGATATAAGGCACAACCAAACATCAATTGAATGGAGCACACACAGACTAAGATATATGGCACAATCAAGCATCAATTGAATGGAGCACACACAGACTAAGATATAAGGCACAACCAAGCATCAGTTGAATGGAACACACACAGACTAAGATATAAGGCACAATCAAGCATCAATTGAATGGAGCACACACAGACTAAGATATATGGCACAACCAAGCATCAGTTGAATGGAGCACACACAGACTAAGATATATGGCACAACCAAGCATCAATTGAATGGAGCACACACAGACTAAGATATAAGGCACAACCAAGCATCAATTGAATGGAGCACACACAGACTAAGATATAAGGCACAACCAAACATCAATTGAATGGAGCACACACAGACTAAGATATAAGGCACAACCAAACATCAATTGAATGGAGCACACACAGACTAAGATATAAGGCACAACCAAGCATCAATTGAATGGAGCACACACAGACTAAGATATAAGGCACAACCAAACATCAATTGAATGGAGCACACACAGACTAAGACATATGGCACAACCAAGCATCAGTTGAATGGAGCACACATAGACTAAGATATAAGGCACAACCAAGCATCAATTGAATGGAGCACACATAGACTAAGATATAAGGCACAACCAAGCATCAGTTGAATGGAGCACACACAGACTAAGATATAAGGCACAACCAAGCATCAGTTGAATGGAGCACACACAGACTAAGATATAAGGCACAACCAAGCATCAGTTGAATGGAGCACACACAGACTAAGATATAAGGCATAACCAAGCATCAATTGAATGGAGCACACACAGACTAAGATATAAGGCACAACCAAGCGTCAATTGAATGGAGCACACACAGACTAAGATATATGGCACAACCAAGCGTCAGTTGAATGGAGCACACACAGACTAAGATATAAGGCACAACCAAGCATTAATTGAATGGAGCACACACAGACTAAGATATATGGCACAACCAAGCATCAATTGAATGGAGCACGCATAGACTAAGATATATGACACAACCAAGCACCAATTGAATGGAGCACACACAGACTAAGATATAAGGCACAACCAAGCATCAGTTGAATGGAGCACACACAGACTAAGATATAAGGCACAACCAAACATCAGTTGAATGGAGCACACACAGACTAAGATATAAGGCACAACCAAGCATCAGTTGAATGGAGCACACACAGACTAAGATATATGGCACAACCAAGCATCAGTTGAATGGAGCACACATAGACTAAGATATATGGCACAACCAAGCATCAGTTGAATGGAGCACACACAGACTAAGATATAAGGCACAACCAAGCATCAGTTGAATGGAGCACACACAGACTAAGATATATGGCACAACTAAGCATCAGTTGAATGGAGCACACATAGACTAAGATATAAGGCACAACCAAGCATCAATTGAATGGAGCACACACAGACTAAGATATATGGCACAATCAAGCATCAATTGAATGGAGTACACACAGACTAAGATATATGGCACAACCAAGCATCAATTGAATGGAGCACACACAGACTAAGATATAAGGCACAACCAAGCATCAGTTGAATGGAGCACACACAGACTAAGATATAAGGCACAACCAAACATCAATTGAATGCAGACTAAGATATAAGGCACAACCAAACATCAATTGAATGGAGCACACACAGACTAAGATATATGGCACAATCAAGCATCAATTGAATGGAGCACACACAGACTAAGATATAAGGCACAACCAAGCATCAGTTGAATGGAGCACACACAGACTAAGATATAAGGCACAATCAAGCATCAATTGAATGGAGCACACACAGACTAAGATATATGGCACAACCAAGCATCAGTTGAATGGAGCACACACAGACTAAGATATATGGCACAACCAAGCATCAATTGAATGGAGCACACACAGACTAAGATATAAGGCACAACCAAGCATCAATTGAATGGAGCACACACAGACTAAGATATAAGGCACAACCAAACATTAATTGAATGGAGCACACACAGACTAAGATATAAGGCACAACCAAACATCAATTGAATGGAGCACACACAGACTAAGATATAAGGCACAACCAAGCATCAATTGAATGGAGCACACACAGACTAAGATATAAGGCACAACCAAACATCAATTGAATGGAGCACACACAGACTAAGACATATGGCACAACCAAGCATCAGTTGAATGGAGCACACATAGACTAAGATATAAGGCACAACCAAGCATCAATTGAATGGAGCACACATAGACTAAGATATATGGCGTAACCAAGCATCAATTGAATGGAGCACACACAGACTAAGATATAAGTCACAACCAAACATCAATTGAATGGAGCACACACAGACTAAGATATAAGGCACAACCAAGCATCAGTTGAATGGAGCACACACAGACTAAGATATAAGGCACAACCAAGCATCAGTTGAATGGAGCACACACAGACTAAGATATAAGGCACAACCAAACATCAGTTGAATGGAGCACACACAGACTAAGATATAAGGCACAACCATGCATCAATTGAATGGAGCACACACAGACTAAGATATATGGCACAGCCGAAAAACAATAGTCATCTGGGAAGTTTTGGATGTGTTCCAGGTCATGCTAACTCCAACAGAAAATCAATAAATGTTGCAGGAGTAAAACATTTACTTCTGTGCTATAACTGAGCCAGAAACATACATTCCCAATATAAAATATAGTCTACTATTAATGTAAAGCATATAGCACAATGACCAATTAATGTAAACCATATAGCACAGTGATTTATTGCATATTATTTTGCAATGAATTTGACCACGCATATGAGACAAAGATTACACTGAGAATTTATGTCCAGCATCATACATAACATTATACTCACAATAAATGTAGGTTTTAAAGCGCAGGGATACTACAATACAATACTGCAAAGCTCAGTGCAGTAAAAACCAAATATCTTCGCTTTGTATATTAATACAGAGTAATAAGTACAGTGTTAGTAAGAATGTTTGATAGCTCAAACAATATGATGATTGTATTTCAGACTGAAAAGGTTAGAAGTTTGAATCTTGTTTTCCAGACACAAAATCTGTATATAATTGAGCACACTTGCACTCCGATTTATTATCCAAATGTGGGGTCCTCTCCAGAGGAGAGGATGTTGCTGTACCCTTGTCATGAAATAACAACTTGGTGTATCTTTTGTACATGAGCTGTTTATTGCTAACCATCTTGCCATTCACAGTCATATATATTTGTGTAGATGAAGTGCATTCTTTGTTGAACCTGTAAAGTAAAGTAATGTAAGTACAGTCAAATTAGCTAGTCTAACCCTATGGATGATCGAGTACTGAAGTCTTCATTCTCTTTCAGAGATAATACATAATTTGGATTTATTTAACTAGCAATATATATTTCAATGATAATTGGTTAGATATGTGAAAATAATGTTACTATGTTTATTTTTGTCACCATTTTTTTCCAAAATCGTATCTGCACTCCCTGCTCTGTCAATCCCTGGGGACAGCCATCTCTCGAGTTTGGGTGCACTTGGCCACCCCTGGGGACAGGATTCATCATCGTTTCTTATGATGAATTGGGGTGGTAGGGGTTATTGCCTTGGTTTCTTGCGTCAGTCAGCCGGAATGTAGCTGAATCACTTCAATTATGTTGCATGTTAAAAATGTTCTTCAGAAATGCAAAGTGCACCACAGTTTCACATGCAGTGTAATCGTAAATAATGCCAACTCAAATCCCTTGGTACTGATTTGGTTTAAATCTCCCTAAACACAGGGCCAGACAATCCAATCCAGATTCATACTTGAAGGAAAGGATCGACTAGAGAGTGCATGTGTCTTAAATTATATAGATTTATTTTCCGGAACCAAGATGTTAACTGTTAAACTTCTTGATCTGAAATCCAACCATCATAATTTCTGAGCTATCGAACTTGCTTGCTAACACTGAATTGTTACTCTATATTAACATACAAAAAGACTATATTTGGTTTTCGCTGCAATGAACTTTGATACATTGATTTCCTCTCCATCTGTGTTGTAGTATTCCTGCACATTTTAAACATACATTTGTTAGTAGGACTACTATAGTGAAGTAAGGATGCTTTATAGCACTGAATAAATATCTTTCGGAAAATAAATTCTCATTGTGTGATCTTTGTTTCATTTATTGTGCGTGGTCAAATTTATTGCAAAATAGGATTAATAAATCACTGCTGGTCATTGCGCTATAATGGTTTATATTAATAATAGACTATATTTCATATTGGACTGTGGGAATATATGCTTTTGACGCAGTTATAACACACAGTAGTAAATGTATTACTACTGCAACATTTATTGATTTTCTGTTTGCATGACCTGGACTGTATCCAAAACTTTCTAGCTGTTTATTGATTATTTATTGAACTGTATATCTTAGTCTGCCTAAGCTCTCAATGCTCAATGAAGAGATTAGAATTTTGATCTTGAGACCTTGGGGTATTTTTGTGTTTAAACAATTATGGGTGTACCAGGGACTTTAAGGCATTTTAGAGTATAGAATAAACTGAGAGTGCTGGTATTTGAAGTTTTGGAAATTTTTTGATGCATTTGAATGTACGCGTTGACCAGGCCAAAAAAGATCGCACCATCTGAAGCTTTTAAGTATGTTAGTGATTTTCTTTTTAATAGGGATGTGAGGTTTACTGGTTAAAACTGGTTGACTGTTTTAGCCATATTACTATCCTTCCTGTTGTTGCCCCAAAGTGTAGATATTCTTTATCAATGTGAATTATTACGTGTATTTTTAAAAAAATTATAATTTAAAAACGAAGGAAGTTTTACAAATACAAGGTAATAAGAAAGTATATATATTAATTGTAGTGATTTTGTCTTGCGTCTTTGTACATTGCTATTAATCATTCCTAAATCTATTAAAGCGCTTTGCACATTTTTGTACATCATGAAATATGAATATTCCTATTCTGCTTATTTGATTTGTAATGAAATGTCATTAAGGAAAGATGATATGAAAAGTTGGTAACTTATATTGTTATAATTTGAAATCAGAAATGTGCACATTTCTCAATATTCCCACGGTCACAAGAAGGAGTAACATCTACACAGAATCATATGTAATGGATATTTCAAAAGATAACAATGAAATAGATAATCAAATTATCTCTGAAAACATTTTATTGTCAATTCGACTGTTTTTCTGTCATGGATGGCATTTTTTTCTTAAAATTGGGACGAAAGAAAAGACGAAGAGTCTCGCGGCTAGTCCTTTACAAAAGTAAAAATTAATCCTCTCTGATAATATAAGAGTTTCAAATGAAAGTGGAATAAGCTCGAAGTAGATTATTTTAAAAAAGGTAGAGGCACTTATAGTTACAATTTATAGTTTTCTTTCCAGATTTCGTGGAAGTCAGTTCTGTATTACTAATTCTCTACGGAACCAGTGACATTGAATATAAAGAAGGTATTGAACAAAAAAAAAAACAAAAAAAAAAAAACCCAGCTATTAATTGAAATACGTGTGGAATCATTTTTGTTGAAAATGTAAACAATTTAAATTACATACATAACCATTATAGCTTCAAACCGATATTTCTCTTAGACCAAGGATTGGGATGAGGAAACGAATTATCTACCATTCAAGTTACACACATAACCATTATAACTTCAAACCGGTGTTTCTCGTAGACCAAGATTGTAATAAAGAAACGAAGTTAACTACCATTTGTGCTAAATGCCCTAGTACAAGGAAAGGATTGTGAAAAGGAAACGAAGTTAACTATCATTTTGTGTTAAATGTACCAGTACCAAAACTTATATCAACATATCCTGGTTGTAAGCTTTACTAAAGTTTTCATCCCGAAACTGCATAGCTCACCAAGCCGTATCACGCAAGTATGCTCTAAAACTGCAAAGACTGAGATCAAAAGTATTCCAACACTATTGACTGCTCCCAACTGGTTATTTGAGTTTCTCTGCTGCCTTGTTATATCATCGTTTTCATTTTTGTAATGCAAAGAACTATGACAAGCATTTGGAAATTTAAGTTAAACTGTTGTGAATTGACTTATTCTTTAAAATGCTATAAAAATGAATTTAAATTTGAATTTCTAAACTATACAACCCTTGTATCCTTGTCAGATTCTAAAGAAAGAAGAAAATAGAAAAGAATAAATATTCACTTTACTTAAATTGACTAGTGTTTCCATTTTTTCAGAATGTATCTAAAAGTAAACCTTGCTTGTAATATTGATAGCACATTTTGACACCAAAAAGCAAACACAAGTAATTTTTGTAAATCATTGCAATTCTTATTTGAATTAAAGTCTTTTTCACCCAGTTACTCATGTGAAAGATATAAAAATTATATTGCATGTAATCAAAATATGATATTTTAAAGGCCGAGGTCCATTTCATTTAGCTGGAATCTGTTTGTTGTCACTAAAACTTTCACCTTATTGTGATCTCATCGGCTTTTAGACATTGGAACCCACCTGACACAGGTGTTGACAGGTGAAGCCACCACCTAACTGACCACCAGTAAATGTTAAGAGGGAGGCTAATTAACCTATGAATGAGTACACAGAGAGATTGACCAAATAGAACTTTTCTTACTACGCTATGTTTGATATGGTTAGATAACTAAGTTCCATCCAATCCACTAATCATAATTCATAAGTATGCTATCTGCATGTTACATCTACCGTACAGCTTCTAATTTTGGCTTTTAAGAACTTATTTTTATGTTGCAGAAAAGGAAGTACCCGAAGGTCATGAGATTGAAATACCATTCGTCTTGCAGGATACGAAAACTGGGATTGTTTTTATCATATGTATATTATTCGTCCTGTCGTTAATAATAACCTGTAACATTTTGATTTACAAAAAGTGCTTAGGGAGGCATAGACACGAAAAAGGAAAACTACTGGCCGGGGAGTAGATTTTGCAATTTTGTGATGTATATTCCGTTTTTTATTTTTTTTTTTTAATAAAGTACCTGCCCAAAAAGTCTTTGTGTCTCACTTGATGTCATGTTTAATATACTTATAATTTGTAATTTATAAAATTAGAAAAATGGTATCCGGTGACTCTATACATACGTCCTAGACTAATATGTATGGTGATACAAATTGTGACTACGACTTAACATCTCTAGTTACCGGTCAAATTCAGTTCGTGTTAAAAAGAACACAATATGAAGGTAGATTATTCTTTATTATAATATTATTTTATCTATTCAAAACTTAGGTATTCATAAATGAAACTAGCGAGTAATTTGCGCAATATCTTCTCTGGAGACAAGCATTAATAATTGTTGCCTGTAGATCGACTGACTTAGGAAGAAGACATTATTCCTTTTATTTTGAGAAACATTGTTCACAAAGACCTCCGCATATAATTTACAGAGTAAGGACGTTATTTCCATTCAGAGCTCAGAGATTTTGCATTACACGGTACTAAGTAGTGTATATGGTCTTTGGATTTAATCTGTGATGTACAACAGTGTGAAGTATCACCTTTTGCACAACTATCCAAAATAACGTGTCATCACGATTGTGACGATCTTTTCATTATTGTGCATTTGTATTTGATGCATGCATTAGCAATTTAAGCAGTTTTGACATGTACTGTTCATACCGTTTACATATTTCCATCAAACAAATGCTTGTCCTCTTTTTGTATTTTGTTTTACATTTTGGCCCAGTGGTTTCATTGTATTGTGTTCGATGGGGATAAGTGCCCTGTGAACTAATAGTTCCAGGCTATCAACTAGAATGAACAAATGTTAAAGCTTTACATGAATGTGCACGCTGTCCTGTATGTGATTAAACATAGCCACTTAGAATTTTAATTTTAAAACAATGAGTTACTACATACGAAATTTTGTTCACAACTGTTGTGTATGATACGACTGACATTGGATGATGTTACTAATACCTTGAGAGAAAAATACTATATATGGAATTTTAGTATAGCTTAAATAATGACAAAAAGGTCTTTATGGAATGGTAATTTAAAACGTAAACTGGTGCAAATCTGACTGTGAACATGAACAAAAATGATGCCTCTATTTATGTTTCGTAAAATACACTGAACGTGAAGCTGTTACAGTGCCTCTTTATCTTCCGCATCATTTTCTCAAGTGATACTACCAGTGACGTTGTTACATTAGGTATTATCTAAAAACCTCATCGCACATGAGTCTAGTTTATGAAAACCTCCCCCAAAACCCCCCCCCCCAAAAAAAAAAACTGCACTGTATTTCGCACACCAGCCTGCATGTACGTGGTTACAGTCTTTCAACTGAGCATATGCTAGATCCTTTACAAGAATAGTACATGCATAATATCCTATACAGCAATACAACCTTATCAAGAAGGTTAAAACATATTTGTTTTACTTGTAGGATTGTTGCAAATTATTTGTGCCTGTAATGGCAGCGTGTAGCATATTTCTTGAATCAATGTAATGTTCGCAGAAATTTATGCTTTGCTCGCTGTTCTGACAAATATATGTTGCATGTATAACATTTTGTGGCATTTTCATTCACATGGTTTTGTTTCCATATAATGCAGTCACTAAGATTTTGGAGACCGGAAAAATTCATCAATCAGAAATTAATTTTTGTGGTACATATTTGAGAATTCCTAATGATAATATTGTGTGATAGGCGTTTCCATTTATTTGAAGAGTGGTAGGAAGTGGTACAGCTCACTTAAGTATGAACGATGGCCAGCCGCACAGAAATGGCGAGGAAAAGGCTTATTGAATATTTAATGAATTGGAACAAATTGCTGTTGATTTAAAAATATGTTTTATGTCCTGAATGCACATGCATAAAGCAATATAAAGTGACTTGCAGCATGGTATTAAAAACAACGCATGGACGCCCAGAACATCGGACGCTAATTCATGAATAAGATGATGACTCTTTTATGGATTGAAGAAGATACCACATATCAGCATCCATCTCAGAGGAGGATAGTTCAGAGAGATTTATACTTTAGGGGCTGGATAACACCCTCCTTCATCAAAATTCACTGTCAGTTATCAATACCATGCCCTATCCAGGATGTTTGTGTCCGACTTGCCAGAACTTTGAAGAAGTTAACCAAAGCCACTATGCTTTCTCAATCACAGCATAGCTGTACTAAGGAATTATACGAAAACCGATGGTCAAATAATTTGGTGCATTGTCTACACACCTGGAAATGGTACTCTAACAAATTAGTCGAGATTGTCAAATCTATACGAAAGAATAATAGTCCTAGAATTCACCCCATGACAGCTATACAAAAAACCCAGAACACTTCCATACAAAGTTTTCATACGTTTTAGACAATCCGTCATTACGAGGTTCATAAATGATCCTTACATTTTTTCAGTAGGCAATCAACGTTGGTTTCTTAAAGTTTCGTACAAATTGAGATAACGATTCAAACATATTGAATAAATCTGACTTATTGGTTTTTCTCATTGTAATGTCATCAGGAAAATGTACGGGCATAACATAAGCACAAACTTGAGCACATCATCTAGGTCAACCCCTATTTTACTTGAATATGGCCAGGACAAAGCAGACAATATCCTCATAGTCTAACAAAAGATCATCTTTGTCCACTCAAACCTAACACAAGAAAAAAGTAAGAAGATTTTCTTTTAAGATATCAATATTTTATACGGCTCTTCATGGTCAGATTCCAAAGCTTACTGATAGATGAGCTTCTGCACCATTCGTTTTGTAGAACTTATTAACCTAATTGTCATCGACAATAGCATCGACAACAGCAATAAATAAATATAGAGATTACCGTAACGTAATATCCAACCAAAATATTTGTTACTGTCATCATCATGGACAACAGTTGATGGCAAGAGCAAGATGTTGTAATTCAAATTTAAAATGAATACACAATTTGTACTCAAAGTCCTGAGATGAGAGTTTCTTACTGATAAACATGCCACAAATTCCATTGGTTCTAATCCAATCTTAGGGACAGGCAAAAAGTCAAAGACGCATTAATTTTCTGGTAGATAAATTGCTTTAGAGTTTTAAAATCATGTTTCTTTGTAACTATAGGCACACAATTGTCAGAGAAACAAAGGGTTGCGCCTTCCACGGCATGTTGATATGATACTTTCTTTTTTCATTTTTACTGGTACTACGGCAGCGGAGACAAAACTTTGACATCAGCAAAGTTTACTTAGCCTTAAGTTGTTCTTGTATTGGATACTTAGAACGTTCCAGTTGGCAATATTTGATTCAAACCTCGCCATCAGATAGTGAAAAACACAATGTATTTGGAGTCACAGGGGGAATAGTATCTCCTCTTCTGTCTTGTCTTTGAAATCTATTTTAGGAGCTCATTGTTCGATTTTATTCTACATGGCCCAGTTCCTTTGCAACGTACAGTGAAGTCATAGAATATATATATCTGCACAAAAAGTCAAATCAGCTATAGTTTATCGTAAGGTACTATGTAGAGTTCAATAATACATATTGCTTCCTATGCATATGTATGGTTACCATACAAAATTGCTTCCTATGCATATGTATGGTTACCATACAAAATTGCTTCCTATGCATATGTATGGTTACCATACAAAATTGCTTCCTATGCATATGTATGGTTACCATACAGATTACTTCCTATGCATTTGTATGGTTACCATACAGAATTGCTTCCTATGCATATGTATGGTTACCATACAAAATTGCTTCCTATGCATTTGTATGGTTACCATACAAATTGCTTCCTATGCATATGTATGGTTACCATACAAATTGCTTCCTATGCATATGTATGGTTACCATACAAATTGCTTCCTATGCATTTGTATGGTTACCATACACATTGCTTCCTATGCATATGTATGGTTACCATACAAATTGCTTCCTATTCATATGTATGGTTACCATACAAATTAGTCCCTATGCATATGTATGGTTACCATACAAATTGCTTCCTATGCATATGTATGGTTACCATACAAATTGCTTCCTATTCATATGTATGGTTACCATACAAATTGCTTCCTATGCATATGTATGGTTACCATACAAATTGCTTCCTATGCATATGTATGGTTACCATACAAATTGCTTCCTATTCATATGTATGGTTACCATACAAATTAGTCCCTATGCATATGTATGGTTACCATACAAATTGCTTCCTATTCATATGTATGGTTACCATACAGATTAGTTCCTATGCATATGTATGGTTACCATACAAATTGCTTCCTATGCATTTGTATGGTTACCATACAAAATTGATAAGGGTATTATGAGAAATCAGGGTCCTTGGCGCTATTCTCAAGAACAAGAAACAGGCTGCTTCTCGATGCTACGAAGTCAGTTAAAACTAAATGCTTGTAAAGCTTTGATGGTACTGATTATGATAAAGAACTCTCACCATAAAATCCATCGTATATATTTTGAGGAAGACATACATGAAGTCAAGTTTAGATTTTAAATGTCGCTCTGCCTCATTAGGTAAAAAAAAAAAAAACAAAAAAAAACCCAACAAGAAATGAAAAAGGTTTTAGTAATAGAAAATAAAATAAAGGATAAATATATTTTAGAAAAGCTTATATGACGCAAGACGTTTTACTATGATAACAGATACAATGTAAATCGCGAAGCTAAACCAACGAACCAAACAGAGATGGTTAATTATCCCTTTCACTACAAAAGATAGATTTTTTTGGTTGACTATTACAGTATTTCAAATTATCAAAACAAACAAGCAATATGTTCCCTTACACGAACAATCAGAATGAAACAAAAATTGTTTTAATTCCAGATGGATTTTTAAACCTTGAAACTTGCATGAGCTAAGTCAAAGATGGAATTACTGCTAATAGCGATAATGAAGAAAATATTGATCTTAAGTGTTTGAAACACATTTCAAATGTTTCAATAACTCCCAAGTAATAATTACACAATATACATAAATAACTATAACTAAATAGCTAGGATTCAATAGCAAGACAAACATCTACTGAATCCAATACAGCTTGTACGTTTTTGAAACCTAAAAATGTATACATTTTCATAACCCAGATCGATCACACCAAAAATTACGTAACGGAAGCAATTCGTAATTTGCTAGAGTCATTACCTGTTTAAAATGGTTTTCAAAATGATTTAGTTCATATGCTACAAATAATTTATACATAATTGCGAGGAGTCATGAATAGGATAAATATCAGCAACAAAGATGAAGAAGGAAAGGTGATAGATTTCCACGGTATGACGGTAATGTATGTTTTTCATATTAATCAAATAGCGTAAGCAATTATTACTATGATAAGAGAAATATCTTTAAGAGGTCCTAGCTATTTAATTTTAAATCTCCGGAGAAAACAGGTGGGAAACTGTGTAAATCAATAAACAATGATTTAAACTTAAATAACCACTGTATTACAAATCTGATGCAGCTAGTAAACTTTTAGATCAAAAAAAAAAAAAAAAAAATGCATCAACACTCAAATACGTAAGACTCTGGAGGATGATACTTTGAAAGATATAAAAACATGGAGAGAACATTTAGACAGTAAATCTTCAACTTGAAGATTAAAATGTTTGATGATTTTGAAATTTATATTTGATATTAGATTAGTGGTAAATGATACAAATCTTGTTTACACAGTAAATACAAATACAAAAGGGAATCCAAAACATATTATTTTGAAGAGAAGAATAGTTAATAAAAATAGTTAATAATAGTGAAGAAGTAATTTATTTCAGATACGATAGCATAGACCGCATTAAAATGTATTACCTTTAATTGACGTAAGCACTAAATATGACAGCAGCATCAGCAATTATGATTGGCTGAGCTATTGTTAATGCTTTAACTTTCACGGTAAGTAAGTTTATATTTTAATTGTATGATCTAAATGTGCAAATATAATGGAGTAAGGCATGATAAATTCTTAGAAGACTTCCGGAAGAAAACTGACGAATTCAACGAAAATAGCCCAAAATTACTTAATTTCCTCAATGAAAGACTAAGAGGGCAAAGTTTTGGTTACCCAGAACTTAAATAATTTGGATGAAA
This sequence comes from Margaritifera margaritifera, assembly GCA_029931535.1. Taxonomy (NCBI): domain Eukaryota; kingdom Metazoa; phylum Mollusca; class Bivalvia; order Unionida; family Margaritiferidae; genus Margaritifera; species Margaritifera margaritifera. Next base: position 1,069,784 of record JAQPZY010001442.1, read on the forward strand.
CTATTTAAAAAAGAACTAAATGTTTTAAAAAGCGTAATAAATGCATGAATTTGAGATTTTAGATGACAGCGAAGCCTATTTAAGTGATGACTGGGTTTTAGATTATAACTGGGTTTCAGGTATGATATTTGGAATGTGTACCAGATGTAATAAGAATGGAGCAGTTGACCAAGAAGGCTATCTTATATGTGGTTTTTAAATAAATTTGAAATAAGAAGAATAGAGTGCAAAAATATCAACAAGGTAATTCACTTTACAAATGTAATGAGACGACTGAAAACCAGCCAATGTCCTAATGAAATAACTAATTATTATACAGATGCAATGAAAACGGATTCTATCATAGAATTGAACTTCGGCCACATTTCTAACATTTTCAAAGATAACTATAAGAGAAAGAATAAACTGGTGTATGAAATAGATATAAAATTTGTATTATAATTATGGCTGTATTTAAGGTATTTGCTAATTTTGTGCAAATCAAATACGGTGAATACAATATTAACTACCCATTATTTTAGCAACATATTTTCTATTTATAACTTATAAGCATCTATAAACCATCTAACACAAAAATCCATCATAATATAAAACAAAGCCAGCTAATATGGAAATCTCTTGAATGCATCGAGGAAAACAGAGAGCAAAGCGATCAAGTTCTTAAGTCTAGCATCTCCTTTACGACGGTAAGAAAATCCAGCATAGTTTGTTATGCTCGCATTGAACTTTTATCTAACAATTTGATAAGATTTTCTTCCATTGTTGTTGTTTGTTGTTTGCCCATTGAAAGTTCTTGACATGCATTTGTTGGAACATGGCCCAAGCATATAAATTGTTTAAATCCGGCGATAATGAATGACCTTGATTATGACTTATCGTATTCATTGATAGAATCCTCATGATTTTCTTTAGCACATTTATTTGGTATCATGCTGATTCCTCCTCTATTTTCAGATTCACTCGGCAGGAACATATCGTAGCAATTTTCCAATTCTACCTTACTTATTTTCAAACTAGCATCATGACCTATTCCAAGTGCACTCAAATAATATGCTGGATCTAGTTTATAATTATGCATGCATACATTTGTAAATTCTTCAAAAATGTTGAATGCTATTAAAGTATCTTCCTTTTCATAGGAGTCACGTAAGTTTTCAAGTAAATTCAATTTGAAATGTTTCATGACATTATTAACACACTGATAATCCGCTTCGCTAATTCCTTATCCACTGAGGTTTGAATAACATTTTTCTCTTGGTGGAAATTTAGTTGCATGAAATCTTTCAAATGCATTCATATATTCGTAAGGATAGATATCTTTTATTAAGTATTTTGGTAGCATTCTTTGGTTTCAATTTTTTTTCTTACTTCTGTGAATTTATCAACTTTTAGATTTTTATCAAGTTGTTCTAGTGATTGGTTCATAAATCGATTAAAACTGTGTATGAATCTGACTGCTCATTTTACTAGAACTTCTTTGCCTTTGTTTAAAATATGTCAACTATAAAATTCTTACCAAAGATTATTTCTACTTGTTTATCAGATAAAAGTTGAAACCATATAAATTAGGAATAATTAGTGGTATATATTTAGGATATATATAATATAAATTACACTCAAGATTTGCAGGACCTCTGTATTTTCCAGTTAGGTGATCATGATTTCTTACTCTGTATTGTCAGTTAGGTGATCATGATTTCTTACTCTGTATATTCCAGTTAGGTGATCATGATTTCTTACTCTGTATATTTCAGTTAGGTGATCACGATTTCTTACTCTGTATATTCCAGTTAGGTGATCATGACCTCTTACTCTGTATTTTCCAGTTAGGTGATCATGATTTCTTACTCTGTATTGTCAGTTAGGTGATCATGATTTCTTACTCTGTATATTCCAGTTAGGTGATCATGATTTCTTACTCTGTATTGTCAGTTAGGTGATCATGATTTCTTACTCTGTATTGTCAGTTAGGTGATCATGATTTCTTACTCTGTATTGTCAGTTAGGTGATCATGATTTCTTACTCTGTATTGTCAGTTAGGTGATCATGATTTCTTACTCTGTATTGTCAGTTAGGTGATCATGATTTCTTACTCTGTATTTCCAGTTAGGTGATCATGATTTCTTACTCTGTATTGTCAGTTAGGTGATCATGATTTCTTACTCTGTATTTTCCAGTTAGGTGATCATGATTTCTTACTCTGTATTGTCAGTTAGGTGATCATGATTTCTTACTCTGTATTGTCAGTTAGGTGATCATGATTTCTTACTCTGTATTTTCCAGTTAGGTGATCATGATTTCTTACTCTGTATTTTCCAGTTAGGTGATCATGATTTCTTACTCTGTATTGTCAGTTAGGTGATCATGATTTCTTACTCTGTATTGTCAGTTAGGTGATCATGATTTCTTACTCTGTATTTTCCAGTTAGGTGATCATGATTTCTTACTCTGTATTTTCCAGTTAGGTGATCATGATTTCTTACTCTGTATTTTCCAGTTAGGTGATCATGATTTCTTACTCTGTATTTTCCAGTTAGGTGATCATGATTTCTTACTCTGTATTGTCAGTTAGGTGATCATGATTTCTTACTCTGTATTGTCAGTTAGGTGATCATGATTTCTTACTCTGTATTTTCCAGTTAGGTGATCATGATTTCTTACTCTGTATTTTCCAGTTAGGTGATCATGATTTCTTACTCTGTATTTTCAGTTAGGTGACCATGATTTCTTACTCTGTATTTTCCAGTTAGGTGATCATGATTTCTTACTCTGTATTTCCAGTTAGGTGATCATGATTTCTTACTCTGTATTGTCAGTTAGGTGATCATGATTTCTTACTCTGTATTGTCAGTTAGGTGATCATGATTTCTTACTCTGTATTGTCAGTTAGGTGATCATGATTTCTTACTCTGTATTGTCAGTTAGGTGATCATGATTTCTTACTCTGTATTTCCAGTTAGGTGATCATGATTTCTTACTCTGTATTTTCCAGTTAGGTGATCATGATTTCTTACTCTGTATATTCCAGTTAGGTGATCATGATTTCTTACTCTGTATTGTCAGTTAGGTGATCATGATTTCTTACTCTGTATTGTCAGTTAGGTGATCATGATTTCTTACTCTGTATTTCCAGTTAGGTGATCATGATTTCTTACTCTGTATTTCCAGTTAGGTGATCATGATTTCTTACTCTGTATTTCCAGTTAGGTGATCATGATTTCTTACTCTGTATTTTCCAGTTAGGTGATCATGATTTCTTACTCTGTATATTCCAGTTAGGTGATCATGATTTCTTACTCTGTATTTTCCAGTTAGGTGATCACGATTTCTTACTCTGTATTGTCAGTTAGGTGATCATGATTTCTTACTCTGTATATTCCAGTTAGGTGATCACGATTTCTTACTCTGTATATTCCAGTTAGGTGATCATGATTTCTTACTCTGTATATTCCAGTTAGGTGATCACGATTTCTTACTCTGTATATTCCAGTTAGGTGATCATGATTTCTTACTCTGTATATTCCAGTTAGGTGATCACGATTTCTTACTCTGTATATTCCAGTTAGGTGATCACGATTTCTTACTCTGTATATTCCAGTTAGGTGATCATGATTTCTTACTCTGTATTTTCAGTTAGGTGATCATGATTTCTTACTCTGTATATTCCAGTTAGGTGATCATGATTTCTTACTCTGTATTTTCCAGTTAGGTGATCATGATTTCTTACTCTGTATATTCCAGTTAGGTGATCATGATTTCTTACTCTGTATTGTCAGTTAGGTGATCATGATTTCTTACTCTGTATATTCCAGTTAGGTGATCACGATTTCTTACTCTGTATTTTCCAGTTAGGTGATCATGATTTCTTACTCTGTATTTTCCAGTTAGGTGATCATGATTTCTTACTCTGTATTGTCAGTTAGGTGATCATGATTCCTTACTCTGTATTGTCAGTTAGGTGATCATGATTTCTTACTCTGTATATTCCAGTTAGGTGATCACGATTTCTTACTCTGTATTTTCCAGTTAGGTGATCATGATTTCTTACTCTGTATTTTCCAGTTAGGTGATCATGATTTCTTACTCTGTATTGTCAGTTAGGTGATCATGATTTCTTACTCTGTATTGTCAGTTAGGTGATCATGATTTCTTACTCTGTATTGTCAGTTAGGTGATCATGATTTCTTACTCTGTATTGTCAGTTAGGTGATCATGATTTCTTACTCTGTATTGTCAGTTAGGTGATCATGATTTCTTACTCTGTATATTCCAGTTAGGTGATCATGATTTCTTACTCTGTATATTCCAGTTAGGTGATCATGATTTCTTACTCTGTATTTTCCAGTTAGGTGATCATGATTTCTTACTCTGTATTGTCAGTTAGGTGATCATGATTTCTTACTCTGTATTTTCCAGTTAGGTGATCATGATTTCTTACTCTGTATTGTCAGTTAGGTGATCATGATTTCTTACTCTGTATTTTCCAGTTAGGTGATCATGATTTCTTACTCTGTATTGTCAGTTAGGTGATCATGATTTCTTACTCTGTATTTTCCAGTTAGGTGATCATGATTTCTTACTCTGTATTTTCCAGTTAGGTGATCATGATTTCTTACTCTGTATTTTCCAGTTAGGTGATCATGATTTCTTACTCTGTATTTTCCAGTTAGGTGATCATGATTTCTTACTCTGTATTGTCAGTTAGGTGATCATGATTTCTTACTCTGTATATTCCAGTTAGGTGATCATGATTTCTTACTCTGTATTTTCCAGTTAGGTGATCATGATTTCTTACTCTGTATTGTCAGTTAGGTGATCATGATTTCTTACTCTGTATATTCCAGTTAGGTGATCATGATTTCTTACTCTGTATATTCCAGTTAGGTGATCATGATTTCTTACTCTGTATATTCCAGTTAGGTGATCACGATTTCTTACTCTGTATATTCCAGTTAGGTGATCACGATTTCTTACTCTGTATATTCCAGTTAGGTGATCATGATTTCTTACTCTGTATATTCCAGTTAGGTGATCATGATTTCTTACTCTGTAGTTGGTGTTAACTCGTCGGAATCCTTATCTTTAAATTTAATCTTCTTTTTACAAATATGACATATGTTGATGTATTTATAATATATTTTAATTTCACAAGTGAATATCATTTTAGAAATGTTTCTGGGTCAAAGTTCTTCGCGAACAGTTAATGCAATTACACGAAAATACTCGTATAATTTATTTATGCAATTAAATGAAAATACTCGTATAATTTATTTATGCAATTAAATGAAAATACTCGTGTAATTTATTTATGCAGTCTGCTCCTCTATAAACAATAGTCTTATGGTTCTTGTGAATTGATTAATGTAAAGAGAAAACCCTTATAGTATGCGTTTTGCTGTTCTAATTGTTCATAATGTATTCTGGTTTTGTTTACAGCCGGTTATTGGCTCTATAATGCTTTCAAAGTTACAGTACAGAACAAACGTAACTTTTTGTTGGTGATTATTGATTATAGTTTTAAATATAACTGCAGGCGCCTTTGCAGGCATTATGTCTATTGTGGTATATATTTTAATGCATAATTTTTCATGTTCTTGTGAATAATTCGGGCACTTTTTGCAAAAATATTTATTTCGTGTCTTTTACTTACATGGTAATAATTTTAACAAATCCTTTATTACACAATAATGATAATTGTTCTCATCCAAGTCTGACTCCGGTCAATTATGAATCGTACCCCACCTCCGGTCTTCGAAAGTATTTATCTGGCACAGTTACTATCTAGCTGAGGATTATTTAATCCCTTTAAACTTTACACATTTCAAACTAAACTTTGTTCTGTCTGCGCAAACTGTAATAATTTGGAAAAATAAAGTCGTTAACGGCGAGTACAATATTAAAGAAATACTATTTTTAGTAGATGGACAGCGTAATATGAATCGTAATGCGCAAGGCTGTGATGCGTATGTACGCTCAGCAAAAAAATAAAAGTCGGTACATTTATTCTGTATACAACGTGCAAGATACCAACCGCTCAGTAGCGGTGAGAGAGTTCGAGGAGCCCAGGGGCAATGTTCTTTAGTGGCGCCCCTACCGAGGCGCCCGGGGGCAGATAAAGGATATACTATAGGTCTACTAAAATTGTATTTTGTTGATCAACATTGGTATCATTTTATTCCCCAAAAGTGAAAGCGCTGTTTTCAACCGATTTCCAAAAATTGCCTGAGAGTGTTGGAAACTGGTTTTGTGGTAAAATTGATAGTGTGGACTAATACATGCTCAAATACAAAGACCAGAGGAATGTTGAAGCACTTTCCTATTTGAGTGGATATGAACTGATTGGAACGAAATCTATATCTACACCGCTAGCATAATGGAAACTGTGTGACTGGCGTAACTTACTCCTTCCTATCTGTCTCATAAACATTGGCTTTGTACTTTTCAAGAGCTGCCTACCTTGAGAAGAAAGTTGTATATATGGCTTAACTTAGTGCGTATAATGGTAATTGTGGACATAGATGTAAAAATGTTGAGAACGGGGCATGCAAAATCAAAGTCGAATCACTATCCAAGTTTCAAGGAATCTATATAGTTAATGGTCTTGTGTGCCAGAAAACAGGTAGGCCCTATCCTATTAATAGTAAAATGTTGACTTGACTTGAAAATTCCAATTCATGACCATACATTTTAGGTCCTGGAAGTAGCTGCGCTTTTACTGAGAAGTAAAGGACGTGTAAGCGCTCCAGTTATCATAGTGTAACATATTTTGAAGATCACCTATTTCCGAGGATGATTGCGTAATAAATTGGTGGAAGGGTGGACCATATCGGACGTCACGCACCGAGGGCGGTCCGACTTCTGTGACGATGGAAGCTTGGGGGGGGGGGGGGGGTAAAAATGTGACGTCACAGAAAAACACCAGCACCTTGGATTTTAAGTCTTTTTCTTAACCATAATTTTCCTCCTTAATATCGTCTACGATCCTAACTTCCTGTTTATCCTTGATTCGTGCGCCATGTTTTTCGCGACCTCACACGCTTTTTTTGAGATGTCATACACGATTGATTTCTACACATTGACCTAATTGTCACATTCCAATATTACGTCATGTGACCTTTATTTCATGGGCACAAACCATGGATGTACTTCTGGAAATAGATATATTTGGACCTGCTCAGAAAAACAGTAGCTTGCAGAGAATTTGAAAAATGTAAAAAAAATGTAAACACTGAATAAATTAAGTAGATTTGTTGAACACCTATGGTGATTTCATTAGTTTCTCGCAATATTATAACATAAGCATTAAAATTAACGTTGAGGGCATGAACCATGGCAGATTGAGGATATAGGTTTCCAAAGGACTAAACCCAGACTGATCAAGATATTTTTTTTTTAAGTATTAAATAATTCAGAACGCAGTGTTGTCTTGTTGGGTGTTTTTCTAATACAAAGTGATTTCAAACCAATTTTATTGTTGAATATTTTATAGGGGGGGGGGTCAACGCTTTGTGACGTCATATGGGGGGTCGGTCTGAGTTTTTGTGAGAAAATGTGACGAGTGGCAGGGGGAGGTAAAATTTCAGCTGAAATTGCGTGACTTCATATATGGATTGCCCTGAATTTTCTGTGTAGACACTGTTAGTAAATTGGCAGTATTGTAAAGCCATCTTCACCCCAGTATAATGCGGTCTGGACATTATTGTGTAATCGTTTTTTTATTTTTAATGTACAATTTGTAACCCATACAGTACAAGTATAGATTTAAATTTAAAACGATTATGGATTCAAACTGAGTCTGTTTTCATAAAGGTTCATGATATTAAGAATCTTTCTTGCTTAAACCAGGGCTGATCAGATTTTTTTTATCCACTTGTCCAGGACTATAGCGGTTGCAGAAAATTCACTTGTCCCACCTATCTTTTCACTGGTCAAAATTTCAATAACTTGCCTAGATTTGATGAGATGTATGCACTTTAATCCATAGGAAGAACAAAAGAAATAATGTACATGTTTTTTTCCTCAAACTTTAAAGGGCTTGATTTTTCAGTTTTCGATTGTCATGGTATCTTATATACACTATGTCTTGCTCTGATACAGTAGCATCAGTACTTACATCAGCAAGAATGGAAAGGAATTTACTGCAATTCAGACTTTCCCTAACTTCTTCTCTCAAGACTTGATCAAATACCAGAACAAAAGTCTCATGACCCGAGTCTGTTCTTGTAATTAACACCAAGTTTAACACAGTTCTTCTGGAGTGCACACATCATTTCCATATTGGACAGTGGTTTTCAATAACAGGGTAGGGTGTAGGTTGCGATAATGACAGCCATAATTTATTTTCAATTCATTCATATTTAGTTTTAAAATGTCTTTTCCTATTAGAGTGTCAGCATTGCATCCACAATTTGATATCTGCAACTTTCAAATGGCATTGCATCCACAAGTTGATATCTGCAACTTTCAGACAGAAATGTTGGCTCTTGTTTTTACATCATTTTTTCAAGGGATTTGCAAATACACGTGGGAAAAGATAGAACTTCTAAACCTTGAGCAAGCAACTCTAGCTTATTGTTAACTTTTTTTTTCCTCACCAAAATTTCATTTCAAAAATGAATGAAATGATGAATCAAAACGAGGATGACGCCAGGGTTAAAAGGTCTGTGCAATCAGTAGTGGTGTTTACATACTTTACTTGTGAGCAGTTTAATATAGTACAACAGGAGGGGCCATTTGATTTAACCTTTAACTGAGCCTTTGTACCATTTTAACAATGATATGTCTTATGGCAGGAGTCGTGTACTTTTTAAAATTTAGTGGCAGTCGACTGCATTAATTTGCTGTTAATGCTCTTGGATGAGATCGCCTAGATAACAATGTGACATGTAAATTGCTTTCCCAATAATTCAGAGCAAAATTTGACAACCAAACATGACTTTTTCACCCTAGTTATCCAGTGGGACATTCCCTGCCTCAGCTAATGTGGTAAAGGTTTGATTAAGGCTAGTTTCTTGTGCATTTTTTGTTCTGTTGGATCATAAAACTTTATATGTAGATGCCTCTTAGACAGTGGAACACCAACCAAAAGTAGGTTACTGTGACTAGGGCTGTCGCAAGTTTGCGCTGGACGAAATGGTGCCCCAGGCAAGTGTTGCCTTTGGCACCCCCACCCCCTTAAAAAAAGACCACAAACTCCATGAAATGCCCCCCCCCCCCCATCAGGCTTAGTGCCCCGGGTGGTCGCCTATATTGCCCGCCCCTTATGACGGCCCTGAATGACCTTTATTCCATGCTTCATTAACACTTATTACATTTTGCAGAACAAGTGAGTGGAGTGGTTATTCTTCTTTTGTGAATGAAGAATGTTGTCATTTGCTATATCTGTTTTTTTTCCTTTTCAGGAACTGTATACATAATTATTTCCTCTGACTTTATTGGAAGTGTTATCTCAGTGTAGGTAAGTCAAGAGCAAGGTAGTGGTATTATTATAAATAAACAAATCTAATGAAGGTGTGCTGTGCTAATAAGGTGTTCTGTTCAGTAATACAGTAAAGTCCCGCTATAGCATGCTTCGTTATAGCACAAATTCGGATATAACATGATTGTGGCATAGCTCCCGAAATTTCATATATTGTTTTGTACATGAAAAAATAAATATTTTTTTCAAAGTATGAAAAATAATGTGTAAAATTTTTTTTTATCATTTTGAGGTAGAGATCGTGTATGAATTTGGATATAACACGATCGTGGCGTGGCTACTAAAATGTTACAATAATTTAAAAAATTTCTTGAAGTACTGCAAAAGTGTTAATCTAATTATTTTTGAATCATGAACAATAAAGCCAGTAAGTCTTTGTGTTTTTCTTCAATGCATTCTGTGTACAATTGTTGTTCAAAAGAAAGAAGATTCTCATCGGAATTTATAAATCAATTAATTTAAGTAATTGCTAATCATCAAAGTCAATCTTGCTGCTAAAGTTTATTCAAATTATGGGGCAATGATTTATAAAAACATTTAAAAAAAAAAAAAAAAATGCCAACACGCGCATGTGGCTTTGCAGTGTTATCAGACAATCGTCACGCAATCAACTGACCAGTGAATAATATCATGCATTCCCTATACGAATGACCACGTTGTTCCTTAACAATTATTCTTGTTGTAGTCATTCAAAGAAAGAGGTGTCAGAGTGTTAACTAGTGGGTATTTACAACGGATAACGGGATACAGAAACGTAAAGCTATTACTGTTAAAGAGAAGCTTGAAACCCTGGGCAGGATTAAGTCCGGAGTTAAACAAATGCAATTAGCTTCAGATTTAGGCCTTCACAAGTGAAGCAAACAATGTGGTGGAGTGAAAAAGTTACCCGAATTTACCTAACTTTTTAAGGGAAGACAATAGACTATCAATGCCTGCTCAATCAACCGTCATACACACCCACTGAAACAAGTTTATGGTCCGAATTGTCAGGAGTAGTTTTGGTAATTGTCACACAAATGAAATCCTTCCTCGTCCCCCCATCCCTTTAACCCTTTTTATTTTCTAGCTTCAGATCATTCACATGTACACAGAAAACTGTCCTGCCAGTGACTGGAACAGAACCATTTAAGTTGTAGGGGTGGCGCGATTGGCTAATATAATAAAACATTATACTCACCGGTTTCGCTCTGCAGTGAAGCAAAGTCATAGTTATAAACAAAAGTTTAAATGACATGGCTGAGCAAATCCCATAGCCTGACGTCCCGGACTATTCATTTTTGGAGTCGGGCAAGTACAATTTTCCAAGTTGCTAGTCCGGGACAAGTGCTTTTTAAAAAAGTCTGGCAAGTCCTTATTTTCGTGCTTTAATCACTATATCTATCTTTATTTGGCCAATCATGCCCTCCGGGCGTCCTGAATACTTGATTCTACCCCTCTTCATGTATACATTTACATTCTGTTACCTCTTGACTGCACATTGAGCTAAGCGACCAAATTATCGGCAAATCAAAACATGTCAAACAAAAGAAAGCCAGTATGATCAATTAGCAGTGTTTTAAGCGACTTTGTTGCATTGTGTTTACTCAAGCCAGATCATCACGAGCGGCTCAGTATGATTTTAATCCAGCGAGTCAGTGTAATTAAATTAATGAAAGGTTTTTTACCGACATCAGTGTTTGTTTGCTTTATGAACTGATTAAATGACAGTAATGATTCTTTAATTTTTAATTGATTATACAGATGATTAACTTGCATGTGCGATATTGCGTTGGAAGCGAAACAATTATGCTAATTAATGAGCTGTCTCGGTTCGTATTTAAAAGAGAAAATGCATGTTATGATCACTTTAGAAGTAGTTGTCAAGCAAGCTGATAGTTACTCTGTGGATAAAATGAGTTTGCTAAATTATTGTCTCAAGGAAGGTAATAAGGGCGATTCAGATAAGGAAAATTTTTGTGAAAGTGGAGGGATAAAATGTAAGACTCCTACTGAATGTGCGGTAGCTATTTCTCGAAAGAGACATAAGCAGAACCTTTGAGATGCTTTAGAGTATTTGACTACAGGCACTTTCCTCATGAGAGGGCAGCTCTGTTGAAATATGGGAGGGAAGACTTGCAGGTTCTTCTTAATCATCTTCAGGGCTGAGCAAATCCCATAGCCCGACGTCCCGGACTATTCTTTTTTGAAGTCGGGCAAGTAAAATTTTCCAAGTCGCTAATCTAGTGGATGAAAAAAAGATTTGCTCAGCCCTGAATGAATATTGGGTTTATTTAATTTAGTTTGTCCTCTGTACGTTAAAGAATGACTCGACTGTTTTTATGGAACTCACTATGTACCCATACAATCGAATGGTTTATTCCTAATCTGGGTTCAGGCAGTTTTACATGTATACACACACCTGCAGAATTCTCATCGCAAAGACATTATGAGGTCAATACAGTACATTTGACCTCCTGTATGAATTTTCAGCTTGTAAAATGTACTTTTCAAGCCTAATATAGTTTCTTTTTAGAAACTCCCAATGTCTGAATCATGCAGTTTATTGTCGGTCAGAAATCAGACCCTTTGGACATGTCCAGCAAATATGGATGTTGCGGGAAAAAAAAACTTTGTCATAAGTTTGCGTGAATGTATTTGCAAAAAAATAAATATTATGATTCAACTGGATCTATCAAACATTTTTTAAAATGTCAGATATTGCCTGTTACTGTCTCTTATCCATTGTCCTTCGTGTATTGTGCATCTGTCATATATTGCCTGTTACTGCTCTGGAGTCCATATTTCTGATCCAAATTCAGTCAGACTTGGAACATGATTTTGTATCATAAAAATCTCAGATGAGTTTAATAATGAGTGAGAACCATGCATATTAATGAGGTCATCTTGCATCTGATTAGTTAACCTTGTTACCACTCAGGGACCATTTCAGATCTGACTTTGATCAAACTTGGAATATATGTTTCCATGCATATTAATGAGGTGATCTTGCATCTGATTGGCTGAGCTTGTTACCACTCTGGAGACTGTATTTCTGATCTGATTTTGATAAAACTTGGAATACTTGTTTATATTATTAAGCTCTCATAGGATTTTGATATTGAGTGAGATTCATGCATTCTAATTAGGTGATCTTGCAACTGATTGGTTGATCTTCTTACCCCTCTGGAAGCCATATTTCTTACCTGATTGTGATCAGACTTGAAATATGGGCTTGTATCATCAAGAGATCTTCAATGGGTTTGATATTGAGTGACATTCATGCATAGTAATGAGGTATTCTTGCATTTGATTGGCTGAGCTTGTGACCTGTCTGGAGGTTGTGTTTCTGATCCAGTTTTGATCAAGCTTGGAATATTTGCTTATATCATCAAGATTTTGGATAATTTTGATAATGAGCAAGATCCATACATATTAATGAGGTGCTCTTGCATCTGATTGGCTGAGCTTATTACCACTCGGGAGAAGCCATAATTCTTATCCGATTTTGATAAAAATATGGATTAAGGGCTTGTATCATCAAGATCTTGGACAGTATAAAAAATTAACAGGATCTGCATTTGATTATGATCAAGAGACTGTGCATATTATTTATGCCATTATCTTCAGAAGAAATTTTTATCAGAATAAAAATATTAAAATAGGTAAAATCAACATAGTATAAACTTTGGGAGATAGTTAACCTAGGTTGTGTTCTTACAATACTACATAAGCCTGCTTAGTGAAATGGTCAACTGTTAAGTTATATAAGCCAGGTGACCAATATCGATAAAAAGTTTAGTTGCATTTGAACTTTACAGGAATTTTTAGTGCAAGTCACCTTTCCAGAACTGGTCGAATCAGACATGTTTGCTTGTCATTAATTTAGGCTTGAATGCTGCTTTCCATTGAATGCAATATAGTATTTGCCTGACCCCCCCCACACACACACATACATACAGACACCAGCAGATTGTACCCTCTTGTGATTTTAAAAATGAAAAGCATCAAGGATATAAAAAAATGCGCAAGTCTTAGTCATTTCATCCATTAATTTATAATTTCTAACCTGATTGTCGCCATGGTGTTCTTAACACTGTCATTTTGTTCGCATTTCAAACCAAGTGGGAGTTTTCAGTGTAAACAATGAGCCTGCTCACTGTCCTTTCCCGGTTCCTGGAAAAGTATTTTCCGTGAAGGGATGAGGTTTCTAGGACTACACATACATAGAAGGTAAAACCTGTGTCATCTGCATCCACTATTTGCAATGTTTAGTTTTAATATTTCACAAAAAAATTGAACAAAATAAAAACAGCAAGCTCTTTAACTCTTATGAACACGGGTTAAACGGGATGTAACTTACAAAGTTGCAGAAATTACAGAATTATTCTGAGCTTATTGAAGACGAAGAACTAATCACTCCTGTTGTCTGAAAAAATAGACTCGCCCATGCAGATATGGATGCCATGTTAATAACGAAACTCCCATTTGGTTTGAATTGCAAACAACATGAAGTGTTATGGACCCTCTGGCGACAATCAGGTTAGAAATTATAAATTGATGCATGAAATTACAAAATTTTGTGCATTTTTTTAAAATGATTGAGGCTTTTTTTTTTTAAAATCGGTAGGGGACACAAACTGCTGTGGGAGTAGACGAATACTATGACATTCTTCACTGGTTAGCAAATCTCCAGGAAAAATCAAAGAAAAAATATTAATGATTTTTTTAGGGAACACAGTTGGATACAATAACAGCTGATTGATTCATTTAGTATAGTGATACCTAAAAAGTTTGTGATTGTATAATGACAACCCCATATAACTGACATATCAACATATGATCAAGTTACATGCTGGCAGTATCAGTTTTAAGGTGTTTTGTGCAGAACTACAAACTTTTCTTTCTATTTTTTTTTCAGTTACTATGGGTCTAGAAAAAGACAAACAGAGTCTCTCCATGTGGCAGTGTCTATCAGATGACATAATCTTCCACATATTTTATAATCTCCCAGCTTCTTCCCTTGTAAAGGTGTCACAGGTGTGTAAGGCCTGGTACAGAGTGGCTTTTGATGAATTTTTGTGGAAAGACTTATTCTACCGCCACTGGAAAATAGAACGATCCATACCCATGTCTCCAGGAAAAGTGTCATGGGTGCAGGAATACAAAAGACTGTACTATCACACGCCAGCTATAGAGAGTGAAGTCTTACGAAGTCACAGTGATCAAGTTCTGCATGTCAGTTTCTCACACAATGGCAAAATGTTTGCTACAAGCTCTAAGGATGGATTTATCAAGGTAATTGTTAATCACGCATTGTTTAAGCAAAAAATGTTATGATTTCATAAAGTGTTCAAAAATATTTCTTTAAAAACCATTTAAATGAAATAAAACCATTAATAGAATTTATTAATATTTATAGCAAGCAGGCTTTAAGGTCACACAACTTGTGAACCTAGTCAAAACAGATTAGCTGCTTTCTGTATGAGATGATCTGGAATATTTTGTTCCCTGGCAATATGCTCCTGAGAATTCACATAGTTCTCTTCACATGTCCATTTTATCTATACATATTCCTATACCCATTTTGTCTATACATATTCCCATACCTATTTTGTCTATACATATTCCCATGCCTATTTGTCTATACATATTCCCATGCCCATTTGTCTATACACATTCCCATGCCCATTTGTCTATACATATTCCCATGCCCATTTGTCCATACATATTCATATGCCCATTTGTCTAGACATATTCCCATGCCCATTTGTCTAGACATATTCCCATGCCCATTTGTCTATACATATTCATGTCCATCTTGAATTTTGTTTCCCTGAGGTGGAATGTAGGATTTAATGGATTGTAGCTACATTTGAAATGGAAGTATATCTTGAGAAGACATAGCTACATATAGATATACACCTTTTCCCTTCAAAATTTGAGTGACTTATAAACTTTTGTTGGATTTGAAAGTTTGCCCTTGCATCAGGTATTTTTGTAATATTTTATAGATTTTTAAGGACTTCATGCATCAAAACCAAGCACATGTATATTATAGGGTTTAATATTAACCGTTAAAGTGCTTGTCATGGCATAAGTCATGCAGTTGGTATAGGTCCTATAGTGCTTGTCGCAGCATATGCCATTTTAAGGTAAGCAACTGTTTACACATCTGGGTACTTCAGCTTGACATGAATGGTTGTGAAACTAAATTTTATTGGTACATTGGGCCCTGGAACAACAATTCTTTCACAGTTTTAGCATGTATTTAGCATAGGAGTTTTAAAAATGTTGGTTATAACACGTGCTACCCAGAAAACTAAAAGTGGCTGACTCCCAACATGATTCATCTTCAGATGATGATTTCATTTGGCAGATACTGACTGATGATAGCAATTATAACAATGAATTTGAAAGTTTTAAATTATATGAGATTGTTGGAGCTGGGAAAGTGTTACTAGAAATACCAGTGAGTGGTTCTGAGTCCAAAAATGATGTTGAATAAATTTCTGATGTACATGCAGGCTGTACAAAAACCAGATGGCATGCCAGTCAACCCCCTATTCATTGGTATTTCAAAAATTAAATGTAGAACTTGATCTTAGATAAAATGAATTGTTATGCAGATCAGAGAGTAAATGGGACAGACTTTATCGACAACAGCCCACGAGAAAGTGAAAGCCTGTCACACCTGATGAATTTAAACTTGTTTTTGCGTGAGTTATTGCAGTAAGTTTGGTGTATAAATCTGATGTCTGTTTTTATTGGGCAGCTGAATATGTAGTATCAGATCCGTACTTAGCAGCAAAAAAAAAGAAAAACGAGTATTGATATATTTTTTTATATTCGGAGCAAGTAACACCTCAACAAGTAATGAACTTGGCAGGCGACTGTGTAAGCTCATAAGGGGACCTGAGACGACAGATATATACTAGAGTAACAAGAAAAACTGCTAAGTTTTGTGAACATTTAATACAGATTTTATGGGGTGTAAACTTACCTGTGGTGTTCCTGGACTGGCTGTTGAAACCTATTCTACTCTAGTCACGTGATTTTCACAACTTGGATATAAAGTTGGAACAGACATATGTGTGTATGGTTGAACCACTAAGGAGTACAGTATATTCTTAGACATATTTGAACCTTTTCATTAAAAAAGAAATAAAATACAGATGATATACAAAGGTATTTGCCATTTTACCTGTATTTGCACCTGTAAGTGTAAATATGATAAAGTTGCATATGTGACTTGATGGTTATAAAAAAGTTCATACTGATCATTGTTCAGATAGGGTTTGCATATCAATTATGTACAGTAATTAAAATACATCCAATTTAAAGGCCGAGTGCAATTTTCATTTCTTTTCTCAAACAAATCAGAACTAAGGGATCTTGTACTACTAAATTATATAGCACTTGAAGGGTTAAGAAATCTTTGGTCAGGTTCCATTTTCACCTTTATTCATTTAAATTTGACTTTAGTTATGGAATCTGATGGAGTTAAAAATTAGCCTGTGCATTCATTGCATGTGATAAGCCCCTAGGCACTTTTTAAAGGAAATACATTAAAATGTAATGAAAATAACAAAATTACATCAGGTATCAAAAATGGGAGATTTGGTTTTCAGGCAAGGAGACCAGAAGTTGTACAAATTTTATGGGAATCTCCTGGAGGATCTGGGGGATATTATGTTTATAATAAGTTTGAAGTCAGGTTCAGTCTTTGACCCATATTTGTCTTAAAAGTTTGCTTTGCGTCTTGAACCAAGGTATTTTTAAGGTTACCACATTGGTGGACACCTAGAACTTCTGGATATGTTTCTAGTTTTCTTGACTGGATATGTTTCTAGTTATCTTGACTGGATATGTTTTTAGTTTTCTTGACTGGATATGTTTCTAGTTTTCTTGACTGGATATGTTTCTAGTTTTCTTGACTGGATATGTTTCTAGTTTTAGTGTCACTTAATAGTTTAACATTTTCAATACTTAATTACAATTCTAATTTAAAATGTTAGATTCCTTACATGTTATTAAAGATTAAATTTTAACCCTGAAATAAAGGTTAATTAAACATTCATATTTGACTTTTATTAACAAACATCCAACTATCAGAAGTAATTTTCTTTGATGTGAAGTATCCTTACACAGTTTTATAACCACCAATCCCCACCATCCATCTGCCTTTAATGTCTGCCATCCATCTGCCTTTAATGTCTGTCATCCATTTGCATTTAATGTCTGCCCATTATCTTGAGTATAGAACTACTCATGAAGTCCTAATAGCTTTTTATAAGTAATGCTTAAACACAATTAGACTTTATACATCTTGATCCATAGATGTGCATATACATGTTGTCTAGCCATCGGATGAGGTCATTCAGACTTTAGTCACATTTCATAAATTGATATGTTCGGGCATCCAAGTTATTAGCTCTTGGGATGGTTTTTCATTCATTAGCACAAGCTTGTCATCACTACTCTTTCTAAACTATTTGCCATGAAACTTTACATACACATTCATCCCAAGGTCTAGTTGGTCCTAAATGAAAATGGTGCCACATGTACATCCCATATGGCCACCACAGCAGCCATCTTGAAAATCTTGTTATTGCAACCCCTTCTGAATGGATGGTCATATCAACATGGGCTTTCACTAAAAGACTTCTTATGATGTCTAGTTGGTCTTAAATGAAAATGGTGCTGATCTGATGTCCAACATGGCCACCAAGGTAGCCATCTTGAAAATCTTATTAATACTACTCCTCCTGAATGGAAAGTCATATTGACATGGGGTTTTTACCAGAATAGTTCTTATGATGTGTAGTTTGTCCTAAATCAAAATGTTGACAATCTGATATCTAATATGGCCACCATAGTAGCCATCTTGAAAATCTTGTTTTTGCTACACCTCTTGAATGGATGGCCGTATCAACATAAGGTTTTCACTGAAAGACTTTTTATGATGTCTAGTTGGTCCTAGGTGAAAATGATGCAGATCTTACATCTGTTACAGAATCATGCCTCTACTCTTTTTATAATAATTTAATTTACTAATTTATGATCTCTGTTTTTTTTGTCTAAACAAAGGTTATCACATGAGTATACATACAATGGCCTTTCAATCAATAAATGATCACATGACTAATTGCACGCGAAAGGAGCTTTTGGCTGTGTACTTTGGAAATTAACATTGTAAGGTCACACGCAATATCATGTGATTTTGTCTCGTGCGGATAACCTAGATTCAGTGTACTTTTGTTTCATTGTAAATAACAACTTGTTGACTGTTAATTCCAGTATAAAATAGCATTCTTGAGAATTAAATTGTGTTTACTTGAAGTAAATACATTCTAAAGGCTTCTAATGCTGACAGGAACTGCGTTGTGGATTTATTTGATTCTGCGCACTAGTGGTGTATAAATAGCAGATAGTCCAGTGATAAGTCATTCTTTACAATTGCTTGAATGAAGAGAGGTTATTGAAATTATTCAGTTCAGTGTGGAATTTATTTAATTAGTAATTCATCTGAATTGCTATACAGCTCCGTGGAATTATCGGACATTATTCTAAAACTTGTGAGATTCCAGACTTGCAAGGATTATTTTGGATTTTATCAGAACTTGTCAGCTTCAGCACATTGCAGGTTATTTTCATTCGGAATACTTCATCCGGATTACTCGGATTAACATCAGGAAGTGAACTTTAAAACATTTTAGGACTTTTTAGGATATTCTATACTGTAAGTGATTTTAATTCTTTCACTTTGATTGTTTATTGAATTATTTTAATTCTTTTAATATTTTAGGAAATTAAAGATTTGCATTTTAATCTTGAAAGCTTGTTTGTGTCTTTTATTCTGTTACATTACCCCTAGAGTCGTAACACATCCAATATGGCCACTACAGCAGACATCTTAAAAATCTCATTATTACTACTCCTGAATGGAAAGTCATATTGACATCGGGTTTCACCAAAAGAGTTCTTATGATGTCTAGTTGGTTCTAAATGAAAATGGTGATGATCTTATGTCCAATATGGCCCACCACAGCAGCAGTATTCAAAATATTGTTATTGCTACTCCTCCTGAACAAAAGGTCACATTGACAAAGGGTTTTCACCATAAGATTCCTTATGATGTCTAGTTGGTCCTAAATAAAATGGTGCTGCTCGTACATCCAGTATGCCTGCCACTGCTGCCATCTTGAGAATCTTGTTATCACTATTCCTCCAGAACAGATGGTTATATTAACATGGTGGTTTCATTGAAAGACTTCTTATAAGGTCTAGTTGGTCGTAAATGAAAAGGGTGCCAATCTGACCTCCAATATGGCTGCCACAATGGCTGTCTTGAAAATCTTATTGCTACTTCTCCTAGATGGCTGGTCATATTGAGATTGTGCTTTCCCCAGACTAAATGAAAATGGTGCCAATCATACATCCAATATGGCTGCCATGATGGCTGTCTTGAAAATCTTGCTGTTGCTACTACCACTTCATGGATTGTCATATTGATATCAGGTTTTCACCACAAGACTTCTAATGATATCTGCTTGATTCAAAATGAAAATGGTGCCAATCTGACATCCAATATGTCCACCACAGTAGCTAATTTGAAAATATTGTTATCACGAAAGAATATCAGAGATGGTTTCAACACTTAGCAGTTAAAAGGAAGAAATGGTCTTATCTTGAATTCCTGGAAATTCTTTTCACCCAGTAGAGCATCAGCCCCTTTGAGGGACTATTGTGTTTGGTATTTGTTGCCACCTATGTTACTATGGATGTTTATATTGAAGAGCCATAATTTTAAAGCACTTCTCAAAGTTACATGTAGAAAAGGAGGAGTATTAGTTGGGAAAATGAATCTCCTTGCATGCATGTAGGAAGGATGGGGGAAATCGAATCCTGAGGGAATAAGGTCAAATTTCCCTATTCTGTCCAGACATGAGGGTAAGATTCTATTAATCTTAATTTTGGCTTTATGCAGTGTGGGATTACAAATAATTCTTAAATATATCAGAGCCTAGTATTTTCTCTTATTCCACAGGTATGGAACAGCAGTTACCCCTGTTCTCTGAAGTACAAATCAGACATGAGAAAGTTGACCTGGAAATACACTCAGTTCTCTCAGTTCAACCAGAGTGACACATTACTTCTTGTTTCAGGAGTTCACTTTGGTAATCACACTACAAGTGGAGAGATTATGATCTTCAGCCTTCAAGGTGGGTAAGACAAATTAGGTAACATTACTACAAGTTTAAATATTGTGGTATTCAGCCTTAAAGACAGTTACCACAAATTTGGTAATTTCACTACAAGCAGAGGGACTGTGGTCTTCAGACTTCAAGCTAGGTAACTAAAAAGTTTGGTAATCTCACTACAGGTGGAGAGAATGTGCCTTTAGACTTCAAGGTAGGTAACCAAACATTTTAGTAATCTCACTACAGGTGGAGAGAATGTGCCTTTAGACTTCAAGGTAGGTAACCAAACATTTTAGTAATCTCACTAGAGGTGGAGAGAATGTGCCTTTAGACTTCAAGGTAGGTAACCAAACATTTTAGTAATCTCACTACAGGTGGAGAGAATGTGCCTTTAGACTTCAAGGTAGGTAACCAAACATTTTAGTAATCTCACTACAGGTGGAGAGACTGGTCTTCATGCTTCAAGGTAGACAACAAAAATTTGTAATCTTATGAGTTTTTAAAAGATAAATCATGAATTACTCAATCTGTGACACAAAATATGCTCTTCAGCACATCCTATGGGACGAATACCCCAAATTTTAAAAGCTAGATTTTCACATCAATTTTACTCTGGATCAATGGTCTAGTATCCCAACTTCTCTAAAATAACTGTTGGAAGATAACTGTCAGTTTTCCTTTGAAAATATTACTTGTCAAATCATCGCTGTCATATACTTGTAACTCACGTAACAGGACAGACAAATTAGATATTCAGCTGATGATTTCTTGTGTTGTATGGAAAATAATCAACATAAATCTATTACAAGTGAATAATGAATAAAAGCAGCATCACCAACTACATCAATATGGTTTAGATGTATATAAAATAAGCCCATATATCATGTATTCATAATCCTGCGAGTAACAACTTCCAACATTACATTAGGATTGTTCAAATATTCTCATATGAAATATTTTCTAAATTTTTTTTAAACAAATTTAGTGACATTTTTAATCAGCAAAAAAGATAAAAAAGACACATCATTGTTTTAGTTTCCATGAAATAGTATTAAAACTTTATTAATGAAGACAGTGTAACTCATGTAACAAGGACGGACAAACAAATTTTTATTGCACTTTTTCAAAATTCATAGAAGAGTCTGGAGCCAGCAATGGACTGGTTTGGTGAAGGGAGTATCTGCATGACATCAGATGAGAATATTTCATATTTGGCTTCTTCCATGACCCATAATTTGCTAGTTTTGTTGACTTTCTTGAAAAAGGGTGCCCCCAATGGAAATTCTGATGTAAACTGAAAACAAAAATATTTATTTAGTGTATTAATTATTTAGTATGTTGGGTCTGTAATTTATTAATATGTTAGTTTTTGCTTCAATTTATGTTTTATGAAACTAATTTGATAAAATGTACTAATAATTTGGACTTTCAAGTATTTATATATTCCTTTTTTATAGCATTGATTTATCATTTCACAAAATATCACATGTACAGAAACTTGCAATTACATGATAAAATAAGTGAATTAAACAAAGTATATGTAATATTAACTTCTTAAATTCTTTATATAAATACAAGTCTTTTAAAAATTTCAAATTTTAAGAGAAACTTACATAGCACTTAAGTTAATCACGTAACATTTACCCCCCCCCCCCCCTGAAGTTCCATCCATACTGTGTTGATAAAATATACAAAAAGAATTATCAGGTTATAAACAATCATTTATTTTGCAATGCAATATTGATTTCACATCAGCTTAATGAAGTTTTGGTACATAAACAATTTATGTGGGTGCTATTCTCTTAAAATAGCAATACACAAGAATCACATAACTATGGCTGTCATTTCCGTTCCGTAAATGTTACGTGAGATTGTCAAAAAGAAAATTAAATGTACCGCATAAAGACTGGCAAATGTCAATATTAAGGCTAATGTCGGGCTTGTGAATTCGGTAAATCAGTAAATAATTTCAGTTATGTTTCTTAAAATAACAGCTGTGTAATGAAAATACACACCAATGTAACATGGACAGACACTTCCAGTCCGTAAAAGTTACGTGAGGCTGATTTCAAAGTCGGTCAGAAATCATTATCTCAGGAGTGCCAAGAAAATACTGATGTTTCTTCGCTGAATCTTTTCATTTTAATAGTCATCTTATATTTATAATTAAAGATAAACAGCTTTTGTTAAGTCTCTTTGCTACTCGTTTAAAGAATTCACTCATTCTGTCGCATATCATGTAACTTACCTTCTCACATAACACTCACGTAACATCCTTACGGACATCCTCAGCAAGCATCCTACTGAACTGTATATAACTCGAATGAGTGAAATTATGGTTCTTGAATAACAGTAGAACAAGTGTGCAGTGTGCAAACTGAATGTTGTGTGCACCGTAAAGGTCTTTGGTGCTAAAAATAGAACCAAAACTTAACTCAACGTAATGGTGCAAGTGGACAGACACTGACAGTGTTTCTGTAAATTCATCATTTTGTCAAATAATGAATGAATAAAAGTATTTCAGTTTTCTTTATTCAAATACTATATAAAATGACTCTCCAACACATATCTTACTATGTAATTTATTGAAAGTATTACGACAGGGCAAGTTATTGAACATGATGTAACCAATGGGACAGACTCATCACATAAAACAGGGGGTAATAACAACTAAATTTTTAAAACTTATTTTTGCAACTGGCAAGACAATGCTTACAGGTTAGAAACCAGAATACACAAGGTTGCAAGAAACATACATAGTTTTATGTACTTCAATGATAAAAAAAGCTATAAAAATTTTTTTTTTTATGTACACGAGCAATGTCATATTTTGATCAGTCTGGAATGTAATGTTTTCAGAAATGACAGAGGAATTAATAATAAAAAAATACACATTTCATGTGAAAACTTTTTTTTTATCACAGTAGGACATGAACATTTGTAATAACTGACATTTATGAGTAATTTAAGTATAAAATGCTTTCCACTGACTCTTTTTATCAAACACGTGTATCTGACAGTAGATTGTACAAATGGTCCTGTATTATGTAAGGAGTTCCTTTTATTAGAAGGATAGAAACTTGTAGTAAACCCCATGTTTGCCTCTTGTCTTGTTTTGTTTCCTTTATGATAGATGGTCTTCTAGACTGACCTACGCTTCCATGCCAGAAATGAAGGCACTGTACCAGTTATCATGATTCAGAATTAACTTCAAAATTTTTAAGTACCAGTATTTAGGATTTCATATTTGTTAATTATTTCTGTAAACAGCTTTTGTTTAAATAAGCAGCAATGAAAATGATGGTATACATACCTGTCAACTTGTACAGGAATCCCGTAATTTGTACGTTTTTTGGGGGGGTTTTGCAGTGTACGGTCGTACAACCATTTTGTAGTTTTTTATATTTTTAAAAAAAATCGGGCAAGTCCTTATTTTTGTGCTTTAATCACTACATCTACCTTTATTTGGCCATTCATGCCCTCTGGGCGTACTGAATATTTGATTCTACCACTCTCCATGTATACATTTACATCCTGTATAACACCTTCAGGTGGTCAGTGGTAACTATGGCATATGTGCACGTTCTGTTACCGCTTGACTGCATATTGGGCTAAGCGACCAAATTATCGGCAAATCAAAATGCCTCAAACAAAACAAAGCCAGTAGGATTAATTAGCAGTGTTTTAAGCAGCTTTGTTGCACTGTGTTTACTCAAACCAGATCCTCACAAGTGGCTCGCTTTGGTTTTAATCCAGTGAGTCAGCGTAATTAAATTAATGAAAGGTACTTTACTGACATCAGTGTTGGTTTCCTTTATGAACTGATTAAATGACAGTAATGATTCTTTCGTTTTTAATTGATTATAAAGACAGTCAACTTTCACATGTGATATTGCGTTTGAAGCAAAACAATTACGCTAATTAATGAGCTCTGTTCATATTTAAAAGAGAAAATGTTTGTTATGATCACTTTAGAAGTAGTTGTCAAGCAAACTGATATTTACTATGTGGATAAAATGAGTTTGCTAAATTATTTTCACAAGGAAAGTAATAAGGATGATTTGAAGAAGTAAAATTCTTGTGAAAGTGGAGGGAGAAAATGTAAGACTGCAACTGAGTGTGAGAATTCCTTGAACCAAGAGAGTGTAAAAATTCTAACGAACATTTCACCAAATGGACCAGAGCTTGAGGACTTTAACTCAGACACAGCTATCAACTGCTGGCTTAGTGCTGGTATAGGTGGCAGACATGTACATGGACATTTTTTTCAAAATCCAGCAGCTAAAACATATATACATGTACCTGAAGTAGCCATACATATATCAACAACTGTTTTAGAAAAATTAAATTCTTTTTAGAAATAATTATATTGTATATTATTTCATTTGTTCTTTCTATGGATTAAGTACATACATCTCATCAAATCTTGGCCAGGTATTATCATTTTGGGACAAGTGAAAAGTAAGGTGGCCATGTGAAAAGTATGGTGGAACAAGTGAATTTTCTGAAACCACTTGTCCTGGACAAGTGGATAAAAAAAATTGTGCTCAGCCCTCTCTTTGGCGTAAGGTTTATCTGGTCTTTGTAAGTTTTTTTTTGGTCTGGTGTACAGGTTTTTGTCTCAGGAGGTTGACAGGTATGGGTATACATCAATCAAAAATTCCAATTTTCATAGCACAAAATGGGCACCATGCTTAATTCAAGAGAGGCAAAACTGTGTGACTTAGTAATGAATCAATTGTTTATGTTAGTGGTCTTGATTGGAATTCCACATTGAAGTTAGAGATTACATCATATTCACCACCAAATAAAGATGTTTACATGCAGTAGGCAGTAACTTTACAGGTGAAAATGCAACATTTTCCCAGTAGTTGTCAATCCCCCCCCCCCCCCCCACACACACACACATGTGTGACTGAGGTGGTTATCAATGTTTTTAGGTGAGTTTGGGAGATTTTATGTTATAGTTGCATACATATAACGGAGATGCCCACTACAAAGGTACAACCACTGACCATATTCTAGCAGGTGCTTGCATGCAAAAACTTCCTTGCAGAGTGGACATGGTGGACAATCAAGATGATTGGGTACAACATGATAACTGGTAGGTTGGCAGTAGAAAATAACATAGATGAAGATCTGTCCATATATTATACAAAAACATATATTAGCATGTGCTGTTAACAATTATATGTCTTCTGTAACAAGAAAAGATATTTTATGCTTTTATTTGCTTTTGAAGTTACCGTCTATACTCGCGTATAAGCTGGGTCTAAATGCAAACAACATAGACCCTGATCTGCCGTCACATAATGCGCCGGCAGATCAAGGTCTATGTTGTTTGTTCTACTGATTAGTCCTTACAAACTGCATAGACTCAGATCTGCTGGTGCATTATGCGCCGGCAGATCTGGGTCTATGCAGTTTGCAGTTGGTATCGGTTTATATGCAAGTATATACGGTACATATTTTGATTTCTGAGCTGAAATATAGTAGAATCCAAATCATTTGCATGAATACCATTGAGCACTCAAACTTGTTTTTACAAGACTTGACAGAATGTTTATAATGATGTTAAACCTCCTTGTCCTATGTGGGCTTGGGTATGTTGAATATGTTCTGTCCTGTATGTTGTAAGAGGTGACTAATGGAGGCAGGGGCTGTAGTAGCTCACTGGTTAGCTTTCTGGGCTGAAAGGGTGTGGGTTATAATCCTACCGTTGGATCAGCCCAGGTTGGCTACCATGGTGTGTCCTGGGTAAGGCACTTTACTCCAATTACCTCTGCACTAAAAAAAATACCTGTGTTGCTGTGCAGTAAATCACCAAACCAAACCATTAACCACCTTGACTCAAACTACTGATCCTTCTAACTGATTTGCTTGGTTCCTGGGTGTACAACTATTGAGATTCTTGTATATTTTATATTTTCAAGTATTACAGGCCCAACATAACATTTAGCTAACACTATAAGTCAGTTATGTGAGATGGAAATGGATAGGGCTAGACTGGTATACCAATAAACTGGGATAGATTGATATTATCTTCCAGTATGATAATCGATAATTAATCTTAACTATACCAGTTAATTAAGAAAGTTTAAAATTCCAACAGATGTTCTACTTATGATCATAAATTATGTTCAATAAATGGAATACATTAATAACACGACTGTTTTCTGTATGAATCAGTCAATTACACATGACAGGAAGTAATCAACAAAAATAGACTATTTAGAGCTACACGTCTAAGTTTCGCATCTGTCGGCACAACTAATGGTTCAGCTAGTATGTTCCGATATCATTGGTAAATGGAACAGTTCAGTGTAATATGGCCTAAGTTGATCAAAACCAACAACACTTTACAGACAGACAAGCTTGAATGGCTTTCAGTGTGTATTATCAATTTATATTAAAAGTTGTATATAATGATACATATCATATTCGAAGAGAGCTGCTGATACCCAGCCTTGGGAATGGATATAAGACAAATGTAATGAAATGTGATTGAATTGGCCCGATTTCCCCTACTGCCCCCTCCCCACCCCCACAATATCAGAGATCATGCTACCAGGCGATGTTGGGCAACTAAGTCACCAAAAAATTCCAAACATTACCTTTTTCTGTAAAGAAATTGAAAATGATCTCACCCTGTTATTTTTTAGATGTTCACTAAGTTACAGTAATTTATGGCTTTCGAGATGCTCACTCAACCAAGGGAGCCCTGGGTGGCCAAGTGGTTTGAGGTGCTCTCACCTTTACAGATCACTCACACATCTCACTTCTGTCTGCCTGAGTTCGAGTCTTGGCTTGACCAATGTGGGTATGTGAGAAAACTTGCCAGTAGCTTCCCATGGGTTGGTGGTTCTTCCCAGGGTTGTTCTGGGTTCTTCCTCCACCAAATATAATGGCCACCATGTATAGCCTAACATGTGCTGAAAAATGGTGTTAAACCCCACACAACCAAACCAAACCCTCAACCCAGCCAATCTGTTACAATGTTGTTTCCCCAGGCTATGTGTATTGCAGCCTTTGCAGGTGTTGATATAAATTGTGCTGACAAAACAAACTCTTACACATTGCCAGACATGCGTTTTAAAAGCTGATTGAACAATAAAACGGTGCTCATTAATGGAATGTACAAGTATCATCAATAGGAAATACGTGGGCACACTTCCAAATATGGCCATGTTAAGTTTATGTTTATATGCCCTTCTTGGTCATTACATCATGTATTTTGGCCTTATGTCTTCACATGAGCACAGCAGAAACTATACATTGCAATTAATTCTAGGTGATAGGTGTGAATTAATCAACTGCCACTTGAACATTCAAGCAATTTTTTTTAGTTTTCAAAACAAAAAAATTGACAGTCCAAAAGATTCATAATTTAGTTGTAAAGCTGAGATTACTCATCCCTGACATCAGTGAACACTATGGTTTGAATAGATGAACACTATGGTTTGAATAGATGAGCACTATGGTTTGAATAGATGAACACTATGGTGTGAAGACACCAGTGCATGTGCTCTAATGTACATTTATAGGGGGTTGTTTCAAATTAGCTTCAAAATGTTTTTGACTCTCATATATGGTGAAATTTTAAAAACTAAAAAATATTAAATTTCTGATTTAAGTGACAGTTGATTAAGTAAATTTACCTATTTGTAATTACAATACTGTAATCTAGGTACTCCCATCAGTTAAGATTAATTACAATACTGTAATCTAGGTACTCCCATCAGTTAAGATTAATTACAATACTGCAATCTAGGTACTCCCGTCAGTTAAGATTAATTACAATACTGCAATCTCGGTACTCCCATCAGTTAAAATTAATTACAATGTATAGTATCTATTGTACTTATTTGAAGTTATATCTCCAAAATACATTGCATAATATCTTTCCATCTAAACATACAAAATTTCGAGTATGAATACACTGTATATGAATATGATACATTCATACACTTACAAAATGTGTTTATGATAAACATACAACACAGAATTTTCCGCTTCATGAAAACTATTGCTTAAAAAACAATGCTAAATGCAAATATGCATAATGAGAAATAGAGGACACAGTTAAAATAAGAGAACCCAAAGTGCACATGCACACACACACACACACACACACACACACACACACACACACACACACACACACACACACACACACACACACATTGATATTGCATTTCTTACTTTGCTGTCACTTCTACCTGTTCAGCTCTCACTTCTTCCTATTCTGTCCTAAAGGAGAAGTCACTTCCCCCTAAAATTCAAGTCTAGCTGGACACTTGCAGTATGTATGGAAAGTGGGACATTTTCATAATTCCTGGGTGAACTGATAGCAAGACATCTTTTACCTTGCATCTTTTACAAGCAGTAACATTGTTGGTGTCATATTATGTATTATGATTTTATGTGACATTGTTGGTGTCATGTTATGCATTATGATTTTATGTGAAGAATTTTGATGCACATATACAGTAAGCAGGATTGATGCACATATACAGTAAGCAGGATTGATGCACATATATGGTAAGCAGGATTGATGCACATATACAGTAAGCAGGATTGATGCACATATACAGTAAGCAGGACTGATCAGATTTGTTTTTCATCCTATTGTCCAGGACAAGTAGTTGAAGAAAATTCACTTGTTCCATGTAACTTTTCATTTGTCTCAAAATTTCAATCACTTGTCTTGCTTTGATGAGATGTATGCACTTTAATCCATAGAAAGAACAAAAGAAATACATGTACAACATATATATTTCTTCAAAGGTCTTAATTTTTCAAAAACCAAGGTTGATATTGTTCATTTTGCTACTTTATACATGCACGTTTTAGAAGCTGGATTTTTGAAAGAATGTCCATATACATATCAGCCACATGGACCAACACTAAGCCAGCAGTTGATATCTGTGTCTGGGATATTGTTTGTAAAAACGTTTCCTTCAGTATCACTGAATTCGAGTATGAGGCTGAAAATTTCTGTCTCTTAGTTTTGTCATAATTGACTTTTTTGCTGCCACCAACTCTGGTTTATGTCTCTTTGGACTCGGTGGCAGCCTTATATTTTATCCCCCCATATTCACTACATTTTCATTCTCAGAATTTTCCTTATTGCTTCCTTGCAAAAATAATTTAGTAAGCTCATTTTATCCACATAGTTAAGATCACCTCGCTTGGCAGCTACTTCTAAAGTAATCATAACATACATTTTGTCTTTTAAATATAAACACAGCTCCTTAATTAGCATAATTGTTTCACTTTAAATGCAATATTGCATGTCAAAAATTGATCCTCATTATAATTGATTAAATATTAAAGAATCATTACTGTCATTTAATCAGTTCATAAAGGAATCCAACACTAATGTCACTACAGAGGACATAAGAAGGTAGTAGCACATGAGAGTGTAGATCACTACAAAGGACATACCGAGGTAAGGGAACATCAGAGTATAGATTACTACAAAGGACATACCAAGGTAAGGGAACATCAGAGTATAGATTACTACAAAGGACATACCAAGGTAAGGGAACATCAGAGTATAGATTACTACAAAGGACATACCAAGGTAAGGGAACATCAGAGTATAGATTACTACAAAGGACATACCAAGGTAAGGGAACATCAGAGTATAGATTACTACAAAGGACATACCAAGGTAAGGGAACATCAGAGTATAGATTACTACAAAGGACATACCAAGGTAAGGGAACATCAGAGTATAGATTACTACAGAGGACATACCAAGGTAAGGGAACATCAGAGTATAGATTACTACAAAGGACATACCAAGGTAAGGGAACATCAGAGTATAGATCACTACAGAGGACATACCAAGGTAAGGGAACATCAGAGTATAGATTACTACAAAGGACATACCAAGGTAAGGGAACATCAGAGTTTAGATTACTACAAAGGACATACCAAGGTAAGGGAACATCAGAGTATAGATTACTACAAAGGACATACCAAGGTAAGGGAACATCAGAGTATAGATTACTACAAAGGACATACCAAGGTAAGGGAACATCAGAGTATAGATTACTACAAAGGACATACCAAGGTAAGGGAACATCAGAGTATAGATTACTACAAAGGACATACCAAGGTAAGGGAACATCAGAGTATAGATTACTACAAAGAACATACCAAGGTAAGGGAACATCAGAGTATAGATTACTACAAAGGACATACCAAGGTAAGGGAACATCAGAATGTAGATCACTACAAAGGACATACCAAGGTAAGGGAACATCAGAGTATAGATTACTACAAAGAACATACCAAGGTAAGGGAACATCAGAGTATAGATTACTACAAAGGACATACCAAGGTAAGGGAACATCAGAGTATAGATTACTACAAAGGACATACCAAGGTAAGGGAACATCAGAGTATAGATTACTACAAAGGACATACCAAGGTAAGGGAACATCAGAATGTAGATCACTACAGAAGACATACCAAGGTAAGGACACATCAGGATGTAGATCTCTACAGAGGACATACTAACATAAGAGAATCTCAAGGTGTAGATCACTATAGAGTACATGCTAAGGTTGGCAAGTTTTTGTAGACTTGACATAAACATTATTCATTTGTGTCATGATCATCAAGGAAATCATACACTGCATTGTCTTCATAAGAACATCAACCCATGAACTTTATTTTGGATTGCCTTCTGACCCTGGTGTATCCTGTTAAATGAAATGGATCTTATAGTGAAGTTTACAAGCAAGACAGTGTTCCATTAAACCCTTGTCTTGTTATCTTCACCACTGGGTGTCCCCCTTTTTATTTTGTTAATATACTAAAGAGCACAAGGGGCACACATTTTTATATCGCATGAAGATAGTTGTGGGGCATATAATATTATCTATTTCCATCCATCTTTCCATCCATGCATCCATCACACCTTGGTTAAGGTTTGTGTTAATGACAGTTTTCATGCACTGTGGTGAAATATCTGTGTTCCATGTCTACATGTCTAGTTCTATACTCTGTATTCTTTACCAGATCTCCTTTCTTACCCCATTAAAATTGACCCATTTCATTGTTTAGAAATTGGTGTCTCAATGAATTTTGTACCAAAAAATGATAGTGTTATTGGTATATAAAGAAATTATATGTTATTTGCCTGTTTCTTCTGTTGATTTCTATATGTGTATTTAGTTAGAAGCAAATGATTAGTGTAAAATGTTCAATGTATTTTGCCTCTGGTTTTTATTATTCATAAATTGCTTCCATTTTTAGGGGAGTTTGAAATGCAGAGTAAGATGAACAACAAACCGTATGATGTATTTGGAACATGGTATAACGATTGTTACTTCTTGTCAGGAGATTTGTTCTGGACTGGTCACCTTACATCATGCTCTGCACTTTGGCTTAACAAGGTAATACCATCTCTGGATTTACCATCACCATTGAACCTCCAGAAAAAGAAAAAAAAATACTGAATCAATCCTTACCTGAAAGTAGTCCCATTGCAGTGTATTATTAGTCCCTTTTATGTCCCATATCTATAACCAGTAGAAGTTCCTTTCTTTACCTTTTCTTTTGGGGACTGCAATAGGACTACTTTGAAATCAGTCCCATACCAGTCACTTTCCTGTATGAAATTTAACCAAGGTCCAATTATGTTAATGATGCTGCAAAGAGACTCTTTTCAGTTTGGCAGTTTTCAGTCAGTCAGCTGTTTGAAGTCCCTTTGCTGTTCATCAAGGTTTTTACATTCACTATATTAAAAATCTCCAGCAATCCCTTCAGAGTCTCTTTGGAGTCACATGGAAGTGGAAATGCAGTCTCTTTGGAGTGTATTAATAAATGCCCAGTATGTGCATGTTGGGTGAGTCCAGTGACAATCTTTCAGAAGTCCATTTAATATCTCCTATTAACAATCAAAACAGTATTCGTTAACCAGATACCTACATTCATTCTTTTTTAATAATAATTTTGAGAATTTAAATTTTTACCTACCATAATTTTTTAACTCTTGCAGTAAATAAAAGATTGTCTGAACAATTTGTCCAAGTTCTCTTTATAGTCTTTTAATGTATGTGCCATAAATTTATGCATTTTTATTGTAATTATGACCCAGTTTGCTGGTACAAGTT
The DNA here is from genome assembly GCA_029931535.1 of Margaritifera margaritifera. Taxonomy (NCBI): domain Eukaryota; kingdom Metazoa; phylum Mollusca; class Bivalvia; order Unionida; family Margaritiferidae; genus Margaritifera; species Margaritifera margaritifera. Next base: position 1,102,574 of record JAQPZY010001442.1, read on the forward strand.
TTCAGGAGACAATGCTATCTCAAGTTTAAGAGTGATACCGCAATGGCAGAAAGCTATTTTTAATTTATATTAAACAGTGATATTAAGGTTTGCCACAAAAAATATCAGGACCAGATAAAAGTTGCCTATCTACAAAAAGACAATTCTATGAAACCTGTATAAGCTTATATATCACTCCATTAAGGTCACTCTGTTATTTTGAGGTGTCTGTGTAAGCTTATATATGACTCCATTAAGGTCACTCTGTTATTTTGAGGTGTCTGTGTAAGCTTATATATGACTCCATTAAGGTCACTCTATTATTTTGAGGTGTCTGTGTAAGCTTATATATGACTCCATTAAGGTCACTCTGTTATTTTGAGGTGTCTGTGGAAGCTTATATATGACTCCATTAAGGTCACTCTATTATTTTGAGGTGTCTGTGTAAGCTTATATATCACTCCATTAAGGTCACTCTGTTATTTTGAGGTGTCTGTGGAAGCTTATATATGACTCCATTAAGGTCACTCTGTTATTTTGAGGTGTCTGTGGAAGCTTATATATGACTCCATTAAGGTCACTCTATTATTTTGAGGTGTCTGTGTAAGCTTATATATGACTCCATTAAGGTCACTCTATTATTTTGAGGTGTCTGTGTAAGCTTATATATGACTCCATTAAGGTCACTCTATTATTTTGAGGTGTCTGTGTAAGCTTATATATGACTCCATTAAGGTCACTCTATTATTTTGAGGTGTCTGTGTAAGCTTATATATGACTCCATTAAGGTCACTCTATTATTTTGAGGTGTCTGTGTAAGCTTATATATGACTCCATTAAGGTCACTCTATTATTTTGAGGTGTCTGTGTAAGCTTATATATGACTCCATTAAGGTCACTCTGTTATTTTGAGGTGTCTGTGTAAGCTTATATATGACTCCATTAAGGTCACTCTATTATTTTGAGGTGTCTGTGTAAGCTTATATATGACTCCATTAAGGTCACTCTGTTATTTTGAGGTGTCTGTGGAAGCTTATATATGACTCCATTAAGGTCACTCTATTATTTTGAGGTGTCTGTGTAAGCTTATATATCACTCCATTAAGGTCACTCTGTTATTTTGAGGTGTCTGTGGAAGCTTATATATGAGTCCATTAAGGTCACTCTGTTATTTTGAGGTGTCTGTGGAAGCTTATATATGACTCCATTAAGGTCACTCTATTATTTTGAGGTGTCTGTGTAAGCTTATATATGACTCCATTAAGGTCACTCTATTATTTTGAGGTGTCTGTGTAAGCTTATATATGACTCCATTAAGGTCACTCTATTATTTTGAGGTGTCTGTGTAAGCTTATATATGACTCCATTAAGGTCACTCTATTATTTTGAGGTGTCTGTGTAAGCTTATATATGACTCCATTAAGGTCACTCTATTATTTTGAGGTGTCTGTGTAAGCTTATATATGACTCCATTAAGGTCACTCTATTATTTTGAGGTGTCTGTGTAAGCTTATATATGACTCCATTAAGGTCACTCTATTATTTTGAGGTGTCTGTGTAAGCTTATATATGACTCCATTAAGGTCACTCTATTATTTTGAGGTGTCTGTGTAAGCTTATATATGACTCCATTAAGGTCACACCTGTTATTTTGAGGTGTCTGTGTAAGCTTATATATGACTCCATTAAGGTCACTCTATTATTTTGAGGTGTCTGTGTAAGCTTATATATGACTCCATTAAGGTCACTCTATTATTTTGAGGTGTCTGTGTAAGCTTATATATGACTCCATTAAGGTCACTCTGTTATTTTGAGGTGTCTGTGTAAGCTTATATATGACTCCATTAAGGTCACTCTATTATTTTGAGGTGTCTGTGTAAGCTTATATATGACTCCATTAAGGTCACTCTATTATTTTGAGGTGTCTGTGTAAGCTTATATATGACTCCATTAAGGTCACACCTGTTATTTTGAGGTGTCTGTGTAAGCTTATATATGACTCCATTAAGGTCACTCTATTATTTTGAGGTGTCTGTGGAAGCTTATATATGACTCCATTAAGGTCACACCTGTTATTTTGAGGTGTCTGTGGAAGCTTATATATGACTCCATTAAGGTCACTCTATTATTTTGAGGTGTCTGTGCTGCTAAATTATTGACAGTAAATAAGTAAATAATCACTAGAAATGCTGTTCAGAACAAAAAAGGTATTCTTTTACTATTGTAAGTTGAAAATGTTGTAATATAAATAGATTATATAGAAAATATTTAGCACAGTCAAGACCTGCTGATTTATGCTGGCCCCATTGTTTTGGTGTTATATTCACTGAAATTCTCTTTTGTTTTTCGTCTTATGGATTCTTTTTTATTAACAAAGTATTTTCCTATGTTAAATTAAAGTGTCCAGCATCCATTATCAGTGGGTGAATATAATGTCTTTACAGAAAATTAAGAAAACAACAGGAATTCATCTCTGACAACAGCCATGATTTCCTAATCTATCCAAACTTTGTTAGACAGGGGAGGCTACTGTTACTGTTTTGTGTAATACCAGCATTGTCAGGCTTATGACTTAAGTTCTTTGGTTAATTCTCAACAACTCTGGAATGTAGCGGCAGTTTAAACAAAAAACGAAAAAAATATAAATTTATGAACATTGATGATTTACTATCTCTTTGTTTCTACAACCATATTTAAAAGTCACGATCGTAAAAGAATAGTAAAGGTCATTAAGTAAACTGCTATAGTAAAACTTACCAGATGGCAAAATATTTGTTATAACAATTTTGCTCTCAATTCAGGGAAAAAAATCCCCAAACAACAAAACCTTCAATAGAAAAAAATGTAATAAAACTTTGATATTGAGTGCATAGGTGTATATGACACTTGTCACAGGAGAACATTTAAATAGCATACCTACATTCTTTTGGTCTTGTACATTTTCCCACGAAGGGAATTAACTGCTGTTGAAATCTATTGTCAGCTGGTTGAGAATCATGAAGTTATCACACTTGGGCTGGTAGAACTGGTGAACCAGCATTGTTCCCTGGATCTCTCCAAGCCCCAAAGTACATGGCTGTAATTAATAAACTTAGAAACTGTTCATAGCCCCACCCTTAAAGTATATACACTTACTTGGCATTACAAAGAGAGTTAATCTGTGCAGTCAGCAAGGATTCCTGGGTCTGTCCTTATCTCCCTGGGGCCCTGCCCTTTGATTCATACCTTGAAAACCATTATGATCAGCACCCAAGGGAGCTGAAGTGGTTCAGTGATTAGGCTGTTGGACACATGATCAGAATGCTGCAGGTTTGAGGATCACGATCTGTTCAGCCTGGATTGACTACCGAATTTGCTCAAGATTTTTTTTAAGGTCATGGGTTTCTTTGCTCACAGTAATTAAATTTGGAAGTGTTTCAGTAGGAATACAGATTGGGTTATTATATTTTTTATTTAAATGCTAAAAATAAAAAATATATATTTAGAAATAATTTGAGAGTAATAGAAAGGGTGCAGTTTTGAATCCTACCATTAGATCAAGTCTGGTAGGCTACCATGGTGTGTCTCTGGTCAAGACACTATACTCAGTTGCCATGGCACTAAATAACCTTGTGTTATTGTTCCGTAAAACACCAAACCAAACCAAACATGTTTGCTTGTGTAATGTCTCCAAATTCCTCCTACAAAATAGAAACTTTAAACTTAGGGATATGATTGGGGATGGTCTTTAGCTGTGCAGAATTGTCTTTTAGAATTTTGATTCACCTCTCAAGATATTTAGGGATTTTAGAGGTTGAATTAATGGAGGAAGAGGAGAATTTAAAAAAAAATAAAAAAGGTGTGGTGTCATTGAGACCTGGGTGCAGATCCAGGTATAAACAATTATATACTCCTGTAACTATGATTGAATTTTATTGCTATTTTCTGGGCGTATTATCTGATTTTTCCAAAGGATGTCCTAACTTGTATAGTATCCCAAGACATTAATTAATTACAGTAGATCACCATTTTTCTGTTATTTTTTTCGTGAAATGCTTGATACAACCATCCATACAGGGTAATTACTGATATATATAAACAAGCTTTTATTGAAAGAGAGTAAGATTATAAAGTACAATGTACTATTTGTACATACAATCATGTATATACCAAATATACATGAGTAATGTCTGAATCCATTTTAAATTTCAGGCCTACCAGGAAACTGAGTCTGAACATGAATCGGTAGTCATGCGCCTTTTTCGTTTTCATAATGAGAATGCTAGCTCCATAAGAACTATTACAGTTGCCAATGTTGTCAAAGATGAGACTGGTTCCCCTTACAGGGTAGCTAGCAAGATTCAACCAGAGATGGAATCGGGTGTCAGTCAGGGGAAGGACAGGGAACTATCAGTTGTTCAATCCACTTCAGCAGACAAAGGACAGGCATTGGGCAGGAAAGGATCTGTTAAATCAAGCAATGCACAGAAGAAAGTACAGAGTGTACAGGTGTATGAGAATGGTGGTTTGTGTACCAAGTTGTTAGAACTGGATGATGATGATGATGAAACTGAAGGCAAACTTAATGGTACAATTGAATATGATGCAGAGTATCGACAAGCTGAGAGTGACAAACTTTATGTTGACTTCTGCAAAGATTCCTCGTGTACATCAAAAAAGATAAAACAGAAGGTACTATCTGGCAAAAACTCGTGTTCAGCAGACAATTCAGCCTCAGGTTCTGGTTTGAATAATACCTATTTACATGATAGTTCAAGGAACATGTCACCAGTTAGTATGGAATCTTCAGATAATGGAGAAATGCAATCTTCAGATAATCGAGAAATGCAGGCAGATTGTTCATTTTCAAATAGTGCTAATAGATTTCTTGGCCTGTCAGATATCACTCATGAGGTTGATGACAGAATGGCCTCTAGGTCAGGCTCAGACAGTGATAGTGTGGTGGTTAATTTATCATACAATGTAGAAACAGGACAGTTTTTCTTGTCCAATGAAGGACAAACTTCACATAGTCCTTGGTGTTTTAATGAATGGCAACTGAGGGGCCCAGGTCCAGATTTGATGGGACACAGTTCAAATGAGGTGGATCCCAATCATAGAGGCCATGTAGCAGATAAAACAGTGGACAATGAAGTGGACATGCCCATTCCATCAGATATGGACATGCAAAGGAATGCATTGTTGTCTTTAAATTCACAAGACCATGCATCCTTCACACAGAATTGCTCAGACTTTACTGGTGATAAAAATCTTCAGATTGACAGTAGCAGTAGTCATGATGTTTCTGTTACATTTGAGTTAGCGGAACCAACATGTGATGAACAAATGCAACAATATTCTGTCTCTGAGACTGATGATAATAAAGCAGGTTCTCAGAGTGAAGTAAGTGCCTCCTCTGGCAAAAGCATCTCATTTTCTATAGAAAATCAGACCTCCACAAATAATTTACCAGATAAGTACTTAATTTTCACCCGTGGATCAGAGACTTATACTCCTCATCAAATAGGAATTAAATTGATTCGAGCACAAGATTGTTTTCCTTCCACTAAGGGGCACCTGCTGCCTAATGTTCCAGACAACCTTCATGCATTGGACAGAGAGAGTGATGATAGTATAGATCATATTATTGACATGCACGGACACATCATTGGAATGTGTTTATCTCCTGATCACAGGTGAATATGTATGATAAATCTTGCTACAGTGAACCATAGGATGTCAGTATCATAAATTCGTGGTGAATTTGGTAAATTTACCATAATGTAGATCACAAAAGAGCTCTAGACAAGCAACATATTGTGTATTTTAAGTAAACAGATTACAAAAAGTGCAGTTCTAAACCAGGAAGTAAAATACTATATGCATTACATTCTTATCTAGAGTTCTGTACCAGTATTTTCATAAATTTTTGGAGGTGATTCAATTTGCAGAAATATTATTTACAAAAACATGATGTAGTACTTGATGATTTATAATTTATATAAGTACAGTTGTTGTTAACAAAATTTTCATAAATTGAGTTAACTTGCTTTCACAAAACTGTTACAATGTTCAGGCCAGATTTGCTATTAAGGTTCATATTAATCTGTATTTACAAAAACTGACAGGTCATTTTCTCATCAAAGGAGCCAGTATTTTGACAGCTGAAAATATTAAATAATAGATCCTACCACTGAATATTGTGTTTATTCTGCATGAAGGATTTAACAAAAGTATCATTCAGATTCAGGATTATCATCCCATTGGCTGGTTGTTACTAAATGAAAATGGTGCTGCTCCGACATCCAGTGTGGCTACCACAGTGGCCATCTTGAAACTCCTGTTATCACTACTCCAGAAGAATGGATGGTCATGTCAGCATGGTGTTTTTACTAAAAGACTTCTTATGATGTCTAGTTGGTCCTAAAAGAAAATGGTGCCAGTCTCACATCTAATATGGCCACCACAGCAGCCAGCTTGAAAATCTTGTTATTGCTATTCTTTTTGAATGAAAAGTCATATTGACATGGGGTTTTCACCAGAAGACTTCTTTTCATGTCTTGTTGGTCATCAATGAAAATGGTGCCACTTGCACATCCAGTATGACTGCCACAACTGCCATCTTGAAAACCTTAGCGCTACTCCTGCTGAGTGGATGGTCGTATCAACATGGGAATTTTACTGAAAGACTTCTTAGGACGACTAGTTAGTCCTATATGAAAATGGTGAAGCTCAGACATCCAGTATGGCCACCATATAAGCCATCTTGAAAATCTTGTTATCACTAATTCTCCTGAATGAATGGTCATATCAACATCGGCATGGGTTTTCATTGAAAGGTTTTCCTATGATGACTAATTGTTCGTAAATAAAAATGGTATTGATCTGACCTCCAATATGGACACCACAATGGCCATCTGGAAATTCTTGTCATCATTACTTCTAGATGGCTGGTCATATCAGTATTGTGCTTTCACTAAAAGAATTTGTATAATGTCTAGTTGGTTTTAAATGGAAATGGTGCCATCTGATATCCATTATGGCCAACATGGCAGCCATCTTGAAAACCTTGTTATTGTTACTCTTCCAAAATGGAAAGTAATATCAGCTAGGAGGTTTCACCAGAAGACTTTGTAAGATGTTGGTCGTAAATGAAAATGGTGCCAATTTGATGTCCAATATAACCACTTGAAAATCTTGTTATTCCTACTCCTCTTAAATAGAAAGTCATATTGCTATGGGGTTTTCATCAGAAGAGTTCTTATGTTGTCTAATTGGTCCTAAATGAAAATGATGCAAACTGACCCTCAATATGGCCACCATTGTGGTCATCTTACAAAATACTGTTATCTCTACTCCTCCCACATGTATGGCCATATCAACATGGGGTTTTCAAAAATAGACTTCTTATGATACCATGTTTGTTCTAAATGAAAATGGTACCAATTGTACATCCAATATGGCTGCCCTGATGGCTGTCTTTAAAATCTTCTTGTCACTACTTCCTCTGAATGGATGGTCATATTGACATGGGGTTTTCACCAAAAGACTTCTAATGATGTCTACTTGGTCCTAAATGAAAATTGTGTCAATCTGACATCCAATATGTCCACCACAGCAGCTAATTTGAAAATCTTGTTATGGCTGAAGAATATCAGTGATACTTTCAACGCTCAGCAGTTAAAAAGAAGAAATGGTCTTACCTTGAATTCCTGGAAATTCTTGTCGGCCAGTAGAGCATAAGTCCCTTCAAGGACTCTTGTTTCTTTTTTACATTTCTTTATCTTTACAGTTTTAGAATGTTTTAATTGGCAACATATGTAGCCAGTACTGCTTTCCCTTGTTATAACATGGTATAGTTGGGGTACATAACTGCCTACAGTGTTATGTACTGAATCATATTTTAGTGAGAATTATAAGTCAGAGGATTGCATGTATATGTGTTGGTGGAGGGTGAATAAACAAATTACCAGTCACATCAATAGTAATAATGAGATAGTTGTGGTCCATAAAGTGGATTGCATTATGTACTGAACTGTGGTATAGCAAGAATGTAAAAAGAGTAAATAATTGCTTGTATGTATGTCAGGGTGGGATGGGGAAATCAGCAAAATGAAAGTCAAATGTATACTACTAATTTTAGTTCTTGGATATTAAATATATAATTTTTTCCATGGTATTTGTGCATTTAATTCTGTCAAATAATGTTTTATAAAGGAAATAATGATATAATACTAAACTTCATGTTGTTTTCTCTCAGTGCATATTGTCATATAATAAATAGACCAATTCAAGTAAAATGGTTTAAATTTGGTCATGGGGTCCATAGTGATATTGCATTTTATCCAGAATCACATTATAATGAAGGGCATTATAGCAAGGGAGAGCTGTATTGTGCTGACATACCTTCAAACCCTATACATACATATTTAGTTCAGTAAAATAATGGCCTCAGGTAGCCGAATGGTCTAAGGTACTCACCTTTACAGATCACTGACATCTCACCTCTGTCCATGTGGGTTCGAGTCTCTGGCTCGGTCAATGTGGGTATGTGAGAAAGCTTGCCAGTAGCTTCCCATGAGTCAGCAGTTCTTCTTGAGGTTTTCGCAGGTTCTTCCCCCACCAAATATACTGGCCGCTCTCTATAGCCTATCTTGTGCTGCAAAATGGCATTAAACCCACAAAACAAACTCAGTAAAATTTAAACAATTAACACTTCAAGTTTGAGAAGTTGCTGTGAGCAAACTGATACATTTTATCATCCATCATTATCATGTGCTTGGAGGAGCCATGGTGTTTAGCATGCCCATTTTGTGACTGAAAGGATGCAGGTTCAGATTCCACCATTGGATCAGCCCGAGTTGGCTACCATGGTGTGTCTTTGGTCAAGGCACCAGTGCTGCATCTTGAGTGCAGGATCGTGTCATTCCCGGCAAATTGTTTGTCCTATGTCCCCCAAATCTTGACCCTGTACGCACCTGGGCATGCTTTGTTGTCATGAAAAAAATAGAAAAATACACCTACATCTTTTCTTTAGTCACGTTCTGGCCTAGCCTGAACACAGGATAATTGTGCCATTCTAATAAAATAGCATGATTGGTGCTAGGGCGTGGCCTAGCCTGAACACAGGGAAGTAGTGCCATTCTAAGAGTATAGTGGAACCTATCAATTAAAGACATTCAAGGGACCACACAGACTTTTCCATTGTGGGCAGATGTTCTTGATGTTAAAACGGTTAAATATGAAACTAAAACAAAGAAAAGGAATGCTTAAGTGTTGTCCTATATGATCACATGTCCTTTATTGGGAAGTGTCTTGTAAGACTGGTTTTCCTGTGTTTGAAAATTGTGATCTAGAGCCATTCTGTGATAAATACTCTTTATTTGGAAGTGTATGGTAAGACTTTTTTTCGTATTTGAAATTTGTAATCTAAAACCATTCTATAATAATGTTTCCTTTATTTGGAAGTGTCTAGTAAGACTAGTTTTGCTGTGTTTGAAAGTTGTAATCTAGAACCATTCTATAATAATGTTTCCTTTATTTGGAAGTGTCTACTAAGACTAGTTTCACTGTGTTTGAAAGTTGTAATCTTGAGCCATTCTATAATAATGTTTCCTTTATTTGGAAGTGTCTGGTAAGACTAGTTTTGCTGTGTTTGAAAGTTGTAATCTAGAGCCATTCTATAATAATGTTTCCTTTATTTGGAAGTGTCTAGTAAGACTGGTTTTTCTATGTTTGAAAGTTGTATTCTAGAACCATCTGTTGTCTAGGCATTCAAAGAAGTTGAATAGAATGGTTCATATCTTATAAGGCCACCCCATCTGTGATACATGGTTTCCATATTATAAGGCTACACCTTATGTGATACATGGTCCCTGTCTTATAAGGCCACCCTTTATGTGATACATGGTCCCCATCATAGAAGGCCACCCTTTATGTGATACATGGTCCCCATCTTGTAAGACCACTCCTGTGATACATGGTTGCAATCTTATAAGACCACACCTTATTGATACATGGTTGCAATCTTATAAGGCCACACCGTATGTGATACATGGTCCCTATCTTTTAAGGCCAGCTCGTCTCTGATACTTTGTCCCTGTCTTGTAAGGTCACCCCTTCTTTGATGCAAAAATGGCCTTATACAAATGGTGGCCTTTTGCGAGGGATACAGAACACAGTTCTTTCTTGATATAACATGATTCTGGATATAATACAGTACCACTATGGACCCCATGACCAAAATTAAACCATTGTAATTGATTTGGACTATCAAATGTATGAAAATATGTGTTGAAAGAAAACAACATGAACCTTAGTATTACATCTTTATTTCCTTTTTAAAGCATTGTTTATTTGACAAAATTAAATGCACAAATACCAAGTGAAAAGATATAAAAATATATCTAATTTACATAAGCTGAAATTATTACTATATGTTTGACTGGCATTTTGTTTATTTCCCTCCCCCTCCCCCCCCGACCTCTGATACAGACACATCTTCATTGAATTTTTTATCATTCTAGCTATACTGCAGTTAAGTCAGTACATAATGGACCCCAGCTATCACATCATAATGCAGGAGAGATGTAGTGCTAATATGCTATTTTTGTGCAGGGCAAATGGCCTTTTGAAAGGGGTGGACTTTCTTGAGAGTGGCCTCAAATGAGGGTGATGACTCTATCACCATGCATTAGCAGGGATATGGTGATACAGTCCATCTGTCCTTCTGTCCATAACCCTATCTTCTCCTAAACCTATGAATGCATATTCACCAAACTATTGCTCATGCCGGAGAGTTATGGTTGATAGTTTTGGATTTACTCTCCTGGGGTCTGTAGTAGATTGTCAAAGCTCAGATATAAAAAATCCAGTTACAGTGACAATTTCAATATTTTTTTACTACTTTTAAGCATGTAGTCATAGTACAAGGACATAATATTTGTGATGTATTTTGGAGTACAACTTCTGGGTCAAAGTTGTGGTGTGGGAGGGTGTGTGGGTGGGGGAATATGTAATAAGCATGGGGATTCTGTGGCAAGCCATGCAAGTATCTTTGGTCTTTAAAGGTAATGAAAGTAATTGTCTGTAAGGAAGAAATTCAAAGTCTTGTTAAAGACAGCATTAGATCTCTAAAAAAGTTTGTGCCAAGGTAATCTGATTGTATCTATTTGAGTTATCCTTTGTTATCATTGTTGTTATAGACACTCAGTTTGTCCTAGGGGTTAATTAGCCTGGAAGTTTTATACTCATCATTTTTGTTACTATGGAATTACAAATTTGATATTGAAATAGTATCATTTTGATTGACATTCAACTGTGTTAACATTTCTTGTCTTTTGCTCATGGTCTGTGATTTCTTTCCTTTTGTATAGGTATTTGTATGTGAACAGTCGCCCATGGCCAAAGGGATACTACATTGAAAATCCATTGTATCCACCGCCAATTGCACAAGAGATTGATATTCATATTATTGACCTGCTACACATCAGGGAGGTTGGTAAAATGCACAGGTCTCACAAGGCCTACACTTCCAATGATGAGTGCTTCTTCATCTTCCTGGATGTGTGTGAGGAGCTAGTAGCTAGGCAAGTCAGTTTTCACATAAAGCAGTGCACCCACAGTGAAATTAAAACAGCAGTGCACCCACAGTGAAATTAACACAGCAGTGCACCCACAGTGAAATTAACACAGCAGTGCACCCACAGTGAAATTAACACAGCAGTGCACCCACAGTGAAATTAACACAGCAGTGCACCCACAGTGAAATTAACACAGCAGTGCACCCACAGTGAAATTAACACAGCAGTGCACCCACAGTGAAATTAACACAGCAGTGCACCCACAGTGAAATTAACACATTCGTTATGTATGCGAGGCTAATTTCTTGAAAAGTTACTGTTAGGTACATATATATTAGTGATTATTTCACAGGCTGAATTGCACAGAACAAAAAATCACAAGTAAATTCTAGGTCACTTGATGACTGTTATAGCTACTGTATGTATGCTTAGTCAGGAATTTCTTAAATAGTGGACGGGATACACATATTGAAATCACAGTAGAAAACCTTTGACATCATGCTACTTGTATCTCCTTTGAATACATACCCTGATCACATTAGTTTGAAAATTCCCATATCACATTAATTTGAATACATTCCCTGATCACATTAATTTGAATACATTCCCTGATCACATTAATTTGAATAAATTCCCTGATCACATTAATTTGAATGCATTCCCTGATCACATTAATTTGAATACATTCCCTGATCACATTAATTTGAATACATTCCCTGATCACATTAATTTGAATACATTCTCTGATCACATTAATTTGAATACATTCCCTGATCACATTAATTAGAATACATTCCCTGATCACATTAATTTGAATATATTACCCAATCACATTAATTTGAATACATTCCCTGATCACATTAATTTGAATACATTCGCCTATCACATTAATTTGAATACATTCCCTGATCACATTAATTTGAATAAATTCCCTAATCACATTAATTTGAATAAATTCCCTAATCACATTAATTTTAGGAAGATGCTCTACTACCTCTTGAATCCAACAATCATGGAAATGCAAAAAAAATTGTCTTTCCCATCTATATTCCATAAACTCTTCCCAGCCCTTCACCTTACCACTGCTAGGTGGTTACGGTTCCCGTCTATGGGAAGAAACTCTTCCCAGCCCTTCACCTTACCACCGCTAGGTGATTATGGTTGTTTACCAGTTTTTGCTTTTGCTTATAGGAGTCACATTGTATATGTACACCTCTCAAGGAATCTTGTGGATTTTACATCCGACAACAAATTTAGTTTAGTATTGATGGTAAAGGCATATACTAAATGTTGTAATCATCATTTTAAAAATTTATTTATATTTATGTGAATTTGTTGCAGTTATGGAGTTCGTGTTTTTTTAAATCCAATTTTCTGGCGTCATGTTCCAACTCGGTTTAGTTGGTACCCGTTGTTGGTTGTTTTAGTATATTCTGGGTATTTATTTGTTTATTTTGTAAAAAGCATATTTCTTATATTATTTAGTAATAAGCATATTTCTTATATTATTTAGTAATAACCATATTTCTTATATTATTTAGTAATAACCATATTTCTTATATTATTTAGTAATAAGCATATTTCTTATATTATTTAGTAATAACCATATTTCTTATATTATTTAGTAATAACCATATTTCTTATATTATTTAGTAATAACCATATTTCTTATATTATTTAGTAATAAGCATATTTCTTATATTATTTAGTAATAACCATATTTCTTTGCATAAGTAACAAAATTTGGGTTGTTATTTCCCAAAAATTTTCATCACTTTTGTCTTTCAGAAAAGTGATGTCAACGAAATGCACTCAATGTAAAAGGTTTAAGGCCAATGAAGACATGCATAGCACTTGTCTTGCATGTAATAAATGTTTGTCCATGATTGCATGCAGTGTGTGCAAGGTGTGGTCAGAAAATGTATGGGCTGTGGTATTAAGGTGAGGTCTTAAGACTAAAGAGAGACAGAGTAAGTTTTAAGTTTACATCCTAAGATGTCATCACTAACCAACATTGTGGGGGACACATTGATGGTACCTCGCCATCCCAAATGATGTATACAATACCTAATGATCTATGACATTGGGACAACCGCAACTGGAAGAACAAGTGTTCGTGGACTTACCATCTCAGCAGGCTTTGTCAGAGTCACAGATGAGGTGACTAATACAAGGTACTACAACACAGTTGATGGCCTCACGTGAATTTGTTCCATCTCACCCTTCTTATATTTCCAATACTGACTTGGAATTTACAGGAGATAAACCTCTCTTTTTAAGGCTGCCCAGTGGGCATAAGCCCCCTCCCCCCTTCAACAAGTTAGAGCTTGGGCCTAGGGCAATGTAAGTCTTGGCACATGGGGTATTTTCTGGACATGGATGAATCGTATGCCCTCCAGTCCAGTCTGATCACACCATTCCAGCTGCTATCCAGCCAGTGCAGCTGGCATGCAAGCTGTACTCAACACTCAGTGACCGGTAATCAATCACTTTGGTCAGCCATGCCATATACCAGCTGGTTGCACATGGTTATGCAGAGCTATATGGGGATCTGGTTATCCAATCCATCCATTTCACCACACAAACCAACTAGGTGTTGACTGAACCAGCTGTTCAGTCAAATACCATGAGGGCCATCCAGCTGAGCAGTGCCGACCGCACAGTTGATAGCTGCACTGTTTGCTCAGCCAATATTTGAACCAACTGGCCATCATAATTACCGGCATTTCATACCAGCAAGACAAACCATGGCACTTGCCCAGTTGCTGATGCAACCACCGGTATAAATCTTTATGGTTTATACCTTGGGGAGAGATCAAACAGTACACAGGGATGATGGCATGGCCTTGTCACTGCTGTTTTATTCTGATGTTGACAATACCTGATGAGGATAACCTCCACAGTGGGTGCGGGGATAACCTTGACGATTAACTGTACACTGATTCTATAATGGAGTTTATGGAATACAGCTTTAAGTGGCCGTGGAGGACATCAATAGAGTTCTGTCGATTTCCGAGCGCCCAGCACTGTCAACTGTAAGCTGAGCCTATAAAGTCAAAGCTTCAGTGGAAAGAAGCTCACAAGCTAGAAGGCCCTCCACTTTGAAGGTGTACGATTGGAAATGGCAGGTTTTTAGGAACTGGTGCAATAGCAACAGCATCGTTCCCTTGAGTGCCTCAGTCACAGAATAGGCTAACTTTCTCCTCTGTGTCTTCAAGGAGAAAAAGTTAGAGTCAGTTATGAGTAAAGAGTACTTCTCCATGCTCTCAGACACATTCCAACATCATGGTAGAGCAGATATAGGTCAAGATAAAGATTTATCAGACCTACTAGCTAATTTGGAATTTAATAGACTAAAATCTCTCACCCTGTTTCCCAAGTGAAATTTATCATGGGTACTGACATGGCTCAATTCAAAGCAGTTCCAGCCCTTAGCCAGCACCTCCTTGAAGCTGCTATCATACAAAACATGTTTCTTGATAGACCTAGCTTCAGCATACAGGGTCAGCGAGTTGCATTCCCTTTCAGTAGACCCAAACTATCTATAGTTCAGAGCAGATAGTTCGGTGGTCCTGATGACACAAAGAGGCTTCATAGCAAAGAGCAGGCTGCTGTGAACAGACAATGAAGGAATAGTCATCCATCACCTCTCCTCCATTGATAGGTCTTAGGAGGCAGTGATGCGGGATCCAGTCCATGCACTAAAACACTACGTAAAGGGGGGGGGGAGGGGCAACAGTGCCTCTTTCTTCCAGGCAAGCCAGGGAAAGAGGATATAACCAAGCCCTAGCATTGTGGCTAAAGTGAGTAATATGCTAAGCAAACTCTGAGATCTCAAGAGATCAAGTATGCCTCATGGACCATTACCAGATTGGTATAAAGTCAGCACAGTCCTATCATGGGTGTGAAAAAGCACTTTCACTGGATTCACCTGGTGATTTACTTGGTAAAAAGAAAGTTGTTGCTTCCTTCTTTCTCTTTCTCTTACATGGGTACTGGCATCGCAGCATACATGATCATCAGTGGTGCTGTTTTCTTATTAAGAATGCAGTTTACTCTCATACAGGGAAGAATCTCAGCATTGCCTCCTCATATTACTTATTCTCCTAATGTTAATGTGATCGGGAAACGTATTTGAAGGAGAAAGAAATTGTTTTTAGTAAATTGTGTGTCTCCAAGAATACTTACTCAATCACAGTATTAAAAAGCCCTCCCACACCTACCTGCAAATTTGAACATCCTCATTGAGGTATCGCTGAAGTAAAGCTGGTAAACAACCATAGCCATCTTGCGGTGGTAAGGGAAGGTAAGAGGAAGGGTTGGGAAGAGTTTTTTCCCTTGGTCTATATGGAATATAAATGTGAAAGACAAATTTTTGCGTCTTTCCATGATTGATGAATTCGAGATGTAGTGGAGTGGAGCATCTTCCTAATGTTAATGGGATCAAGCAAGTATTATTGGAGAAACATAATTTGCTATAAAGTTTACTTTTTTTTACATGGCATCCATTATAGTCTGTTTTGGATTATCCTGCCTCCTGTTCCATGGTGCTCAGAAGGGATAGGGGAGGGATGAGTTCTATCATAAATGATTGTACCTCACATCTTCATATTTTTCTGCACTTAATGATGCAAAGATTATGTGGATGTCTTCATGGTTTGTGTTTTAAATCCCTGTCTATATATGGGGTAGTTAGGTAGGTACCTTGTTAGCTGGTAGAGAGGTTGGTAGGTATGAGAGATTTCCAATATCCATGGTAACTATCTTGGATCTTCACCTTTATTATGTCATGGTTTTTTCATATTTCTTCTACCTTTTATGATTTGTACATTGTATTAATTTTGCCAGATGTAGAAATAGCCTGGATAACTATATTTTATTTCTGAACAATGAAGCAGGAATGCAAACAAACATTCCTCATAACCTATTTTGGAATAATGTATGTTAGCATAATTATTTTTAATGTGTAATTTTATTCTTTTGCCTTGGATCTAGCAAGTAATTGGAACTGTCATGTTGTATATGCGTATTTGATCTGGGGTACAAATGAATTACTGACCATGCAGTGAATTTTTTTGTATTTATTTGTATTTGTGGGAAATGAACTGTTGTGGGTTTCATTGTTCCCTCAGTTCGTAAAGACATTGAAAATGGATCTGTCACTTGCAGATGATTTTGAGTGTAGTTTTGTTAGTGCCACCAACCTGTCAAGTTATGACAGATGATAATCATATTGGCAAAAAATATTGATCTCCATTTCTTAAATACATATGTACCTACATCAGTATTATTGTAGTACAATGAATTATACTTGGGTCATAGGTCTAAAGCCCAATCAATATTATTGTAGTACAATGAATCCTACTTGTGTCATAGGTCTAAAACCCAATCAATATTATTGTAGTACAATGAATCCTACTTGTGTCATAGGTCTAAAACCCAATCAGTATTATTGTAGTACAATGAATCCTACTTGTGTCATAGGTCTAAAACCCAATCAATATTATTGTAGTACAATGAATCCTACTTGTGTCATAGGTCTAAAACCCAATCAGTATTATTGTAGTACAATGAATCATACTTGTGTCATAGATCTAAAACCTGTTTAAAGTCTTTTATAAAAAATGTAGGTACATCATATACTGTATATACTTGCTTAAAAGTCCAGTCCAACTGCAAGCAACATAGACCCTGATCTGCCATCACATAATGCACTGGCAGATCAGGATCTATGTTGCTTGTTCTACTCATTACTCCTAGCAAACTGCATAGACCCAGACCTGACAGCACATTATGCAGTGGTCGATTTGTGTCTATGCAGTTTGCAGTTGGACCTGACTTACAAGCGAGTGTATATGGTACTGTAATTACCATATATCTTGGGACAGGACATTGTTCGTTCAGCCTGATTTGGGAGTTGGAGTTATGTAAGGGAAAATTAACTAGTAATGCTAGTTGAACAAACAAACTAACCTCATGGAAGAAGCTCACAGTACAAGTGTCTCAAAACTTTCATGGCAAAATAAATTGTTGAACTGAAATGTCCCAATACCTAGTGTGCATTACAAAATTATTTTTTAAAATAATATAGGGTGTCTCAACTTCCATGGTGTTCCAGCATGCATGGCAAATATAGTAATTCAGGTGTCATACTGACAATGGGAGTCAGTTTTTCAATTAAATTAACACCTTCTATTCAGAATGCTGGGGCCATGGGTGGCTGAGTGGCCTAAGGTGCTTGCCTTTACAGATCACTCACACATCTCACCTCCTGTCCACGTAAGTTTGAGTCTCAGCTTAACCAACGTGGGTATGTGAGAAAGCTTGCCAATAGCTTCCGGTGGGTCAATGGTTCTTCCTGGGGTCTTTCCATGTTCTTCCTCCACCAGATATACTGGCTGCAATGTATAGCCTATCATGTGCTGAAAAATGGTGTTAAACCCCACAAAAGCCAAACCTATTCAGAAATCTATTGCTAGATATTCCACTTATTATTTATTTCTTTGTTGCAGTGGAGCCGAGGACAAGCATGGATATCTCTGGGACCGTCATTACGGGATCTGCTTGAATAAATTCCCACACTTGGATGTTGTGAACTCTGTTGCCTTCAACCCTGCTGACCCAGAAATGCTTGTAACTGTTAGTGATGACTTCTCCATTAAGATCTGGCGGTCACTGAACATGGAGAAGAAGCTCCACAAAATCAAACCTGAACAGTGCATAAAACAGGAGACAAGCCTGCAGGAGAATGTGGTTGAGGGTGCCATGGAAGTCCCACTACAATGAAGCAGAGACCAGGCTAGAAAAATCTGAAAAATTGTCTCCTTCGAAAGATTGAAGAGTTTTGTGACATTGCAAATCTTTTCATTATTTTGTGGTAATTTTGACAGATGACATGCAGACTCACTCAACAGTTACCTCCCTTTATCAATCACATCCTTTATACAACCAGTGACTTGCTTTCCCTTTAGACATTTTCTTTATTTATTTAAGCTTCCTTCAGCAGCCACCTCCATTTAGCAGCCAGAATTGTTCCCACAGCTGACTTCTGAAAAGAGGTTGCACTGTAAAAGGAGCATAATATGTAACATCTCAAACAAAACATTTAACTTGTCCAGGGATGCAAGACAAGTTAGATTTCCAGCTGTTCGAAAAGTCCAGATTATATTTCCACTGCACATTTGAAAGTTTGTTCTTGAAGAGGTCCACTCAGCTTTACATCAAAAAGATTCTAATTGAAGATTTCACTGCACAGTGCAGGTCACATGACCATGGAGATCATTGTGTCTCAGTTGCAGAAATGTTTGAATACCTGAAAGATTCCATAACACAATAATATCAGGGGTAGATAATGGAACTTGAATAAACTTTGTTGATGGCTGACACTTGAGGTAAGGGAAAAGACTATTGATTTAGGTGTTACAAAAGTTCCAAGGTCAAGGTAACTGATTCAAAGAAGAAAATTGGTTTGACCACATTAAATTGATTCTGCATCACAGGTCTGAATCAGACTTTGTGGATAGCTTGCACCTGGGATGGGTGGAAGCCTATCAATATAGGGTCAAAAGATTAAAGGTCAGTGTGTCAGAAAGACGAGAAATGGTTTCTAAACAGTAGCTTTATCTTTAGACCAAGAACCTTGACTAAACTTTGTGATTAGCTTACACTTAAGGTAATAAAGAAGCTTATCAGTTTGGTTTTTAAAATGTCATAGGTCAAAGTCACTGTGACTGAAAGAAAATAAAATGATTTTTGCACAAAAACTTAAGTTTTCGACCCTGTACCCAAACCAATTATTTTGGATGTTGTACGCTTTGGATAAGAAAGAAGCCTATTGATTTTAGCATCAAAAGGTCAATGGTCAGTGTCAGTGTGACTGAAAGAAGAAAAGTGCTTTCCACATAATAACTTTAATTCTAAACCAAAGTTTGCAGATGGTTTGCACTTAAAGTTAGGGAGAAGCCTATCAGCTTTGGTTGAGATGGCTAAAGGTCAAGGTAAATGTGGCTGTAATAAAAATGATTTCTGCACAAGAGTAAGTTCCATGACCTTGTCGATGGCTTGCACTTGGACAAGAAAGAAACATATAGATTTTTTAACTTAGGTCGAACATTGTATTTATTCTAATAAGAAAACAAATGGTTTCCACACAGTGAGTTTAGTTCCAATCACCATATGTTGATGAAACTTTGTGGATGGCTTGCACATAGGTTAAGAGGGAAATGTCTTATTTTGGGTTCAACAAGTCTAAGGTCAGGGTCACATTGACACATACAAGGGAAAATGTTTCTGTGAAATAAGTTTATCTACCACATAATGGCACCAGACTTTGAAGAGGGCTCTCTAGTATGGGAAGGAAATGTGCTGCACAGTTTTACTTATGCAGTTGAAAGACCGAGGTCACAGTGACCCAAATAAAAACAGTTGGTTTTTATCTTCTCAATAAAATTTCACAAAAATGGTTTGCCTTTTGGGCAAGGAAGGAACTTATTGATAGTAGGGTGAAAAGGTTAAGGTCAGTGTCATTAAGACATATTGGTCAATACTGTCCAGAGTCAACCGTGCCAGACTAGTTTCTACATCTTGACTATTAACTCATTAACCCCTGGAGATTTTTATCATTTTCGCATGAAATGGGGGTAGGCAACACATTTTTGGGGTTACTTCTGAATTCAGCCAAACATATCTGCTTAAGAAAGTTTATCGTTTAGCCGGATGCTTAGGTGTATCAGAAACATTGTTTTTCATTGGCTATTATGCTCGCACATGTGCAGAAGGGTAAAAGTTGGACTTCTTTTTTTTTTTTTTTTTTTTTGTATTGGACCCCCGATTTTGGTGTCCTGGCCCCTTTTTTCTCCAAATCTCAAACTTATCCTACTTTTTGCAAAGGTTCATCTGTCTGTGTGCAGTTCAGATGGGTCTGCTTTAGATCTAAGGCCAAAAAGTCTAAAATCCAGACACAAACTCCAGTTCCGCAACTGTCAATTTTTGACCTAAAAAAATCGGGTCTCAAAAAATGCATTTTGTTCGATGTACTTTTTAATGCGAGTAGAAAGTCGACATTATTTGGTATCATTGTAGAGCTACATATGTCTACTTTCCTGCAATACCATCCACTTTAGTGTATCTTAAATGATGTTGATGTTACAGAGCTCGGAAGTAGGGTACAACCTCATGACGCGTAAACGTGGTGCTAGGGGTTAATGAGTTAAACGTGTGGGTGTATAATGTACTATCATGGTACTCTTGTTCTCAAGTGTTAACACATTGCATTGTCAGTTACAGTCCTTATAAAGTGTTAACACATTGTAACATTGCATTGTCAGTTACAGTACTTATAAAGTGTTAACACATTGTAACATTGCATTGTCAGTTACAGTACTTATAAAGTGTTAACACATTGTAACATTGCATTGTCAGTTACAGTACTTATAAAGTGTTAAAAATTGTAACATTGCATTGGCAGTTACAGTACTTATAAAGTGTATCAACTATTGTCCACTCATGGCTGTGTAGTTGTAAGTGCTTTGCACCTTGTACTACACTAATGTGTGGGTTATCTTTGAAAGCAGTCATCATGTCTTCACAATTTTTAGCTCAACTATTTTAAGAATAGGGAGAGCTTATGCTGTCATGGTGGTATTGGTGTCAGCATTGGTATTGGTATTGGCATTAGCTTTGGTACCCCTCTTGGTTAGAGCAAATTGTTGGATTTGTTGTATCTATGTCTTGGATTACTGCACCATTTTATCGGAAATAGGTCACTGTGGCCTACATTTATGCTTACTGACTGTGGTTCCATGTTTGCATTACAGTGAGTTTTGCTGGCTGTGTTCAAGGTAGGATGATGAAACTAAATGAGGGGATGCAAGTGTTATGCTTTGCAAAGTTTAGTTTAAATGGTGTCCTACAACAGCTTTTGTTAATGTTTGTTGTGGTGTGAGACTAATAAAATCCATGCACTGGTGTGGGATAGATAAAGCCCACTAGATTGGTGTGGGATAGGTGAAGAACACTAGAGTGGTGGTGGGATAGGGAAATGCCACCAGAGTGGTGGTGGGATAGGGAAATACCACCAGAGGACCAGAATTTATAGACAGGAACCAGTCTTTGTTAGGTTCCTGCCCACAAAATTGTGACCTTTGTGTGGGATTTCCCAATGTCACACCTCTGTATATCATGCATTATATTTCTATAATTCCTGTTTTAAATAATGTTGTGAAGAGATAATAGGAGAACTCATAATGGGAAAGACTGCATTATACTGCAGATTGATAGAATCTATGTCGGGATTTGCACTGAGACAAGGAAATCTTCATCATGGGGTTACATTATTTGTCTCCCATAAGGCTCTGTCAAGTGGGGAGACAAATAATGTATGTCCTTGACTGAGATTTCCTTGTCTCAGTGCAAAACCCAAAATATATTATTTTGATCACCCAGTTTCTACCTTTAAAATTAAGTAATCTCTTCATTTTTGTGATATAGTTTAGCACATTTGACACATATAGTATTCATCAGGTGCTATTATTTCCTCACCTTTTTCCATAGTTCATTTGGTCTTAAAACATTCTATAATTATATCAGTACAATCATACAGGATCTGCCACCTCTACAAAACAATAGCAATTTAACATTTATAATTTGTATGTGTTGTTTGTATTGCACCAAGAATGTCTGTCACAGGTCAAATGCTGTTGTCATGTAAATGTAGCGCATTAATATGAATAAGTTACTGAAGGCAGTGGCAAGACTGGTTGATCCCAAGTACACAAATTCAATGCGTGAGAAAATAATTTAAAAAAACTCCAAAGACAATTTGATAGTATTCCAATATCACATTTAATCAATGGATGTCATATGAAACTAACAAGAAATAATTAATTTTGTTTATGTAAGAAAAATGTTTAACTTTTCAAAAAGTTGTTTATAAGGATAACTTTAAACTTTTTTAAAAGTAGTTCCTACAAGTACTGTGGTTAGCATGTGGACACCATGACTGTGATAACCAGACTAAGACAACTGGACTGAGATCAGAAAAGTAAGGTTAGCAAATCAGCTAGATTTATCTGTTGCTTGGGTGAGAAAAAGTTAACATCCTTTGGGTCATAGACAATATCATGTCAGTGTCAGGTCGTCAGGTGCATTCATATGGGATACGTGTGCTGTATCCCACCTGGCCATCTCACATGGGCAAAGTATGTCACACAGGTGTAGGAATGTGAGAAGAGTTTGTCACATGTTCTCTGTTGAGCATAACACAGTATGCATTTTGTACATATAACTTGTTATTTAGATGCATTAGCAGACAGTGAAACCTTCTATCACTTGTCTGGCATTTGTATTAATAATCTGTAAAATTTGTGTTGAAGTCTAATGTCATCACTTGCCTGTTTTAGGAATGTGCTGCATCATGCCTTCCCTAGGTGGCACCCTGCCCTCACTAGTGCACACCCTGTCTTTGGTGATAACTGTTTTTATTGATTTAATGACGTAACTCATGATATTTCTGTTTGAGGTCTATTTGGAAATAGTCTCTAATGATTAGCCACATGGATTGCTCAAAAAGTGGTATTGATGTACCAAACATAACCACCCACAAGCAGTGTTTAGCATCTATTGTTTACATTGTAATTACAGTAAACTGATACTTATGTGCTGTTTGGCAAATACTTTCACGGATTAAGATCAGCGCTCTCAAATTATTCAGGTGTGTAAATTAATAAATCATTCAGGTGTGTAAATTAATAAATCATTCGGGTGTGGAAATTAATAAATCATTACAAAACTGCTGTCATTTCCAAGATAAGCTTTTATTATTGTTGATGCAGCACATGAAATGATTCTGTTTGTGTATCACTTTATCTGTCTGTCTATCTATCTATCTGTCAATCTTTACTCTTTTAATTGTTAATGCATTCTATTCTCCAGCTATCAATTCATACCCTTCCTTTTTTCTCATCTACGTATCTGTTTACACGTACTATTAGATTTATCTTTTTTGATAACTTTAATTATTGGCATACATTTTTAATGTGCAAAAAGTAGCAAAAAGAAAAGAAAATGAGTGGTTTATTTGTAAAATAAATATAACACAATTTCAAGAGTACATCCCATATTTTATTTTAGCTTCTTTTTTAACTTTCATTGTGAGATTATATTGTCATATTTTTGGGCAAGCTCAGATGTCCCAAAGGCAAGTTCAGTCTTCCAGTCAGCTTGCCATGGGGCAAACTGATTTGTGTACAATTTATCCAGTCCTGGAAATTAAGAAAAGACTCATAAGCTCTCATCCTGTATGAGCAGGAGTCCTTGATGTGGGATGTCGGCAGATTTCATTATATATTTTAAACTCTTTTGGCTGAAGGATGCTAAGTCATGTAACAGTTCTAATTAATTATTTTAGAATCATGGACCTTTAACATTGCCAACATTTTACAGTCAGATAGCGATGCATTAGGATATATCAACTTTGTCACATTTTACAGTCAGATAGCGATGCATTAGGATATATCAGCTTTAACACATTTTACAGTCAGATAGTGATGCATTAGGATATATCAACTTTGACACATTTTACAATCCAATAGCGAGGCATTAGGATATATCAACTTTGACACATTTTTAACAGTCTGAAGTAGAAGGGGATTGAAGGTGTTCACTTTATTTTGTATAGAACCTTGTTTTCTTTCAGTATTTTACACCTGTTGTCTAAATATTATATTGTATACTATGTACATGATGTTTTCAGTCTCTGTGTTAAAAGTTCCAAATCTACTCTTTGTATATATGCATAATTTATACAAAATGTATCAGTATTGTTGTATTAAATGAGCTCACTTACCTGCATTTTCTTTTTCCTGTATATACCATAAACAACATAAATCTAAATTTGGCATGACATAATATACCAGCCAATCAGGGTCTAAAGAGTCTGTTCCACTAGGATTCCAACGGAACAGTGTAGATTCTGATCAAACAATGCTGTTCATGACAGCAGATCTGACTTTGTATCCGCACACTTTAGAGATGGGATATTGTTATACCCTCCATCCATCATCCATTCATCGGTCCATAACCACATCTCCTAAATCGCAGGGTAAAATAATCACCAAATTTCATTCATAGGTTGCCCGTGTGATGACCATTTACAACTTGGGTATCATTTTGGGCCCCTGCTCTGGGATCCTGGAGGGGCTAAAATGGTCAGATATACAACATTGCAGTTACATTTCTGAATATTTTTTTTCCCAAACTTTCTTCATGCGTTCACAAGAGGAGGACACTGAATATATTTAACAGATTTTGGATTACGACCCCTTGATCATTGTCTGGATATTGGTATAGATTGGGAAACAGTGGGTAAGGGGGTGGGGAGAGAGATTCTAGTTGCAGTTTGCAGCTGTATGTACGTTATACATAAATAAATGTTGTAGTCTGTCATTTGCAAATGCTATACACAAATCTAGCCAGTATATACAATCTGTAAAGGCATATATTGCCTTGTTTTCATACAGGTGCATGGAATTATGGCCTTTAAATATATATATATATATATATATATATATATATATATATATATATATTATGTATCCTACTTAAACAAACACACAAAATCTGTTGAGTCAAGTGTGATATCTTTGTGGTAAAAAGTACTGATGTTTCAGCTAATTTCTGACAGTAACATATATACTTTTCATCTAGCCAAGAGTTTGGGGCAGTTTTGTAGGATGTCATTTTTTATTCAAAATGCTTTTTAAATCCTTTATATTGTTATTGTTGTTTTACTGAAAATGAATAGAAATATGTTGATTCTTCTTGAGGAGACCTTATATTTAAAAAAAAATTGTTTACCATTACTTGTGCACAGGGGATTTATCATGTACAGTCAGACTTGTGTATAGTGGTCACCAAGGGGTGGAGCCAAAATTGGCTTTTATAGACAGGTGGTCATTCTAAAGAGGGTCTTTGACAAGGCAACCCAAGAAATGAATGAATGGAAGAAGAGCAGGGAATAACAATAGAAAGGTTAATAATGCCCCTGACTGTTATATATATATACAGAAATCGTGTGCAAAGTGTTTTTAACTATGCATGATGACCACAATAAGTGGATTACAGTTATATGCCAGACATTTATACAGCAAAAGTGTGATGATTCTGACCCATATAAAAAGTTGATCTTTATTGAGAGATAATAACTAATGCAAGTTTAACCGTATAAATATAATTGGTACCCTTTACATGTAAAAATAAGAAGTTCCCAGAAGAGATGCTGGTGTCAAAAATATTCAGGGTCACATATAGAGAAAATCCTAAACTAGTAAATTTTTCATGTCATTTGTAGAACAATGTGAATTAAAAATCCTTTTATTCTGGAACAATTCACTACCAGTGAAGACCTGAAATTTAGTGCTAAAATATGTGAGGACAATTGTCCAAATATACAGACTTCATTACTGCCCTTGACTTGGGGCTCAGTTGGATGTTATGTGTTGCATCATTCTAGATTGAGATGAACATCCATTGCTGTATGATACTGTATATTGATGCAAATGTCATTACAAGTGAAAATAACGTTTTTTGTGCAGCATATGGTCAAAATATGAGAAAAATTGGAAAGCTTAAGGGAATTCGTTTTTTTAAAAAATATCTTGACGAAAAAAGTTCAGAAAAATATTGAACAAGAGATTTAAATACCAAGACCTATCTGGAAGTGTCATTTAGAGCTTTGTTTGCATGTTCCTAAATATAAATCCAACGATATTTAAAGCCATCAGATAATCACCTATAATTATAAACCCCATAAGGGTTTAGACATAGACTTCGACAACTACTTCGATGTCACATTAACTTTGAGATGCATCGGGGAAAATGAGAAGAGAGATTGAGAAAGGTAGATAGAATAACAATGACAAAATAAGTGGTCCCCTTTCATATGGTACAAAAATTTAAAATGAAAAATAATTTCTTTTTATTTCTTCATAACATTTACTTACTTGTGAACAAATAAGAAATAAATGTAGCAGATATCAAGTAAAACAAAAAATAGCAAATATTATGCTAGGAGATCAGAGATAACATATAACATGTTTACCATCTCAGTCTATTCTCCATGATTATGACCAATAATTTTGAGAATAAAACGGTATTTGTTGTACTTATTTCCTCCTTATGACTTACATAATATAAAGGTTGGAAAATATATGTAAACTTTTAACAAGCTGTTATTGTCCTAATGAAGTGGGATGTAATATATTTTCCTCCTGCCAATTGCAGCAAAGATTGTGTAAATGCAAGTGGAGTGCAATGTATTTTCTTTCTGCCAATTTCTGTGCAAATGCAAGTGGAATGCAATGCATTTTCCTCTTGCCAATTTCAGCTGAGATTGCGCTAATGCAGTGTAGTTTCCTCCAGCAATGTATTTTCATCCTGTCAATTTCAGTTTAGATTATGCTAATGTAATGTATTTTCCTCCAGCTAATTTCAGCTGAGATTGTGCTAATACAGTGGTATGCAGTGTATTTTCCTCCTGCCGATTTCAGCTGAGATTGCACGAATGCATTGGATTGCAGTGTATTTTCGTCCTGCCAGTTTCATCTGAGAATGGGCAAATAGTGAAATGCAATGTATTTTCCTCCTACCAATTTCATCTAAGATTGGGGTAACGCAGTGGAATGCAATGCGTTTTCATCCTGACAAATTCAGCATTTAATTTTTACAGCCATTGATAACTATATTGAATCTAGGTGCAGCATATGCTGCTACTGACCTTTTCGATAACACCAAATCTCGTATCTTGTGAGACTATTCAAAATTAGTCAAGAGGAATTTCTGCATGTGTGTAATATGACAATAACCATGCTGAAATATCTTTAGTGTTGCAAAATGTAGGCATTCACATTACATCTTTATGCAATTTTCTCCAATTATAGTTTCTGAAATAGAAATGTAAACGTAACAAATCTTTAAAAAAGAATTACAGGTTCTTACAGCCTTTAGTTGACATCAGATCTACATTTTATTAACTAAAGGATTCATTTATTTTGGCTTTGCCTAACCAATGGATGACAATGATTTTTTTAAAAAATAAACATAGACAGACATTCATTTAAAATTGAGCGATGAAAAAATGAAAATGATGCATGAAATTTTTCTTCAAATGATGCAATAGTTTTGAAGAAATATATCTTTTTGCTTTAACATTATAATATAGAAAAAGTTTACACAAAAATGCTATTGCATGTTGATGGTTAATCTAATCATCATCATTATTATTATTATTATTATTATTATTATTATTCTGTTAATCAAATTGGATAGCTGACAAAGATTGACTGGCCTGCCTGATAGTTTTTTTATACCAGGGTCTCTAGGCCAATAGTTATTAATATTATTATTATTACTACTGTTGTTGGTGTCATTGTTGTTTTCGAGGATGTTTTTTTTTTCTTTATAGTAGTAGTAGTAGTTATTGTTGTTGGTTTTATCTTTTAGTTAGTACATACAGTTTTTAAAGTCTACAAAATATCGTAATTATGTCATTTTGCCAAACAATCAATATGATCTTTACAACGTGCATCTAAGGGCGAAAAATAGTGTTCTGTTGCTTCTTTCCCCTCACTCTTTTCAGTCTGTCCTCTGTATTTGACAAAAGTTAATGACATACATCATGTTACCTATTTTACAATTAAAGTAATACAATTTAATCATGTTTGTGATTTTATAAAAATTTATATAGTCTTTTTTCCTTCATTTTCTTTTTCTGGCTAATGAGGCAGAGAAACCTGATTACATTTTTGTTAATTTATAAGTTGTTGATTGTCCAACGCCTTCTTCTAGCGATGCTTGTGGCAAATTTTCTTTGTTGTAGATAGTCTCATGAGACACCTGATTTGGGGTTACTGAATTGGAGAAAAATCTCTTCTATGGGCAGTTCAGTGTTCTCCTGATACATGTATGTTTCTGCTAGTGCCACTGGTTACCTTTACAGACAAGTTAGACTGTACAGTCGTCCTTCACTATAACACTATCTGTGAGATTGCCTTATAATGAATTGCATTATACATAAAATTTTTGCTGCTACATAATGAAATGGGATAACCACCTTATAAAACGAGCCATGTTATAATAAAGTGTTTTATAATGAGGGAGTGCTGTACTTGTATGACATTAAACTTATGTGCATACACTCCCCATAAAGTTTTCCAGAACTAAAAGGTTTTGAATATGGTTGTATAGGATCCATTGATATGCCAAGGGTTCTTGTGTCTTGTCCAGCCTGTACATGTAGTATATAAAATATTAACAATCCAAATAATTATGACAAAGTTGTTTGCATTTAATTAATTTAGATCACAATATTTAAACAGTTCTCTAAATTAAAGCTGCATTCCCTTTGAAAAAAAAGTTGTAAATTGAGATAAAAGCATAATATAACTCCGTATCTGTCCAAATGTTTAATAACGAAGATAAATTTATAGTATTTTTTTAAATATACACCACTGTGAAGAAAAGGAAAAAAGGGGTTTCAAGCGGCCACCTTTTCCATCGGGCAGATGAAATAAAATAAATAAACTCAAAAGGATTTTCAGTACATTGTTCATAATTCGTGTGGAAACAAATAGGTAAAAATATCAGCATGAAATACAGCTGTACACAGCCCGCCTATTATTAACTTGAGTGTTGGCAAAGGAAAGTGTAGAGGATCACAGTCCCAGTGTCACTACTAGATGAATTTTGCCAAATGAAAACCTGTCCTACATAAAAAGTGTACTAGATCCAATTTGACCATCAGTTCAGCAGGATAAATGATAATGATATCATCAAGATGGCCATGTTGGAGGTCAGATCAGAACCATTTTCATTTCAGACTAACTATAAAAGCATAGTAGTGAAAATCTGGTGTAAATATGATCATCCGTTGAGGAGGAATAGCAATATCAAAATTTTAAAGATGGATGTGCTTGTGTTGGAAGTTAGAGTGGTACCATGTCCATTTAGGACCAACTATATAATCATAAGTCTTATAGTGAAAAGTTCCTGTAAATAAGATATCCATTCTGAAGAAGCAATCATATCAGCATTTTCAGAATGGCCTTCTACAAATCATTAGAAGTCTTTTAGTGAAACCCCTTGTCAATATGATCTTCTATGCTGGTATAAAAGTGATAACATGTTTTTCAAGATGGCCACCATGGTGGCCATATCAGAGGTCAAACCAGCACATTCAATTTTGACTCTACTACAAATCACAAGAACTCGTTTAATGGAAACCCAATATCAGTATGATTTTCCATTCAGGAGGTGTAGCAATAACAAGATTTTAAAGATGGCAGCCGTTGCCGCCATATTAGAGGTCAGATATGATTTTCACTTAGGATTAACTTCATATGATAAAGCTTTTATGAAAACCTAATGTCACTGAATATTTGCAAAGGAGTATTTAGTGAGAAAAGGATTTTCAAGACGTGTGACGTTGCAGCCATGTTGGAGGTGAGATTGGAAAAATGTTCAATTAGGACCAGATACATGTCACAATAAATCATTTAGTGAAGCTCTCATGTCAATATGACTATCTGTTTAGGAGTAGAAGTTATAATATTTTAAAGATGGACTCCATGACAGCTATGTTGGAGGTAAGATCAGCACCCGTTCCATTTATAATTATCTACATATCATAAGAAGTCTTTTCATGAAAGCCCCATGTCAATATGACCAAATATATGTTCAGGAGGAATATTGATAAAAATATTTTCAAGTTGAATACCATGGTGGCCATGTTGGAAGTCAGATGAAAATGCTTTTCAATTAGGACCATCTAGATGCACTTGTATCATGAGAAGTCTTTTAGTTAAAACACTACGTCAGTATGACCATTCATTCAGGAAAAGCAATAATAATGATTTTTCAAGATTGTCACCTTGGTGGCCATGTAAGAGGTCAGATAATAGTGTAATATCTACAAAGATTAAAAATGATGTACTTCTAGAATTTCATATAAATGTATTTGGGTTAATTTATTTGAAAGCATTTCTATTATAATTTTTAGCCCACCTGGCCATAAGACCAAGTGAATTTATGGAATGGCCCTGTGTCCATTGTGCATCATATGACAGCTATCCGTCAATAATCTTACTCCTCTGGGGTAATTTCCACTCCAATATAAATTGGAATAGAAATATGGGTTTAAATCGTTAAAATCTTAAGACCCACACATAATAATGAGATAGTCTTGCCATTAATTAAGACCCATACATAATAATGAGATGGTCTTGCCATTAATTAAGACCCACACATAATAATGAGATGGTCTTGCCATTAATTAAGACCCACACATAATAATGAGATGGTCTTGCCATTAATTAAGACCCACACATAATAATGAGATGGTCTTGCCATTAATTAAGACCCACACATAGTAATGAGATGGTCTTGGCATTAATTGGCCGAGCATGTTACCACTCTAGAGGCTATATTTCTGAACTGACTTTGATCAACTCGAACCAAAGGGTTGTATCATCAAGATCTCGTACAAAATTCGTCAGTGAGTGAGATTCATGCAAATTTATGATTTTGCATCTGGTTGTCTGAGCTTGTTACTAATCTTGAGACTATATTTCTGATTAATGAGATATCTCCATGTATATTAATGAGTCATCTGAAATCTGATTGGCTGAACTTGTTACCACTCTAGAACGATTTCTAATCAGATTTTGAATCTATAAACTATTTGAATCTAGAGACTATTTCATATGGGATTTTGAGTAATCTTGGTAAAATTGACTTGAGTTTCAAGATTTCAATTATGTACAATTATGATGTGATCTTGCATCTGATTGGCTGATATGTCAACACTTTAGAGACTGTATATTTCTGATAAGATTTTGTTTTCATCAAACTTAGTAAATCGGCTTATATCTTCTAAATATCAATGAAGTTTTATTATGAGAAAGATCTGTGCATATTAATGAAATTCACCACAGTTGGAAATAATTCTCAATATATATTATGTAATCAATTTGTTTTCTCTTTCAACATGCTTCACTCAATAAAGGAAAGAAAGGGAAATAAACTATAATATTGACTTTTGAGAGTCCCAGCTTTGGGGTTGCACAGAATTCTTTCATTTAGGAAAAAAATGCATACCAGACAAAAAATAAAATAAAAATACAATTCAAGATGCATAAGTTTCAATAAAACAATTTTAAACAAAATACCAAAATAATGCACCTTATGGATTACAATGAATAATTCGCAATTTATAATTGTTGAAAACGTATAAAATAGAAGTATAACAAGTAAATCTCCAAATAAATAAAATAATTGGCTATAGGGTTTGTAAAACCAATGAATCGTCACCATCTTGAGACAATATAGTAATAATGTTTTGTGATTGGTGAGTGGACGAAGAGAACTAAGGAAACATTCCAATAGAAGCATTGATGTTACAATGTATAATTGCAGGCTAGCATAAACTGTGCACAATGTCGTAATTAAGGACCAGATTATTTTTACACAGTTATAGATATTTCTTTGCAAGTAGTTGTGGGGCTTTTTGTGTTCTTTTTCTTTATAAAATTTATTTTGCTCTTGTAAGAACATATTTTTGCTTTAAAAAACATGTATAAGTTTATAAATCTATTTGCAGATAATTATTTCAAACAATTTTACTACATTTGAAATTCTTAAATATCTGGAAGCAAAATGTTTTATATGTTTGGTAAAATTGACTTCGGCAGTTGCTAGTATTGCCATGCTAAAGTACCTTAAACATTTGTAATTTATATCTTAGCACACGCATTGTGTATTTTTTTTATGAAATGTAAAGAAACCCATGGCACACACACACGCACACACTGAATTACAATTTCACTTAATGTGAAGCCACGTGATTCTGTGGACCATGAACTAAAATTTCTTCTGTGAACTTAAATTTTAAAGATCATGGATGAGTTTGATTATGAAGAATAAACTATGCATATTAATTATGCCTTTGTCATTGGATTTGTTTGTTATCAGACTATACTAGAATTGGTAAAATCAACATGATATAAAGTTTGGGAGATAGTTTACATAAGTCTTACAATACTATATAAGCCTGAATAGTTCAATGGTCCGCTGTTAATTTAAGCGAGGTGAGACATATCAGGTCCACTTAGGCCTCTTGTTGTATGACACAGGATTGGACAAATGAAATTGTGTATTGGATGTATTCCATTTTATTGTTGTTTTATCTGTGTCGTTGTTGTTGTTTTATGTTTTTGAAGTTATTCGTTTCTTTCCTCCAGAATATTTTGAGAAATTTGTTCAAGCACGGTGGTTATTTGATTTTAAAACAACTCCGTCAGGCCCAGCAGAAGACAACAAGGGTTGCTTTTCATAATGAAAGTAGTTCCTAGCATGTGGACACCACGACTGAGACAACCGGACTGTAACTTTAGCAAATCAGATCTCTCTGTCATATGCGTGAGAAATATCAGGCGCACTTAGGCCTATTGTTGTATAACACTGGATTAGACAAATGCAGTTATGTATTGCTACAAGAACAAGATTGGTACTTTAGAAAAGTACCAACAGAGGATGTAAGAGTAATGCCATGTAGCAAAGTTGTAAATGAAGTTAATATGCATGAAATCAGCGAAAAGGAAGGAATTTAATTTATATGTTACATAAAATGTTTTATTGCATGGTTTGTTTTGAAGGATATTTTTGAACACATTATTTTGTATATGAAGTGATGGCTCTGTTTGGTATAGGACAGAAAAGCCTTATATTTGGTAGCACATACAAGAAAGTTTTATAATCGCATAAAGAAGAGTATGATAGAAACGGAAGTAAAATGAAAAATGTAATTTAAGCAGGGATAGGTAAATATTGCCTACGTTGCCTCGTAAGTGTATACATATTCCATAAGGAATACAGTGATGAAATTAAGCTGAATGGAAGAACTTAACAATTGTACATAAGCATCAAAAATTATTTGAGACGAAGATGAAATATAAGTATGTCTATTAGATATGAAAAATATAACTGGTGAGTTGGGCATGTTGGTTATGACATAAAATTTCTCAATTTTAGCATATTTTAATACTAAATGAGTTATGGTTGTTAAATGTTTAAAAGTCATGATTCATCAACTGAATATATCAGACCCAGATGTTTGCACCGTTCTTTCATTAATGAAAATACTTATTCTGTAGCAGTAGTACCAAAGAAACATTTAAGATGCGTTATGATACTAACTGTGCAACATCTAATGTTATTTATAAGACAACTTGTGAAAAGAAAAATGTTGGACAAACCCGTCAGCAAGTATCTAAATGCATGGGCAAACATAGATTTGACATAAATAATTTTATCGGTCACTCTTTTTAATCTCGTGTCTTCGCACACTTTAATGACGGCTTCCGTAATTTAAAAGTTTTTATATTTAAGGCAGTTGTTGTTGTTAATTCGGAAATGGAACGTCTGTTAAACGAAACATATTGGATTCACCATCTGTGGTCCTTCTTTCGAACTATTTATTTATCAAAATAATAAAAAATTAGTTTCCTGATATTAGTTCTAATTTCAAAATCTGATATTATACAATTTTATAATCGTAAAACCTTTGTACAATTATTGTACAAAGGGGAATAATTCAACATTCTGAAATGGAACGTGTGTTAAAGTAAACATTGGATTCACTGTTTGGATACTGTCAGACATATATGAAAAGTTCTAATTATAAGATTATTTATAATTTTCATTGATAACTTCATATTTAAAGGGAAATAAAACTGCTTGTCTCTATTTCTTTATATATGTTCTACCAATAAATAAGAAGAACTTGTATCTACCCACATCCCTTCCGTTGCCGGGTATAGTTTTAATTTCAGTATGAGTGAAACACCTTAGCTCACTAGATGCAGTGATGGACATGCTCAGCAGTTCGCATTCAGCTAAAAACCCCGACAGGAATCGGGTTGTTTTACACCCTGGGAAATGGGTTATTCTATATCTGTAGGCTACTGTATTCAATTTACGTGGGGTGTGACGGGTACAGTATTCAGTTTTCAAATTGTCTCTTTTTGTGTAAGTATGAGAAAGATAGTCCAACAAAGGAATTACTCTTCTACTTAAAGATAAAAAACAGCCAAAAAACACCCGGATGCCAAAAGCCAAATTTTGTTTTTACGACTTATCATTAAAAAAGCAAAGATTCGGTTTTGAGACAAAGTCTTCTATTTTTGTACCTATTGTTGATATATGTACAGCCCCAAATGTATCGTGGTCGTTAAAGTCGCGAAGAAAAACAAGGTGTTGGTGACTGTTCATTAAGATGGTCCAGATCAGAATGATTGTTTTGAGTGCTTGGAAGGAGATATATTGAGCAAAGTGAAAGAGTTATAGCCTGTTCAGTAGTATTGAGATTAATTTGGCCGTGAGGAGTTTTATTATTTATGATGATGGACACTCCTCCAGCAGCCTTATCGGTATTTCTTGAAAAGCCGCTGTACATTGTGAAGAGTTTAAAATTAGCTCTATCGTTTTCTTTTTAAAGGTCTCCTGGAAACAGGCAGATATTGGATCATGTTCTTTAAGTAGAAGACTAATTTAATAAATATTTACCTTTTAACTTCGGCTATTGCATTGTATTATGGTCTCAGACATATTTATGAAAGTGGTGGAAGCACGAGACTTCTGAGAGCTTTCCCTGGGGCGATATGCGGGTGGAGGGTGCGTGCGTCTTCAGTGTCCATACTCTCTAGACTCCGAAAACTTGTTAAAGAAATTGCTAGAATCGTCAGATCCTATCCGGAGTCTAGTAGATTCTTTAATCCTCTATTTATTTCGTTTAGAGCATGAATTTGCACCAGTCTGCGGTCTGCTGCCCTTTTGGTGGGCCGGATCTAACTGGTTTCTCGGTTGTAGAGTTGGAAATCTCAAGTGTCGCACTGATTCTATGTCCAATGAGGCCAGTAACTTGCTACTCTTTTCATGGGCTAGATTTGGGTGGTTTTTTGTTTGTAGCATTAGGTTTCTTAATTCCTATCCTGTCATACTGATTAGTTGAGTTGTATACCTCGATGTCGGTTTTGGTGGCTGCTAGCATGGGTTTTGGTGGCGTAAAGACCAAAATTGCTTTGACTTTCTGGCCATGCAATGTCTGTCTGCGTACAGACATTATTTGTGGAAGCTTTCTTCCCCACGTTAGCTGCGCTGATGTAGGATTTGCCTACTGTCTTAAGTGGAGCTGTAGCTTCCACAACTTCCCTGGCTTAATGAAAACTCACGCCTTTCTTCTGATTTACGCGATGGATCTCCTTCTCGAGTTTCCACTTAGTGCAGTATGACAAATGTTCTACCTGGCAATTCGCACAAGAGATGTTCTCTGAGCAGGACGATCCATCGTGACCCTCCTTCCCACATCTGAGACAGACTGGTTTCTCCTGCAGCCATCTTTTTGGTGGCCATATTTCTGGCAGTTGAAACACCGCAAATGATTAGGAATGAAATAAGGGACAATGATTTTCAATAACCCGGTTTTGATCAATGTATGCAAAGTGCAACAGTTGATCGACAGGATGTAAGTGTTTTTGGTAATCAACTTGCCGTTATGGCGAATGTTGATTCGTTTAACTTGTGAGACATTCTGAGAGCTGAAATCTTCGTGCATCTCGGGATCACTGCAGCCATCAACATCTCTAGATAGAACAACACTTCTTGACGAGCTGAGAGATTTGTGTGGAAATACCTTAATAGGTATATTCACAAACCGCTTTGAGCGAAGTAGATTAACAGAATGAGCTTTGCAGCTACACTCTACAAGTTGTTGGCCCGAAATCAGTTTTTTTCTTTTTTTTTTTACATTTCTTGGCTCTCGGCCAATCCCTGAAGTGTTTTAGCTATCACAAAAGACGAGTAGCAATCACAACGGTACAATTTAGAGCAGATTGGTGCGATTCCATTGAGATTGCTTAAATCAGAAAATTCACATGTATCTGTAGCTCGCCAAACAAATAAGAGGAGGGTTATTGTACTACAGCACCTTTGGCGTCTGCGTCGGTATCTGTACATATAAAAGTATATACACATGTACATCCTCACTGCATCTCGACGTTTCTTGATAGGTCCTAGGCAACAATCCAACTGGTTTTCATGGCACTGAATAGGGACCAAGGGTGCTAACTTACTTCTTGGTTAATTGTTACGGTTATCTCATGTCCAAGTAAATTTATGCATGCTGTATATATACTATTGTAACTGATATCATGCAACATGATAATGGAATGCATCATCTTTATAAATAGTACACCTTGTTAAAAAACAATGTCACTATGACTCAGATATTCATGCTCCACTGACTTGTGTTTAGTTTTTTGCTTGATGTTCATACGTCAGGGACTGTTCTCTCTAGTCACGAATCTTGACGATGGCATACATCTCTGTTACTGTAGTATTACATATTTACAAGAAATGAAGGTAAGCGTGGCTCATATTTCACATCTTACTGGCCTTAGTTAAGTTGTTACGTTTGACTCATGACCGCATACGATTTTTTGCATACATGTTATCCCACCTATAATCATGAAACTTAACGAGAGAATGAATCTTGGTTAGTACTACACTCTTATCACACACCTAGGTCATTGTGAGCCATATTTTACGCTTGTGACTTTAGTTAAATCTTGCGTTTGAAGGTTATTACCTGAGCATAGTTCATGCTGCTATCAAACAGCTTGATGATGAAACGCATCTCTTGGTACTAGTGTGAACTATATTTCACGTTTTACTGGCTTTAGTTAAATTTATATGTTGATCTCATGACTGCATAGATTGCTTTTTTTTTTTTTTTTTTTTTGGGGGGGACATGATTTATGCATAATGTCCTACTTAGAAACATAAAAATAGGGTCAACGGATGCATCTTGATAAGTGCTATAAAAGGGTTTTCGTTACTTATATATCACACTCCAGATACGTTGCTGAAAGTTTGTGTTTAACGTTTATTTCTTAGGCACTGTTCAAGATCAAGATGTAAAACTTGATGATTGGATGCTTTTTTCTAAGTACCACACCCTTAAAGTAGAAATGTCACTGTGACATATTTCATGTTTTACTCTCATTGGTTTAGTTTTGGAGTTTAGCTCATGACAACTGTTAAAAAAAAAGTGTTTGTAATATTATGATACTTTTAACCATTGACCTTGCTGCGACCTATATTTCATCCTTATTGGAGGTAAATTAAATTTTGTGCTTCAAGTTCATTTCTTGGATACTTGTCATATTAGAGTCATGGAGGTTGATACTTGTCATATTATAGTCATGGAGGTTGATAGTGACATTGTAAATGATTAGAGCTTTCAAAGATTATGCGCTGTAGTAAGTCCTCATTATTATTATTATTATTATTATTATTATTATTATTATTATTATTATCATACTTTACAGGTATACATTAAGTATTTGTGCTTAGTTCATGACCACATAGATTTTTGTATGCTATATACATCCTATCCTACCTTGAGGTACCCCTCTGACCACTGCAGTTGAAAGTAGTAATACATATTTTTATTCAGTGGTAAGCTGTCCATATTAATCGCAATACATCGTATATTGTGATAGGTTTACACAATAGTTTTTATTGTACACGTGAATACATGAGATATATTATGCTTTTCGTGTGAGGTATAAGTTGTCGTAGCTAATCAAAGTATATTAGATTTCATGAACTATGATTTAGAAGCAAAGATTAAAGATTACTCTCTTGTTTGCATCAACTCATTATGTTGCATATGTATTGACACTGTAGAAAACGATGTAACATCTAATTATTTTATGGCCATTATGCCTTGCTATAGGGGACAGCATGTCAAAGATCAAAGTCGCTTTTTTCTGATTGTTTTTGTATTATGATTATTGATGTTTAAAATCGCTGCTGGAGACTACTGCAAGCTTCATAAAGGGAAGCTAGGTAATCGGTGATTACATTTTGGTTTACTTTTAGATCATTCAGACTATCACTTACATTAACAAAAAAGATATTGATAATCGCAAGGTCTCGCTTGTTGAAGTATTAACAACCTGAGTTAGCTACAGTGTAATCACGATGGCTTTAACCTCCAAGTTACCGAGTGAATTAGTTAGAACGCTCACTAGTTCAATTCATGGAGGTTCAATAACGAGATTCTACTGTAATTTGTATATCCTGTCGTCACAGATGCAATTAACCAATAGCCGTATGTCAGGCAAACTCGAACATATTCCTATGCATATGACTTCCTACCGATACTATTACTGACAAAGGTGTGAGACATTATGTAATCTTAGGCACATTGAAACGCTTGTCAAACATTCAGTGCTGATGTCCGTCACCTAGCTGCCTATAACTCTATATCATATACAAATTAAAATAGTCATTAGTTCAATTTTACTCAACAATATTTTAATGAAAATTTCACTTAAAACTCAAAATTAACATTTATTTATATAGAATTATTGTCCAAATAATTTATTTTTTTGTATATGAGTCGATATTCTAATCAGTAGGCGTGGTTATCTCTGCCATGGCAATAGGTCAGTCGACCTCTGCGGTAATGATCTGTCTCTTAATTAACCAAGCTATTTATATAAAAATTGGCGTTTTTTTCACTGATAGTGTCATGGTGATTGACAGAAAACGTGTAAGCTGTGATAATTTCATGAAAATGGGACGAACAATTTAGATTATAAATATTTGACATTATCCATGCTATGTAACCTAACTTTTCTACGTGACACACTTGTTTAGACAATCTCTTGTCCGACCACCTAGCTACACATGTATAAATGCATTTAGGTAAACACTTACACATGACGCGTCCAGCTGAGAGGTGATTTGATATCTCAAGACAAAAGAGACACTAGCTTATCTAACGATTCAGATCACATTGCCTTAGTACATTACATGTGACTGATAAAGTGTTGCAAGTCAGATGAAATATTTTAAAACTATCATTCGTGTTTGCTCTGAGCGAATAAATCTTACTTAGATCCAATAAATCTTGATCAAGGATATAAGTTGTCTATCTGAATCTGTTATCTGTTTGGGAACTTACTTTTCTGTGTATTATCTGTTTGGGAACTTAGTTATCTATCTGAATCTATTACCTGTTTGGGAACTTAGTTATCTATCTGAATCTATTACTTATTTAGGAACTTAGTTATCTATCTGTTACCTGTTTGGGAACTTAGTTATCCACCTGAATCTAATACATGTTTGGGAAGTTAGTTATCTATCTGAATCTATTACCTATTTGGGAGCTTAGTTATCTATCTGAATCTATTACCTGTTTGGGAACTTAGTTATCTATCTGAATCTATTACCTGTTTGGGAACTTAGTTATCTATCTGAATCTATTACCTGTTTGGGAACTTAGTTATCTATCTGAATCTATTACCTGTTTGGGAACTTAGTTATTTGTTCTGAATCTATTACCTGTTTGGGAACTTAGTTATCTATCTGAATCTATTACCTGTTTGGGAACTTAGTTATCTATCTGAATCCATTACCTGTTTGGGAACTTAGTTATTTGTTCTGAATCTATTACCTGTTTGGGAACTTAGTTATCTATCTGAATCTATTACCTGTTTGGGAACTTAGTTATCTATCTGAATCCATTACCTGTTTGGGAACTTAGTTATTTGTTCTGAATCTATTACCTGTTTGGGAACTTAGTTATCCATCTGAATCCATTACCTGTTTGGGAACTTAGTTATCTATCTGAATCTATTACCTGTTTGGGAACTTAGTTATCTATCTGAATCTATTACCTGTTTGGGAACTTAGTTATCTATCTGAATCCATTACCTGTTTGGGAACTTAGTTCTTTGTTCTGAATCTATTACCTGTTTGGGAACTTAGTTATCCATCTGAATCCATTACCTGTTTGGGAACTTAGTTATCTATCTGAATCTATTACCTGTTTGGGAACTTAGTTATCTATCTGAATCTATTACCTGTTTGGGAACTTAGTTATTTGTTCTGAATCTATTACCTGTTTGGAAACTTAGTTATTTGTTCTGAATCTATTACCTGTTTGGGAACTTAGTATATTCCATGAAACGGGAGTAACAAAAATCTCAGAATTTAGAAAGGCATGCTTTAAGAATTGTTGGAAGAAATGTATTCTCACGTGTATGTACAGAAATAGTACACACTACATATGTATGCTAGTCCAAAATTGTTTTACAAATGATAATGATGACCATAAATGCGTTTCAATTAAAAGCATACTATTTTCTAGAGTAGACGCAGACAACCTAGGACAAGACATTGCTTTACGTATTGCATACTATCAAAGATTGATTAAATCCTAAAATAGTAAATTATTATATAGACTGGAATATTCTATCCATGTTCGTAAGGGTTTTTCTCTGATACTTAAACTATTTACAAGATTGCAGTCTTCACAAAATATCGGTGTTGTTGAAAGACATTGCAATATAAGAAGGTTCTCAAAAAGATATAATATATATATATCTTTAGCAAATCTATATTTTAATTAAAATTTTAGACAATTATGTATCTACCTAAACACAAACCAACACACACACACACAAATAGACTATTTACAAGTTGATTACTTGCATTTATGTATGCTGTGACGGAAAGTGAGCATAACAAAAATGGACACATCAATGTTTAAATGTGATAAAAATCTGGCATAATGCCGTGCTGCACAAAGACTAAAGCAGTAATATACAGCCCATTAATGAAACCTTTTCTATTATCAGTTTTAAGCAGGTAGCATTAGGCATTAGAATTCGTGGCATTAGTCATTTGCATTCGTAGCATCAGATATTATCAACAGTAGCATTAAGCATTAGCATTCGTAGCATTCGACATTAGCATTCGTAGCAGAAGGCTTAAAATTTGTATCATCAGACATTAGCATCCGTAGCATAAGGCATCATCACCCGTAGCAATATGTATTAGCACGTAGCATTAGACATTAGCATTCGTAGCATTAGGCATTAGCGTAGGTAGCATTAGGCATTATTATCCGTAATTAGACATTAGCATCCATAGCATCAGATATTAACATCCGTAGCATCAGACATTATCATTCGTAGCATTGGGCATTAGCATCTGCAGCATTAGGCATTGGAATTAGTAGCAGCAGGCATT
This sequence comes from Margaritifera margaritifera, assembly GCA_029931535.1. Classification (NCBI taxonomy): domain Eukaryota; kingdom Metazoa; phylum Mollusca; class Bivalvia; order Unionida; family Margaritiferidae; genus Margaritifera; species Margaritifera margaritifera. Next base: position 1,144,267 of record JAQPZY010001442.1, read on the forward strand.
AGCATTTGCAGCATTAGGCATTAGCGTCTGTAGCATAAGGCATATCATCCATAACATTAGGCATTAACATTCATAGCATTAGGTATTAGCATCCACATCATTAGGCATTATCATCTGTTGCATTAGGCATTTGCATTCGTAGCATTCGACATTAGCATTCGTAGCATCAGACATTAGCATTCGTAGTAATAGGCATTATCATTCGTAGCATTAGGTATTATCATTCGTAGCATTATGCATCAGCATTAGGCATTTGCATTCGTAGCATTCGACATTAGCATTCGTAGCAGCAGGCATTAGCATTCGTAGCAGTAGGCATTGTCCAATTCTATTGCAACAGGTATTAACAAACATCTTAAGTAACGCAATACGTTTCAAAATCAATACTTCACTTGAGCTATAATACATTAAAATGATGTATATGATAAAATCAATACTTCACTTGAGCTATAATGCAATAAAATGATGTATATGATAAAATCAATACTACACTTGAGCTATAATCCATTAAAATGATGTCAATGATAATATCAGTACTACACTTTAGCTATAATCCCAATAAAATGATGTATATGATAATATAATTTGAATTCCTTTGTGTGTTTGCCTTCAACAAAGGGACCAAGTGTCCCGAAAGTGCTAAGGCTAGTTTACATAGTTTGGCAGTGTAACTTGTTAGTTTGTTTCACATACGTAATCACCCTCTGACAAACGGGATCCTTAGGAATCTAGTACATTTGGAAATACTGTTATTTGCCATATGATTTGTTTTTAGATCTATCTATCTTTCTTTCTATAAGATTGAAAACGCATTATTACATATTTAATGACAGTTACACAATGGGGAAAAAAAGTTGCAATTTTAATGATGCTACTACCTGCTGTCAGCAGTAATTTCATCATACATGTATAAAATGAGAAACATGAACATGCAAATGATGATAAACACTTTTAAGGATAGTATAATCATTATAGAAAGACAATGAGAGACTGTTTGATCTGTTTAATTAATTAATTATTCGTTCATAAGCTCTTTAAGCTTGCGATGTATTATTTTTACATGTTTATTTTGACAAAATATACATACAGTCATGAAGTTGAAATCGTATATTGAAAATATTATATCGATATATACACTTGCACACTTGCATGAGAGATAGTACAAAGAAAATTAAGCTTGGCGAAAATTGGCTATTGCCAACTCACAAGGCGTGCATATAGAAATGTTAAAATGCAAAATACACTAGGAGAAGATCATCAACGGTGTATGAAAATTAATGTTTTTACGGTAATGATAATTAGAAATAACCCAATGCTCAGTTTCTTTAATAATGTTTTCACTGTAAGATATGGTAATGCTAATTGGGAATAACCCAATGCTCAGTGTCTTTAATAATGTTTTCACTGTAAGATATGGTAATGCTAATTGGGAATAAGCCAATACTCAGTGTCTTTAATAATGTTTTCACTGTGAGATACGGTAATGTTAATTAGGTAATGTTAATTAGGAATAAGCCAATGCTCAGTGTCTTTAATAATGTTTTCACTGTAAAATATGGCATTGCTAATTGGGAATAACCCAATGGTCAGCACCTTAATAATGTTTTCACCGTAAGATACGGTAATGATAATTAGGAAGAACCCAATGCTCAGCACCTTAATAATGTTTTCACTGTAAGATATGGCAATGCTAATTAGGAATAACCCAATGCTCAGTGTCTTTAATAATGTTTTCACTGTAAGATACGGTAATGATAATTAGGAATAACCCAATGCTCAGCACCTTAATAATGTTTTCACTGTAAGATATGGTAATGCTAATTAGGAATAACACAATACTCAGTGTCTTTAATAATGTTCTCACTGTAAGAGATGGTAATGCTAATTAGGAATAACCCAATGCTCAGCACCTTAATAATGTTTACACTGTAAGATATGGCAATGCTAATTAGGAATAACCCAATGCTCAGTGTCTTTAATAATGTTTTCACTGTAAGATATGGTAATGCTAATTGGGAATAACCCATTGCTCAGTGTCTTTAATAATGTTTTCACTGTAAGATACGGTAATGCTAATTAGGAATAAGCCAATACTCAGTGTCTTTAATAATGTTTTCACTGTGAGATACGGTAATGTTAATTAGGAATAACCCAATGCTCAGTGTCTTTAATAATGTTTTCACTGTAAGATACGGTAAAGCTAATTAGGAATAAGCCAATGCTCAGTGTCTTTAATAATGTTTTCAGTGTAAAATATGGCATTGCTAATTGGGAATAACCCAATGGTCAGCACCTTAATAATGTTTTCACCGTAAGATACGGTAATGATAATTAGGAAGAACCCAATGCTCAGCACCTTAATAATGTTTTCACTGTAAGATATGGCAATGCTAATTAGGAATAACCCAATGCTCAGTGTCTTTAATAATGTTTTCACTGTAAGATACGGTAATGATAATTAGGAATAACCCAATGCTCAGCACCTTAATAATGTTTTCACTGTAAGATATGGTAATGCTAATTAGGAATAACACAATACTCAGTGTCTTTAATAATGTTCTCACTGTAAGAGATGGTAATGCTAATTGGGAATAACCCAATGCTCAGCACCTTAATAATGTTTACACCGTAAGATATGGCAATGCTAATTAGGAATAACCCAATGCTCAGTGTCTTTAATAATGTTTTCACTGTAAGATATGGTAATGCTAATTGGGAATAACCCATTGCTCAGTGTCTTTAATAATGTTTTCAGTGTAAAATATGGCATTGCTAATTGGGAATAACCCAATGGTCAGCACCTTAATAATGTTTTCACCGTAAGATACGGTAATGATAATTAGGAAGAACCCAATGCTCAGCACCTTAATAATGTTTTCACTGTAAGATATGGCAATGCTAATTAGGAATAACCCAATGCTCAGTGTCTTTAATAATGTTTTCACTGTAAGATATGGTAATGCTAATTGGGAATAACCCATTGCTCAGTGTCTTTAATAATGTTTTCAGTGTAAAATATGGCATTGCTAATTGGGAATAACCCAATGGTCAGCACCTTAATAATGTTTTCACCGTAAGATACGGTAATGATAATTAGGAAGAACCCAATGCTCAGCACCTTAATAATGTTTTCACTGTAAGATATGGCAATGCTAATTAGGAATAACCCAATGCTCAGTGTCTTTAATAATGTTTTCACTGTAAGATACGGTAATGATAATTAGGAATAACCCAATGCTCAGCACCTTAATAATGTTTTCACTGTAAGATATGGTAATGTTAATTAGGAATAACCCAATGCTCAGTGTCTTTAATAATGTTTTCACTGTAAGATACGGTAAAGCTAATTAGGAATAAGCCAATGCTCAGTGTCTTTAATAATGTTTTCAGTGTAAAATATGGCATTGCTAATTGGGAATAACCCAATGGTCAGCACCTTAATAATGTTTTCACCGTAAGATACGGTAATGATAATTAGGAAGAACCCAATGCTCAGCACCTTAATAATGTTTTCACTGTAAGATATGGCAATGCTAATTAGGAATAACCCAATGCTCAGTGTCTTTAATAATGTTTTCACTGTAAGATACGGTAATGATAATTAGGAATAACCCAATGCTCAGCACCTTAATAATGTTTTCACTGTAAGATATGGTAATGCTAATTAGGAATAACACAATACTCAGTGTCTTTAATAATGTTCTCACTGTAAGAGATGGTAATGCTAATTGGGAATAACCCAATGCTCAGCACCTTAATAATGTTTACACCGTAAGATATGGCAATGCTAATTAGGAATAACCCAATGCTCAGTGTCTTTAATAATGTTTTCACTGTAAGATATGGTAATGCTAATTGGGAATAACCCATTGCTCAGTGTCTTTAATAATGTTTTCACTGTAAGATACGGTAATGCTAATTAGGAATAAGCCAATACTCAGTGTCTTTAATAATGTTTTCACTGTGAGATACGGTAATGTTAATTAGGAATAACCCAATGCTCAGTGTCTTTAATAATGTTTTCACTGTAAGATACGGTAAAGCTAATTAGGAATAAGCCAATACTCAGTGTCTTTAATAATGTTTTCACTGTAAGATATGGTAATGCTAATTAGGAATAACACAATGCTCAGCACCTTAATAATGTTTTCACTGTAAGATACGGTAATGATATTTAGGAATAACCCAATGCTCAGCACCTTAATAATGTTTTCACTGTACGATATGGCAATGCTAATTAGGTATAACACAATGCTCAGTGTCTTTAATAATGTTTTCACTGTAAGATACGGTAATGATAATTAGGAATAACCCAATGCTCAGCACCTTAATAATGTTTACACTGTAAGATATGGTAATGCTAATTAGGAATAACACAATACTCAGTGTCTTTAATAATATTTTCACTGTACGATATGGCAATGATAATTAGGAATAATCCAATGCTCAGCACCTTAATAATGTTTTCACCGTAAGATATGGCAATGCTAATTAGGAATAACCCAATACTCAGTGTCTTTAATAATGTTTTCACTGTAAGATACGGTAATGCTAATTAGGAATAAGCCAATACTCAGTGTCTTTATTAATGTTTTCACTGTGAGATACGGTAATGTTAATTAGGAATAACCCAATGCTCAGTGTCTTTAATAATGTTTTCACTGTGAGATACGGTAATGTTAATTAGGAATAAGCCAATACTCAGTGTCTTTAATAATGTTTTCACTGTAAGATATGGTAATGCTAATTAGGAATAAGCCAATGCTCAGTGTCTTTAATAATGTTTTCACTGTGAGATATGGAGTTTTATGGTCAAAATATCAACAAGATGTGTTTCAAAATATGGATCCTCGCCAATTGCGCATTTCGACGAAAATTCCAGCCACGATGGCATACAAATCAGTAGTAGGGCTATGTGTAGGCAACATGATATAAGTGGTTATTTTAACTATTGACGAGTATAGAGCATGTACCTCAAGCATACGAGTTGAAAACGTATATAAGTTGCAAGCACCCTGAAGCATCAATAGTAGATCACACTGACTTACTTTGGTACTGCAATGTACAACTCAACAACATCGCATAAAAATCGAAACTTTATAAGAGCATAAACCTCGTAAGTACAAATGTAAGTCCTACATAAATAATAAGTCAACAGGCTACTTCAAGTATGGATAAGTACACATTTAAGTCCTGCATAAATAATAAGTCACTAGGCTACTTCAAGTATGGGTAAGTTACTCTAGTTAAGATGCATCCACACAACACTGTTGATGAGTGTAGGTGAAATATGGTCAAGGGATGTACAAATAATAAACTTCAGAAAATACAACAGTTACAAAAGCGGGAAAAATATTACATTGACCTGTTTTAGTATGATACATTTAATCTTTTTAATATTCACACGTATAACATCTTTTTATGAATATCTACAAGTGAAATAGTAATCAAGATATTAATTGTGTAATGAACAAACGAACCAATGAAAAACCGACAGGTAACATTGTAAATCCTATTGCAATTCTGTTTGCGAGGGGAACAAAATTGGGAACACTTTAGTTTCAGTGTGGCCTCTATATGTCAAGTTATTTGAAAATTAAATAGCAAGAATGAATAGATATTTAATATTTCCTTAGAAGATCACTATATACAAGTATTGGGTTGTTCACTCGGCAGGAGAATCTTCATTTTTAAAGACATAAGTGCATAGTATTGACACCCACCAGCTTAAATCATTGCAGTACAAACTGGCAGATTCATCACTTCGAACTTTGAACTGAGAAAGGCCAAACCGATGTGCATCGTAGGAAGGTCGACTTTCAAATATTACCATTTCCTATAGTTTGGCTAACACTAAGCATTAATAAATATTACTACTAATTAATATTTTATTGTATATTCTTTTCATCGCATGTATATTTCTCTGTACTCTGTATATTACCCTTAAGTAAAAAGAAATAAACTGTTTCTGCTTGAGTGTTTTAGTTTGATTCCTATCATTAGGATAGTTCCTTGTTTAGGGCCGCTCCGTCTGGGTTTTCCCTAATCATTGGGTGCAGGTATTTCATTTTTAGTGGTTAAAATCTTCTTCCTTTAGAGCGAATGTAAATTGTTTGAAGTGCATACACTCTTTTACAGTGGTCGTAGTGGAGCTATTGTTATTCATTATCATTTGTTGTAGACATTGCAGTGCGTAAAGTATTTAGAAAGTTCATTGTTGAAACATTTTTACTCATTATCACTTGTTGCAGACATGGCATTGCGTAAGTCTTTAGAAAGTTCATTGTTGAAACAGTTTTACTCATTATCACTTGTTGCAGACATGGCATTGCGTAAGTCTTTAGAAAGTTCATTGTTGAACCATTTTTACTCATTAGCACTTGTTGAGAATATGAGTTCTTTAGATTAAAAAGCTTGCTATGAATACTGCTTATTTATATGACTATTCATTGATTAGAATGACAACTATTCGACGTTTTTCATTTCGATAATATTTATTATCAACTATATTTGTTGCTGTAACTATTTTGTTCTTCAGAATGCCAAAACTTTAAAGCATTTGTGTCTCTTAGAAATAATTGTAATGTTTTACATGTCATGTTTTCCTAGCTCTAGTCTTCTGACTTCTCCCTATAAATTCAACTTGACTAGCTTTAGCAGCCTTGTAGTTACGATTATTTACTGAAGGTTCTTTCAGCTTGCCAGTTTTATGGATCTGTTGGTTAGGATTGTTGGTGAACATGTTTTGTTGTTCTCATCTTCTGCCTGTGGTTTTCGCTAACTAACTGTTTCCTTCTCAGTGCTTCTCGCAATTTTCTGGACTCTTACCTTTTTTTTTCATCTGCAACAAAAAATTTAAAAAAGAATATAAAAAATTAAATAAAAATAAAATTGATTATAAAGTGACCAAAAGAGGGACTGGCTAGTGCTTTAGTTACGCTAGTTGCTATGCTGTGTTCTTTTGTGCCTGGTGCTGCAACTGGTTAAGGTTGATGTTTTCTATCAACTCTTGTCTGTTCTCTACAAGCAGGTTAGACTCCGACATCTTCATCTTCACTAAATAGACGGTCGAGATTAATTTGTTCTCATCCACTTAATAAGTTAAATTGAAAAATAAATGTTTTATTTTTTTTAAAGAAGAGATAAAATAAGTTAGCAATATTGAGAAATGGTGTGTCAAATGTTCTCTTTCACGTTAAATGTGACAAAATCCCCTATTCTTTTTTGTCATGGAATTCCATGAATCTTTGCGGATGATTCTGCGAGATTAAATGAGTTTCAGGTGATGGTTGATCTGTAAATATTGTGACAATACAAACATGGCGAATCTCCATAAATGAGATCAGATAATTACAGCCGTCCATTCCAAACGACTTTGTTTTTCCACACAACACAAAAGGATATTTATGAAAACAAAGTCAGATGAAAAACGATGGAAGATCACAAGATACACAAATAAAGCCATGTGATATGCTTCTGAAAAATAAGGTGCTTGTTTGTGGGAAGACTATAGGTAAACTGCTTTTGAATATTGGTGTTGGAAAATATGTCTCTTGACATGCTGATTATCAATAAGCTTTCCTGATCTATTGTGACTTAATTTACAGGAAGAAAATTACAAAATACAGTTAAACTTCCTTAAACGGACCAGCTATAATCCGGATTCATCTGCAGACTTGTCAAGTACTTTGGTCCCAATAGTAATTAAACTTCTTTATACTTGCCATCTCTGTAAAATAGCTAAAAATGTTTGGTCCCAACAGTACCCGATTTAGGAAGTGTCAGCCATATACACCCGTCCCCTCCTGCACTAAAAATTAGACTTCTATTTCGTAACACAATTTCAGATTTTTTAAAGTGTAGTCCACGATCAACGCACAACTTGCTTTGGATTAAGGACATAGTAATGGGCTAAAAAGTCAGGAATAATCCAGTTTCACTTCTTGTACTTTACAATTCATAGCCTCAACATTTTATTTCATGCACTAATGATTTTGAAATTGCTATCAAGTTTTTCCCGCGTGTGCTGAAAAGTAGATCTACAAGTAAAACCTCTATATCAGTATGGATCAGGAACTACTAATTCTTGTAAAGAACGGAAACAGAGACCGAACCCAGGGCCTACGATTTGCAAAGTAATCGTCGGAGAACCACGCTATCCTGACCAAGTCGATATCAATTGAATATATACGATGAATTACAGAGTTAAATAAAATGGTAGAAAATGAAGTTGGAATAAATATACATGTACATAAAAAGCGAAACAAAGGATTTAAATCATTGCAGTTTGTTGTGAAATATATTAAATGTATTAAATTAGGAAGAAATATCTTATTTATTTTGGTACGCTACATAAAATAAATATTTCGGTCCCAATTTTAATCCACTTGCAGTTTGGAGCCGATCCAAAATTGTTAGACATGTTCTCAACACTTTACAAATGGTTTTCCGATATAAGACCACATGTGAAACAAGCAATAGAAGTCAACAATTTACGTTGATAATGCCAGAATTAAAAATAATATTTCACCCCAAATCAATGTCTCAGTTGATTAAGTCAATCAAATATTTAGCTTCCATCACAGCGTTCCAAACATGTCGAAAATCCACCGTTACAGCGTGAACAAAGGAGATAGTTTGTAATTTAGAAAAGTTTTCTTAGTAAATATGTATGAAATATATAGGGCTTTTGACACACACACACATTTTTTTGAACAAGATATATATATATATATATATATATATATATATATATATATATATATATATATATATATGTTCCTACAATTAAAAGAAAAACCTTAAAAGAGCGATTTTTATCGGTGGGAATGACACCGAGAAATAGGCAAGCTAAAAAAATATATAAACTGTGACAACAATAACAGGACACAGGAAAAAAAATAAGAAAGGAAACATATATTTCATTTCACGTTTAAAGGCTCCCAGAGAAATATATTACAATACTGTATAAATAAAATAAAAATAAATTGTAAACGAGGACCCTTCAGTTATTCAATTGAAGGGGTATAATGTCTTCTGTAGGATGGAAAAATCAAGTGAGGTCACGTTTATCGCTGATACATGTCATGAAGAATTGACAGACACTTTACCATGAAACTAGAGACAATCTAGGATCGGATACAGTTTTTCTGACTGATACTGCACCAAGTATTTACCTGGAGATGCTGTCGGAAAGGAACATTGGTAACATTGCTGATGATATCATAAATTTATGGAACTTAAAGGTGTTCCATTTATGCCAACATTTGAGAGACTAGTTGCGCATGCAGAAACTTCTGTGTATACAAGATAGACCGATGTCAACATGGACGAGTGAATGAGTAACGTTTCTGTGTCACTTTATTTTGATAACAACGATCTCATTAGTGGATAAAACGGGTCACATTACCTGGTGAAAGTACATATGTATGGAACGCCACCAGGTGCACTGTATTCTGACATAATGTGAAACCAGAACGTTAGACTTGCGAATCAAGCGCCTTCATTCTGAATTATCCAGACCAAGTCTTCGTCAGTTTGACCGTGAATTATAAATTGCTGATACTGAACACGAGCTGATGGAAGTTCGAGTAAATCTACTGAATTATATTGTTTTATATTTTGTTATGTCATCTATTACATAAATCAAATGTATTAATTTTATATTTGAATTTTGTTTAATATGTTCCAAATTCATCTTAGGCTTTGTGTACCGATACAAATGCCCTTCTGTTGTTGAAACAAAATCAAGTCTGTCAAAACTGTTTGTAAAAAATGTACAGACTCTTTCCACTGAGACCACTAGCAGACGATTTTCAACCCATTTAACTGGACCTTGGATAAGCTGTCACTTGTACTAAATATTTGCGGCCTGTCAGGAAGGCATACTGAATCAAAGTTGGAACACAAATTATTAATATAGCTACTGACATAAAATTTGTTTAAATTGCCATACAAAAATAGTATACTGTAATAAATAATAACATTTGTCAGTAGTCTAACAATATGTTTGTCGATAACATCACGTGAAAAATGTCGACACAAAATACTGGCAAATTTAGTTATTTTCTTATATTGATGACATAAAATTATTTGAACTCCTTTTGCCATTCATATATTGTAAAGACAATTTGTATTATAAAGTTTAGAGAAGATTTGTCGTACCCTTGACACGGAAGGAGAAGAAAAAGAAGGAGGAGGACAAGAGGGAGGAGAAGATGCAGAAGTATCAGAAGAAAAAGAAGTAAACTTAAGGTCGTTACTAAAATAATAAAATATTTATGGTTGAATGAATTGTGTTATTTACGGTAAATTATAACCTTTTTTCTTTCGAGTTGATGGGGCTTCCATTGCAGCAATACTAATGCTTTCTTGTAGGTGTGTCTCCTGCCTCCAGTGCTGCTCTAGCTGCAGTCTTCTTCAACATATTCTCTCTGTTCAAAGACCTCCAGAATACAATTGTATGCTCGAGAAAAAATACGAAAATGATTTTGTCATATTTGCATGGTATATTACCCCATCTACTTTTGAGTCTAAACCTCTGGTGTCCTTAAATTGCTTTAAATGAAATGTATAAATAAGCGTGTCGGAGCACATCTCCTCATTCTACATTGGATGAATGAAATATATTATGTGACTTATAAATGACACCCTTTTGGATTAAATTTAACTTTCTTTTTGTAGTCTAGGTACATGCGACGGAGGCCAAAAGAGCAGAAATAAATGGTTCCCAATTTAGGGTTTCAGAATAAGCATTTGTAGATCATAACAAATAGGCGGATAGTACCTTCATTAGGACATGTATTAACAGCGTTGATATTGACATCATTTCAACAACAAAAAAAAAAAAAAAAGAAGCTTTAAGTGGTGAATACTTTGACTTTGAGATCACGTTGTCCTCTAACTTTTGTGTATTCGGTTGGCTTACAATATACTGTCAGCTGTAATATAATTTCTAACACGTATTTATCAAACTTAGCATGGCCTCTTCATCCATATAAAACTTACAAATGTTGATGGGTTTCAAGATACATTCTCCAGACAGAACATGTAGTCTCAGAAATAACATAAGTCTAACGACAATGATATATCTCCTCCTTTAGTTATCAGTCTAACGACAATGATAGCTCTTCTCCTTTAGTTATCAGTCTAACGACAATGATATCTCTCCTCCTTTACTTATCAGTCTAAGGATAATGATAGCTCTCAACCTTTAGTTATCAGACTAACGACAATGATATCTCTCCTAATTTAGTTATCAGTCTAACGACAATGATAGCTCTCGTTCTTTAGTTATCAGTCTAACGACAATGATAACTCTCGTTCTTTAGTTTAAGTATTATATCTGAGAGAATGCATACGGATATTTAAAGGGACTAGATGTCTTTGGTTAAAATTATGTGTATTCCATTTGTGAAGAGATTGCAGTTGTATACAAATCAGCTTCCTCGTGAATTTAATTTTCATTGATCATCAATTTTCCGAAAAAGAATTGAAACTGGAAGCTGTGCAGAGGAAAGTGCGAAATATACAATTTGAGCATTATGCTGTAATAATGTCAAAGAAGATGAATTGCATTTGTTATTAAATTGTCGATGTCACGCATATTTGTTGGAATTTATTATTTAAAGTTACTGGCTTTTGTTTAGTAAACTCTCCTATGTTCATTTTCAACACCTAAAGTAAACAACACCAATGACCGACACAACAATTTATTTTAAATGTTTACATCTAAATAAATTAAACAATTTTTATTGAGATAAACTGTATTCGCGCCATGCGTTGTTGAAAGTTTACTTGTATGTCTGTTTAAACAAAATCTAAGGTGCCTTGTGTCGGATGCATATTATGATATTGGTGTGTTTCTGATTTCTTATGGTTTTCTAATGTGTCAATCATAATTCACTATATATGATATTTACTTATATCGTCTCGATCAGGGTACACAGACGACAAATTTATTATCCACAAGGCACTGGACTGACTTAACATGTCCCAAACAGTCTTATACATGATCAAGAAAGAGATCTGTGATATACCTTTGTAACAAGTTTATTTACCTGTCAATATTTTCTTTAGGACTCACATATCTAGAGGTGTGGAGTCTATTATTTCCAATAAATTGTCCACTACAAAGAATTGTACGCTGCATTGTATGACCTTTTTATGCAATAATCTGACTGTTTACAACGCTGTATTATTTTAATGCATGATATAGTTCATGAAAAATATTGATTTAATATTTACATGGCTACGAGGCACTGTTTGTCTTTTTAAAACGGATATGTGATCATTTTGATTGTTTGAAAATATTGTGACATTCTTGAAGCGACAGCTGTTCCTTTTTAATAAAAGATCCGTTAGTTTGACACGCTGAAAGAATCTCATCAGATCTGCACTGGTCTTCTTACTCTTCATATATCCTTTTTGATTCTTACTATTCATATAACCTTTTTGATTCTTACTCTTCATATATCCTTTTTGATTCTTTGCTCTTCATATATCCTTTTTGATTCTTACTATTCATATAACCTTTTTGATTCTTACTATTCATATAACCTTTTTGATTCTTACTCTTCATATATCCTTTTTGATTCTTACTCTTCATATATCCTTTTTGATTCTTACTCTTCATATATCCTTTTTGATTCTTTGCTCTTCATATATCCTTTTTGATAAAAAGCATTCATTATATATAGTATTGTAATTGAGAGCGTAAAAATATTGCTCTCCCTTACAACAGAGAGTAGAATGTAAAAATCTGCATGTTTTGTGAAAGTAAATGACTCCAAAGTAAAGCACAGCTATTGATTTTTTACTATTTTGAAATGAACCTTTGTATTTGTATCGCCAATTTCCAGTTGTGGCAATGTCTGAAGATTCTATCGTATTATATCCATCAATTCAGCTTAGACTTATAGACTAAAATTACTGAGAAGAATGTTGAGAATTTTATAGAATAGAAAGAATATAGGGTTTAAATAGATATAATGTATCTACAAAAATAGTTTCAGACTTTCAAATGTTCTGTTTTTAGAAGAACGTGCCTAGATTCTCACATAGGAAGAACGATTGCATCAGTTAACATTGCAGTAACAACTCCAGCAGTTTATATTCGAAGAGATATGCCGTCTTTCTAGGAGCCAATAGTAAGCAGCTTCACAGTAATTAAAAGTTTATTTTAAATTTGCTTTTATTGACAATATAAGCCGGTATAAATTGCTTTTAAAAGCGTCTGGATATGAAATAATATGTATTAATTTAAACCCAGCTTCGTGATATTCTAAGTTAGCTTATTATCTATACCTCCCAGAAAACAAGGCTATTGTCATCGAATTCAATGTGAATTTGATCAAGAATGACAAAATATGGAGAGCGTTCTCCATGTTTTCCCTCCGTAATCAAATGCACTTTCTATTCGATAGTACCAGCGTTGTAAATATTAGTATTTATCATGCAATTTTTTAAACAGTAGATGATGGTTAAAAAAACGTTTTGTTCCACACGGAACGGTATGTGACTTTAATCTGACACCAAACAATTGTTTTTCTTGGCATATTAATTCTAACCATTTAACTCAGAAGTTTCTGCATAAATTAACAACCTATGACCTCATTACAAAACTGACTTGCTAAATGTTGTCATCCGCCACATAGAATATAGCACGCGTAAATGTGGGAAAAAACTCACAAGATATGAAGAAAAATAATATATGTAATTGGAAGTGTAAAAAATGTAACAAACAATATAGATTATTTTTCAGGACTTATACGGGTATAAAATATTCCTGTTCTGTGCAAGAAATGTTCTTCTAGCAAACAGCAAAAGAAATTGAATTTTAGACTTAATAATAACGTGATATGATTAATTATAAGAAAATACTTATCAGTTTGCATTATCCGTTGCTGTTAATTGTTGTACATTTTTACGGCTTATTTCATTTCGTCGAAAATATGAATGATTGGTTATTTCAAAACAAGGCACTGTCTGCCGGTGGCTGCTAACACAGTAATAGCACATCCTGTTTCAGCAGCAGCAACACTAACAAGAGCAACAACAACAACTGCTACTTATACAACTACTGCAACTACCACTGTCACATATTCAATTATATAAGTAATAAGAAATACCCAAAAGCATGGAAACTTACTGATTACTGGTCTAACTTTGTTTACAATTTTTATTGGAATCGTCACTTTTATTTCAACAAGATCAAATTGAACTGATACTTTGACTGTGGTCAGTATTTAAGGCCTGCAAGAAGTTATTACCTCCAGGTGCAATCGATAAATATCCTCTAAGAAATCGTTTGAAACAAGATGATATAAATTAATTTGTTTCGGTGTCACGTGATTTTTGTACGAAAAAAATGGCATTAAAAGTAAAAAATTAATATTGAATGAAACTAAAAATGAGTATTGTGTGCACATTTCGAAGGTCCACAAGAATTACGATGAAGGTATCATAATCATATTACGTCAGATGTCGCATAATGCATTATCAGGGTGCTTTCATGATAAAGCTTTCATTTATTAGTACATTTTATCGGTTACACTCAGGCCTTGGTTACGGGATAAAATACAAATTTCAGTCAAAATAAGTTGAAACCCAGAGACAGCAAGCTTTCTAGGGCCCATCTGCAGACTGAATATAGATTTAAATTTAATGTCGGTTTAACACGTGTCAAATTGTATATTATATAATGAATCAGTTTCTTCGTATATGGTCTTTTACAGACTTGAAAAAGAGATTTATTTCATGTATTTCCGTGCATGTGTTTACATGTGATCTGGGGAGAAACAGATTCCAATTATGTGACCGTGCATGTATTTACATGTGATATGGGGACAAACTCATTTCAATTATGTGACCGTGCATTTGCTTAGCTCTGATCTGGGGACAAACACATTCCAATCATATAACCGTGCATGTGTTTACCTGTGATCTGGGGACAAACACATTCCAATTATGTGACCGTGTATGTTTAAATTGTATTCTGAATTATCGTAGGTATCACTTTCCATTGAGTGAAGGTTGTCCGGAGCATCAGTTAGCAGCTGATTTGTGACGGGATGAAAATATTTCCGAGCTTGAATCAATTTAATCCCAATTTCATGCGGTATACAAGTTTCCGATCCCCTTTTGAAGATTAAATATTTATTTGCTACACTATTCAAAGAAAATGTGCTGTCATTTTTAGAAGTCTTGATACTTTTGTTATTGTCGACTGACGGTCCAGAGATGTTAACATCACTTTCACAGCTCTCATTGTTATTGTCGACTGACGGTCCAGATATGTTAACATCACTTTCACAGCTCTCATTGTTATTGTCGACTGACGGTACAGAGATGTTAACATTACTTTCACAGCTCTCATTGTTGTCAATATCGTCGTCGGAAAATGGATAGTGTTGAAACTGTTCATCACAGGTTGGATCAACCAACTTCGGCGTGACAGATACATCAAAATTATTGCCGTTACTAGGGATTTCAGCACAGGTAGGGTCGTCTGGGAAAACCTTAACATTGGGGTTCACAGAGAATATCACGTTCCTCTGAATGTCTGAATCTGAAGGAAAGCATAGCATCTCCGCCTTGACGGACATTTTGTCTACGGCGTTAACTGCTGCATGATATTGACATGTCTTCCTTTGAAACATTTTTATATCACTCTCCTTCTCTGATCCATGATCAGTTGAATCGGGACCCAGGACCTTTAACTGACTGTCGTTAAGACACTGTCGACAGAATAATGACCGTCCTTCTTTCATCAAATCAGACTGTCCCGTTGGTGCACCAGAAGACATTTGAACCGAAACATCATCAAAGATTGACGTGGAAGCCAATTTGTCCTCCACCTCGCTATGGGCTTAAAGTCAAGAGTGCCTTTAAAACTGAATGAATGAGAACATCCTGTATGTGTGTTCCAAGATCCCAAATCGATTGATGTTTTACATGAACTATCATTTGTGTCAAGCCCTGAACCAAAATCTGATTCATAATTATTCGTGTTAGGATCCAAGTCTATTTCCTGGTCCTGTAATGAGCGCGACCTTTCATTGACTGGTACAGTGACTCTACTCCTTCGTGAAGGATAGCGGGAATATTTACCAGTATAAACCTGTCCATTGTCTTTGTTTTTAATTGAGGCTAATATACTTTGTTTTAGTTAGGACATGTTTTAGTCGGGCAGATATTAAGTAGAAACACCGGACCAGTGACAGTACGTGCTCTATACTCGGGTTTGCCCACCCGATGTTTAATTATGGGTGGGCTGTGTACACTTGGATGTTCCACGCTAATCTTTTCGTCGGTTTGTTTACATCGCGATTCGCGCGCATGAAACACAACGTACTGGAAATCATCTTGTCTTATTTACATATAAATTCGTCTGTAGAAAAGCAAGGATTCTCCTCCATCATATCTTTCTTGAATGGTGTCTAGTAAATTTATGAACACAGTCTGATGAAGTTCCACTATTGTCAACAGCAGATATTCATTGCGATTTAACGATTGAAATGTAACGTAAATGTTTTAGGTTTCACTTCTTGCTATAAATGTAACGTGAATGTTTTAGGTTTCACTTCTTGCTATAAATGTAACGTGAATGTTTTAGGTTTCACTTCTTGCTATAAATGTGATTGTGAAGAAACCAACTTAGTTGTTGATTTGAATTCAGTCAAGCGTGGAAACGTATGAAGTGTAATCGAACCTTCCACGAAAACCAAAAATGAATAAGTTCCCCACTATTTACTATTCCACTGAATTTGTTTTTTTTTGTTACTTACCATGAAGACTAAAAACTACAATTTCTCCCCCTCTTGCGAAATTTCTGTCATAAACTCCAGCTACCAGCAATAAACGTGTCACTTTCGTTGAACTGCGAGAACCAGGTGTGTGCACATGCATACTTTCTCATGTCGGCTTCATACTTCAGGTGGCAAGGATAACTGCTGTTCCACACCTAGTGAATCATTACAAGACATTAGAACCCCCTTATGTGTCTATTTGCGACATGCTAACTAGTCCAATTAATTTACTTGTGAACTGGCATAAAAACTAATAATAATAATAATTTAAAAAAACAACAAAAACAAATAGCACATCAGGTCAAAGCTCAAGGTTCAAGAGAACATAATTGTTTGTTCTGAGAAAAAAACTAATTAGGCCGATGTTAACACGGGTACTCTGATTCCACAAATTGTTAATTCAAAAATGTTTTATCCGTTGTCATGACGATCATTTGAACTGAAGAACAAGTAGCTTGATCCTTCACATTTACAAACCACGAATAACTTGAGCTTGATTAATAATAATAATCATAATAATAATAGTTTGCATTATTATTGTAACACAGACCACCGGTCCAAATTACATTTAGAAGCACAATAATCTGATACAAATGTGAATATAAATATATTACAAAGCGTTACACATTGATTCTCTGACTTTGTTCGACTTCATCAGAAAAAGAGCCAGGTTATGTAGGAGATAATTATTGTCGATTTTTTTTCATGTAATAAATTAATTAATTTATTTGTAATACGGTTCTGTGTATACTGTTGAAGGCAAATACGATTTTCTAAAATGATTGTGTGGACTATTCATATTATTATAAAGTGATGTTGGTTTCTTTTTCTTCACAAAAGGGATATTTTCTTTGTCTGTACGATAAATTATTATACCTATAGTATCCATAATGCGGAAGATTCCATCTATAAACACACCTAAA
Source organism: Margaritifera margaritifera (assembly GCA_029931535.1). Lineage (NCBI taxonomy): Eukaryota > Metazoa > Mollusca > Bivalvia > Unionida > Margaritiferidae > Margaritifera > Margaritifera margaritifera. The sequence goes on from JAQPZY010001442.1 coordinate 1,161,998, forward strand.
TAAACAAAGCATATATATACTTTAAGACAATCTAAATAATATCTAAAGCCAAAAACATTTCCTATCCCATTATAAAATCTTAATCTGTCAATGATATTGAAATCCCTATTAAGAGTTGCAAGAAAATATCTTTGCATCTTCGTGTGAACGTAATAAAGAATTTTTTGTATCCCCATCCCCTCGGTTCGATTTATCCATACTTTCACCGTACCACGTGATAATAGTAATTTCTTGACTTGATTTGCCCAATATTCGCTGTTATCACCCAATTTTAATACCTTTGCCTTGGATATCTCTCATTAGAGTTTTGAAAAGTCTGAAACAGTACTTCAGTGTTCTATAATATCTCATTACTGGCATTGATATTCTACCTAATTCGTTTTCTACGAAACCATTGGGTGTTTGTCTTGCCAGCCCCAAAGCATTGACAAAACCTTATATGTACGGTTTCTATTTCATTGGCTATGTGAAAAATCCATAATCAGACCCGTAAATTTAGTATTTGTGCAATCTTAGTGTCAAATATCTCCAACAGAACATTGGAAAGCAATTTACCAAACCAATTTAGTCTGTATTTCTGGTTATATAGTACTTCTTAAACTTATGATGCGATAGTGTTTTGGCACATACACCAGACAGACTTTTTTTTAGGGACAGCACACAGCAAAGGAATCGATAAAAGAGGATGTTTCTATTTGGTTGTCACCTAATAGCCAATGTTCATAAACCCTCAAGTATCTACCATTTCTGAGAGCAGCTATTGTGGTCTTCTCCAAGTTAATTTCCATCTTCCAGTCATTACAGTATTCCCAAAGCTTATTTAATAACGACTGTAATGGAACATTGCCTCATCATTTAACACTGGAACGGTAGAGCTCATCAGGATCATACCAATTAAATATAAAAAATTGTCCTCTCGTTTAAGTGTGTATGTGTTGTTGATTTATATATGTAATTGCACGTCATGTCCTCTGCATTATCATATCTTTACTTTTTTCTCGGTGTTGTTATCAATGTCCCAAAGGAAGAAATAACGATGAATGAATTCTGGCAAGTGTAATTTAAAATCTGTCAGGGAATAATTAAATGAATAGAAGATAATACGTATACTTGACAAATTCCTAACTGGCAGTCAAATGTATGGGTCCAACTAGTCAGTGTTTTCACAGTCAAATGTATGGATCCAATTCGTCAGTGTTTTCACACAGTCAAATGTATGGGTCCAGTTAGTCAGTGTTTTCACAGTCAAATATATGGGTCCAATTAGTAAGTGGTTTCGCGCTAGCCTTTACATTGTTATAAATTGTCTGCAACATTATTAACGTGTTACTGCTTATGTTCTCATTTGTCAGTTTGTGGTACAGCCGGCTACGATTTATTGTATCAAATGCTTTCTTGTTATCTAAAATCTGCAGAAAAATCTACTTCTTAGTTTTCTGAGATATTATATGTTAATGTGCTTAAAGTAAATATAGTTTCAACTGATGAACGTTCTACCCCGAATCTTGTCCGTTCTTCGCACAATATATCATTTACATTTACTCAAGTTTTACTCAAGAATGTAGGAAGATTTATTCCTCAATAGTTTTTCAAAAATAGATGTTAAAGCATCCAGAAAGTGATCGCGGTCAAATAATTTATTAAAAACAAATGTTAACATTTGAACTGCTATATCACCTTGAAAATATTACCAGAAAGTTCATGAATTCCTTCAGACTTGCCCAACTTTAAATTTCGAATAACTCTTTCCACATATCTACTGTTACCATAATATAAAGAACTTCACGAAATTGGTTGGTTACCGAATTTTCCAAAGTAATTTAAGCTTTTCCACTTGATAAATTAAACAGCCTAGAGAAATAAGTGTAGAGTGCTGAAATACAAAATTTTAGATTGGATGTGAGTGACGGGGTTTTTAAAAGTTTCCAAAAGGATTAATTTTCTTTAGAAAATAATGCACTGGTTAATTTTGACCTTTCATTTTCTTTGTGTATCTCCCGTTTGCGTCTAGTAATAATTTCTTGTACATAAGATCTTGCAGTGTTTTTAAAGTAATAGATTTTTACTGGAATCGGTTTGTGCTTTAAGTGCGTGCTGGTTGGCCATTCTAAATTTGATTAGAACATATACTGTTTCTTATCAGTTACACTAAAATTGCTATGTTGCACATGAATATTGTTGGTGTTTACAAAAGTACAGCTTCATACATAAATTGTATCAATCTATTTTGGACAGTATACATTTCGTCATGCTCCACGTTATCTTAAACTAACCCAAATCTTCGCAACAATAAAAATATACTCATTTCTACAAGTGTCATGCTATGCATACATTTATCTAGGAATACAAAGTTCCCTATATCCTAAATTTTCCTTTTTAACGCAATCCACAACACTAATATGACAAATTATATGTAGTTCTATGGGTTCAACCTTATCTCCTATTTTAAATTTAGTGATATAAAAGAACAATGATTGATCTAATAGTACATAATTAATAACTGTAGCAGAATTATCTTGCATACATGCATAACACTGAACATCCTTATTGTCACCACATCCTTAAAAATATATATTTTCATATCAGACGATTGACAGAATCGACGTAAATTCTCTCCGTAATAATTTGGCTCCGTACAATCCATATTTACCATATCTCTAATATCTACATCTTCTGTCTAATCATTCTCATAAAAAAATAACTCAACCATCGTTATGCAGGCATAAAATCACCACATATTATAACTTTATGATTTGGATAAGTATTTCTATACTTTAAATAACATTAAATAACAAAAGTAGCAATAATAATAATAATAATAATAATAATAATAATAATAATAATAATAATGATGATGATGATGATGATGATGATGATGATGATGATGATAATAATTATTATTATTATTATTGCATAGTTACATGAAGTTGGGACATTTTAAAGTCATCACAAAAAAACTGACGTCTTTTAACTAAATTTGTAACGTCATTATATTGTTTAATGTCTGCATTACAATATTGGATCTTGAATACAATTGAAGATATTATTTAATTAAATAAAATATATTATATTCAGAAAAAACTTTTTTTTTCATTATACCCAAAATCTGAACAATATTTTTTTCCCCGAATGGACGTTTTCCTGCGTTACCACTGCTCTTTGTAAAATCAAGTTAGAAAAAAAGAAAAAACCGATACAATAGCTACGACATATTAAAAACATGAGCTATGTGCGTTGCATCTCTTAATAATGACATCCATATTTCTATTCCAGATTTAGATGCTTCACGAAAGTGTGGTGAAACCTGCATTCAAGGACAACTCGATATAGATGATAGCTGTCTTTAAATAAAATCCTTTGCTAATGCCATGTGAAAATTCATGCAGGACACCTTTCTAACGTTGACAGAGGTCAATACATTATATTCATTTTTTACTGCTTATTTAAGGATATTTTGCCATGTTTCAAAAAACAACAATCTGTTAACATACTCAATTAAGATATATACTATGCAGCTTTTCTTTTTCTGCTTTAACTATTTAAATTGGACCTAATTGCATATGTTTACTATATGCATCCTAATACCAGTAAATCTAGAGAGGCACTTCATCAATCAAGGATTTGTTGGGAAAATAAACTTCACAAGTGCACGTATAAATTTAGAACACATGTGAGAAACTACTCTCTATGATAGATACATGCCTATAAAGGATAAATTACCATGGGAAAAATCAAGCTCTTCGCACGGCCCATATATTTACCGTGCAAATAGTTTTTGTTTTCGATACAGAACTGTTGGCTTTACAAACTAGGTTAAATTTAATAAAATTACATACATGTCAAACATAAATATTTTCACACACGCAATCACATCACTTACACGTATCTCTAATATCTCTTGAGTAAAACATGGTAAAATACCTGCATACACTCTTGTATTAAAATAATTAGGGACTGATCAATTCATCAATAAAAAATTGTGAATTAGGATTAATTTTGAAAGGATATTCAAATCTGGCTATGTTTTAGTACAAAAAAGAAAATATGCCTTGATGAATCCATCCTTTGAACTTGTGGCGAACATTTTGCCGTTGTGTGAGAAACAAACACGCAAGACTTCATCAGTGTGACTTCGCAGCACTTCACTCTCAACAGCCGGTGTGTGAAAGTGCAGTCTCTTGTATTCCTGCACCCATGACTCTTTACCTGCAGCTATGGCTTTAGACCGTGGTATTTTCCAGTGCCTGTAAAATAAGTTCTTCCACAAAATCTCATCGAATGCCACTCTGTACCAGGTCTTGCACACCTGGGACACTTTAAACACGGTTGGAACCGGTAGATAATAGAAAATGTTAAGGAGGATGTCGTCAGATAAAATCTGCCAGGTAAACAGACTTGGTTCCTCTTTTTCAGGATCCATTACCACTGAAAAATAGCAATAGTTGCACATATAGTATTTTTAAAAAAATATGCATGTTGAAATTTGCGAAGAGGTGACAGTGAGCACGAAATCATAAATTACGTGCAATTTATAACATCATAATTCATTTATTTTATCTTTCTATATTCCTATCATTTCTCAGTGTAATTGAAGATCAGCATAATTTTCCAAAATTACTATTTACGTGTGAATAATAAAGTATTCGTTTCTTTGGTTTATTCCTCTCTGGTCATTTATTTAAAAGTAATAAAATTTACAATTCTGATATCCAATGCAATGAAGAAGAGTTTAGTTTGAGTAGAATAGTGATCAAAATTGCAAATTAAAACTCTGCTTAAATATACGTGTCCTAATTGCAAATTAAACTCTACTTAAATCTACCTGTCCTAATTGCAAATTAAACTCTACTTAAATCTATCGGTCCAATTTAGAATTCTTCAAACTTCGCTATTGATTTCCTCCTTATAAAACCTATACTATTGTTTGCTTGTTTAAATAATCTGGATAAAATGAATTAAATGGAGGATTTTTTCAAATAAATTCTGTCTTGTTCAGTAGGGTATACTTTAGCATTTTATTCGACTTTAATAATGGTTATGTTGTCTTTAATTGTTTCATTGAATATCATTATGTTTGTCATTTGAATAAGGGGAAAAATAAATACAATATTGTTTTCAAGAAATTGTGTCCGTTAAGAGTCAGTTTAATTTTTTTATGTTCTATTATTTTCCTTTTCGGCATGACCTTGTGGAAAAATGTTGCTATGGGCTAGTATTCCTGCAATTTTGATGATGTTCTAAATGTTTCAAGGCGGGTGTGAAAAATTTATAAGCGAAATTCTAACAGTATTACAATTATTTCATCATAACTGTGTAAGAACGCACTGGAGGTCAGCCTGCAATATTATTACAAAGTGTCAGATTCTTACAGGCCTGTTTCTCGAATGAACTTTTGCTTTCTGTCCTGCGTCTACACACACACACACACACACACACACACACACACACACACACACACACACCTCATTATATTCTTTTTAAATAAAATATATTGCTTACATAATTAATTCTAGGATAGATAGATAGACAGATAGACAGGCAGCTATCAGAAATTAACTGGGAAGAAAGCAAGCATAAAAAATAAATAAATAAATAGGAAAGAAAGGAAGATGCAATATATTCAATAAAGGAATAGATGAATAACAAACCAATAAGACAATAAATCCATTAACCCTCATGAATGAATACATGAATCAATGAATCAAAATCATCCTAACAACCTTTTATGAGCAATAGCAATAAGTGTTAATAAGTGAGACCTTATACAAAATAGGTTAAACAAACAAAGGGAGAGAAAACAACCATTTCACTAAACGATGGATCTTTTTCGGACAATTACAGAATTGAAATGTTTGAAGCAGTGTACACGATAACACTTATCTAATTATCTTGCAATCTCGATGCCCTTCAAATAAATATTTCAGTCAAGTTTAACCAATAATATACCAGCAAGATGGCTTGAGTGTACTGTGAGACTTCTGGACTTGTTCTCTGTTTGAGACGTATTTGCTCGCGAACAAATTTGCTGAAACGGGGAACCAAAAGATCAATAGAATATATATGTCATCTGAAGAAGCAATATGTGGATGAGTTCCATTGTTCAAGACAGTTTGCCTAGAAAAGATACATTCTGAATAGCAGTATGGACAGCAAATATATTAAGCTGATTCAGTAGAAAAAGCAAAGAAAATGCTATAAATAATTGACATCTTTTACTATTTTGTATTCAGTCAGTTGTTTATAAAAAGGCCATGTTATCGAAATCTTCATATAAGAAATTAATTGGAATTGAAAGAGTTACAGCTTCCTGTTTGCTTTCGAAAATGGAACTGCAAGCCCATAAAACGTTCATGCTAAGCCCCATCTTACACATCATCAGTGTCACGTTTTTGCTGTATAGAATTATAAGACGTAGTTATGAAGGAGTTTATACTTTCGCTTTTAAACCTACGACAGAGCCTTGATTTGGCACGCCACCATTTCAGTACACTTTTACAAATGTGTTAAAATCATGCTCACCAATTATATCCCTTAATAATCTTCCTCACTTGGTGCAGCCATTTACAAAAAAATTCCAATAATTTTGAGAGACGAATCTGCTACTTTAGATTACAGGTTTACCTGTTAACCGTCGCTGCTTACGGTGTCCAGGTAGATTTTGCTACTATTGCATTTTATTCCTAAACAGCCCGGAAGTTTCGTTCATTCTTTCACAAGCACTAATACTCATTTCTTAAGGTCATTTTGGTCGAGCGTCAAAAGGGTCGAAACAAGTGTCCTGCTGCACACTGTATAAAGATCTATTTATTTTCCATGAAACTGACTATGTCTGAGTATATGCTCTAACCGGATGTGTGTTTATACAGCTAAATGGCTCAAATTTGAAAATTGAAACTGTTTTCAGGATAAGCCTTGGAATAAGTAATACTGAAACTACGCTGCACCCCTTCTTTTTTATTCACAGATTTAAAAAGGATGTCTTGGCCAACACACACTGTACATTTTTACATAATAGGATACGAAACACGTTACCTCCAAGGACGTTCATCTCATTACGTAATTAAAGTATTTCATATAATACTAATTGTGTATGGGTAAGAAAACTTGTTGGGGTGACAGTTTGTTGCTTTTTGAGCGAAAATCAACTGTAATCCAACCTTTAAGTGTCAGTTAGGATCATGTACTAAAATCACCCAATACAATGAACCAATACGATCATAAGATTTCAGTGCTGGGAAATACAATAATTGGGCTCAACATCAGTTTGCTGAAAATGTGGAAAACCGACAGACTACTGTTTTTGTTGCGACGAAAGCGAAATATTCTTTATGTAAAAAAATAACAACAACAGCAACAGAAAACAGGCATTATATCAAACAAGTCGAAACCAAAATGTTTAAAAGGCATGTTTTGTAAAATGTTTGACTATAACTTATATTTTTGGACAAGTAATCAAAATAATTGAAGATTATAGGTCAGAAATGTCAAATGATCAAGCCTTCAATTATCATTTTGCTTAATTGATTATAAAAGTTTGAAGTTTTCTTCTCCGTTCATTTTTCTTTTCACTCCTTCAGTTCAATGTTTTAACTGCTTTTCACTTCAAGATGATGTTTATTTTGAGGAATGATAGACCATTTAACAAACATACTTTTTAGTGTCGTCCATAATCAGTATCAGCAAGCCAGAGCTTTTATAAGCTAACCAGATGACAGTTATAATTCACGCAGTAACTGTTTGTAAACGAAACAATGACCATGTTATAGGTTAGAAAAAGCCCATGATTTAAAAATAAAAAACGAAATAAGGAAGTATATCAGGTATATCCCCTTAATTCTTCACCTTTTATAAACTACGAAATCTCCAAGAAATGTAAATTAAGTAATGACCTCCTATTAAAATTGCTTTTCGAATTTTAACACAAACCCTATGGACATGGCAGATAACAAACACACAAAAAAGGTTTAATATGTTGGTAGAAAATATTCCTGAAAAAGTTAAATGCATAAACAAAAGTTTCCAGTTGAAAATAGCATCTCGTTCTGTTTTAGGACAAACCAAGCGCGAACATCACTGCATACATAAAATCTGCTAGTAAACCGTTAGGCCTTCAGACATAAGCAATTTTACTAAGTATGCATTATTGACGTTCCTAGGATGATGTTATCTTTCAAATTGTAATCATTATGATAATTATACCTTTTTTTCCTTTACGTAAGAAAATACATATTCACTGCATAGATATATAGATTAAAATAGATTCCATGTTCTAGCAACCAGGGAAGCTTTGCTTGTTCAGCTTCTTTAAATCGCAGATATATATATATATATATATATATATATATATATATATATATATAGAGAGAGAGAGAGAGAGAGAGAGAGAGAGAGAGAGATAGATAGATAGATAGATAGATAGATAGATAGAGAGATTTAACCACAAGACTTAAAAATAAGATTATGTTTAGTAAACACATATTAAGCATAATTGGCACAATTACTTTACCTATAATATTGGTACTGTGACAAATATTTTGCACATACACTCATTACACTTTGTTATTGGCTTAAACTAGGTTTTAATTAAGCCTGTATCAGATCCACTGATTTGTTGTTAGTACTTACTTGTCTGTCCATCTCGTACATATACTAGAATGAATACTCTGAAGGAGCTTTGTTCTTGTATTTTTAATCCATTTATAATACAATGAAATTATTTAACAGACTGAAAGCAAAAGATGATAAATATGCGATTAAAAAACGGTTTGGTTCTACTATTTATTAATTAAAACAATCTTCTTAAGGTATGAGACATGCACAAATACATACATACATACATCCAGACAGTTAATCAGTAAGACATTCAGTCAAACCTGCCATAAAACGCACCTCCTTTAAACAATGACCATTCCTAGACAGCTATATTCTCATGGTCCGTGTGACCGAACTTATATTCATCAGGCAAATACCTTACAAGATAATTTTTTTTTCTACTTTCAGAAATAACGGCTAAGCAGAGTTTTGTTTTTACTGTCACACACCCCTACCCGCCTACCTACCTAACTACGTACAGACATTGATTGATTGATTATTAATTTCTTTAATTATTCGTCTATTGCCACTAATTGTTTCTTCCTGGTGTTAAATTTATAAATCTTTAAAGATAAGTTTTGGATTTGACATGAAAATAAAAGATAAAATATTTTTAAATCTATTTATAATAGTTACATCAAACTTTCAACTTTTGCTGCTTTCCTCCTTTCACAATTCCCTCAAATGAAAGCTTTTGCTTGGGTAAAACGGTGATTCTTATAGTTAGTACAGAGTGAAATTCGGTTTCTTTTACTAAACACCTTGAAAGAATCCATTACCTGGCCTGTAGATTAAAATGTTTTGATTATGAAAATGTACTCAGACTCTACAGTTTAACTATAAATAACATACCCAATATTTTTGGGGTCAACTTTTGAAGGAATCGATGGACTATCAACATTAAGCTAGTAATTTCTTGTTTTGAGCTCAAGATTGAGTCTGAGCTCATAAGTTACTTTTTAAACTTCCAGACCTGATTTATAGCTGTTCCTGCTGTTCTTCTTATAAATGCCCTCCCATTTTTACCCACAAGAAAGCTTATGTAGATGGGACAAAGTCAGCACCACTGAAGCATTTTCCCGGTACCTAAGAAATGAGATAATGAGTGGAATTGTCAAATGGATCTGTGAAAAGGGAGGAAAGTTTTAGACAGATGCGGGCTGCATACAATTTTGGTTGCGTAAAAAGGTTTCTCTTTAAATATACTGCTAATGAAACATGTATAAAAAGGAGCACCAATGGTTTCTAAAAGTTTGTTTGAATTCTGTATTCTAACAGACGCTTCGCCTTTTGGAAAATTGCTACCGCTAGAGGCGTTGTTTTAAAAAAGAAATACGGTATTTGAGCTGTATTAACAATTCGACAGATTATTCATCTGGCTATTTATCTGTACTATGTTTTACCTTAAAGACTTTAATTGAAAACATTTGACGATGGATTCTGATTTTTAAATTGGAGGAGAAAATATAATTCGTAGTTACAATTGCTAAGAAGGCTTCAGACAATTATTATAGACGCGAAACATATTTGAATTTCTATGCGGGTAAAATCTATCATTTATATTAAGTCAGTTAGTCCTAGTTAAGTTTATATATTTTATATTCTTTTTGTCGTAGAAAAGTGATTTTGAAATGCAGTTGTGTACTGTTTATTCCGTTTATTCTTCCATTTCTAAGAAATAGACTAGTATAGTAATGACAAGGAATATAAGGACTGTTTTGAGCAGCAAAGGCTTGGACTTATTTACTAGCATCTTACCTTGAAGTATGATATTACCAAGAAAACACGCGAATTTCAGGAGGAATAATGTGAACCTTGGCAAACATTCATTACCAAACAAGTTTGTGGCCTTCAATTTCTATTGAATGGCATGCATGCAATTTATACATTCACTTACAGGATTCTGACACGTATTTATCTATTTCAAGCTGAGTGTTAAATCTGGTTTCCTTGCCAGATTCGTGAAAGAAATATTATTATTTGTACATGCATAATATGATCTAAATAACCACTCAACTGAATAACGGGAAACTTCAAAAGAAATAGTTTTGTACACTTTGAGTTTGATCTTATATCAAGCACTATACCAATCTCTTAATTGTCCCAGGTGCAGCAGGATCAAGTGACCTGATTTAAAATAGATATACATATGCCTTAAACTCGATCTATATTCTTTCATACGTTGTAAAAATAGCCTCAACCAGTATTTCTCATCCCTTATGATTACAACGTGATGGACTCAACTGGCAATAACACAAACAGTGATTAAAAACAACTTATTGAATGATAAAAGATCAAGTTTACATGAGGTACCTCGTATGTCATAGACTTTTGAGATATTTCGCCTTACGATTTTCATTAGTGACTCTAAAATAATAGCATAAAACATCGACAAACATGTCATCACAACTGGAAAACTATCAGTGTTCATGTTTAGTTTGCTGCAATCCAAAACAAGCAAACAAACAAACACAACGCTTGTTTCGCATGAAGAGCTTCATAGATGGATGGTACTTCAGATTTATGAACTACATACCATGTTTTCTACAATAGACTTACAGAAAAAAATGCATTTAAATTGTAATTAATAGTCTACACCAATGACCAGAAAATACACAAGGAAACGCACTCTCAAAGGAGTTCTCATCATAGCATGGAGTGATGGATTTGTTTCAAACCTTTTCATATCGATTGCTGAATGCACAAAGGTCACCAGAAATAATGCTAAGATCCTATTGGAAAGTTAGGAAATGGGTTTAGCAACTTAAATATATAGCTTTTGTACATTCTCCATGACTGAAAAATACTGATTAGATGTTCTGTAGGACTTTATCCCATGTGTATGGTGCCAAGTACTGACTAAATGTTCTGTAGGACTTTATTCCATGTGTATAGTGCCAAGTACTGACTAGATGTTCTGTAGGACTTTATTCCATATGAATAGTGCCAAGTACTGACTAAATGTTCTGTAGGACTTTATTCCATGTGTATAGTGCCAAGTACTGACTAGATGTTCTGTAGGACTTTATTCCATGTGTATAGTGCCAAGTACTGACTAGATGTTCTGTAGGACTTTATTCCATGTGTATAGTGCCAAGTACTGACTATATGTTCTGTAGGACTTTATTCCATGTGTATAGTGCCAAGTACTGACTAGATGTTCTGTAGGACTTTATTCCATGTGTATAGTGCCAAGTACTGACTAAATGTTCTGTAGGACTTTATTCCATGTGTATAGTGCCAAGTACTAAATAGATGTTCTGTACGACTTTATTCTATGTGTATAGTGCCAAGTACTGACTAGATGTTCTGTAGGACTTTATTCCATATGTATAGTGCCAAGTACTGACTAGATGTTCTGTAGGACTTTATTCCATGTGTATAGTGCCAAGTACTGACTAGATGTTCTGTAGGACTTTATCACATGTGTATAGTGCCAAGTACTGACTAGATGTTCTGTAGGACTTTATTCCATGTGTATAGTGCCAGGTACTGACTAGATGTTCTGTAGGACTTTATTCCATGTGTATAGTGCCAAGTACTGACTAGATGTTCTGTAGGACTTTATCACATGTGTATAGTGCCAAGTACTGACTAGATGTTCTGTAGGACTTTATTCCATGTGTATAGTGCCAGGTACTGACTAGATGTTCTGTAGGACTTTATTCCATGTGTATAGTGCCAAGTACTGACTAGATGTTCTGTAGAAGACAAGAGTACATGGCATATGTGTAGTCACTATTTAAATTGTTAATCAACATTGATCAGCAAAGGCTTTTGATATATAAGAGTCTTGCATAGAAAAATGTGCATCCTCGGGACACCTGACATCAAGGCCTCGCTCGTGTGTTCAGGATGGTGGGACACACTCTACAGCGAGATCTGTGTATAGTTTTGAAATTATCAGCGAGTTATGAATGAATGATAAATATTTTTACAATTTACATCTTTGCCTCGCTTGTGTAGAAAATATGACTATATAATTTAATTAAAACATAACAACGAATGCAAATTTTAGTTTGTAAGTGAACTGTGAGGAAAAACCCAACGATGCTGCCAACGTCGACGTCGTTTAGGAAAAAGCCAACGATACTGTCGACGTCGACGCCAACGAAAAAGACACATAAGTCAATGAAATAATATCTAGGATGGAAGCGATTGCGGTTTCCGATCCTGATAAAATAAAAATAATTATACAAAAACTTCATTACCTGATAAAGTAAAAATAATTTTATTAAAAAAAACTTCATTACCTGATAAGCAATTGGATAAATGAGTATTATAATAAGTATGCCTACCGTGAATCAGTTCAAGCAATTCGCGAGAGACCGTAGAATAAGGATACAAAGAGATCCAAGAAAAGCAGATATGCTTGCACTATTAGAACTCGCAGGTGAGCCACAGCCTGTTGTGAGGCAACTTCTCCCGGAGGAACCACAGCCGGTTACGAGGCAGACTGTGAATCAGCTCAGGCAATTAGCGCGAGACCGTGGAATAAGAATACCGAGAGGTGCAAGAAAAGCAAATTAACTTGCGTTATTAGTTTTTACCCCAGTTTTTCCGCTTCCGACCGTTATCCGCCTGCCAGCTCTCCTGGGGCATACAGGTACTGGATTAGATTGTTTCCGAGTAAGTTCAGCGCGGGTGATTGCGGCGGCATAGCACATCGGGTAACCGCGATGGTTTTCCGCCGAATTGCGTCAGCGATTTTCAACCCAATCGCGCGTGTAATTTCATTGCTTAACGCAGCTATGACAGGTGAAGTCGAGACTCCACGTTCGTGACCTATCATTAATCAACAATTCCTGCGCGTACTGGTGCCCGAATAATTGCTCTGCAAAAGTGCGGTTGACTCGTTCCACGATGGCTTGATCGCGATGTTTGTTGACATGCCGACGACGAATCCTCACATGATGGTTTGCCAATAACGCATCAACGGCCCCGATAAATTCTATGCCTGGATCCACCTGCAGCAGCAGCGGTCATATTAACGGTCCACGTGTGCAAATACGTTTGAACGCGTCTGCGACACTTGCTGAATCTTTAGACGTCAACGGATCGGTTCCTCTGTATCTGCTGGCGACATCTACGACGGTTAGCGAGTATTTATGTGTACGCACTCATAAGTGACCATGTTCGAGAAACAATATATCCGCCTGGTGAACTTTGTTGGGGGCTCTCACATCAAACCATCCACGGGAAATGTGTCTTGGCGCGGATAGGTAAATCTGCCACAACGCTTGTTTGGCCAGTCACGTTCGAGCGACCCCGTGGGTCACTTTTGCTGCGTTCCGTAACTTTCCCACAGCGGCTTCGCCCTTCCAATAACCGCGGGAACCATACCATATCGTTGACTTGGTCCGCTCGTCAGCAGTTCATTTCGTCGTCATGTTTGCTATATCGAGGCTTGACCTCCAAGTACAACACTGGCCTTCATGCCTCCTTTGATGATCCATCTGGCGACTCATCCTCCGAGTGTAGGACTAATTGCATTCAAGTCATCGATGAGATCCACGTCAGCGCGCTGAAGCTAACGGATATCGTTTGATGCTTTATACGCGAGATCATGAGGGAAACATGCAGCATCGACGCGGTTTACAGGTTCTTCTCCGGGCTTCTGTCGGTCATTGGAATCCAGTCGTAGATTCGGCAGTGTTCCAAGCCCGTAATAATTGTATCTGAGTCCCGGAGGGATCCAGATATGTTTTTAACCAGGATATTTACTCCACGGTATCGCGTTGTGTTTTTTTTTCAACCCAGTGGAGCCGAAAGTGAGACGGCTTTGCCGTCCACATGCTGACTTGCCCGCCACAAACGTAAACTACTTTGCTCCACACCGGACGTAAGTTCCAGAGATTCCGGCTCGACCATTACGTGTTTGAACCCGAGCTGGATTTGCAGTATGTGTTCGTGCGCTGCATCGCACACAATATGAAGGCATGATGATTCGTATATAACAAAATTAACATTTAAATTCATCGTCATGAAAGAGTAAAATCAAAGATTTGAAAAGCTCTGCTTTGGAAAAAAAAATCGAAAATTTCACCGTCATTGACTTATCCGAGCGGGCGAAGACTCAACCGCCCAAGCACAGCAATGAAACCAGTTCCGTAGTTCCGAATTCGGTTTGCGCACTGATCATAGGCCCGGCTGGATCCGGGAAAACTCATTGCTGCTGAATCTGATCATGCGATGGTTAATGTGAGATTAGTTGTACGTGATTGCGCCATCCGCGCACGATCAGCTGTGTTATAACGTACTCAGGGTCATAGGCCAGAAGAGCCTATGGGGTGGTATGTTGTCAGTCGTCAGTCCGTCATCTGCCGTCCGTCTGTCCGTTGGCACAATATGTTATCGCTGCTTCTCCTAAACTATAGGAAGACTGCCATGTTACTTTGCAGATATATTCATTTCATGGTCTAGTTGGTCCTAAAGGAAAATGGTGCCGCTCGGACATCCAATATGGTCAACACAGTGGCCATCTTGAAAATGTTTTGATCGCTACTCTTTCTGAATGGATGGCCATATAAACATGGGTTTTTCATTAACAAATTTCTTACGTCTAATTGGTCCTAATTGAAATGGTGCCGATCTAATTTCCAATATGGCCACCAAAGCGGCCATCTTGAAAATGTTGTTATCGCTACTTCTCCTGAACGGAAAGTTATACTGACATGGGGTTTTCACCAGAAGACTTCTTATGATGTCTAGTGGCCATCTTGAAAATCTTGTTATTGCAAATCCTCTTGAATGAGAAGTAATATTGTCACGGGGGTTTTACCAGAAGGCTTGTTATGATGTATAGCTGGTTCTAAATGAAAATTGTGTCCATTTGATGTCCAATATGGCACAACTGCGGCCATCTTGAAAATATTGTTATCACTACTTTTTCTGAATGGATGGTCGTATTAATCTTGGTTTTATACTAAACAACTTTGTATGATGTCTAGTTGGTCCTAATGGTACCATCCAGACATTCAATATGCCTGCCACAGTGGCCATCTTGAAAATCTTGTCACTATTTCCTCTGAATGAATAGTCATATAAACATAGGACTTTCACTGAAATACTTCTTATGATGTCTACCTGGTCGTAAATGAACATGGTGCCGATACGACTACTAATATGACTGACACAATGGCCATCTTGAACATTTGTTATCACTATTTCTCCTAGATGGATGGTCATATCGACATTGTGCTTGCACCAAGAGACTTCTTATGATGTCTACTTGGTAATAAATAGCAATAGTGCCAATCTGATATCGAATATGACCACTATGGCATCCATCTTTGAAATATTTATATCGTAGCTTATTCAAAAGCAAAGTCATATCAACATCGAATTTCCACCAGAAGATTTCTTATGATGCCTTGCTGGTTCTAAATGAAAATGGTGCCAAGCTGACATCCAATATGTCCACCACAGCCGCTAATTTGACAGTCGTGTTATCGCTGAAGAATATCAAAGATGGTTTTAACACTCTGCAGTTAAAAGAAAGAAATGGTCCTATCTTGAATTCCTGGAAATTCTTTTCAGCCAGTAGAACTGCAAACTATAATGACAATACTTACATAAACTGTGATCAAAATATGCTCAATGATGTGAGTAAGTAAAGTTTTGGTTATGCTATTTACTAACTTAAACATTTCAGTATAGGTATGAGACATATAACATACAGTAACAATCGGACTGATACATGCATGAATTTATACATACACGTATACATACACAGTCCAAGGTCTACATTCTCAAGCATGTATTTTGCAACCACCTGCCATAAAGGGACAGTTTTTAAATTTACCATGATGACTGTTTAAAATGAGTTTTGTATTTACATGCTTACCTACATACCTTACTACCTAACTACCCTACTACAAATATTCATTATTTCATTACTTGATTGATTGATGGTCTTGAATTCATAAAGCGTTAAAGACTGGGAGTTTACATGACACTTCCAAAATTAAATATGTACTGATGGTACTGAAATATGTACTTATGGTACTCGGATACATTTTCAATGTTACCTGTTTTCATCCGTTTAAATATAGCCACAAATTTGAAAACTTTTGGTAGGGTGAAACTGATTGCATATGCTTAGGTATTAAGTAAAATACGTTGTCTTTTATTGAAAACGTTTTATGAATTCCAGGCCTGATCTGTAGGTTATTAAACATTTTGATCATATTTTTGTAATCAGACACACATGTTTAACAATAAATAACTGCGCAAATAATTGCTGTATAAAATTAATATTCCTCATCCTTCTTTTCCAAAGTTTGAATAAAGCAATGGAGACTAACACTAAGCTTGACAGTATAATTTTCAACCAGAGATTGAGTTCGTGCTACAAAAAGCATGTCTTCTATTTGCTGCCGCGTTTCGTACTAAAAGTAACATTTTAAATTATATTAAAAAATTCCCATTCCTTCCTGCAACCCCAAAACTTCCAGTCTATGCTGATAGGACAAAGTTAATCCTAGAGGCACATTTTTCCGGTGCCGAAAACGGAGACACCGAGTGGAATCCCAATATATTTGTGGAAAGGGAAGAAAAATACAGACATAAACCTTTTGTTTTGTTGACAGGATTATCATAAAATGAATTAATAATCCACATGTTCGAAGAACAGAGCACCAAGAATTTTTAATAGTCTGTTTCAATTTAGTATTCGAATGGACGCATCTCTTTTAGAAGATGTATTAACTGTTTTCCATAGAATTGCTTTGGCTCTTAATCTGTACCAGTTTCCTTTCTTAAAGCTGGCGCTTTGGACATTGGGATTTGAAATTCCTTTTATGCTGTGGAAAACAAAAGGTTGATATTAAGACAAATATACTGCAAATCGTTCTACATGGTTTAGGAAGTGGTAAAGAAACAATTATGCATACTGCATTGTTTGTAATTTTATATCACCCCAATAGTTGTTACCCAATTCGTCTATCAAAACAAACGAGCATTTGTTTTCCCAGCAATGTTTTCTGCAAAGAGTTTTTATTTTCTGATAGCGTGCAGCTTATAGATGATAAAGAAAGTTATGATTAATATTTCTTTATACCTTTAATTGTGTATACCTCTGAAACAAATATCTGAAAAATTACAAACGTTACTGCGGTTAAAGTTGCAGAGAAGACTGTGTTCAGTTTCTATTAGCATTAACACTAAATAAAAAAAAAGATAAAAAAAAATTACTTATGGATATTTATGCACAATTTATTAAGATTAGTTTAGTTGACAAATTTTTTCTGCCTTTTCATAATATAAAAGCAATGCAAAATACCTTGAAACAGCAACAGCATGCACACAATAGCATGTACACAATAGAATGTACACAATTGCATGTACACAATAGCATGTACACAATAGAATGTACACAATAGCATGTACACAATAGCATGTACACAACAGCAGGTACACAATAGCATGTACACAATAGCATGTACACTATGGCTTAGCATCAAGTATTTACCATTTAGTGCCTATAAAACTGATACAAAAATAAAAAAACGATTCGAAAATTATAACCATGTGATACGTAATTTGTCACTATATCAAACGATACAAGATAATATAAGCGAAACTGTATGAAAAGGTTATGTTGGATGGTTTTATGTAAATACAAATCAAGGACATATGCAATGGTTATATTAACTTGACAGTTGTAAACGGCTTAACTGTGCTTGGCGTATACAAGTATGTATCGGACTTTTTCAAACGAAAGCAAAAGCCACAATAATAAAAGTTAAAAGGTATTCTAGGTTGTGGAAGAAAAATGATGCAAACTTTTCTGATAGGTAAAAACAGAATTTTCCCTGCATGAGGACATTTGTTTAGAGAAATAAATAATTTAATAATATACCACCAATTTTTCCATATAATCCAATTTTTCTTACAAAAGGAGCATCTCTACTTTTTCTCACAAGGTATCTTTTTTTTTGTTCCGCGTCAAGGTACGGAGTATAATAATTTCGGAAGGTATTTCAGCCTTTTTTATTTGAATATACCGGAAATCTATATGAGAAAGTTCACTTGATTGGCCGGAGTGGACAATCCAGTGCAATACTAAATTATTGTGTCACGTCGGCGTAGGCGGGGCATGCGGGCATTTTGTTACAACTGTTTCAGCTGGCCAATAAGCCATAAATCTTAGATCGGTGCAGAATAAAATTCTTACGAGTGTGTATTTGCACACAACACTATGGCTTCTGTACTGGCATGTTTATTTACTTGTTCATGTGATCAAAATTTACGTTGAATTCAGAAAGTTCAGAATCTGTCTTATAGAGCACAATTCTTCGTGGAATTAAATTCACATGATCTGCATCTACCGAATTGTGGGAATAACATTAATCGCGAAACATTAGTCATGCAAGTATCACTTCAAATAGGATGTATAGATACATGTAAGGGAGAGAACTTGTGATAGTACTAACGTGTCCAGCCTGAGCATGCAACTGTGTCTGAAAAATGCACCTGTGATCAGTAGAGCATGAAGAGTAGGACTCACTGTCTCTTCCTCTTGACAACAATAAGCAGTCGTACTAAAGCAAAGTCCCCAAACCGCTCAATAATATATTCCTGCCTGAAATATAGTGCCTAACCAAACTCTTCTCCCCCAGCCACTTATTTTTTGAAATTCCTCTCTTTTTTAACCAAACAATAAATTATACATAGCGGAGCCTTCGAGCTTTTTGAAAATACTTGTCTCTCTTAATTTGTACTGAATTTATAAGGAGAAATGACAATATCAACATTGAGAATGTATTAATTCGATTCAATTTAGATTTACTGTCTCGGATAATAACTATGTAACTACCTAAGATTTTCTTTTCCATCACTCAGACGATTTCAGCAGTATGAACTAGATCATTCAGACGATATCAGCTAAATGAACTAGATCACTCAGACGATATCAGCTAAATGAACTAGATCACTCAGACGATATCAGCAATATGAACTAGATCATTCAGACGATATCAGCAATATGAACTAGATCATTCAGACGATATCAGCAGTATGAACTAGATCACTCAGACGATATCAGCAGTATGAAGTAGAACACTCAGACGATATCAGCAATATGAACTAGATCACTCAGACGATATCAGCAGTATGTACTAGATCATTCAGACGATATCAGCAGTATGAACTAGATCACTCAGACGATATCAGCAGTATGAAGTAGAACACTCAGACGATATCAGCAATATGAACTAGATCACTCAGACGATATCAGCAGTATGTACTAGATCATTCAGACGATATCAGCAATATGAACTAGATCACTCAGACGATATCAGCAGTATGAACTAGATCACTCAGACGATATCAGCAGTATGAACTAGATCACTCAGACGATTTCAGCAGTATGAACTAGAACACTCAGACGATATCAACAATATGAACTAGATCACTCAGACTATATCAGCAGTATGTACTAGATCACTCAGATGATATCAGCAATATGAACTAGATCATCAGACGATATCAGCAATATGAACTAGATCACTCAGACGATACCAGCTAAATGAACTAGATCAGTCAGGCGATATCAGCAATATGAACTATGATATAACAACCTCATTGATCACTTTGTCGCCGTTGTTGAGGAATAACTGACGGAATCAATAATCATTACAGTAATAATTCATATCACGAAAACAAATTATACAATAACTCATGAAACGATAATGATCACATTGCCCTGATACAATCGATGTGCTGAAAATTTACATTTGGCGTGCCAGATAAAACTTTCCTAAGACTGTCAATCTCGTTTGCTAAGAGGGAGTAAATCTTAAATGTATCTGAAAAATCTAGATTCATGGGGAAAAAGTTATCTATCTGTATTTATTACCTGTTTGGGAAATTAGTAAGAGAATTCAAGTCCAAGAAACAGGAGCAAAATCGCATGATGTGTATGTGTCTGTGTGTGGGTGGGTGTGCCTTTATACCAATACAAATCTGGACATTTGTGAGGAAAGGGATGCTGGAAATAATGTTGGAATACATTTCATGTTATTTTTTATGTATAACAGATAGTATATACTAGGTGTGTATGCTAGTCCCAGTATCACATATAATATATACTAAGTGTGCATGTTAGTTTCAGTATCACAGATAGTATATACACAGTGTGTATGTTAGTCCCAGTATCATATATAGTATATACTAAAAGTGTATGCTAGTCCCAGATTCACATATAACATATATGCACAGTGTGTATGTTAGTTCCAGTATCACCGATAATATATACTAGGTGTGTATGTTAGTCCCAGTATTACAGATAGTATATACTAGGTGTGTATGTTAGCCCCAGTATCACATATAGTATATACTAGGTGTGTATGTTAGTCCCAGTATACAGATAGTATATACTAAGTGTGTATGTTAGTCCTAGTATCACATATAGTATATACTAAGTGTGTATGTTAGTCTTAGTATCACATATAGTATATAATAAGTGTGTATGTTAGTCCTAGTATCAAAGATAGTATATACTAAGCGTGTATATTAGTCCTAGTATCACATATAGTATATACTAAGTGTGTATGTTAGTCCTAGTATCACAGATAGTATATACTAAGTGTGTATGTTAGTCGCAATATTACAGATAGTATACACTAGGTGTGTATGTTAGTCCTAGTATCACAGATAGTATATACTAGTTGTGTATTTTAGTCTCAGTATCACATATAATATATACTAAGTGTGTATGTTACTCCCAGTATTACTTATAGTATATACTAAGTGTGTATGTTAGTCCTTGTGTCACAGATAGTATATACTAGGTGTGTATGTCAGTCCTAGTATCACAGATAGTATATACTAAGTGTGTATGTTAGTTCCAGTATTACAGATAGTATATACTAGGTCTGTATGTTAGTCCTAGTATTACAGATAGTATATACTAAGTGTATATGTTAGTTCCAGTGTCACATATAGTATATACGAAGTATTTATGTTAGTCCTAGCATCATATATAGTATATACTAGGTGTGTATGTTAGTCCTAGTATCACATATAGTATATACTAAGTGTGTATGTTAGTCTCAGTATTACATATAATATATACTAAGTGTGTATGTTAGTCCCAGTATCACTGATAGTATATACTAAGTGTGTATATTAGTCCTAGTGTCACAGATAGTATATACTAGGTGTGTATGTTAGTCCCATATTGTATTGAGATGATAATGATGACCATATATTCATTTCAATTGAACGCTAGATATTTTCTAAAACGGACACTGAAGACATGGAACTAAACACTACAGTACGGTATACTATCAAGTCTTTTATTGTATTCCAAAAATATATAACTTCATGGTCTGGAATATTCTTGACGGGTCCTACAGTGTTTGTCTGTGATATTTAAAATATTTATAGAAGTTTAAGCCCCGCAAAATGACGTGTTATAGAAAAACAATTACAGCATACAAATTCTCTAAGACTAATTAATAAATAGATATATCTTTTAAAAAATAAATATTTAAAATAACACTTCGCACATTAATGTTACTGAGTAGATGAATCATTATTTATCATACGCTATGTAGAAGGTAATTATTTGCACTTATTTATCCTACCACAGATAGCATTACTGTCCTGTAGAAGGTAATTATTTGCATTTATTTATCTTACCACATATAGCATTACTGTTTTGTCGAAGGTAATTATTTGCATTTATGTATCCTACCACAGATAGCATTACTGTCATGTAGAAGGTAATTATTTGCATTTATTCATCTTAC
This sequence comes from Margaritifera margaritifera, assembly GCA_029931535.1. Taxonomy (NCBI): domain Eukaryota; kingdom Metazoa; phylum Mollusca; class Bivalvia; order Unionida; family Margaritiferidae; genus Margaritifera; species Margaritifera margaritifera. The sequence goes on from JAQPZY010001442.1 coordinate 1,184,347, forward strand.
CACATAGAGCATTACTGTTCTGTATAAGGTCATTATTTGCATTTATTATCCTACCACATATATCATTACTGTTCTTGAGAAAGAGTATAACAGTTTTCAGTAAATCTGTGAAATATTTGTATAGCCAATTTTTCTTAGCATTGAGCAATGTCCAGTTGTAGTATATTGGACATACAAAAAATAAAACATTTCTCTTAGTGTAGGCAAACCCCCCGCCCCCCCCCCCCAAAAAAAACCAAAAAAAACAACAGACTCCATCGAACCACCGGACAAAAAGAAAATGTTATATCCTTCTGCAACTATGTTGACAGCAAATTTGACGATCGATCTTATCCCTGTTTATGGAAGTTTCAGCCTTAACCCCACGCCATCCCCACCATCTTGCAATAACGATTAGAATTCTTTTTTGTAACACAATTTATGATTCTTTGTAATGCATTCCACGATCTATAGACCATTTCCTTTGGATCAAAGACCTGATAATGAGCGTTCAAAATGTAAAGAATTATACAAATCTAATTTATTTTATCTCACAGTTGAGAATCTCAGCATTTTGTTTAATGTATTAATGGCATTATGTTAGCATCAGCTTTTCTCGTAGGCGACGAAACCTGGATAAAACGGTGAAACCGATTACGTCCATATGGATGAGAAACTGTCAGCCCTTTAACAAGATGTCAATATCAATTGAACGCAGGACCTAAGATTTCCAAAGTAAGTGACCACGAAATATATAGACTGAATATGTATGAGTGATAATTAGTCAAATAATTCCAATCTTTTGCTCACCAAAGCTCGTCAAAAATATGAATTATTGAACGTGTTTCATAAATTTTATTTAAAATGAGGACAAATGTAAGATTTTACTTATCACATGATGGAAGTTACATATTTTATTTAACGAAATCGTACAATGGTGGATTGAATATATTTTATTTAACGAAATGGTACAATGGCGGAGTGAACATATTTTATTTAACGAAATCGTACAATGGCGGAGTGAACATATTTTATTTAACGAAATCGTAAAATGGCAAAGTGAACATATTTTATTTACCGAAATCGTACAATGGCGGAGTGAACATACAAAAACACTCTTGTATGAACATATAAAAGGCGCGTTCCTACATCGAAAGAAACAAAAAATATCGGTGGAAATGACACCAACATAAATCAAAGTGACGACAATTAAAATCTGAACAGCACATACAGGATAGAAAGAAAAACAAAACAAACAAATAATACAAATAATATAAATCTAATTTCTACTGAACTTAGAGGACTTCCAGAAGGATCTAGTCTCTGTTGTATCAACAAAATGTAATTAAGGACCATTTTGTTACTAAACTGTTGGGATGTAAGTTCTACTGTGTCAAGGGAAATCAGATGAGAACATGTAGCACTGCACGAGGAAATGACATACATTTTAGTATTAAATAAAAGGCCATAGAAGGCCTAATATCTTTTGGCTAAACTTGCATTAAGAATTTATAAAACACCATCGAAAAGGAACTTTTTGTTGAAATTCAAGGTAATATTATTTTAGCTAAGAACTGAAAGACTAGTCGCGCATACAAACCTCTGCGCACACAGGACAGGCGATGCCCACGTGTATGGATGAACGAACAACATTTCCATGTCACTTTATGTCGACAAAATGATCAAACTTGTTAATATAACTGGACACATTGCAAGGAGAAAGCAGCTATTCGTTCACGGATCAGATAAAGCTATCCCCTTGCACTGCAGTTTGATATATAGTGAACCAACGTCGTTGTATTTGCAAATCCAGTGCACTAATACTGCATGCCTGGACCTAATTTGTGTCCGCTTGGATGTAAATTATGAGCTGGAGAAAATGGGCAATGGCTAGGAAAATGAAAATTTAAGAAAGGTTTTTAAACATGATTGTTTAATCATTCCTTGATATTCAGTATGAGACATTAAATACATATATTCAATATATTTATAAAATTTGTTTTAAATATCTCTTAAATTTTACGTTTTGGGAAGGACTATACGTCTGCTACCGTTGTCGAAACTACATTAAGGCTGTCAAAAAATGTTTTAAAAATCTTTAGGCTCTGCCCACTACGGTTATTTGCAGAAGCTTTTTAACCGATTTCTCCTGGATGTTGGACATGGCTATAGATTATTCAATATAGATCAGGCAAATTTGCCGTTTCAAACAAGGCATACTGAGTCAACTTCAGCACACAATTTATCAATAATGAAACATATAAAAAGCCTGTTTCGACTCTTTTTCAATGATTTATGTTTTATGTATTTCTTTGAGATTCAAAGAATTTGTTTAAACTGCCATACGCACACTGTACTGTAATAAATGGTCAAATTTATCTGGAGCCTCTCATTATGACTCCTGATGATATCATTTTAAATGATTGTATCAATATGACAGCAAAAACTGGGTCGATCATCAAATCCCGGGTAGATGCAATTTATGGTGGTGGTGGTGGTGGTGGTGAGGGGCTAAACAACACATCAACAGCAATGTAAAAAAGATCTTAATCACCCAGAAATAGCGTTTTCATTACTTTCACTTGGATAAACTTGTAAGATTTACACCTTTTTGGGTTCAAAATAGAAAATATTTTGAAGTTCGGAAGAGAGGTTCTAAAGACGTGTATCATCGGTGTTCTCGTTCAATAGAGTCTACTGACTTTATTAATCTGATATGCTAGCAAATTACGTTACTTCTATGTATTGACGACATCAACATGTTTGAACTACGATTTTCATTCGCATACTGTAAATAAAATTTGTCAGACATGATTTATGCATTCTCCGAAGACTCATACGTTTGAAACGGAAGAAGAAGCATAACATTTAAAACTCCCGCTAAAATAGCAACAACAAAAAAGCTCTTCATTTTTACAATAAATGAGGACCTTTCTTCTTCCGAGTTTATGGGACCTCCAATGCAGCTTTACCACTGTTTTCCTGCAAGTGTATCTCCTACTTCCCATGCTGCTCTAGCTACTATCTTCTTCAGCTCCTTTTCCCTGTTTAATGACCTCCAGACCTTGATGGAGTGGTCATCGCTTGCGGTTACAAGCATTTCTGGGTCAGCAGGATTAAAGACAGCGGAGTTTACGATGTCAGAATGTGGGAACTTATTCACGCAAATCCCGTAATGGCGGTCCCAGAGATATCCATGCGTGTCCTCTGCTCCACTTTAAAATAAATAATGAATAAATAAATAAATACTCAACTGGAAGGAAAGGGTCCTAAAATTACACGTTAGCCTAGGTAGTTGTTTAAAAAAGTATGTGTCTTTGGTAAAGGCTGTACTACAATAAACACTATAATGTTACACTGTGCACTTTGCATGTCTGCACATCTGGACTAGGAAAATATTACAATCTGCCACCGTTTCATGTATCATTTTCAACTACTTTCTATCCAACGTAGCAAGACAGAATTTGAAGAGACGTTGGAGAACAGTTATGCAGGGCGTTGACACCGAGGCAAAGTTAAATTAACCAACAGTAATAAAGCTCCTGAAATGGGATTTCCTTGTTTCGGTGCCAAGCCAAACATACATTCTATTTATTTCATTTAATGTGTATCTGTCTGTTTAACTCTGTAGCATACAAATTCATTGACTTAGCTACATTACGAGAATAATGTCAAGGAAATGTGTTTTAATGTCTAATCTACAGATGTGTGTAAAGTATCATCAATTCACTGAATTTCCACAAAGAGCATCTTACCTAGCTACATACTCCTGGGATACATCTAGGTCTATTTCGATCTGTCTATTCCCGGGCATACGTGCCTTTTGGGATGTCTGCATTTTACCCAACTCTTTGAGAGTCACAAGGTCTATGATGTGAATATCAATCTCTTTCGCAAGGGGTAGAGGTTCCATGGGATACTCAGTCTGGGTGTCCTTCAGCCAAGGGCGACTATTCACATACAAAAACCTGTACAAAATGCAAGCACTTGAAAAATCAGAAGCAGGATTTACAAATGATTAAAAGCGCCACTTTTTTAATATGAATGCTTAAATACTATTACAGAGGAAAGCAAGCAAACCATTTCAGAAAACTTTAATATAACAAAACATAAATTGCTGTGGTTCAAGGATTCCAGCGTACTGCAGCATAACGAAAACACATAATCTAGGCAGGCACTCTAGACAAAAACAGAATGACATAATAAATATACCTGGAGATCACCCATCCGCTAAGTACTCTCTACAGTATTAGGAAACAGTTCACTCCAGACTGAATGGCCATAGTGTTGTCAAGATCATACATGTGCCTTAGTTCACTCCAGACTGAATGGCCATAGTGTTGTCAAGATCATATATGTGCCTTAGTTCACTCCAGACTGAATGGCCATAGTGTTGTCAAGATCATATATGTGCCTTAGTTCACTCCAGACTGAATGGTCATATTTCTTGTCAAGATCATATATGTGCCTTCATTTCACTCCAGACTAAATGGCCATAGTTTTGTCAAGAGTATATATGTGCCTTCAGTTCACTCCAGTTCAGCATTATCAAAGATAGTATGACTATAGACACTTTAACAAAATTTACATAATAATCTTTAGATTAGTCCTAACTTGACTGATTTTCGATCCTATGTGAAAAACGAATGCCATTATATATTTTGTGTTGTTTTATATTTAATGTTGACGCCGTTTCCATATATTATTACTATTATTATTAATATTATTATTATTATTATTATTATTATTATTATTATTATTATTATTATTATTTTCGTTCATAAATTCCAATATATATTATTTGGGTTATATATGCAGTCGTTTCGGTGCGCAGAGAACAAAAAAATTAAACTCTGTCTAACTGTTCGTTTTCCTCACGACCTGTGTAACAATGAGAAACACACACACACACACACAAACACACACTCATATATATATATGTATATGTATATAGAACAATAGCTACTACGACTACCAATACTGATATTCCACAAACCACAAGGATTAGGCGCCCCCCCCCAAAAAAAAAAAAAAAAAAAATTAAATAAACAAACAAAATATGGAAATCTACTGGTTACTTTACCGATATTGTCTGCAAATGTTTATTTAAACCATGACTTAAAATGAACTGATCGTTCAACTGTGAGCAGCTTTAGAAGCCAGCAAGGATTTATTACGTCCAGGTACAAGCGACATGTTTCCTCTAACAAATTGTTTAAAAAGATGATAAAAGTTAACTTGTTTGTTTCCACTATAAAGCAATAAAATGTGTACATCGTTGAGAGTAGCATGGATCAATATACGTCAGATGTCGCACGACGCATTACTAGTTAATTACAGAATATAGCTTTAGTTCTTGTATCAGTCAGATGCACGGCATGGTTAAGAGATACAAGACTGAATTTTGTCAAACAAAGTTAAAATTTAGAGAATTTATTATTTTTGAGCTCCATTGTACATTAAATATTTACTTAGATTTCATGTAACTGTAACTCCAGCCAAACTGTAGAGTTGATATAACCGAGTTCATCAGGAAGCAGTTTCAGCATATATTTCTTGACAGACCTGATAAAGAGAGATTACTTATGCATTTACCTGTGATCGGGTGACAAGCACATCCCAATGATGTGACCGTGCATGTTGAAACTGTAATCTACAACATCCCATTCATCTCTTTCCATCGAGTGAAGATTGTCCGGATCATCAGTTATTAACTGCTTTGTGATGCGATTAAAATATTTCTTCGGTCGAATCAATTTAATCTCTATTTTATGTGGTATATGACTTTCGGATCCTCGTTTAAAGATTAAATATTTATCCGTAACATTTAAAGAAGTCGTTCTTTCAATTATACACGATGGGACACATTTGTTTATGTTGACTGAAGGTCCAAATGTGTTAACTTTATTCTCAAATCTGCCATTATTGTGAATGTCACCTTCTGAAACTGGGTCAAATAACTTAGATGTGACAGATACATCGAGTCTATTACCGTTATTAAGGGTTTCATCGAGAGTAGAGTCTTCTGACAAAATTTCATTGGGGGATGCAAGATCTGTGGAGTTTACAGAGGACAATGCGTGTCCCTGAATGTACGAGTCTGAGGGAAAGGACAACACGTGTGCCTTGTTATCCACAGTTTTAGCTGCTGCGTGACATTGCTTCGTTGCATTGAGATCCAGGGCCTTTCCTTGTATGTCGTTAAAACACGGATGATTGTATACTGTTTGACTTTTACGGATCAAATCAAAATGTTCTGTCTGTACATCAGAAGAGATTTTAATCAAACTATCACCTGAGATAGACGTAGAGGCCAATTTGTCTTCCATTTCACTAGCTGTGGATTTCAAGTCAAGGGTTGCTTTAAAACTGCTCTTACTATTTAAAGATTCAAAATCAACTGATGATGTATTACTTAAGCTGTCATCTGCGTAAGTTCCTGCAACAAAATCTGATTCATAATTATGCATGCAAGGGTCCAAGTCTATCTCCTGATTGCCTGATGAACACGACTTTTCACTGGCCGGTGTATTGAATATTCTCCTTTTCGAAGAATGGTTTGAATCTTTATCACTAGATATCTGCCCCAATTCTGCTGTTACGGAACGAGCAAGTGTTGATGTCCTGTCCTTAACTTGCATGGTATTCGATTCAGCCACCTGTGTTGTCCAGCTAGAAGCTTTGTGAAGAGAACATGTTCCATCTTTGACAACATCTGCAATCATTATGCTTTTCACAAAGTCATTATTCTTGTTACGAAAGTGGAAAAGATCAATAAACGTAGACTCCTTTTCGGACTCTGTGTTTTGACAGGCCTGAAATTCACAGACAATTTAAGCTATTACTCAGCTATTACTAGTATTGCAGCCAATTTTTGAAGTCACTGAAGTGTTTAATCACTCGAAGAAAAACAAACACCAGACAAAAACAATGAAAAACATCTATAGAGTAACGTATTTTAATATTATACTGATACGTTGACTTGACATCGTTGCAGCAAGGGGATATGGGATCCAGATATTGGGTTCCAAATGTTATCTTGATATTGAAATTTTCATTTCAATTTGACATGAATCAGACAACTTTGAATACAACACATGATTTCAATCACTTGGTCCACGACAGGGTATGGTGCGGAAACCGATATTTGAAGATCGAAAAGGAAGTATAGACAGTTGGATAGACAATATCCATATGACTGGAACCTATCTTGTGCGGTTAGTAATCGATAAGAATTACATAAAATACTAAGAAACAGTGGCGATAATCAGAAAAAGGGGTTACCTTGTTCAGTAAGATTGTGGAACAAGAGATTTCAGGCCCAGTCCAGGAAAAAGTTCCAGATAAGAAGCAACAGTCGTTGTACCATGTTCCATACACACCGAATGGCGTATTGGTCACCTGACGTATCATTTCAAAGTTTTCTAGATGTTTATGAAAAATATATATAGAGATAATGTTCAATAGCTTGTGACTGTAAATGAAATTTCTCACATGCAGCAAACTGCAAACTTAGAAAGGCTGGAAGGTATGAGAAAACCAAACATTTAGTAATTCAGTATAAGCTCCTAACTCAGAGCCTTAACAACAGCACTTTGTCTACTCTTTATATCAGCACTTTGTCTACTCTTTATATCAACACTTTGTCTACTCTTTATATCAGTACTTTGTCTACTCTTTATATCAGTACTTTGTCTACTCTTTATATCAGCACATTCTCTACTCTTTATATCAGCACTTTGTCTACTCTTTATATAGCATTTTGTCTACACTTTATATCAGTACTTTGTCTACTGTTTATATAGCATTTTGTCTACTCTTTATATAGCATTTTGTCTACTCTTTATATAGCATTTTGTATACTCTTTATATCAGTACTTTGTCGAATCTTTATATCAGTACTTTTTCTACTCTTTATATCAGTACTTTGTCTACTCTTTATATAGCATTTTGTCTACTCTATATATAGCATTTTGTCTACTCTATATATAGCATTTTGTCTACTCTTTATATAGCATTTTGTCTACTCTTTATATAGCATTTTGTCTACTCTTTATATCAGCATTTTGTCTACTCTTTATATATCATTTTGTCTACTCTTTATATAGCATTTTGTCTACTCTTTATATCAGCACTTGTTCTACTCTTTATATCAGCATTTTGTCTACTCTCTATATAGCATTTTATCTACTCTTCATATAGCATTTTGTCTACTCTTGATATCAGCAATTTGTCTACTCTTTATATCAGCATTTTGTCTACTCTTGATATCAGCATTTTGTCTACTCTTTATATCAGTACTTTGTCTACTCTTTATATCAGTACTTTGTCTACTCTTGATATCAGTACTTTATCTACTCTTTATATCAGTACTTTGTTTACTCTTTATATCAGTACTTTGTCTACTCTTTATATCAGCGGGTAAATGAAATTTGGGTGATCTGAACTAAATAATTGAAGTGTTTGCTGTTAATAGTCTCAGACTTTTCATTAGTTTTCTTGTAGTCAGTTTATATTTTGTGTAACTGTGCCATAGATTGGTAGAATATATATATATATATATATATATATATATATATATATATATATATATATATATATGAAGAAATAAGGTTTGATATTGACACCTGTACGAATACAGCTTCAACTCACTGCACATGTATGAAAACATTACACTTTTCGAAAATTAGCATGAGCACAACCATTTTATGCACAATCACTTAACATCTGTTGCGTCAGCTGACACATCTATGTACATAGTAAAGAAAAGTTGATAATTACATTGAATTGGATCAATCATGAAGATAAAATTTGCGTGTTTCTTGAATATCGTCAATAAAAAAAAAACAATCACAGACACAATATCCACTTCTCTACTGAATTTGCTTGGTGTTACTTACCTTGAAGACTGAAGATAACAATCTCTCCAATATAAGCGTTATTTTCCTCAAAAACTCCAGATACAAGCAAAAGCGTATCATTCTCATTGAACTGTGAGAAGATGGTGTATATCCATTTGTACCTGCTCATGTCAGCCTGATGCTTAATGGAACAAGGATTGCTGTTGTCCCATACCTTATGGATGAATACAAATACAAGGATTAAAGCTTTTGTTCTTTTCTTTAATAATTCTTAGTCGATCTATACCGGTTTCAAGTTTTCATCTTTATTTCTGTGGTTTAGTTATTAATTCCGTTTGCGTGTGCATTGTCAGATTTATTTCTCTTTTCATGCCGCCAAATAAGATTTCGAGCAAAGAATCTTTGGTGTATTTTCAACAAAAAAAAAAAACAAAAAAAAAACATACAAGGAAAATCTTATTTGCATATGGAATGGAGACGTTTTTCTGATCAATATAATTTAAATGCATATTGGCATACAATACATACCTATAGTTTCTACTACACAATACCAGAACGCATATGAGTTTGCATAATTTTGGAATCGAACTACATTTAATCCCAAGAATCATGAAAAGTGTCCAATTATTAAGAAGTTGAAAAAGCTTCTTCTCGTCCGAACACCATTAGTATATGTCAAATATGCCTGGAATCTACATCTATGAAAGACAACACAGTATGAGATGACGCAGAAACGATAAGAAAGTGTTTGAGACAGCCAGACTCTTATTTCTATTGGAAAAAAAACAAAAAAAGAAAACAAAAAAAATCAGACAACTATAACCTTAATTCGATTAAATATTTGTATAATGATCCTTCTTTATAAACGCATACACTATCAGACTGTGCTGATTACACAAGGAAGCTCAGTCCACCAACTCGTCAATTGCATCGCAGATGGATGGTTGGCCTGGATATGACTGCTGAGGCATCCAGAACCAGTTTAGTCACACAAGTTACACCCACTTTACACGATAGCTGGGATGGGCACTACTTTTACATGCATAGTTTATTCTCGACTACAGTTACTGAAAAATATGCACATGTAATGTGCAAAGAAACAAAGTCACGTAACAAGGTATACATGTTTAAATCTAAGCTGATGTCACTGAAAATACAAGGTAATGGACATTGTAAAATTAGTTATTTTTCCGTGTTGTATTATGATGTAAACTGCATTTTTATATTGAAATAAATTACTTTCTTGAAAGAAAATGATATTACATTGAGCAGATTTTAGCTGGTAATCGTATCCCCAGGCTATCTTTGAGCTGTTTCATCCAATGTTGCCTAGGACTTAACGTCACTTCAGCACACTGCTGGCTACACAGTGTTGAAACCGCGAGGAAATAAGCCTTAAGATGAAGAATATGAAACCAAACCCTATACAACCAAACGGCAAAATGGAATCAAACTCAATAAGATCATATTACTAAAACACTGACACCATTTAACGAGCCTGATTTTTATTGAAAACAGCCAGGGGCATAAAGTGTATTCACTGAGCCAAAATTTTCTACAGCTTATAGGTTTTCAATGCTGGTATTGGTACATTTTACAAAGAAAATTAAAAAACAAGGCAAGGACCTCATGTACGATATAAATACCATCACATTTTCTAGATTGTACATCATTTCATCTGCAGTACCGGGTATACCGGACTATTAGAGCATGCTTCAAGACAAAGCGACCATAAATATCCTATTCAAAACGAATATAAATATCATAATAACTGATAGTGACATCTAACAAGACGTAACTTAATCAAAATGTGAACAGGCAAACTTATCTAACATAATTTTAAAGTGAATATCCCAGTGTCTGAATAGCACTAACAGAGGTAGGAGTGAAGCATCATCAAAATATATGTACATGTCGGGAAAAAGGTAAGAAACCAACACTCTATTGATCAATATAAACAAGAAATTAATTTTAAAGAATCTTAAAATTAGGTCATTAGGAATTGCCAAAAAAATACCTTGATAAATCCATCCTTTGAGCTAGTAGCAAACATGTTGCCGTTGTGTGAGAAACTGATATGCAGGACTTCGTCTGTGTGACTTCGCAGAACTTGACTCTCCACAGCCGGCGTGTGATAGTAGAGTCGTTTGTATTCCTGCACCCATGACACTTTACCAGGCGCCATGGGCACAGACCGTGCTATTTTCCAGTGGCGGTAAAATAAGTCCTTCCACAAAATCTCGTCGAACGCCACTCTGTACCAGGTCTTGCACACCCGTATCACTTTTATTAATGTCAGGGCCGGTAGATAACATAAAATTTTGAGGAGTATATCATCAGATAAAATCTGCCAGGTAAATAGACCTTGTTCCTCTTTTTCTGCTTCCGTTATTACTGATGATGATAAATAACGATAGTTACACATTACATGTAAGAAACTTGCCTGTTAAATTTGGCAGAGGGACAGCTTCAAAAGTTACTATGAGCACGACATTAAAAAGTACATGTAATTTCTTTCTTACAGCTGGATTAAATTATTTTCTCTCTCTACATCATTAAATTTTCAAATGTCATTTGAAGATCAGCAAATTTCTCCTATGTCACTATCAACGTGTGAAATTGTACAATATTCGTTCTGTATGTTTTTCATCGCTGGTTACAGCACTGGATCGCGGTCATTAACATTGCAATGCAGGCAACTAATTTATTTTTTGAGCAAATTAATGATCATAATCACAAAGTAGACTCAACTAAATTTAGCATGTCACAATCTTAATTATAACTTTTGAAACTTCGATTGGTATTCTTCATAAGGGCAAATTTCCCCTCATTGTTTAAACATCCGTTATAACGTATATCGGAACTATTCGTCAAAATATACTATCTGTTTAAATCTTGACATACTATCATTTCTTATACGAGTTCTTAAAATGTAAACTAATTGCCACTTATAAAAACTTATTTGTATGATGTCCTGAAATTAAGCTCTCCTTTTCCAATAACAGAAATGATTCTACAATTACGAGAAAATGTTAAAAATTAGATTTTATTTTGACAATACCATTTTATAATTTCGCAAATAAGATATTGAAAATTAGATTCCACTTGACAATACAGATATTGGAAGAAGTTGCAATTCCATGTTTAGACCGGCTCAGATTTTATATGACAAGACAAACGTTTGACAAAAGATTATCTTTTATGGAATTACACAACAATTATATATATATATATATATATATATATATATATATATATATATATATATATATATATATATATATATATATATATATGGTATCAGGACATTTCCCCCCTGGACATTTCCCCCCCGGACTTTTACCCCCCGACATATCTCCCCCCTGGACTTTTCTCCCCCATCAAATAGGACTCCCCCCCCAGTCATTTCCCCCCCATTATCTTTATACTACTGTAGTTATATATAGTAACATTTAGCTTTGATCTATACTCGCACCTCGCATCACCGTTAGTGCATAGGTATGACTGTTGTCACCTGAAATAAATGCATTATCAAATGTAAAATATGTACTTTCCTGACCTCTCTCTCTCTCTCTCTCTATCTCTCTCTCTCTCTCTCTCACATACAATCATGCTTTTACTCACTGTAGAACAGGAGGTTTCTTTGAAGTATGAAGAGGCTTCAGTCTAACCTTTATTTATTGTGCATATTTGGTATATTTAAGATAAACAACAGAAGGATTAGCCATCGTTCAATTAATTGTAGTTGTTTCAGTACAGTACTCAGGCCAGATGTCAACATAAGCGGATTATGATGTAACAATGCACTGTAAAGATGGGTTTGTCAATACGAACAAAGGATTTGTTTATGTAACATATAAATTCCAGTGCATTGTGTTGCCAAGTTTGTGGCTTCCTTTCGTGGTTCCTTCGAATTTCTCCACTCCAGATCCATGATTGTATGTACAAATTAAAAAGCCAAAAAGGCTGTCGCCAAAACAATTGCCAGATGAGCGAAGCCCAGGACGATCCCTGATACTCGCTTTATTTATTCATTGTATCGTTGAGCTTTGATGTATACTCAATCAGTTTTAATGTTTACTTGTTCTGTATCTATATAAACTCCAAACAATTTAAACCAATACATTTTTTGAAAAACCCATGAGATGGAGTTGGAAACTGTTGCGAGTATTCGAGGAAAAAATAAAGTTGTGTTAAATGGTTTTGTTTATGTTAAACAAAAAAGCTTAGCAAACAATGTTATAAGTTATGAGTGTGAGCGTCGTCGAGGTGCAGGAAAAAATACAAGTGAATGTAGGGCAAAAGTTAAATTAAATGAAGATCTGTCAGTAGTTAGTTACCTGCATGAGCACACTCATACTGCTGATTCGGTTCATTGTGAGGTTTTGACGGTCCGGGCAAGTATCAAACGAAAAGCAGAGGAAACTGAAGAAACACCGCAACAAATTCTGGGTCAAGAATTGCAGCAACTAAGCCAGCAAGCTGCTGTTCAGATGGTGCCAATTCGACATCTACGGAGAAACATCAGAAGAGTTAAACAGAAGAAGAATGCAGTTCACCCTCTTCCAGTCGACCGCACATTTGAAATTCCAGAAGAATACAAGAGTTTGGCTGATGGAGAAAATGTTCTACTCTACGACAGCGGATGTGATGACCCCAACCGAATCTTGATTTTTGGAACAGAACGCACACTAAATTTGATTAAAGATTCACAGCATTGGTTCATGGATGGAACTTTCAAGGTAGTACCTGAACTGTTTTTTCAATTATATACAGTACAAGCTCTTGTAACTGGATCAATTGTTCCGTGCTTGTATGTTCTCCTACCAAACAAAACACAGGTTACTTACTGTCGTTTATTTGAAGAAATCAAAGTGCTGCAGCCTCAAGTTCATCCAACAACAATTACGACGGATTTCGAAAAGGCTGCAATTAATGCAGCCACCGAGTGTTTTGCAAACGTTGAAATACATGGCTGCTTCTTCCATCTTGCACAAAATATATTCAGAAAAGTTCAATCTGTTGGACTGCAGGATCGATACCAGAATGATGAAGATTTTGCCTTGTCAATTCGGATGATTGCTGCGTTAGCATTCGTTCCAAGCGAAAAGGTCATCGAATCGTTCGAAACACTTCAGGAATCGTTGTCAGAGGAGTTTGCCACTGTCATGGATTATTTTGAGGACAACTACATTGGTCGTCTCCGTCGTAATCGCCGTGCAGTAGCGGTGTTCGATAAAAGCATTTGGAGTGTGCATTCACGTGTTGCCAACAGTTTGCCCAGAACAAACAATGCTGTGGAAGGTTGGCATAGAAAGATGCAGTCCGCAGTTTCCTGTCATCATCCAAATATCTGGAGCTTCCTTCGGATTCTTAAACGTGAACAGAGCTTAAATAATGTCAACCTAAATCAGATCTTCGGTGGACATTTGCCTGAACAACCAAAGAAGAAGTACAAAGACTGTTCTTCGAGAATTGCAAACATAGTCGCCGACTTCGACAATCGTGACATCATAGAATACCTAAAAGCAATTGCTTACAACATTAACTTTTAAACAATACATTTTTTAATATGTGAAAATGTTAACTTCTTTAACACTTACTACTTACTGCGTGTGCAGTGCTGTGCTGTGCTGTGCGTGTGTGTGTATTTTCGAGGTGAAGAGATATCTTGAGATATCTGCTTTGTTGATATCAGTTCACTATTTTGAATGAATGAAATGTCAGTTCACTATTTTGAGTGAGTAAACTATCAATTCGCTATTTTGAGTGAAAACATCATTTGTTTTGCTATTGTGAAAATCGTATTTTCATTTTGTGATATACCATGAATCGTTCGTTTTTTTTTGTCCTGGTACCGTATATGACAATGTGTTTGCATTTGTATTTGTTGCATTAGTAGGATCGTGCTAATTATGTTAATTCGTCCAATATTTGGACCCATACACGCACGTATCAGTCATACTTATTTCCTTATTTTCATATATCATTAAATATTGTATTTGCATTACCATCAATAGTGTTTTGTTGTTAATCCGGAAATCCCAAACTCGGTTTTCTTGTTACAAATCTTGTTATCTTTATTTCAAATAACCTTTTTCTTTTAACATAACTTAATATAAGTTTTTATAATTAAATATTAAATGAATTAAGTTTTAAGATAATGGGGGGGGGGGAAATGACTGGGGGGGAAAAGTCCTATTTGATGGGGGGGGGGGAAAGTCCAGGGGGGAAATGTCCGGGGGGATATGTCGGGGGGGGGGGGAAAGTCTGGGGGGAGGAAATGTCCGGGGGGGGGGGAGATGTCCTAGACTCATATATATATATATATATATATATATATATATATATATATATATATATATATATATATATATATATATATTAACAATCAATCAAAGTTAATCTCATGATCATGGGTGCTCTCTTATTGAACTCGTCTGAGATGTAGCTGAAATACCAAGCTAAGTTAGATCATAACGCATGCATAATTGTCTCAAGTTATTGCGACTTAACCAACTTACACCATGGTCTTTAACTTTAAACTCACGGTCTCATAATGCTTAATATGACTGAGATATACCTATATACCAAGCCTGGTCTAGAGCTCGTTGTACTGATTGAGATATACCTATATATCAAGATTGGTCTAGAGCTCGTTGTACTGATTGAGATATACCTATATACCAAGATTGGTCTAGAGCTCGTTGTACTGATTGAGATATATCTATATACCAAACCTGGTCTAGAGCTCGTTGTACTAGTTCAATTCGTTGTATTCACAGTTATCTGCATTGTAAAAGCATTATTTTTT